>JANFOE010000249.1:2400000-3000000 GCA_025667525.1 Glebionis coronaria | reverse complement strand
CTACAAGCCGCCACATTTAATAACCCAATCACAACAGTGCAATCCGTGTAACACTTTTTCATCCAATCAAATTCTGCCACGTGTCCTTCTCCTTCACAAGAAATATTTTCCAGATCGCGTTTTTGATAGAATGCATTTCAGAAGAAGATCAAAACATCAAAGTTGCTCGTTTTGAAGAGACGAATCTAATGGTGTTATCCAATTAACATATAAACCATTGAATCAAAAACCCCCAAAAGATGTTCATCACCTTCAAAGAGGATATGCAGAATTCTTCCACGTGTCAAGCAATGATTGGCCTGAACACGTCACATCTCCAACAAACTCTCAAGTCTAGCCTATAAATACACAACTTGTTCTTCATTTTCAGGAGTAGTTAAAAATTTGTAAACACCTAGTTCTCTCAATTTCCCTTTTCTTCTTTTCCCTCCTTTTCACCTAACAACTCAAGAGTCTGACAAACTCTTGAGTTAGTTAGTTAGTTAGAACCCTTGTAACTACCTTTGTAACTGAATTCTTCAATAAAATTTCAAATTCCAGTTTTCCCGCCAAAACTTGTTCTTCAATTCCTGCTACTTTACTGCTATTGTGTGATTCAATTGTTGCTGATAGAAGTTTGTTATGATCATACATGGATCATAATTGACTTTGTTGAAGAATTGTTGCTGTTTGATCATAATTCCAGTTCATTCCTAGTTTCTTGAAGTTTCAATGGCAGAATGATGAGTTTTAGCTGTTTTGGTGATTGATTTGAGTTGATAGCTAGTGATAGGTGGTGGTATCACTAGGGCAAGAGAGCTCAGCGCTCCTCTTCTACCCAAAGGATAACTACAAAAGGTTTCTGAGTTTCTGATTTAAATTCCTCTAAACAGTCTTTGCATGCTTCATTCCTTAGTGTAAATTTGATGGCTGCCTGATTCTATTTGATAAGTAGTTGTTGATTGAGTGATCCTAGTGTATTGTAGCTTGTTCTTGTGCTTCTGAGTTCAATCTTGTAGTTTTAAGCTCATTTTCAGTAATCTTTAGTCCATTAGCTACTTTTAGTTCTAGACTTGGTTATAGCTTAATTTCAGTCTCATTAGCCTTAATTTTGATCACATAAACTAGTTTGCTATAGCTCTTTTATCAGTCTTAATCATAACTCAAAAAGTCTTTGAAAAAGTTTGATAAAAATCAGATAAGGTGTGTTTGGGACTAGTTGTAATTCAGTTTTCAAGTGTTGTTAATTGGATTTTAAGAGATCATTAGCAGTCCTTAGAAGTTAACAAGTAGTCCTGAGTCATTTGTAAGTCATAAAATTAGTCAAAAAGGCAATTGGTTGATAAAAACTTTGGGTCATACTTGTTTTCAGTTTTAGTTCATAAACTTGTCAGATTCAATTGATCATTTCTCCTTCATTACTTGTTCAAATTTGCTCAAATTAGTTTCCAGTCATAGCTTATAACATAATCTTTCAGACTTTAAGAGGAAATTCTACAGTTTCAAGAAATAAGCAAGAAAACAGCTTATTAGTTAAGGCATGAGCATTCTTCATTCTCTGATATAAGTTCCTTACTGTTTTACTAGTTCTAATAATCCACTTCATAAAAGTCCTTATTTTCTTTCACAAATCAGTTTAGAAAGGTTTGGATATGAAGTTTTGAGATTTTGAGCTTTTTCAAAAATCTGGTCAACGTTTGGTCAACATAAGCTCATTTGAGCTTATTTTCAGATATCTGGCTTATTAGTGGATGAAATTTGTTCTAGTTTGATTTCCCCTGCTTTAAATCAAGTGCTTATTCATTTTCTTTACAAAAATCAAGTTGTGGATGTTTGGAATAAGCTGTAGCTTATTTTGAGCTTATTGATAAGCACTCTTTTGCTTATCTTGAACTTTTAGCTTATTTCCTTGAACACACGTAGTTGTAATTGGAATTTAGAAGTTTTGCAAGTGATTTCAGCTTATTTGGTTGAGAAATAAGCTCAAACGAGCTTAATCTTTCATTAAGCCCGTTTTTACTTTAAAAGTTTGATTATTTGCATTTTAGTCCCTATAATTCTAATCTGTGTTTAAACCTAGCTAATCTTTCTAAATTTGTGGAATTTGCAAAACTTGGTCCCTGGATTTGTTAGTTTGTTAGATTTCAGTTTATAAGTTTGTTAGATTGTTAACATTTGGTTAGTTTGTTAGAATTTTTACAAGTTTAGTCCTTTTAGTTAACTGTTTTACATTTTTAGTCCTTGTTACTTTTAGAATTTACATTTTAAGCATTTTCATTTTATAGAAATTACATTTTCAGTCCTTATACTTTTATATTTTGCATTTTAATATTTTACTTGAATAAAATTTGGAATTTGCAATTTGTTTTACGTATAAGTAGGATTATATTTTTCATTTTTACTTAGTGTTGTTTGAATTAGCAATAGATTACCAAGCAAGCTTGAACAACCAAAAACAATTATAAATTTGATATTGATTGGACTTTCTATTAGTTAAGAACTGAGAAAACGAACTTGCATTATACACATTTCAAATGGCGCCGCTGCCGGTTCTTTGACTACACGAGAGACTATCGATTGACGGTTTTCATTGGCTTTTGGGATCCGTTCACTTTGTGAACGTTATTTTTACGTATCATAAATCAAAAACAAATAAAAAATCAAAAATATAAAAATATATAAAAACTAAAAAATTAACAAAACAATTCTTTTCCTAAAGAATTGACCAAAAAAAAATTAAAAAATCCAAAAAGCAATCTTTTTCCTAAGAGATTGCACCCAAAAATATATATTATTGGATTCTCTCGGTTTTTATGTACATATAGTATTTTCCTTTAAAAAAAACTCATAAATACAAAAATACTTTCCATATATTATTATAAGTACATACGTATACGTATAAGAACAATCAATCTACATATCTTCCATAAGTATTGCCGAGGCAATACACCGTGTTGAGGGGCGCTCCGGTCCTTGACACGCGTATCGATCAAACAAAATAAAGCAAGAATAGATAAATACTCTCAATAAGCAATAATTCGAAGAATACGAACATTTAAGTGAATAGAAAGGCGATGTGCTATAAAATGCCATCTAAGGGTCAATAGGTACTTAAGTGCTTCGCGCCACCTAACCCCCCGTTCACTTGGGAGTATTCTAAGAAGGAAAGCTTCATTGAGGGTCTTGCACCCAAAGTAGTATTACATATATTGTTACTTTCTTGTGGATATTTAATATCGAAACTCGAAGAGGATAATCTTATTCTTTTCAAAGTCACACGAGAGCTTCTCTCTCATTCCTCGTATTGAGTTGCATGCTCACTCGCGGGCGTGCACAAATACCGATTGGTGTACAACCTCTTCCTCCGAAAAGGAAGAAGAAAAGAAAGAGTAAGACCACCATCGTCCACCAAGCCGATCACGAGAATCGTGCTTTGTCACCACCACAAGGAGCCATGGCTGTTGATAACCGTACTTTGTTTGAACGTATGCAAACCAACATTCATGGATTTGTTAGTGCCATTAAGATTCCCGACTATCCCGCTAACACATTTGAGCTACATACATCTATGATCAATATGGTTGCTGCATCACCTTTCTATGGCAAACAAAATGAGGATCCCCATGCTCATCTTAAGAGATTCCTTTCACTTTGCAATACCATTAAGCATAATGGGGTTCCACCGGATGTCATTAGATTGTTGTTAGTGTCATTTTCACTAGATGGGAGTGCTAAGCATTGGTTAGACACTCAACCACCCGATAGTATCACCACATGGGATGGTTTTACCACTAAGTTTTTGAACAAATTCTTTCCTCCACAAAAGACTATGGCTTTGAGAAATATGATTATGGGCTTTACACAAAAACCTAGTCAATCCTTTGGTGATGCTTGGGAAGAGTATAGTGAGTTGTTGAGGCGATGCCCTAATCATGGAATGGATGATCTAACCCAAATCAATACCTTCTACAATGGCCTCAAACCTCACCACCAAGATTCACTAAATGCTTCCGCGGGAGGGAGTATTCATTTCAAGACATACCAAGAGGCTTTGACCATTATTGAGACTAAGGCAATGGTTCAAACAAACGATCCATTTGAAGAAAGAGTTCATGTGATCCAAAATACTTCTAAAACCCCTTGTGAACTCCAAATTCTTCAAGAGATTCTTCAACAAGTCAAACAAGGACAAGAAATGACTCAAGGCATGATTCAAGATTTTAAGAGCATGACATTGAACAAGTCCTCAAACAATGTGAATGCCATCACCATTTCTTGTGTTACTTGTGGAGGCCCTCACTCTTATGAACAATGTGACAAGGTGCAAGGGTATCAAGGGGAATGCTATGCTTACCAAGAGGAACACCGTGAACACTTCAAGCCTAACATCAATCCAAATAACCTTTCTTACAAATCCCAAAATTACCTTACTCCACCCGGCTTTCCACCCCAACCACCCACCCAAATTCAACAAAATCCTCCTCAAATTTTAGCAAGGAATCAAGGGCAAAGACAACCATACCAAGGCAATAATTACAAAGCACCCAATCAATTTCAACCTCAAGCTAATACCTTTTATCCACCACAACAAGGATTTAATCAACCACTTCCATTTATTCCCAATCAAGCATATGCTCCAATACCAAATCAAGCTTACCCTCAAAATCAAACTCAAGGATATGGGATGCAAGAGACTCAAGAGTATGTTGACAAGAAAATGCGTGACATTGAGAAGAGAATGAATGATCAAGTGAAACGTACAATAGAGGAACAAATCAATAGGGTTTTAGTGGCGGTAACTCAAAGACCACAAGGAGCTTTACCTTCCAACACACAAACAAATCCTAGGGCCAATGTCAATGCTATTACAACAAGGAGTGGTACAACAACAAAGGATCCTTCACCTCCTAAACCTACTATTGTTCAACCCACTTGTGCTCCTACTTGTGATAAGCCTTCTACTTCTACTCCACCTCCTCAAAGTGCTCCTATTCACTCAAACACACCTTCTCCACCACCTCATACTTCTCCTTCACCTTCCACACTTCCCAATGAAGAGGCTAACAAAGACAAATCTTCCACTACAACACCTATTCCACCTACACCCAAACCTACTCTTCCATACCCTTCAAGGTTGAAAAAGGACAAGTTAAAGAACAAAGATGACATACAAGTCTCCAATTTCTTAAGGATGTTCAAGCAACTCAATATCAACATATCCTTTGCGGAAGCTCTTGCTTATATGCCAAAGTTTGCTAAGATGTTCAAGGATTTACTCTCAAACAAAGAAAAATTGGTTGACTTGCCCAACACATCACTTAATGAAAATTGTTCCGCGGTGTTACTTAAGACCTTACCAACAAAACTTGGAGATCCGGGGCGCTTCTTGATACCTTGTAATTTTCCCGGTGTTGAAAATTGCATGGCTTTGGCGGATTTAGGGGCAAGCATAAATCTCATGCCTTTATCGGTTTGGAAACAACTCTCTCTTCCCGAGCTCACCCCCACTAGGATGACTCTTGAACTAGCCAACCGAACCATAGCTCACCCCGTAGGTATAGCGGAAGATGTGTTTGTAGGTGTGGACAAGTTTACCTTTCCGGCCGACTTTGTAGTGGTCGATTATGACATGGATCCTAGAGTGCCTTTGATTGTTGGTAGACCGTTTTTGAGAACGGGTCGTACCTTGATAGATGTGGCGGAAGGAGAATTAATTATGAGAGTAGAGGATGAGAAAGTGGTGTTTAAGTTAGGGAAAGTTTGTGATAGAAAAGAGGTTAAGGAGTCTAGACCTTGTGAGACGATTAACATTGTGGATGTGCTAGATGAAGTGTGTAATGAACACTTTCATGATGCTTGTAAGAATGCTAGTGATGAGATTCCACATGTTGAAACCGTGGCCTCAATTGCTCCCTCTTTAACACCTTTTGGAGAGAGTGATTTCCTCTTGGAGGAATTTGAGTCCAACTTTCTTGGTGATGATGATTCTCCCATTAATTGGGAAGAAGATATTCTTACAATCCAAAAGTTGCTCAATGAGGACCCTATTCCTTCCCCTATTCCACAAGAGATTACCATTGAGGAACCTTCCATAGTGAAACCTTCCATAGAGAGTCCCCCTCCCATTGAACTTAAGGAACTTCCATCCCACTTAGAATATGCTTTCTTAGAAGGAAAAGACCAATTACCGGTGATTATTGCTAAGGAATTGAAAGAGGATGAGAAGGAGCAACTCATTGAAGTCCTTAAGAAACATAAGAAAGCTTTAGCATGGAAAATATCCGACATAAGGGGAATTGATCCACATTTTTGTACTCACAAAATCCTTATGGAGGATGATTATAAACCCGCCATTCAAAACCAAAGGAGAGTTAACCCAAAAATTCATGAGGTTATTAAGAAGGAAGTGATTAAACTCTTAGATGCGGGTATGATTTACCCCATTTCCGACTCTCCATGGGTTAGCCCGGTTCATTGTGTTCCAAAGAAGGGTGGAATCACCGTGGTACCTAATGAGAACAATGAGCTTATTCCCACGAGACTTGTAACCGGTTGGAGAGTTTGCATTGATTATAGAAAACTTAATGAGGCAACTAGGAAAGACCATTTCCCGCTTCCCTTTATGGATCAAATGCTTGAACGCTTAGCGGGAAATGAGTACTATTGCTTTCTTGATGGCTTTTCGGGTTATTTCCAAATCCCAATTGACCCTAAGGATCAAGAAAAGACCACATTCACTTGTCCATACGGTACATTTGCTTACAAGAGGATGCCTTTTGGCCTATGTAATGCACCGGGGACGTTTCAAAGGTGCATGATGGCAATTTTCCATGATATGATAGAGCAAACCATGGAGGTTTTTATGGATGACTTTTCCGTATTTGGGAACTCCTTTAGCTCTTGTCTCACCAATCTTGAGAGAATGCTTAAGCGTTGTGAGGAAACACGTTTGGTGCTTAATTGGGAGAAATGTCATTTTATGGTGAAAGAGGGAATTGTTTTAGGACACAAGATATCCAATAAGGGATTAGAAGTTGATCGTGCCAAAATTGATGTGATTGCTAAGCTTCCCCCACCCACCTCGGTTAAAGGTGTGAGGAGTTTCTTAGGTCATGCGGGTTTTTATAGGCGCTTTATACAAGATTTCTCTAAGATAGCTAGACCGATGACTCATCTCTTGGAGAAAGAGGCTCCTTTCATTTTTGACCAAGCTTGTTTAGAATCTTTTGAGACACTTAAGGAAAAATTGACAAAGGCTCCCGTTTTGGTTTCTCCAAATTGGGAATTACCTTTTGAGCTTATGTGTGACGCTAGTGATTATGCGGTGGGGGCCGTCTTAGGACAAAGAGTTAATAAGCATTTCCAACCTATACACTATGCGAGTAAAACCATGACCGGTGCACAACTTCATTACACTACCACGGAAAAAGAGTTGCTTGCTATAGTATATGCTTTTGAGAAGTTTAGACCATATCTTGTGCTTTCCAAGACCATAGTGTATACGGATCATTCCGCTCTCAAGTATCTTATGACAAAACAAGATGCTAAGCCTAGGCTTTTGCGATGGGTTTTGTTGCTTCAAGAGTTTAAGATAGAGATTCGTGATAAAAAAGGGGCCGAGAATTTAGCGGCGGATCATTTGAGTAGACTTGAGCATCCTTTTCAAGGAGATTTCCCACATCAAGAAATCAATGAATCCTTTCCATTAGAGGAGCTCATGTCTATCTCTTCCCAAGAGGATGCCACACCTTGGTTTGCGGATATTGCAAACTATCTTGTGGGCAATGTGCTTATTGAGGGTCTTACTTACCAACAAAAGAAAAAGTTTCTTAAGGAAGTTAAGTATTACTTTTGGGATGATCCATATCTTTTTAGGCAATGTGCGGACCAAATCATTAGACGGTGTGTAGATGGGCCCGAAGCATTTAAAATCTTAGAGGCATGTCATAAAGGACCTACGGGTGGACATTTTGGGCCTAACTACACCGCCAAGAAAGTCTTTGATTCGGGTTATTATTGGCCTTCCATTTACAAGGATGCTCAAGAGATGGTGAAATTTTGTGATGTTTGTCAAAGACAAGGAAAAATTACACAACGTGATGAGATGCCACAAAATTTTATCCAAGAGTGTGAGATATTTGATGTATGGGGAATAGATTTCATGGGACCTTTTCCGTCCTCTAAGGGAAACAAGTATATACTTGTGGCGGTGGATTATGTGTCCAAGTGGGTGGAGGCTAAAGCCTTACCTACTAATGATGCTAGAGTGGTTGTAAAGTTCTTGAAACAATTGTTTGCTAGATTTGGTGTACCTCGGGCCATCATAAGTGATCGTGGTACGCACTTTTGTAATGATCAATTCACGAGAGTTATGAAGAAATATGGAGTGAATCATAGACTTTCTACCGCGTATCACCCTCAAACAAATGGTCAAACCGAGGTCACAAATCGTGGTTTAAAGAGAATTTTAGAGAGAACGGTGGGAGAGCATAGAGCTTCTTGGTCGGATAAGCTTGATGATGCTTTGTGGGCGTTTAGGACGGCTTTTAAGACACCAATTGGTTGTACTCCTTATAGGCTTGTCTATGGAAAAGCGTGCCACCTCCCATTTGAGTTAGAACATAAGGCATCTTGGGCTCTCAAGTGGGCTAACTTTGATTTAAACCAAGCCGGTTCACATAGGAAAGATCAAATCAATGAGATGGATGAGTTGAGAGCCAATGCCTATGAGAATTCTTTGTTATATAAGGAAAAGACTAAGAAATTGCATGATGCTAAGATTAAGAATCGTGAGTTCAAAGTTGGAGAGCCGGTTCTCCTCTTTAACTCAAGATTGAAGCTTTTTGCGGGCAAGCTTAAGTCGAGATGGTCCGGTCCATTCACTATTGCTCAAGTGTTTCCATATGGAACTCTTGAGTTGTCCCAACCCGATGGTCCAAATTTTAAAGTGAATGGTCACCGTGTTAAGCACTACTTTGGGGAGGACATTTCCGTTGAAATGGTCCAAGAGGTCCCCATTTTCCCCATGAATTAATTCAGTGAGGGACGAGTCGAGCTAGAGACTCATTAACTCAAGCATCGTATAACTAGGTTAGAGTGTTGTAGGTTAGAAATAAAGGCATAGATTTGGAGATTAGTGTAGGGGAGTCCTTCTTTTGTCTTCATGCTTGTTTGTAGGGTTGCTCACTCATCTCATGCTTTGGAGCTTATGGAGGAGGCCCTTGTATCCGGTTCACTTCGTTACTTTAGTGATTTTTCATTGACACATTGTGCTTAAACTTGATTTCACTAATAGTAGTCCTTTCCTTAACTTGGGTTAAGCAAAGTCTATTCATTGTCATAAGTGTAGGGGAAGTTTTTATACTTCCATGCTCTTAAACATTGAGGACAATGTTTAGCTTAAGTGTAGGGGGGTCTTCTATCGAAGTGACCTTACCTAGACCATTGTCTTGCATGATAACATGGAAAATTGGATTTTCAACATTTTTCAAATTTTTGATCTACTTTGGCCAACAAAAATATGCATTCATAATTCTTGCATCAATCATTTTTCATTTGCATAACACATTTGCATTGTATATATTCTTTTATTTTTCATCAAAAATATATAAAAAAGGAAAATAAAATAAAACATGGTTTTAACAAATTTAGATTTCTTTGACATATTAGGCCCGCCATGGATATTTTGACTCAACCCGAGTTTGCTTATTTTAGCACTCTCTAGCTAGTATCCTTAACCATGTAGTCCTTCATTGGTCTATTAGGCTAAGCTTCCACCAATTTCATTCTTTGAAATTTTAAATTTGTGGAGAATGGGAAATGATAGAGTTGAAGCAAGTGTAAAAGGGCTAGATAGACTTCATGGCAATTACTTGTGGCTAAACCTTTCTCTTCTTGACCTCTATTTTCTTCGCTTGTATATAATTGTTAATAAATAATCAAGTACGGTTTTAATTGGTTCGTAATCTCTTATGCATTTTTGGCTAATCATTCATGGTTGATATGAGTACGTCTTAAGATTCTAAGTTAGCACGTTTTATGTGTACTAGACTTATGTCATGCTCCATATTTAGCGGGTGTTTTTCCTTTTCTTCTTTTCAAATTTCTTGGTGAGGAATAAAGAAAAATAAGAGCGGCTTATGAAAAAAAATGAGTGGCTAGAAAGAAAAAAAAAAAAAAGGAAAAAAAAATAATGCAAGACTCCCAAGAGGGGCAGTGTGGTGTTAATTATAGTGACTATTGAGTTCCAATATTACCTTGACGGGTTGCGGGGATTCAATAGATTGCTCCAATCCAATATTACCTTGACGGGTTGCGGGGTTGAAGATCCAAAATCTCAAAAAGATGCGGATGTAAATTATTGCGTGAGTTTTATTTTTCTTTCCTTAGCGAGTGTGTAGTTACTTATGAAAGCATGACATGAGGATTTTACACATAAGGCGAATGACTTATTACTCTTAATACGGACTTATATTAATTGTGAGCGGTTTTTCAAGTAATGGATGAGAAGATTACTTAGGATTAAAACCGTCCTTCCTTATTTTTGGATTTTACATTTCTTATATTTCACGCTTGAATAATGACAAATTTGCCCACAAGCAATTTGCTCAAATAATAACCGGTTCCACATTTAATTGTCATGAATAAGTTGATGCACTTGTTACTTGTGAATGCAATGATCCCATTTACTAGCTTGGTATGGGGAAAGTGAAACTTGAGGGTGATAAATGTTCATGGTATCCAAGCCCTAATCCAAGTCATTGAATTCTTTATGAGTTCTTTCCATCAAAACCTTTTTCAAGAAAAATCAAAAAGATATAGATAGAATTGTATTTTAATCCATTGCATTGTTTAAAGTCAAAATCATGCATCATCTAGTTTAGAGTAGTGTAGATGCATCTCATATGGCCAAGGTGGATTGATTATGAGGGAAATGTAAATTTTTAAGCCTTGAAAGATAATATTGCATGAGGACATGGCAATGCTCAAGTGTAGGGGAATTTGATATGAGCTTGAACTCATATCCTTTTATCAACAAATAACCCTAAAACATGAAGCAAAATACCCTTTTATATTGTAAAAAGCAGTGTTATGTGGTATGTTTGTGTTTGTGTGATCTTATGTAGGTAAAAGGATACAATTTCAAGCAAACAAGGAAAAACCAAGCTCAAAAGGATGAAAAAGACAAGGAAGGATCACAAGTGACAAGTTTTCAAAGCTCAAGGACCTATCTTGACAAGTCTTGAAAGTTGAGGGACTTAAAGTGCAAATACTGCAAAGTCAAGATCCAAGTCAAACCTGGTCAAACTACAAAGTCAATCAAGTCAAAGGGTCATTTTGTTGAAGAATCAAAGTTGAAGGGCCAAAATTGTCAAAGGAATGAAGTTTCTAGCCTTAAAGAGAAATCTGCCAAGTTAAGGGACTTAAATTGCCAAGTTTGGAAAGTTATTCATGTTTAATCCAAGTGAAAGGGTTCTTAACCAATGAGAAGCAAGAAAGGAGTTCACACGGATTGAGTATTAAACTCCCACTACAAGCCGCCACATTTAATAACCCAATCACAACAGTGCAATCCGTGTAACACTTTTTCATCCAATCAAATTCTGCCACGTGTCCTTCTCCTTCACAAGAAATATTTTCCAGATCGCGTTTTTGATAGAATGCATTTCAGAAGAAGATCAAAACATCAAAGTTGCTCGTTTTGAAGAGACGAATCTAATGGTGTTATCCAATTAACATATAAACCATTGAATCAAAAACCCCCAAAAGATGTTCATCACCTTCAAAGAGGATATGCAGAATTCTTCCACGTGTCAAGCAATGATTGGCCTGAACACGTCACATCTCCAACAAACTCTCAAGTCTAGCCTATAAATACACAACTTGTTCTTCATTTTCAGGAGTAGTTAAAAATTTGTAAACACCTAGTTCTCTCAATTTCCCTTTTCTTCTTTTCCCTCCTTTTCACCTAACAACTCAAGAGTCTGACAAACTCTTGAGTTAGTTAGTTAGTTAGAACCCTTGTAACTACCTTTGTAACTGAATTCTTCAATAAAATTTCAAATTCCAGTTTTCCCGCCAAAACTTGTTCTTCAATTCCTGCTACTTTACTGCTATTGTGTGATTCAATTGTTGCTGATAGAAGTTTGTTATGATCATACATGGATCATAATTGACTTTGTTGAAGAATTGTTGCTGTTTGATCATAATTCCAGTTCATTCCTAGTTTCTTGAAGTTTCAATGGCAGAATGATGAGTTTTAGCTGTTTTGGTGATTGATTTGAGTTGATAGCTAGTGATAGGTGGTGGTATCACTAGGGCAAGAGAGCTCAGCGCTCCTCTTCTACCCAAAGGATAACTACAAAAGGTTTCTGAGTTTCTGATTTAAATTCCTCTAAACAGTCTTTGCATGCTTCATTCCTTAGTGTAAATTTGATGGCTGCCTGATTCTATTTGATAAGTAGTTGTTGATTGAGTGATCCTAGTGTATTGTAGCTTGTTCTTGTGCTTCTGAGTTCAATCTTGTAGTTTTAAGCTCATTTTCAGTAATCTTTAGTCCATTAGCTACTTTTAGTTCTAGACTTGGTTATAGCTTAATTTCAGTCTCATTAGCCTTAATTTTGATCACATAAACTAGTTTGCTATAGCTCTTTTATCAGTCTTAATCATAACTCAAAAAGTCTTTGAAAAAGTTTGATAAAAATCAGATAAGGTGTGTTTGGGACTAGTTGTAATTCAGTTTTCAAGTGTTGTTAATTGGATTTTAAGAGATCATTAGCAGTCCTTAGAAGTTAACAAGTAGTCCTGAGTCATTTGTAAGTCATAAAATTAGTCAAAAAGGCAATTGGTTGATAAAAACTTTGGGTCATACTTGTTTTCAGTTTTAGTTCATAAACTTGTCAGATTCAATTGATCATTTCTCCTTCATTACTTGTTCAAATTTGCTCAAATTAGTTTCCAGTCATAGCTTATAACATAATCTTTCAGACTTTAAGAGGAAATTCTACAGTTTCAAGAAATAAGCAAGAAAACAGCTTATTAGTTAAGGCATGAGCATTCTTCATTCTCTGATATAAGTTCCTTACTGTTTTACTAGTTCTAATAATCCACTTCATAAAAGTCCTTATTTTCTTTCACAAATCAGTTTAGAAAGGTTTGGATATGAAGTTTTGAGATTTTGAGCTTTTTCAAAAATCTGGTCAACGTTTGGTCAACATAAGCTCATTTGAGCTTATTTTCAGATATCTGGCTTATTAGTGGATGAAATTTGTTCTAGTTTGATTTCCCCTGCTTTAAATCAAGTGCTTATTCATTTTCTTTACAAAAATCAAGTTGTGGATGTTTGGAATAAGCTGTAGCTTATTTTGAGCTTATTGATAAGCACTCTTTTGCTTATCTTGAACTTTTAGCTTATTTCCTTGAACACACGTAGTTGTAATTGGAATTTAGAAGTTTTGCAAGTGATTTCAGCTTATTTGGTTGAGAAATAAGCTCAAACGAGCTTAATCTTTCATTAAGCCCGTTTTTACTTTAAAAGTTTGATTATTTGCATTTTAGTCCCTATAATTCTAATCTGTGTTTAAACCTAGCTAATCTTTCTAAATTTGTGGAATTTGCAAAACTTGGTCCCTGGATTTGTTAGTTTGTTAGATTTCAGTTTATAAGTTTGTTAGATTGTTAACATTTGGTTAGTTTGTTAGAATTTTTACAAGTTTAGTCCTTTTAGTTAACTGTTTTACATTTTTAGTCCTTGTTACTTTTAGAATTTACATTTTAAGCATTTTCATTTTATAGAAATTACATTTTCAGTCCTTATACTTTTATATTTTGCATTTTAATATTTTACTTGAATAAAATTTGGAATTTGCAATTTGTTTTACGTATAAGTAGGATTATATTTTTCATTTTTACTTAGTGTTGTTTGAATTAGCAATAGATTACCAAGCAAGCTTGAACAACCAAAAACAATTATAAATTTGATATTGATTGGACTTTCTATTAGTTAAGAACTGAGAAAACGAACTTGCATTATACACATTTCAGCGGCCGACATAGGGTTAGACAGAATGATATTCTGTCTAG
Organism: Glebionis coronaria; assembly: GCA_025667525.1. Lineage (NCBI taxonomy): Eukaryota > Viridiplantae > Streptophyta > Magnoliopsida > Asterales > Asteraceae > Glebionis > Glebionis coronaria. The sequence goes on along the minus strand of JANFOE010000249.1, from coordinate 2,985,939 downwards.
GAATATCTTTACCCCAATAAGGAGAGGATATTCACTACCAGAATTAGAAGATAACAATCATTCTAATTCTGGTGCTTATCTCTTCCTTGGGGCCGAAGGATCAGTGAAAGCCCACTAGGGTTTCACTGCCTATAAAAGGAACCCCCAAGGGTTCCACAAAGGTATCACAACTCACTCTAAACTCACATATAACCCTAAATTGATTACTTACTCTCACGCCGGAGTCTAATCGTGGGAAACCTTCCCACGGTAAGCTTAACGCGTGTTGTTTAGTGTGCAGGATCCCAACCAGACGATTCACTTGGTGCAGGAGCCGGAGCCCAGCCAACCCGAATTAAGCCTAATTCGGGTCTAGCAAGGATCAACCAACTTTTGCATCAACACTTATCTAAGTTTACTCTAGCTAGTATCCTTAACGTGTTTAAGTCAAGTTTTGCTAGGCTTTTATATAGGGAGCTTTAAAACGTGAAAGTCTTAACTCTCACGGGTTAAGAACAAGAACTTTTCGCAAGTTCCTATAATTGATCCTAGAGAGTCGTTTATCAAGGGAACTTTAAAATGTGATTTCTAAACTTGAAAAAGTCTAAGAATTTTCAAGATCCTATAGATGACTCAAAAACCCAAAACTTTGATTTAATTGGCTAAGCATCCACGATTCTCATTCCTAGAGATTTTAAACTGTGAAGGACGAGAGATGATAGAGTCAGTTATAAGTTTGGTATTCTTTCGTGAATTTATGTGAGTTGATTACAAGCCTATTCTCCCATCGCTTGCTAATAAATTTATCTGCAATAAATAAGGTTGTACGATTTGAAAAGTTACTTAGCTTCTAGTAGAAGATCGTTTAAAAGTTGCTCGGTAATAATTAGAGTTCATAGCCAAGACATAACTTATTAAAGCGGGACGCGAAGATTGGCGAGTCCGAAAGGGCCCTAACAAGGCATGAGGGCTACATTTTGTTGCTAAAGATCCCAAGTGATGTGAAGAATCATTTATCAAGAATCAATATGAAGGATCGAGACCACGACGAAAAGCTAATACTCCCTATAGATCATGGAGAAGTCTATCCAAAAGACCCTAACAAGGTATGAGGATAAATAGATCCAAGTCCTAAAAGTAGGCGGATCGTTGTATATCAAAATCCCAAATAAAGATTGGAGAAAAAAGAAGAATTCATGGTCCAAGTATGAAGAATCTCTCAAAACTTCAAGTGAAGAAATTCATATTATAAAGAGAAGACCATTATTTCATGAACGTCTCTCAAGATTTGAAGTATGAAGTCACTGCCAAATATCGGTCCGAGAAAGGTCTCAAATCGTGAAGCGAGTTATGCCAAGATATGAACTTTATGAGGTCCCGAGAAGCAGTTTTAAAAGATTTTGTCCTTTAGCTAACTATTGATTAAATCATCCTACTTTATTTTTAGCCTAATAACTATCGAAATAAGTCAACAATGCATCCTCGTGATCATTCAAGATAATAATAAAATGTAAGAGATACACCTAGGAATAAGGGAGTCTAAGTAAATAATTGGCCCACATGAGTTCATGTTAGTTTGCTAACTTATAATAACAATGATCTCGTTTTTAATCTTGGTATGGGGAACGTGAAACTTGAGGATGATAATCATTCATGACATTCCAAAACCCTAAGGTAAGTCTTTGATTTCTTTACTTGTTTTGTTATTTTCTATCTCTTTAATAAAGGCCAATGTGGATTGATTGTGATGAAAAGTGTAATCTTGCTTTGTAATTAATGCATTGCATGAGGACATTGCAATGGTCAAGTGTAGGGGATTTGATAGGTGTGAAAACACCCATCCTTTTACCACTTAATTATAATGAAAACAAGACCATAACGTGTATTTTATGTCATAAATGTCGGAATTATGCGTGGTTTGTGTTTTTGTTGTGATTTTAGGATCAAAATGTAAAAAGGGAAGAAAACACGGGCTTTCACGGGCTTTTATCGAAGAAAAAGACAAAAGACGAAGTCAAGAAATCAAGAGTGCAAAAATAACGGAAGTCCAAGGCCTATTCTGAAGATTTATCGAAGAAAAAGTCCAAAGACGGAAGTTTAATAAAGCCGAAGAACTCATCACAAAACGAGTTTAAAGTAATCCCGAGACAAAAGTCGAAAAAGTCGAAGAATTAAGAAGACGAAGGACTAAACGATAAAGAGAGAAAGAAGAAAGAGAGGAGGAAGCTTCCAACCTCTCCTCCTCCCTATATATAGGCCATTAGTTTCATTTCATTTTTCTTGTTGGCTACTTGACAAATAGTCTTCCACCATTTTCATATTTGCACTTTAAATTTCTTGCAATTTTAATACCTTGTCTTGCACTTTAATTATCAAGTAAGTTTTATTTTTATGTTATTGAATCTTTACTTTTATTGTTAATCTCTCATCTACTCTTATTGTTTGGATTTAATCTTCATCTTTATGTTAAGGTTCTTGAGTTTTTATTGATTTGATCAAGTGGGTTTTGATTATTTTGGTTATTTGTTAGTTTTATTGATTTGGATTGTTAGGTTATCATTGTTAGACGGTTATTGGTTAGTTTTGTTTAATCTTTTGGTTTATTTTGGTTAGTTTTGATTAAGATTCGTCCCTATTTCTTTCTCCCTGTTCTTCGTAAGTTTATTTCCCCAGATTCCGAATGAGCACTACTTATTCTGAACCAACGTTTTAATTTTGATTATTCCGCATGAGCTAAGTATTCCGAACAAGCTTGTTATTCCGGATCAACAATTTATTCCGAACCAGTTATTTTTCTAATTATTCCGAATGAGCTTGTTATTCCGGATAAGCCATTTATTCCGGATCAAAGGTTTTTCCGAATGAACGTTTTTTTTATTATTATTCCGAACGAAGGCTTTACTTTGATTATTCCGCATAAGCAACATTCCGAACCAACTTCAAATATTCCGAACGAGCAGTTATTCCGCATAAAGCATGTTTTCCGAAGGAGTCATTATTCCGCATGAATGTTTTATTCCGACTGAGTGTTTTATTCCGAATGAAAGAAGTTATTCCGTGTCAAGTGTTTTTCCCAATTTATTCCGAATGAACTTTTTATTCAGCCTGAACTTCTTTTTCCGAATGAGTTATTTTTAGTTTTTCTAATTTTATAACTTAAGTTTTAAACTTTACTTTTCCCGCCTTTTTACTTAGTCGCATTTTTAGTTTACTTGCCTTAGATTTATTTTAAGCTTGCCTTTAGGATAGTTTTAAGTTTGCTTTATTTACTTTTCGTCACGCTTTTATTTCCCATCATTTATTTTCAATTAGGTTAAGCTTTATTTACCTGCCTTTTACTTTAAAGTTTGTGCACTTTCCTTTTACTACAACGGGCAAACTTTTATTTTCCCACCAAAAGACGACTGAGTCACACATTTACCAATAATCAATTCGAAGAGGTCGGACGATAAATTTTTATACTAGGCAAAAAGCCGAGTATTAGTTACTATGCTAAACGTAGAGTACTCGTATTCTTTCAAAAACTCATGTGTTCTCGTTGTTTGCTTATTCTCCCCTCGCTTGTAAATATTTTTTGCTTAATAAATATTGACTTAGCGGTTCAGTCTTGATTGTTGGTTTCTAGTCTTTCCTAGTAGCTTCCATGTAGTTAAATTGGGAAGACTTTAAGGTATCTCCAGCGTCACGGTTTTGAAGTATTGGCAACCCGAATAATCGAAAGCTTCACCTAATAATAAGATTTCAAGTGCTCACTTAAATCAAGCAAACAATTTGAAGCTCACAAGGCCAAAAAATCTATGCAAAAATTGAAAGTGAATCAAGCATTAATCTTTGAAGCTTTAAAGATCCAAAATTCACTTTTAGCGTGAGGATATACGTCTTTGGCCACAATAAACACCTCATGGCGAGGTTAAATAAAAGACAAGGCAAGACCGAAGTCATAAAAAAGGCTTCATGGCGAAGTTGAATAAAAGATGGAGGTAAACCTATGATAATAAGGCCCTTCCGTTAGGGGGCGTATAAAAGTCTTTGTAATAAGTCTCATGTTCAAAACCGTTATAAAACCGTGTTTATCGATCCTTCTTGTTGACTTAATTTTTTGACATCGTTGTCTATTATTAGGGGCTATTAATTCGGTGGTCTTGGTTACACCGTTAGGACTCTATTTTTAGACCTAAATCTCTATCATCGCATAAGTGAAAAAATGTATCCTCGTGAAACATTCAAGACAAAATAAAATATAAGAGATACAACTTAGGAAAATGGGAGGATAAGTACGTGATTAGGGCATATGAGTAGTGTTAGCATTACTAACTTATAATGACGATGATCTCGTTGCATGCTTAGCATGGAATTAGGGTTAAAATCGAGGACGATGAAATTATTTCTAACGAAGCATTCACGTGTTCTTGTTCTATGAACCTAAACGTCCCATATTGCGATGAAAATCATACATTATGTCTAAAACGCAAGTAGTAGTAATAGTAGTAGTGTAGCTAGTTTATCATTCAATAAAAGTGAATAAAAATGAATTTTGGAGGTGCTATGATACTTTATTGTAGCATTGCGTGAGGGCACGTCAATGGTTTAGTATGGGGGAGTGATGAGACTGCTTTTATACATAGTCTCATCGTCCAAAACGGGCTTTAAATGCATTAAATATCATCAAAAATGGCCAAATATATGCTTGTGTTTGTTACTTATGTATTTTAGGTACGGATATTGAGGAAATCACAAAAGATCACAAGAAACATACAAAAACGAACACGGAAAAAGAAGCCGCACAATGAACCGGACCCAATTGATGATTTTCCAAGAATAAACCTTGAAGAATTGAAGATTATACAAGAAGGGTCCTCTAATATTGAAGAATTGACACTTTAAACCCTTGTATATTCATAATTACAAGTTTGGTCCTTGAAGTTTGTCAAAATTGCAAAAAGGACCCTCCACTTTGAAGAATTGGCAAGTTTAGTCCCTCAACAAAACTAAATTGTCAATATTGGTCCTTCATATATTCAAACATACCATGAAGACCTTCAAAGTTCAAAAATGTGCATGATCATTCCTTCAAATATCAAAGAAATACAAAACAAGTCCTTTGATAAACTTTTGGGAAGTTTTTGTGGCAAATGCGTGAAAATAAAACTTCAAATACAAAGGGAATGAGTTTAAACAACAAATGAAACCAAGTGAATAAGTGAGGGACTATTTTTGACCGACACAACAACTTACCTAGACCAACCATGGGTTGACACCTCACCCCACTCACAAAACCCACCAATCATATCCCACCCTGCTGCCATGTCACCCATCCACTAAACCGGTTTAATGTTTATTAAATCTTGGCGCCTAAACACTTTTTAAACCATAATTCTACCTTAATCTGGATCAAACACAGCCACTATTCACCTCAAGAACACAATTAGGGTTTTGTTAATTACTGAGAATTGAACCCTAATCTCTTCCAGATTAGTGATTAAGGGTCTTATTAACAATACCCAACCCTTAAACAAGGCACCTCACCACTCACAAGGTCACATGAAAGGTGCCCTACACACGTTTTTGAGGATAATGCCAAAAAGTGCCAGGAAATCAACACACCACAATGCTGCTTCATATCTAAGCTTCATTTTAAGCCTTAGATCAACTCACAACCTTTACACCTCACACATACAGCCAAGATATTTTCACATGAGCTCAAGTTATTCAAATTCGACAAGGGCATTTTCGGGACTTCAAGCATTAGGGTTTTACTTTATTTTCAGTATCTTAGGACTCCATGTAGCCTATATAAGGCATTAGTATCACAACATTTAGCCTTGTTCTCAGTTTTTCATTTGTCAAACCTTGTAAAGCCCGTTTTCTGAATTTATGAAATTGTGGTGTTGTGTTATGATTTAAAACTGAGTTCCATTATTTTTTATTGTATTGAGTAGTTAATTGTCACGTTTTTGTACTTAAAAAAAACCTTGAACAAGTCCAAGACTACCTATAAGCATGTTAGTCCCTTTGTTCTTGCTGAGGTCAAGAATTTGGCTTGTGCTTGGTGAGGATTGTTCATTGAGGTGTTTCTTTAAGTGACATAAGTCACAAATCAACTTGCTTGAGCAATATTGGAAGTTGGTTATATGTTTTTATAACAAAATTTGTCTAAGTTGTTTGCTAAGTGCTTTTGGTTCAACAGCTTGTAGATTGAACTTAAGGGTGATCATAGCCTCCTAATCTTGGTTGAGTAAGGGGTAGTGAGGCCTTAAGGAAAGGTACAAGGCTTGTGAGAGCCTAAGTGTTGCAAAGACTTAGGCTTTTGTCACCTTGATTTATCTGATTTGTGCTAACCTAGGCTCAAGCCTTTGGCTGGGCTTGTTTGTTTTTCTTAGCAGTGGAAGCTGGTGCTTGTTCTTGCTAGCACCTCAGCTCATTGATTCCAAAGTGTGGATGTACATTTTGGAGGTTTGAATTCTCAATTTTTCATCTTTCTGATTAAGTATTTGGTTTTAAGTGATTTTGTGATTCTGCTATTGTATTTGTTGTTTTTATGCCTGAATCTTGTTGATTATGCTTAGTGTTGTTGGTATGATGCTTGGTTAGGATTGGATTAATCTGTTATACACTTTTGCTTTGATAAATCTTTGATTAAGAAGTGAAAGGGGTGTTTGGGGTTGTCTGCTTTATGGTTTTTATGCATGTGTGAGTATCTGTTTAAGGTTGCCTATTGTTGATATCCGTTATTGAAGTGTTTGTGGTCTGATTTTTTGCAAAAATTGAGCTTTGTAACATCAAATCTGAAATCATTGCATAACTAGCTTGTTTTAGGTCTTTGTTGACTGAAACTTGGTGAACACCTAGAATATATGCATATCTAGGGTTAACAAGTGATTAAAGGTAGTTTGAGTAATCTGATTTGTAGATTTGAGGGTTTAAAATTCAAGATTTGGCCAATTAGTTCAGTAAACATTGTTCCTGCCTATTATTTGTTCATCAGTGACTTGTTTCTGCTTGAATCTTGTTCATAAGTTGGAATCATTGCTTGAATTGAGTTTATTTGTGTGACATTAAGTTTAATTGAGCTTGTGTAATAGGTCTTAATATTTTGAGCTTATAAGTGATTTTGGAAGCTTACAACTTTTGGTTTTAGGTTTTGACTAGAAAACGACTATTTTGTCTTTTTCAAAATCAGCTTTTTGCTTATTTTAGCTTATTGAGTGTGCTTATTGGAAAACTTTTTGTTTATTAAGATTAGTTAAGCCATTTGTGACTTATTGCAACTTGAATCAGCTCTTGAAATAGTCTAGAACTCAAAAACGACTATTTTGTCATTTTGTGAAGAGAGCTTTGGCTTATTTCAGGCTTATTGTTTGAGCTTATTTGAAGTTTCTTTTTGCAAATAGCTATATTAGGTCAAGAGAAGGACGTGGGTAAAATCTTAGCTTATGGCATCAACTTATAGCTTAATGGGCCAAAAAGCCCATTAAGAATAAGCTGTTTTGAAATAAGCTAGCTTAAGCTCATTTTCAGCTTTTGGGCCTTTGGAAAATTGTGTTTAAAATAAAATTTTAAGCTTAACTAGAGCTTTTGGGCCATTTCTGAGGACTTTTTCTTATTGGGCACAATTCTAAGCCCATTAAGGATCTGTTTGGGTATTTGGCCCATTTAAAGGCCCAATAGGGGTATTTTTGGTATTTCAAGTTCATTTTCTGTTTAATTAGGTTAAAATAAACTAGTTTGCAAGTTTTTAGAATTTTTTTATTTTTATTATTATTTTAATATTATTTTATTATTAAATTTCAATTTTGATATTTTTGCACTTCTTATATTTTTCTTAGGTTAAATACATTAAAATATGAATTTTTCAATTTTTAGATTAATTATATTGTCATTAGATTAATTTTTAGAATTATTTTAAGTTTTAATAGTATTTAATTAATTTTAAATAGTTTTAATTGATTTTTAAAATTTTCAAAAATAGTTATTAATTTAGTTAAGTCATTTTAGAGGTTTACAAGTGAAAAAATCTCATTTTAGGCTTTTTATTAATTAATTTGATTTTTTTGGGCTTTAATTAGCATTAAAAAATTATTATTTAATTAAATAAAAGGTTTGAGTGATTAGTATTTATTGCAATTTTCTAGGATTTTTTAGGGTAAATTTTTAATTTGGTCACTATTTACCGTTTTACGTGCACGACTATTCGTCTTAGTTTAATCCATAATCGTAACCATCATTCTCTTCTAATCTCTTTTCTTTCTTTCATTTCTCATCAATATAATCACAAACCATTAATCATTTCTTACACAACACACTAGCCTCCTTGAGAACGATCCCCATTTTGGGTCATTAGTGCTTGGTTTTCCTAAACCGACACTTAATACTTGCCCTAATTACGCTCTTTTTCCTAAAAGACGTATATTACTACATATATCATTCGTTTTATTTCTCTTATCTTCGAAAGCTTGCTGGGTGATAACTACCACAACTCTGCGCTGACAGCCATGAAGCCTTATCACATAACTGCGGCTATCTACAAGGTGATGGGACCCAATGACGTGCCAGCGACTGCTCACATGAAGAACATTGCCAATAAACAACAATCTGTTGTGAAGCCCTTGCTCCCTTCCTCTGAGAAGGTGATTGCAGCTGGTGTGTCTGGTAAGTCAACGTCTTTGACCTCTGGGCAACACACCACACTGTCCAAGGCAACAACTGGCCAACAGCCAAAAAAGAAGAAAAACCCATCTTCTTCCAAAACCCAAACTGTTGCTAAGGCCAGGGTTAAGAAGACAGCCAATCCTTCATCTGGTCCAGAGACTTTTGTGGACACAGAGACTTCAGCTGATAAACAACAGGAGTCTAACGTCTCTACATTAGCAGAGACAACAGGGAACCCGCCTAATTCCGCTGATATCTCACAGATAATCAGTTTATAATTTTTAGAGGTACACAAGCAGCCACTCTCAAATGTCTGTAGGTGAGAGTGGTGAAGTTAGGGTTATCCTCGACCCATAGGAGTCTATGTATGCATTTAGAAATCTTTTAAGACTTCTGTACACCCTGTCTCTGCACCAGGGAGTGATTCATTTGTTTTTATAAAACACCCCGATGACCCTGCACCCTCTAGACAGTATTCAGGCAAACAACAACCTATATATATATATATATATATATATATATATATATATATATATATATATATATATTATATATATATATATATATATATATATATATATATATATATATATATATATATATATATATATATATATATATATATATATATATATATATATATATATATATATATATATATATATATATATATATATATATATATATATATATATATATATATATATATATATATATATATATATATATATATATATATATATATATATATATATATATATATATATATATATATATATATATATATATATATATATATATATATATATATATATATATATATATATATATATATATATATATATATATATATATATATATATATATATATATATATATATATATATATATATATATATATATATATATATATATATATATATATATATATATATATATATATATATATATATATATATATATATATATATATATATATATATATATATATATATATATATATATATATATATATATATATATATATATATATATATATATATATATATATATATATATATATATATATATATATATATATATATATATATATATATATATATATATATATATATATATATATATATATATATATATATATATATATATATATATATATATATATATATATATATATATATATATATATGTCTCGACCTAGAGTAGTTGTACTTCACACAACCTCTAGGTTCCCTAATAAGTGTGAAAACACTTATCCTTTTACCACTTATTTCCAATAATAACAAGACCAAAACGTGTATTTTATGTCGTAAAAGTTGCCTTTTCGAAGATCCAAAATTTTGCTTTATTTCAGAAAAATTTCATATTGAGCATTCAGAAACCCTAAATATTGCGAGTTGAGACTTTCTGATTATTGCGAATTGGGTTTTTAGTTTATTATGAATTGGGATTTCTATTTAAAATAATTGGGTTTTCTGATTATTGCGAGTTGGGTTTTCTAATTATTGCGAATTGAAGTTTTAATTTATTGTGAATGGATGTTTTTTTTTCAATTATTGCGAATTGGAGTTTCAAATTATTGCGAACTGAGGTTTGTCAATTATTGCGAATTGGAGTTTCAACTTATTGCGAACTGAGGTTTGTCGATTATTGCGAATTAGAGTTTCAAATTATTGCGAATTGAGGTTTGTCAATTATTGCGAATTAGAGTTTCAAGTTATTGCGAATTGAGTTTCAAGTTATTGCAAATTGAGGCTTTTCAATTATTGCGAATTGGCTATTCAAACTATTATTCCGAACTGGAAACATATTATTCTGAATTCGCAATAGTCCATTATTCCAAAATCACATAAGATTAATATTCTGAAATCAGAAATTTTCAATATTCAGAAATTGTAAAAAACGTGAATTAGAAGTTTTTAACATCGTGAGTATTTTGATCTAGGAGATTTTGGATTTTCAAGAAAACATATTTAGGGGATTTAATCAATTTTTCTTCACTAGTCAAAGAATCAAGAACGTTTACGCTTTATTCGGTGGTTTGTAAAATCCCGCGAATTTATTTTTCGGTTTCACCACGAATTGTAAAACTTCGTGTTGTTCTTTCGGAAACAAGATCATTTACTTTTCTCATTGTTCGATCATCGTTTGTAAATCTTAAATTATCGAAATGGAGTATACTTCACTTACGGACAAGTCCATCCTCTCGGGTACGGATAATCGTCCACCAACGTTGGTGAAGGAAATGTACGAGGCATGGACGTCTAGAATGGAACTTTTTATGATGAATCGAGATAATGGACATCTCATTTTGGCATCGGTTGAAAATGGATCATTTGATTATGGTACCGTGACGGAAGGTACAGTTACTCGTGCCCGCACAATGGCCGACTTGTCCGGATATGATAAAATTCAAGCTAAGTGTGATATTCAAGTTACCAATATCATTCTCCAAAGCCTTCCTCCTGATTTCTACAAACTTGTGAGTCATTACAAAGTGGCCAAAGGTTATGGGAGAGAATTCACACTTTGATGCAAGGCACCTTGTCAACTCAATAAGAACAAGAGCGTAAGCTATATGACATGTTTGATAATTTTGCCTATGTTCCAGGGGAGACTCTTAATGATTACTATTTGAGATTCACTTTATTGATGATTGAGCTTTATATTTTTGACATGACGATACCGTCGTTTCAGCTCAACACCAAGTATTTGAATACTCTTCCTCCCAAATGGAGCAAGTTTGTCACTGATGTTAAATTGGTTAAGGATTTGCACCAAAACAACGTGAATCAACTTCAAGCTTATTGTAAAACCCCTAATTTTTGGCTTTTGACACGTCACCGATTTTACTCTTATTACCACTCATCCAATAATATTTTTATAAACCACTTTTACATACGAGAACAAAATATAGTAAATATTATATATTTATGTATATTACTTAAAAACTTGACATTTTAATCGAAGAGCTACTTTTTAAAAATTTATTCTAGTATCCTTAGACACATTCTATATGCCTAAATTATTATTAGTTATATTGATAATTAATAGTAACAATCTAAAGTATTACATACCGAGACATACTAGAAACTATGTAAATTAATTTTTAAACGCGAATCATTAGTACATTTAACCAAGCCTTGTTTAATATCAAATAAATACCATAAATTATAAAAATTTGGTTCTCTCTTCTTCCTGATTGTGACATCAGACAACACCAACATTGGTCATCTTCCCTCTTTGTTCAACGCTTGGAGCTGTTGTGAACGAACTCGAGTTCCTGAGTTCATATCATATGATCCATCCTAGTGTTGTAAGTCATTCTCTATAATTCACGTCACCTAGCTGCAACAACATAGGAGTATTGGGCTGTTTTGGAGCTAGGATATTCAAACGACACCAACATGTCCTTGAGTTTGAACCATGTGTTCACGCCTCCAACCATTCGTAAGTTCACAAAATCTGTGTTCTCATATTTTTTTCCCTTTTCTCGTTATATGCATACATTCCCATTAACTATCTTATGCTATAATAAACAAAACATGAAACTACTAGTTTACCTTCCAGCGTAAATCCAAATGAAAAGCATAAAAACAACTCCCTGATGTAGTGACGCACCATAGGGAAACGTGCATACAAAACAAGATCTGGGAAAAAACGAAAGTACTAGGTCTTAGCTTACCCCTTAATCAGTAACCATGCCAAATTTGAATGCAAACGGAGTACGTTTGCTAGGTTAAACGAATTAAACATAAGCGTTATTTTTTGTAGGAAACTAGCCCGAACAGCCTACTTTAGAGCCCGTTTAGACCCATTAGGACCTTGAGTATGGATCTGGTTATGGCAGCATTTCCTAGATCACCTAACCAGCTTTCCGTAGCCTTTTGAATCACCTAAAACGGAGCTATAACGAAGCGTAAAATTGAATTTGAAAATTTGTGATTAACACTTAAAAGCTCTCAGCACTTGTAGTATAAACTGACAGCATTTACCACATAGGCTGACCAGCCGACTTTGGTTGCGTTTTTTAGTGAGTTAGAGTTAGAACCAGAACTCGACCCTAACTAGGATATCTTAAATCACCTGGCTAGCTTTCCGTAGATGCCAAGAACACTAAAAACGGATAAGTAACGAATAAGATATAGCCCTTTAAAAATCTGCCTCGAGCCCTTTATAAATCTGCCTCGAACACTTTAACAAGCTGATGAAATTAAGGAATTCTGACCCGCTGACTTTAAACTCGTTTTTTCCCATTTTAGAACCATTTTCATGCAAAACTTAAAGAACAAAACTTATAGACGGGATATCAGAGAGTACAAATATGTTTTCAGTTTGCGAAATAGTTAAGTAACGAAACCGTAAATGATTTTTAAAAATTAGAATTTGCAATATACATGTACATAAGGTTTTGGATTAAAGGGACTAAACTTGCCAAGTATCGAGAGTTTAGCAAGCCTTAGGGGCTATTTTGGTAATTATATTAAAACCAAGGACGTGTGTGTAATTTAAACTATGTTTTAGTAATGTTATTAATTAATAAAATATAAGGGTTAAATGGTAACTTGCGAAACATGAAGGACTGATTTTGTAAAATTAAAACTTGAAGGAACTTTATAGAAAATTAAATTTATACAATTCCTAATTAAATAAAAATCATTTATTTAATTTATTATACCCTTAGTATTCAAACAAAGCTAAATTATACTTAATAAAATGAAAGGTATATTATTTCGATAACTCATTAAAGCGGTACGATAACAAAAACTATAATAAACATGTGATCATGCATTTTTATCAGCTATAATCATTTGTGCATTTGTTGTGCATTTACCGAGACCCATTTAATTACTTAGGTAATTCTACTACTTTGTGATAATACTGTTCCGGATTATCAGTGACATCATTACTACCTCTACCACTGAGGTGTGTTCATGGCCCCATACTTTACTACTTTTATACCAAACTGGGGGAGAAAACATGCAACATATTTTAAATGCAAACATTCACAGACAACAACTTTATCTGCCTATTTTGAATGCCCATGACCCGTGGACTGTGATAGTTAATTATGGGGGATTAAGAACGAGATGTTATAAATGGATCTATTTGGGACTGACCATACCTGTCTAGGTAAGTAGCGCTCACTGTGCCTCTGTCGGGCCAAACAGACATATATCATTGTCACACTGGGCGTGTCTTATGACAAACCTAGGAGCTACAACAACGAGGGCTCCTACGTCTAGCTTCTGTCACAGGCAATAGGAACTACTATAGTATTTTACTTTGTGCACCTACTATCATTGAGATGTTTGGCATATCAATACTTTTTACAAAATTCTATGAATTCGCCAACTTTATGTTGAGCCACTTTAGCATGTTTTTCTCAGGAAATTAAGCTGGATTATATGAGCATGGAATGAGCATCATTTAGGAGCATAAAATGATTGGGGAATTTGTTTTTCATTGGGATACTTGTAACAACTGATATTCAACATTTCAACAGATTGTATTAAAACAATATTTGTATCAGTCGTATTTAAAAATCATATACTTATGACCTATGCTTTGTATGCCATTTGTTCTGTGATCCACAATGTGACACCCAAGTACTATTCCGCTGCATACCTAATTTGGGGGTGTCACACTTATCTTCAGCAACACGAACGCCACGTGCATAATATTCGATTGTCTAAATCTCAAGTTTATGATCCACTTGCCAGGATTGCTTCTCAACAGATGACTCCTCAACACAACTTGGCTTACTCTTATCAACAACCTTCATATATGCAACATCAACACACCTATAAGCAACCACAACAACCATCATATCAACCACAAATGATGCCACAACAAGCATTTTGTTGGAAATATTACGTATTTAGAAAGGATCAGTCACTCCAACGAGATACATCTAGTATGAGCTTGTGATCTAGTAATGTAGCAATATAACCCACAAAGCTCACATGTAGGGTGGGATATATATACCCTCTCCTAGCATGTTAGCATGGGTTGGTTCTCACATTTGATAATACAACTTTACATTTTCTCTCATTCTCTCTAACCTCTCTCTAGTTTCTCACTCTAAGTTATTCATCCCTCTCTCTATTGTGATCATTCCATATATTAGATAACCCAAGGATCACGTAGATCTTCAATTGGTATCAAGATCCATGGGATGATTGGTTTGTTCTTGTGTTTGTTATCTTGATTTTTGTGATATTTTGATCTAAAAACCCTCGATCCATTTTTTTTTGTGTTTTTTTTGTGGTTTAATCTTTCTCAATATCATCTACATAGTTGTGGTAGGGATTTGTGTATTTGTTTTTGTCAAAAACACAAAAAGTTTTGATCTTTTGGCTTGATTTTGGGGTCAAAACTAGTATAAGTGGATTTTTGTACGAACAGGTTTAATTTTGGAATAATTGGTACATTCCAAAATCTTGGGGTATTGCGAAATTATTTGGATTCCGAAATTATTTGGATTCCGAATTGTTAGGTATTCTGATTGGTTGGGTATTCCGAAATTACACAGCTTGGATTCCGAAATCATTTTGCTTATATTCCAAAATCTACAAAATTCATATTCCGAAATCTTCAAAATTCATTTTCCAAAATCATAAAAATCCATATTCCGAAATCTCCAAAATCCATATTCGGAAATCTTCAAAATCCATATTTCGAAATCTTCAAAATTCATATTTTGAAAATTTTATCGTGAGTTATTTGGTCTTAGAATTTTTTGGTTTCTCAAGAACACATAATTAGGGGATTTAATCAATTTTTCTTTATAAATCAAGGAATCAAGAACATTTGCGGTTTATTCGGTGGTTTGTAAAATCCCGTGAATATATTTTTCGGTTTCTCCACGAATTGTAAAACTCCGTATTGTTCTTTCGACAACAACAAACACAATTACTTTCTTTCGTTGCTCGATCGATAAGTAAGTCTTACATTCATCTTCACATTTATCTTCAATGGAACCGTTGAGTTCGACGTCTCAAGAGGGAGAATTGCATCAAATGCAAGACGAAGCTAGAGAATGTGGCAAAAATTCATTTGGTCTACTTAATTTCATCTAATGAGTCTTACAAAGCTTAAGGTAGGACGAGAGTTTGTGGCACTCTTTGGTCAAGATCGTAATGCCTTCATAGACTTGATGTTTCTCAACTTGAACCAACAAGCAGAACACCTCTTCAAAGACGAATTTAATCACTCTGCATCGTCACATGCTTATAAAATCCTCGTGAGACAATTTACGCACTTCTTCCTATTCAATATCATTAAATATGAAGATTCTGAGACCTGCCTGTCATTTCTTCGAGACACAAATACCGAGGTTCACGATTTCCGTGGTACACTGCTGAAATACATGACATCGGTTTCGTCTTCGATTTATAAAAGATCACGACTTCAACCAGAGTATGATAGTGGAGTGCAAGAATCTATGATGTAGATGTAAGAGGAGAATGGTCATACGGTTGACAGTTTGAAGAGTGTTCAAGATTGCAAGAGCATGGAATAAGGAGGAAAGCATGATACCAGCAGTACGTCAGGGAATGTTACAGACATATCTTATGATGACACCATACCCGTATATGACGAAGAACGTACAAATACGGTATAAATACAGCATGTTTAGCATTCCGAACTTATTTATGACAAACATGGGATAGAAAAAGGTAATAGTTATACCATTTCTGATTCATCCGATCTGATTCATAATGGGGGAGAAATTGTTCAGAATGTTGTAGTAAATCATGCTAAATGCTTTATGACTACTTCATTAACCGATTCTGATTCCAAGATTAAAGAGCTTGAAACGATTTTAGCTCAGCAATCTAAAGATCTTGAGGATGCCAAAATTGAATTTTCGAAGAAAACGGATAAATTTGAAAAGTATTTTGAAAAACTTGAAAATCCAAACGTTGTTCTTGAACGAAAATTAAATCAAAAAGTTCAAGATTCTAAAGCCGAAAAGATAATTTTGTGAAACAAATTACTTTGCTAGAATCTAAGCTGACATCCTAAGACATCTTACTGACAAAAAATGAGACTTTAAAGGCTTAGGTTCAGAAAAAGGTATTTGCATTAGCGGTTCTAAAAAACGAGCTGAGGAAAATTAAGGGAACTAGTGTGGACACTAAGCTTGAAAAACCATCAATCTTGGGGAAACCGCCTAAAAACCAGTCCATTCAACAACCAACTGCATTTATATCCGAGCGACCAAAATCCTCGAGATCACGATTTTCCTCTCAAGTTGATATGGTTCATCTTTCTAGACCAGTAACTTCACTATCTAGGACTAATGTGATCAAAGCAGCCTATGCAAAACCTACAAACAAGACTGCTACTAGTGATTCTAGGTATAGTTCTAAGAACATGCCACAACATAGGTCATATAACATGCCTAATAATCACTATGTAGAGGAACCTATGAAAAGGACACAAGCAAGAAATAGGATTTCTAGATCTCACTAGGATCACAAACACGGTGTTTGTTCCGTATGCATGAAGAGTGTCTTCATGACAAATCATTCGGCTTGTGTTACCAAAGTCTTGAAGGAGTTGAACTCCTGTGCGAAAAGAGGGAATCCCAATGGAAATAGGTTTTCTACCACTAAGTCTTCGACTGTGTATAAGAAAACCATGTCGCCTAGATCCAATCTAAGGTGGAAACCCACGGGTAGGATTTTCAAATCAGTTAATCTTCAATGGGTTCCTACAGGAATGATGTTTCCCTCTAGCACTACAAGGGTTGACTATGAACCCCCACTTGGTTCTAAAGTAGATATCGCTAACCCATGTGAAAGTATGCAAATTTTTTATGCAAGTGCAGGTACCGAGATCAAGGGTCAAAAAAAACGAGACAGTAGTCTTATTGTATACCGTTCTAACCTCTCATGTAATGAACACCCCTTTGCATTTTCTGTTGCTGATTTTTCTTCTGTGGCTGGGCTAAGACATGGTGAAGAATGCCTAAAGTCTGTTGATAAGAAGGCTGTGAAGGACGCCCTTGCCACTCTCTTCCCTGTTTCTGATGTGAACCCAACCCTTACACCTGGTGAAGTGGTTCTAAAGTCTCCTCTGAAGATCAAGTTTTTCCCACCTACGTGGCGTGTCCTCTTCACTCACATAGTCAAATCCCTGGGTGGTATGTAGGGATCTCAAGACCAATTAGCCTTCAACCATCAAACCATTTCCTATGGACTTATTTTGGGAACAGACATCAACATTGGTAACATCTTATTCTCCAACCATGTTGAACAGCTGAAGGGTATCAACCAAAGCAGAGGGAAAAACATTTGCTATGTTCGTTTTATTTCTCTTATCTTCGAAAGCTTGTTGGGTGATAACTACCACAACTCTGCGCTGACAGCCATGAAGCCTTATCACATAACTGAGGCTATCTACAAGGTGATGGGACCCAATGACGTGCCAACGACTGCTCACATGAAGAACATTGCCAATAAACAACAATTTGTTGTGAAGCCCTTGCTCCCTTCCTCTAAGAAGGTGATTGCAGCTGGTGTGTCTGGTAAGTCAACTTCTTTGACCTATGGGCAACACACCACGCTCTCCAAGGAAACAACTGGCCAACAACCAAAGTAGAAGAAAAACCCATCTTCTTCCAAAACCCAAACTGTTGCTAAGGCCAGGGTTAAGAAGACAACCAATCCTTCCTCTGGTCCAGAGACTTCTGTGGGCACAGAGACTTCAGCTGATAAACAACAGGAGTCTAGCGTCTCTACATTAGCAGACACAACAGGGAACCTGCCTAATTCCGCTGATATCTCACAGGTAATCAATTTATAATTTTAAAAGGTACACAAGCAGTCACTCTCAAATGTCTGTAGGTGAGAGTGGTGAAGTTAGGGTTATCCTCGACCCATAGGAGTCTATGTATGCATTTAGAAATCTTTTAAGACTTTTGTACACCCTGTCTCTGCACCAGGGAGTGATTCATTTGTGTTTATAAAGCACCCCGATGACCTTACACCCTCTAGACAGTATTCAGGCAAACAACAACCTGAATACATATATGTCTCGACCTAGAGTAGTTGTACTTCACACAGCCTCTAGGTTCTCTAATAAGTGTGAAAACACTTATCCTTTTACCACTTATTTCCAATAATAACAAGACCAAAACGTGTATTTTATGTCGTAAAAGTCGGAATTATGCGTGGTTTATGTTTTTATTGTGTTTTAGGACCAAAAGATGAAAAAGGAAGAAAACATGGGCTATCACGGGCTTTTATCGAAGAAAAAGACAAAAGACGAAGTCAAAAGATCGAGAGTGCATAAAGAACGGAAGTCCAAGGCCTATTCTGAAGATTTATCGAAGAAAAAGTCTAAAGACGGAAGTTTAATGAAGTCGAAGAACTCAAGTCTAATTATAGAAGAAAATTATAAGACAAGATCAATTTACATCGACAGATCCCGAGACGACGTCGAGAAAGATCGAGTCGAGAAGAAAGAAAGAAAGAAAGAAGGAAGCACATGCACCTCCCCATCTCCTATAAATACCCTCCTAATGACACATTAGGAGGGTGTTAGTTATTTGGTTTTGCTAGTTTTATTTTCCTTTCTTTAGTTTTTAGAGAGAGAAAGTTTTAACTTTCTCTCACTAAGTTTTCATCTTTTCTTCATTTTTATCTTTCAAGTTTAAGCTTCATTTCATCCTTGTATTTGGAATTCATTAATCAAAAGTTCAAGTTATGCTTTTTGTTCATTAATCTCTTTCTACCTTTCTTGATTTTAGTTTGTTTTTGATCCGAAATTTTAATGCTTTTTGTGTAATCTTGATGTTTTTATGACTAAAAAGTTTATCTTTTGGTTCCTTACTAAGTTTTTATACGGTTTAAGCTTTAAGCTTGTTGTGATTATTGGCTTATTTCGTATATAAAGCTTATTATCTTTTAAGTTTTCTTAAAAATTTAGTCTTTTGAAAGTTTGATTCATAAAGTTTGCTTATTTCGTGTCTTGAAAGTTTTTAAATTTGTGCTTGTTTTCATTTTGTTAAGATTTAAATAAGTGCTTATTTTTCTTTGCTTATTTATGCTTATTCGGTTCTGCTTATTTGCCTTTGAATCCCATCGTAACTGTTTTGATGCGTTACCCAGTACGATCGAGTAAGTGTGATCGCATAAACCCCTAGGGTTTCTACTTGCGATCCATTACTGCGATCCATAGCACGATCATTCATTACGATCACACTCCTTAATCCTCACCACGATCACTTGTTACGATCGTGGGTACGATCAAGAGTGCGATCTGTGATTGCGATCCCTGGCTACGATCGCATTGGGTGCGATCGCTTATTTCCATCGCATTGAGTGCGATCTTACTGACTACGATCACTATCCTACGATCGATTGTTACGATCGTAGGGTGCGATCACTTATTGCAATCAAAGGATACGATCGAGGGTACGATCCAAGTGCGATCCACGCATGATCAAGCACCCCGATCGCATTGACTGCGATCCAATTTCAAATTTTTAATTTTATTTCTTATTTTTATTTTAAGTTTCAAATTTAACTTTTCCCGCATTTTTACTTTGTATTATTTTAAACGAGTTTTGTCTTATTTTAGTTTTACCATGTTTTCAATTCATTACGATTTAATTTCGAAAAATTGCACGCTTCCTGAAATCTCTGTTTTTACCAAGTGTTTTTCTAATTTTGTTTTTAAGTTTTCAATCATTTATTTTTAACTCGTCATTTTAGTTTAATTTTTAAAGCTTTTATTTTACTCAACGACATTTTCATATTTTCTTTTAGTTTAAAATAGATAACCAAACCATTTTCTTTTCCACCAAGAACGACTGAGTCGCACTAATAACTAGTAATCAATTCGAAAAGGTCGGATGATAACTTTTTATACTTGGAAATCCCTTGTATTAAATGGCGCCGCTGCCGGCTCTTTTCGTTAAGATTAACGGTTTTAAGTGAGAGACACGTTGGATTTTGGGATTCGTTCATTCTTGAACGTTATTTTCCTTGCTTTAAAATTTAAAAAAAAATCCATAAAAATTAAAAATTTTCAAAAATACAAAAAAAAAATAGAAAAACATAAAAAACCAAAAATATTTCTTGTCTATTTTTCTCTTCCTTTTGTAGGTGTGTATGCATACTCGTGCTCGTAAGAAGAAAGCAACTCAAGCCGAAGTCATTACTCCACCTATTTTCACCATGGACAATCAACCAATGATCGAGCTTTTGCAATCGCACGTAGAGGGCAACACCGATGCTATTGTCATACCCGAGATTGGAGCCAACAATTTTGATCTAAAATCCGGCTTCATTCAAATGGTCTCTTCTCAACCTTTCTTGGGGCGTTCACTGGAATGATCCTCATGACCATATAAAAAGGTTTCTTCAACTCACCAATACGGTTAAGTATAATGGGGTTTCACAAGAAGTGATTCGCTTGCAACTTTTTCCTTTCTCCTTAGAGGGACAAGCCCGGAATTGGCTTGATAAGGAACCGCCACAAAGTATTCTTACGTGGACGGATTTAGAGACTAAATTCATCAACTACTTTTTCCCAACCTCACGTACTACCGCTTTATGGAATGAAATCATTACATTTGAACAAAAGTACGGTGAGACATGTAGTGAATCTTGGGACCGTTTTAAGGAACTTTTAAGAAAGTGTCCACAACATGGTTTCACAAAAGTACATCAAATAAATACTTTTTACAATGGTTTAAGCATGAATGACCAAGATTCAGTAAATAGTGCCTTGGGGGGTAACATTTTGGTTAAGTCTTCTAGTGCCGCATGGGATATAATTGAGAATAAGTCTAGAGTGCAAAACAAGAGTGTTCGAACTAATGTGGCTAGTGCTAGTACTAGTACTAGTGACGCCGACAAGAGAATTGATAAGCTTACTTCGCTTGTGGAATCGCTTGCTGTACAAACCGCCAACAATTCCAAACAAATCAATGCCCAAGCTAATGCTTTGAGTCAATCATGTGAAATATGCAGGGGATCTCATTCATACACCGATTGTCTTTCGACTCATGACAATCCGGAAAATGTGTATGCCGCCAACGGTAACTTTTCTACGGGAGGCTATCAAGCACGTCCTTAAGGTGACCGCAATTTGCTCAGTTATTGTTCAAACAACTTTCTTTCACCACCTGGTTTTCCCCCACAAAACCCAAACAGCCTCAATCCCAACAATCAAAACCAACCTCGAGCTCTAAATCAATATCAAACCCAAAGAAACCCATATCCACATCAAAGAAACAATCAAGTTCACCAACCACCCGCTTATCAACCACCTGCCTACCATGCTCTTCCTCCCACCCAACCCACCACATTTAATCAAGAGGTTGACACTTACATGAGGACTAATGATGTGATAGTGCAAAATCTTCAGCGAGAAATGATCAACTTGAAAGCAGATATGGTGAAACAAGAGAATGATCTTCGAGCTGATATGCGAAACTCTTTGGCAAGTCAAAAGAATGACTTAAGGAACATGATGGCTAGTTTCTTCCCAAGTAATCAAGCCTCTGGTTCGGGTTCTCTTCCGAGTAACACCGTTGCTAATCCAAGAGGGGAGATGAAAGCAATCACCACTCGCAGTGGAAAAGGTTTAAAGGAACCCGAGCTTCCTACACCTACACCGGTGATTGTGACAAAGGAAAACGAGTCCCCTTCTCCAATTCCTCCAACTTCTACTTCTCCAATTCCTCCAACTTCTACTTCTCCAATTCCTCCACCTTCTACTTCCACCCCTCCACCACCTAAGGATGTGAGTGAGAATTCCATTCCAAAGCCTTCATCTCAACCCAATATACCTTATCCCTCAAGGTTGAGGAAAGAGAAACTGAAGAACAAGGATGATATTCAGGTTTCTAACTTTCTTAAAATGTTTAAACAACTGAATTTCAATATCCCCTTTGCTGAGGCTCTCGCTCACATGCCGAAATATGCTAAAATGTTTAAAGATCTTCTCAGTGATAAGGAGAAACTTCTTGATATCGCTCAGACCCAACTTAATGAAAATTTCTCTACAGTGCTCTTAAGGAAATTACCCACCGAACTTGGTGATCCGGGTCGCTTTCTTATTCCTTAAAACTTCCCCGGGGTAGAGAATTGTATGGCCCTAGCCGATCTAGGTGCTAGTATCAACTTAATGCCTCTAAGTGTTTGGAAACAATTCTTTCTACCCGAGATAGTCCCCTCAAGAATGACTTTGGAATTAGCCAACCGTATGGTTGCTTATCCAGTGGGGATAGCCGAAGACGTCTTTGTTGGTGTCGACAAATTCACCTTTCCAGCGGATTTGGTTGTCGTTTACTATGAGATGGACCCCCGTGTTCCATTAATCGTTGGACGTCTATTCTTGACGATCGGTCGCACTCTCATTGATGTAGCCGCGGGCGAATTAATCATGAGAGTTGGTGACGATAAAATCGTCTTCAATATGGGTAAACTTTCTAAGCATCCTTCTGAAAACGAGAGTGTTAATTTCATTGACGTTCTTGATGAGGCTTGTGAAGAACATTTCAAAGACGCTTGTAAAAGTGGTTCTTCTTCTCTCCCCATTGTTGAGACCGTTGCCTCTATTGCTCCATCACTAACTCCACTTGGAGAAAGTGATTTCCTTTTCAAAGAATTTGAAGCAACTTTGGGAGATGTGGACTTGCAATATGACGATTCTCCCTCTAATTGGGATGAAGACATTCGTACCATTGAGAAACTTCTCAATGAGGACCATATTTCTCCCCCATCTCCTAAGGATATCTCTATCGATGATCCGAATTTGACTACGCCTTCCATCGAAAATACTCTGGATTTAGAGCTTAAGGACCTACCGTCTCATCTCGAGTGCGTTTTCCTTGAAGACAATAACAAGTCACCCGTCATCATTGCTAAGGATTTGAAAGAAGACGAAAAATCCCGACTTAGTGCCGTACTGAAGAATCATAAGAAATCGATTGCTTGGAAAATCTCCGATATTCGTGTAATTGATCCTCACTTTTGCACACATAAAATTCTCATGGAGGACGACTTTAAACCCACTATTCAAAACCAAAGAAGGGTGAATCCCAAGATCCATGACGTTATCAAAAAAGAGGTTATCAAACTTCTTGATGCGGGAATGATCTACCCTATCTCAGATTCACCATGGGTTAGTCCGGTCCATTGTGTGCCTAAGAAAGGCGGAATCACCGTTGTGCCCAATGAAAACAACGAGTTGTTTCCTACTCTTCTCGTTACAGGGTGGAGAGTTTGTATAGACTATCGCAAACTCAATGATGCTACGAGAAAGGATCATTTTCTCCTTCCTTTTATGGACCAAATGCTTGAACGTCTAGCGGGTAATGACTATTACTGCTTTTTAGACGGTTTCTCTGGGTATTTTTAAATTCCCATCGATCCTAAAGACCAAGAGAAAACCACATTCACTTGTCCTTATGGAACATTTTCTTACAAAAGAATTCCTTTCGGCTTATGCAATGCTCCTGGGACATTCCAAAGGTGTATGATGGCTATCTCCCATGACATGGTTGAAGAAACTATGGAAGTCTTCATGGATGATTTCTCGGTCTATGGTGAATCCTTCTCTTCTTGCCTTGCCAATTTGGAACGCATGCTTAAGCGGTGTGAAGACACTCACCTTGTTCTAAATTGGGAAAAATGCCATTTTATGGTAAAAGAAGGCATTGTGCTTGGACATAAAATCTCAAAAGCTGGTCTTGAAGTTGACCGTGCTAAAGTGGATGTCATAGCCAAATTACCTCCACCTTCAACCGTGAAAGGTGTGAGAAGTTTCCTTGGTCATGCGTGCTTCTATCGTCGATTCATTCAAGATTTTTCTAAAATCGCTCGCCCGATGACCCACCTCTTGGAAAAAGATACTCCTTTTATCTTTTCTAAAGAGTGTCTTGAATCCTTTAATCTTCTTAAGGACAAGCTAACTAAGGCACCGGTCTTGGTTACCCCTAATTGGAAGCTACCTTTTGAATTGATGTGTGATGCTAGCGACTTTGCTATTGGAGCGGTTTTGGGCCAAAGAGTGAACAAACACTTCCAACCAATCCATTATGCTAGCAAGACAATGACGGGAGCTCAATTGCATTATACCACTATCGAAAAAGAGCTTTTATCTGTAGTGTATGCTTTTAAGAAGTTCTACCCCTATCTTGTTCTTTCCACCACAATCGTGTGCACCAATCATTCCGCGTTGAAGTACTTGTTGACTAAGCAAGATTCTAAGCCAAGACTTCTTCGTTGGGTTTTGCTCATTCAAGAATTTAAAATTGAAATTCGTGACAAGAAGGGAGCCGAAAACCTAGCCGCGGATCATCTAAGTAGACTTGAGGATCCTTATCAAGGGGATCATCCGAATCAAGAGATCAGTGACTCTTTTCCCCTTGAGGCCTTAATGTCTATCAATTCCAATCTTGATGACACCCCGTGGTTTGCGGACATTGCAAACTACTTAGCTGGTGGTATTCTCATAGAAGGGTTAACATCCCAACAAAATAAGAAGTTCTTTAAAGATGTTAAGACTTACTTTTGGGATGACCCTTATCTCTTCAAACAATGTGTTGATCTGATTATTCGTCGGTGTGTTGATGGACCCACAGCTTTAGACATTCTCGAAGCTTGCCATAAAGGACCCACCGGTGGTCACTTTGGTCCAAATTACACCGCGAAGAAAGTATTTGACTCGGGATTCTATTGGCCCACCATTTACCGTGACGCTCACGAGATGGTTAAAAATTGTGATGCTTGCCAACGCCAAGGCAAGATCACACATAAAGATGAGATGCCTCAAAGTTTCATCCAAGAGTGTGAAATCTTTGACGTATGGGGTATCGACTTTATGGGGAAATTTCCATCATCCAAAGGGAGCAAGTACATCCTCGTAGCCGTTGACTACGTTTCTAAATGGGTTGAAGCAAAGGCTCTCCCTATGAACGATGCGTGGGTGGTTGTGAACTTTCTGAAGCAACTTTTTGCTCGATTCGGTGTTCCTCGTGCTATAATCAGTGACCGCGGGACTCATTTTTGCAATGATCAATTTTCTCGAGTCATGGCTAAGTACGGTATCAATCACCGTCTTTCCAATGCTTATTATCCTCAAACAAATGGTCAAGCCAAGATATCTAACCGTGGATTGAAGCAAATTCTTGATCGTACTGTGGGAGAGCATCGTGCCTCGTGGGTCGATAAGTTAGATGATGCTTTGTGGGCTTTCCGTACCGCTTATAAGACCCCGATTGGTTGTACACCATATCGTCTTGTGTATGGGAAAGCATGCCACCTCCCTATCGAGCTAGAACATAAGGCATACTGGGCCTTGAAGTGGGCTAACTTCGACATCAACAAAGCCGTCGATCTTCGGAAGATTCAAATCAATGAGCTAAATGAACTAAGGAATCATACTTATGAGAACTCATTGATCTACAAAGAGAATACCAAGATCATCCATGATGCTAGGATTAAGAACCGAGAGTTCCACGTTGGTGATCAAGTTTTACTCTTTAACTCTCGGTTGAAGATCTTCTCGGGCAAGCTGAAGAGCCGTTGGTCGGGTCCATTCACCATCGCCAAAGTCTTCCCATATGGAACCATTGAGCTTTCTCAGCCAAATGGGCCCAATTTTAAGGTGAATGGCCAACGCGTGAAGTTGTACTTTGGTGAAGACATCTCTCATGAGATGATTCCATCCCTCACCATGTTTCCCTTGAAATAGTTCTGGGTCGAGTCAGGCTCGTGACTCGGTTAACAAGAACAAGCGCTTCTCGGGAGGCAACCCGTTGATCTATCCTTTACTGTTTTCATAATAAGTGTAGGGGGAGCCCCGTATGTGTTTGTTGTCTTGTTTCATCTAATGTGCAGGGATTTAAGCTTCAAAGATCCATTCTCGATGACTTTTGACGAACCGTGATCCCGTGTAGCCGTCTTCCCGGTTCTATCCTAAACTGTCGTGATTCAATATTTCATATCTTATATGTTCACATTGAAATAACTATAGTTGTCCTTTCCTTAGCAAGATTTAAACAAAGTGCACAATGTCCTAAGTGTAGGGGAGTTTACTCCCACATGCTTAAACATTGAGGACAATGTTTATATCAAGTGTAGGGGGGACTTCTATCGAAGTAATTGGTGTTTTCCATGAATTTGCCCTCATTTTAACCGGAAAATTTGATTTTTCGACATTTTTCAAAAATTTTAATCTATTTTGGCCTAGTTGTATAGTAGTATTTTCCTTTGTTATCGTTATTCACTTTCTTTGCTAAAATAAAATTTTAAATAAAGTTGTTTTAATTTTCAAACGTTGTGAATCTTTTTACTCAACCCGAGTTTACTTATCTAAGTTTACTCTAGCTTGTATCCTTAATGTGTTTAAGTCAAGTTTTGCTAGGCTTTTATACAGGGAACTTTAAAACGTGAAAGTCTTAACTCTTACGGGTTAAGAACAAGAACTTTTCGCAAGTTCCTATAATTGATCCTATAGTCGTTTATCAAGGGAACTTTAAAATGCGAATTCTAAACTTGAAAAAGTCTAAGAGTTTCCAAGATCCTATAGATGAGTCGAAAACCCAAGACTTTGATTTAATTGGCTAAGCATCCACGAGTCTCATTCCTTGAGATTTTAAATTGTGGAAAACGAGATATGATAGAGTCAGTTATAAGTTTGGTATTTTTTCGTGAATTTATGTGAGTTGATTATAAGCTCCCATCGCTTGCTAATAAATTTATCTGCAATAAATAAGGTTGTACGATTTGAAAAGTTACTTAGCTTCTAGCACAAGATCGTTTAAAAGTTGCTCGGTATTAATTAGAGATCATAGCCAAGGCATAACTTATTGAAGCGGGATGCAAAGATTGGCGAGTCCGAAAAGGCCCTAACAATGCACGAGGGCTACATTTTGTTGCTAAAGATCCCAAGTGATGTGAAGAATCATTTATCAAAAATCAATATGAAGGATCGAGACACACGACGAAAAGCAAATACTCCCCAAAAGATCATGGAGAAGTCTATCAAAAAAGGCCCTAACAAGGTACGAGGATAAATAGATCCAAGTCCTAAAAGGAGGCGGATCGTTGTATATCAAAGTCCAAAATAAAGATTGGAGAAAAATGAAGAAATCGTGGTCCAAATATGAAGAATCTCTCAAAAACTTCAAGTGAAGAAATTCCTATTATGAAGAGAAGACCATAATTTCAAGAACGTCTCTCAAGATTCGAAGTATGAAGTCGCTGCCAAATATCGGTCCGAGAAACGTCTCAAATCGTGAAGCGAGTTATGCCAAGATATGAACTTTAAGAGGTCCCGAGAAGCAGTTTTAAAAGATTTTGTCCTTTAGCTAACTATTGCTTAAATCGTCCCACTTTATTTTCAGCCTAAATAACTATCAAAATAAGTCAAACAATGCATCCTCGTGATCATTCAAGACAAAATTAAAATAAAAGAGATACACCTAGGAATAAGGGAGTCTAAGTAAATAATTGGGCCACATGAGTTCGTGTTAGTTTGCTAACATATAATAGCAATGATCTCGTTTTTAAGCTTGATATGAGGAACGTGAAACTTGAGGATGATGAACATTCATGACTGCCATAACCCCAATGTAAGTCTTTGATTTCTATCTTTTTAGTTTCCTTAAAGTTTAGTATTTAATAAAGGCCAAGGTAGGTTATTTATGATGAGAAATGTAATCGTGCTTTGAAATTAATGCATTGCATGAGGGCATTGCAATGGTCAAGTGTAGGGGATTTAATAATTGTGAAAACACTTATCCTTTTACCACTTATTTCCAATAATAACAAGACCAAACCGTGTATTTTATGTCGTAAAAGTCGGAATTATGCGTGGTTTGTGTTTTTATTGTGTTTAAGGACCAAAAGATGAAAAAGGAAGAAAACATGGGCTATCACGGGCTTTTATCGAAGAAAAAGACAAAAGACGAAGTCAAAAGATCGAGAGTGCATAAAGAACGGAAGTCCAAGGCCTATTCTGAAGATTTATCAAAGAAAAAGTCTAAAGACAGAAGTTTAATGAAGTCGAAGAACTCAAGTCTAATTATAGAAGAAAATTATAAGACAAGTTCAATTTACATCGACAGATCCCGAGACGACGTCGAGAAAGATCGAGTCGAGAAGAAAGAAAGAAAGAAAGAAGGAAGCACATGCACCTCCCCATCTCCTATAAATACCCTCCTAATGACACATTAGGAGGGTGTTAGTTAGTTGGTTTTGCTAGTTTTATTTTTCTTTCTTTAGTTTTTAGAGAGAGAAATTTTTAACTTTCTCTCACTAAGTTTTCATCTTTTCTTCATTTTTATCTTTCAAGTTTAAGCTTCATTTCATCCTTGTATTTGGAATTTATTAATCAAAAGTTCAAGTTAAGCTTTTTGTTCATTAATCTCTTTCTACCTTTCTTGATTTTAGTTTGTTTTTTATCCGAAATTTTAATGCTTTTTGTGTAATCTTGATGTTTTTATGACTAAAAAGTTTATCTTTTGGTTCCTTACTAAGTTTTTATACAGTTTAAGCTTTAATCTTGTTGTGCTTATTGGCTTATTTCGTATATATAGCTTATTGTCTTTTAAGTTTTCTTAAAAATTTAGTCTTTTTAAAGTTTGATTCATAAAGTTTGCTTATTTCGTGTCTTGAAAGTTTTTAAATTTGTGCTTGTTTTCATTTTGTTAAGATTTAAATAAGTGCTTATTGTGTTTGCTTATTTGTGCTTATTCGGTTCTGCTTATTTGCCTTTGAATCCCATCGTAACTGTTTTGATGCGTTACCCAGTACGATCGAGTAAGTGTGATCGCATAAACCCCTAGGGTTTCTACTTGCGACCCATAGCACGATCGTTCATTACGATCACACTCCTTAATCCTCACCACGATCACTTGTTCTGATCGTGGGTACGATCAAGAGTGCGATCTGTGGTTGCGATCACTGGCTACGATCGCATTGGGTGGGATTGCTTGTTTCCATCGCATTGAGTGCGATCTTACTGACTACGATCACTATCCTACGATCGATTGTTACGATCGTAGGGTTCGATCACTTATTGCGATCAAAGGATACGATCGATGGTACGATCCAAGTGCGATCCAGGCACGATCAAGCACCCCGATCGCATTGACTGCGATCCAGTTTCAAATTTTTAATTTTATTTCTTATTTTTATTTTAAGTTTCAAATTTAATTTTTCCCGCATTTTTACTTAGTATTATTTTAAACGAGTTTTGTCTTATTTTAGTTTTACCATGTTTTCAATTCATTAGGATTTAATATCCAAAAATTGCACGCTTCCCAAAATCTCTGTTTTTACCAAGTGTTTTTCTAATTTTGTTTTTAAGTTTTCAATCATTTATTTTTAACTCGTCATTTTAGTTTAATTTTTAAAGCTTTTATTTTACTCAACGACATTTTCATATTTACTTTTAGTTTAAAATAGATAACCAAACCATTTTCTTTTCCACCAAGAACGACTGAGTCGCACTAATAACTAGTAATCAATTCGAAAAGGTCGGACGATAACTTTTTATACTTGGAAATCCCTTGTATTATTCCCTCAAAAAAAGAATCCCAAAAGTTTAACTTTTAGGGGGTTGAATAATCATCCTCAGCCTTCCTTGGGACAACGTTACATGACGATCTTCAACTATATCTTTTTCACAACTAAAAGAGTCCCAAAGGATTTATCCTTTTAGGGGGAGCTGAATCATCACCCTCAGCTTTCCTAGGGGCAACGTAACAAGCGATCTTAACCAATATCCAATTCATAAATAAAAGAGTCCCAAAGGATTTATCCTATTAGGGAGGCTGAATAATCACATTCAGCTTTCCTAGGGGCAGCGAATAGCGACCACTAACCTCATTACTTTCACACTTAAAAGAACCCCAAGGATTTATCCTTTGGAGTGGCTGAATAATCATCCTCAGCCTCTCTGGGACTGGTGACCATTACCTTTATTTATTTCATTGTTACTAACTTAAACAAATTGCAGGCTGATGTTGTACAGCCAAATGTAGACTCTCTGGCTCAGCCAAACGAAGGTGCTGATAACTTGACTCAGGATCAGCCAAACAAGGATGAGCCCATGCCTGATGTTGAAGAGGATGTGCTTGCCTTAATTGAAAGCTTCTCTAAACCTAAATCAATTCCAGATGATGAAATTCTCCCTAAAGGGATGATTGAGGAGGAGGATGATGAAGACGATGAACAACCTCTCCTATCACCACCCAAAGCTGTGTCCACACCAGCCAGAGAACCAACTCCTCCTCCAAAGGAGGCTGTTTTGACCCCTACATCAGCCACATCTGTCACAATGGAGCTTCCAAGTGCTGTGTATGATCCAACAACGGAGTTTCTATTATTTGATCATCCACGACAGATAAATTTTGATCTTTTTCCTAGGGAAGATGACTTTGAGCAGCAAAGCCTAAACATTCATGGTGTAAAGCCTGAACATCATGCCTCAGACATTGAATACCTATCAAGAAAGCTGGACACTATAAAATCTGAAATGCATTCCTTCACTGTCAACTTTCCTAAGATCATTTCCCAAGCTGTTAAAGATGCCATCACTAAACCCATCCAAGACGGTACAAGAAGAGGGGTTTCTCAGGGACTTAGTCACCTATCTACTCGCATTAAAGATGCCATCATTCAAGAAGTACCTGATATGTTAACAACCCACGAGTTGGTGATGCACAAAGAATTTGAAGCTGTGTGCAACAGGCAAAAACGCCACACCACCTACTTGGCTGGCCATGTTGATCGATCTGTGAATCGCAACTGCAATAAACTTCTCAGAATTGCCAGAGGATCAAGAAACATGCAAAGGAAGTTTTCCACATCTGATGAACAGGTTGCTCGTTATATTCAGTCACGTTCAGCCAAAGGTCTTAAGAGACAGGCTAAACGTGAGGGGGAGAAACCTGACCTACTCAAACTTGGACCTGTCAACATCAACTCAAATGCAACTCAAAACCTCATTCCTCTACAAGTCATCACACCAATCACAATACCTGATGATGATGTTGAAAGTAAGGGGGAGAAACAAGACAACAAGGCTGTTGATTCATCAAATTCCCTGTCCTTGGATAACACCAATAAGGTTGAGGATGATGGTGAACCAAAAGCTAAGAAACTCAAATTCACTGTTGGCTCCCTA
Source organism: Glebionis coronaria (assembly GCA_025667525.1). NCBI lineage: Eukaryota > Viridiplantae > Streptophyta > Magnoliopsida > Asterales > Asteraceae > Glebionis > Glebionis coronaria. The sequence continues at coordinate 2,954,145 of JANFOE010000249.1, read as the reverse complement.
CCAAAAGCTGTTCAAGAACAAGCTCAAATAGCATTTTTGAAGCATGCTGATGATATAAAGAAAGCAAGTGAAGAATCCCCTGTCTCGAAGAAAGGGAAAGAAATAGTTATGTTAGACACAAACGCCAAACTAAAGAAAATAGCTGAGATGCTAGAGACAGGAGGATCCACCACCAAAATCTCTCAATTCTCAACTTTCAAAGTTGCTGATGAAAAATCCTTAACAGCTAAAGAGATTGAGAAACAGGCACTTGAGTTTAAACGTTTGAATGAAATCAAGAAAGCCCAAGAGATAGATGAAGCAAAGTTGAAAGCTATGTCTCCTCAACTCAAAGAGGAGCAAAGACAAAGGCTCAGAAAAAGGAGAAGAAACGCACATAGACTCTAAAAAGGGTAAAAGCTGACTATGATGCCTGCGTGAACAAAAGATATGCTCCAGGTACAATCACCAAGTTCAAATACACTGTTACAAAATCAACTCATACCCCACAAATGGTGATTTGGAGAGATAACCAACAAGGCAACATGGATGTATTTGAGGATTTCAAGCTCAAGACACTTGGCCTGTCTGAATGGTCAGAATTTGAAGCTTTAGCTGCAAAGAAAACTGGACAGGCGAACATCTTACTTCTTAAAACCCTGAAAGCTAAGTTCAATTGGCTGAAAGAAATAGCAGCCAAAATCAAAATTGATCCACCCCCACTGTTTTTTGAACCAGAACCCACAAAGGCTGAGAAGAAAAGAAAAAGGAGGTCTCAATTCCTTAAAGAAACCTTTGTAACTGATGATATCCAAGTAGATGGTGTGACAACCCTAGGTTTTGGATTTGTCACTTGGTCTTACTTTTAGGTTATTTTATGTGTGCTTACTTGAATTGTGTGTTTACGTGTTTATTTTGTGTGAACGAGGTTGGTGTGGTTATCGTTTATGAGTATAGAGTACTCATAAGTAAATTGAGGAACGGTTATTTCATGTTCATGAACTCACAATTAGTGACTATGAAATGAAATGGTGTTATTTTGGTGTTTACGTATACGTATAAGTATTATAGTAATAGTGTATTTTTTTAGGATTTACGGTTTAACATTTAGAGGTCTCGGGTGAGGTAATTATCCATATGAATATTTTTCGGGATGGTTTTAAGTCATTTAGGACTTAGTTATAAAGTTTATTTCAAAATTTGAGATTTTTTATAAAAGTGTATATTTTACGTCTTTTATGGTAAAACGCGTAAAACTGACTAGTTTTACGGTTTTGAGGTTTTGGAGGCTTTAGGAGCTGAAATAAATTAAGGAAAATTAAGGTATTATTAATAACTTAATAGTATATAATAAAAATAAAAAAAACGAATTTTAAGGGGTGTTGGGTCGGTTTGGACGCAAGGAAGAAAGAAAAAAAGGAAAAAAACAAGAAAAAGGAAAGGAGTTTTTGGGTTGGGCTAGGAATGGGTTATCACACCCTATATAATGTATTTATTAAAAACAAAATTCATTATTTTTCTCCTGGGAAAATAAAATTCGTGAGTTTCCAGAAAATTAGGGTTCTTCATAATTTTTTTTGGGGTTTTCATAAATCAATGGTAAAGTCTTTAATCCCTTTTCAATTTAATTATTTTAATGATGTCTTAATCATCTTATGATGGATTTAGGTTAGGGTTTAATTTAAAAACAGTAAATTAATGTTATATTAATGGTGTTATAATGATTACATAGATTAGGGCTTGTAATTAGAGGGATTAGGGTTAATTAATGATGTTGATTTTGTTAAACCCGTTTTTAAAAACTGGGCAGAATTTTGAGTCAATTGTTTTGATCATATCGGGAGTTCTAGGAACATTAAAGATGCGATCCAAGTACCCCTGGAAAGGTATTTGAAGTGGCTTTCCAATGCAAGAAACGAGAACTAAATTAGAGGTCGGGAAGTGGGTCAAAAACAGGTTACAACAGTCGGAGGTCAAAACAGTTTTGAATTCAGCCTGTTTTCTTTTTAAGTTTTGGGTTGTTTGGGGTACCTAGGATTGCATTGGGATCTTCTCACGAACATGAGAGATGGTTTATATATTGTAGTAAGTATCTGCACTTAGGCTAAGGTTGTGGTTTAGGGTAAGACCCCTTAATGGTAACAAACTTTTAGTACGTTTAAAATCAGGAAATCTGGAATGACAAAAGTAGATATATGTATATCGGGGCCTTAAAAGTAGCTTTAAGGTTAGGTCAAGTGGGAGATGCTAGCCAACATACGTAAGGGTATGAATATTCCTTATACAGAATATGTTTAAAGGGACGTTTGACTTAAAGTTTTGAGACCTAAAAACTGGGACTGTTTTGTGTAAAATTATGAATGGAATAGCTATTAAACTTAACCAAGTTAGGGACTTGTTAAGGAAGGTTAATGGGGTGATTATAGCTTAACAATGAGGTAATTATACGGGAATAGACTAGATGTCCATCATAGGTTGATGAGCCATCTTAGTGATTGGTTCGTGTATTGATTTCATGTTTTTGGTTTGTTAGCTTGTTGCTAGTGCGAGGACTTGTGAAGAAGTTATTAGGTGAGTTTCATAGTCCCATGTTTACTATTGTTTTTGACTTCCAGATGTGATGGAAGAGACACTGTGTTGAATTATTTTCTAAATTAATGTTGTGAATGTTTTAAGGTTTGAGATGGACTTGTGTGTACATTTATGTGATTAACTGCTATGTGATTCTTGTTTGTGTGTGATCTGGCTTGGAAAGGTACATAGGTGTATGGGCGCCTATGGGACCTATGGTTAATGATAAGGCGTGATGCCTTGGAAATTGTGATTGTTGGTAAGGCGTGATGCCTTGGAAATTGTGATTGTTGGTAAGGCGTGATGCCTTGGAAATTGTGATTGTTGGTAAGGCGTGATGCCTTGGAAATTGTGATTGTTGGTAAGGCGTGATGCCTTGGAATTGTAATGATTGATTGAACTTGAATGCTAGTTGTTAGTACATGATTGTAGCGCATTGTCCATATGTTTATTGGTTTATGGTATTCACAACTTATGACTTGTCTTGTGTTGGAGTCTAAACCTATGACTCTCACCAACTTTATGTTGACGTGTTTTAGTGTCTCTTTCAGGTGATACTATAGTTAAGCATGAGAACATAAGTGGCTAGGTTTGGAGAAGCTTAGGAATGCATATAGAAGGAGAATCCCCGTTTCCTTCTTAGTTTACCTTTATGTTTTTTTTAAGTGATGCATGTTGGCACCTATATGTTTGATATGTTTGTGTTATTTGTTTGTCTCGGGTAAATGGTGGTACTGTTACCTATTTACCTAGACTCCTGCATGTTGAGATATTGTCATGACATTTGTGTCGCCAGTTATGACATTCTTATTTCATTTAGTTATCTCTATAGACACGCCATGTTGTGATGATATCCATATGTCGCGCCCCATATTCCGCCATGGTGGGGTGTGACAGAATGGTATCAGAGACAACGGTTATAGAGAATTAGGTTGCCTAGTCGCATAGCCTAGTCTATAGCTTAAGGGTCCCTGCATATAGGCGTCATAGGAGTATGTGTGCATTTTATATTAATTGATGTGTTTGGATGTTATTTATTGCGATGTTTTGACTAGTATGAATTGAGCCATAGTAAGTTCATACTTAGCTACATGTTATTTTCTTTTCGAGTTTTGAATAGTGCGGGTTGAACTATAGTCGTATACGCTAGTCATTGTTGGATTTCCTTTAATTACGTTTTCATGTTCTTTATACATTTTGAATTTTTTCTACGGTGGTTCAGTTGGATTACGAGTTTATATGTTTCATGCATTGGCTATGTTATTTTAATACATGGATTTTGGACCTTATTTTATGTTGTGGTTATGTGCTTATATGAGTTGTAGGATCTATGTGCTTATTTGAGTTGGTAGACCGATGTGTTATGTGTAGTATTAATTCTTATAAGTGTCATCATAGGAAGGAGTGCATTGGTGAAAGGGGACTTGTATAAGTATGGTGGCCAACATAGTTATACAAGTACCAAGACATCAATGAATTCCTAAATATGGTTGCATGAAAGAGGGTTAATACATGCTTGTTTATAGTATATGCTGGATGGATTTGAGTCTATGTATGCCTATGCCTATATATGTATATATCCCTTCTACTTATCGGTTGTATTCTTAGGTTAGTTTGCTAGTTCTTTTCTCTTTGGGATGTTCAACTTCTGTAGTAGCGTATTTATCGAGTCCTCATTTCACGTGTTTGTTTGTACGGTATTTTTGGTGTAGAGGCTATTGACAGGGTGGAGATTTCTTTTTGGAATAACGATATCTTTTGTTTGGAGTCTTACATGGTAAAAGAATAAAACTTGCAAATAGTAAAATAAAAATAGTTGTTGGTAGTCGATAAAATGAGGGTAAAGTGTTGAAAACGTGTTTGAAATAAGGTGGAATATAATTTTTTTAACATATAAGCATGACTTGTTTATTTTAAAATATTTTAGTTTTGATCACCTAAAGTTATTGTTCTTTAGTTAGAATTTTTGTTCTTATTAACTTAAATATGTTAAAGTCATGTATTAATCATATTATGGGTGAGAGTTTAAATTTTCTGGAATTAAAATAAATTAGACCTTGAATTTTTTAATTGATAACGGGTTTTTTTTTCTTTTTGGTTTAAAATCGTTTTGGTCATAACTTATTCGTTTTTAAAGGTTTTTGGGTGATTCAAAAGCCTAAAATTATGTACTCAGAACATACTTTTCAAATATTCAGAAAGTATCGTAATTGGAAGTCAGTAGTTTGGTCGAATTAATTGTACAAGTGTTGAGTTCAAGGTTAATTTTCGGACAACATGGTTTAAACTCGTGTTTTGGGTATTTTGCGGTAATGAACACTTGGAGGGTTAACATAGAGATGAGTTGGGAAGGAATTTGAGAGTTCTTTAGACCTTATTATACGTGGTTATATTTTGATGAGTTTTGACTTATGGTATTTATGAGTAAGACTGAAATCAGGGTGACAGTTTTAAACCCGTTGAGTTATGTGACGGCTCCTAACTTGGTTTCAAGACAGTTCTTGTTTGATGACTTGCGAGATTTAGTTAGGTTGGTTACATAACTTTATGGTTTTGATAAGTTTTCTCGCGGACGGTTAAGGCTCATGTGTTGTTGGTTGAGATTATTTTCGTGTAAACTGAGTTCACGTTTGAACGTGAAGGTTTTATCAGGGATATGCATCCTCGTTTGTTTGCTGAGAATAAGTTTGAGTTTGGGAGTGAATCTCGGGACGAGATTTCTATTAGGAGGGAGTGATGTGACAACCCTAGGTTTTGGATTTGTCACTTGGTCTTACTTTTAGGTTATTTTATGTGTGCTTACTTGAATTGTGTGTTTACGTGTTTATTTTGTGTGAACGAGGTTGGTGTGGTTATCGTTTATGAGTATAGAGTACTCATAAGTAAATTGAGGAACGGTTATTTCATGTTCATGAGCTCACAATTAGTGACTATGAAATGAAATGGTGTTATTTTGGTGTTTACGTATACGTATAAGTATTATAGTAATAGTGTATTTTTTTAGTATTTACGGTTTAGCATTTAGAGGTCTCGGGTGAGGTAATTATCCATATGAATATTTTTCGGGATGGTTTTAAGTTATTTAGGACTTAGTTATAAAGTTTATTTCAAAATTTGAGATTTTTTATAAAAGTGTATATTTTACGTCTTTTACGGTAAAACGCGTAAAAACTGACTAGTTTTACGGTTTTGAGGTTTTGGAGGCTTTAGGAGCTGAAATAAATTAAGGAAAATTAAGGTATTATTAATAACTTAATAATATATAATAAAAAGAAAAAAAACGAATTTTAAGGGGTGTTGGGTCGGTTTGGACGCAAGGAAGAAAGAAAAAAAGGAAAAAAACAAGAAAAAGGAAAGGAGTTTTTGGGTTGGGCTAGGAATGGGTTATCACACCCTATATAATGTATTTATTAAAAACAAAATTCATTATTTTTCTCCTGGGACAAATAAAATTCGTGAGTTTCCACAAAATTAGGGTTATTCATAATTTTTTGGGGTTTTCATAAATCAAAGGTAAAGTCTTTAATCCCTTTTTAATTTAATTATTTTAATGATGTCTTAATCATCTTATGATGGATTTAGGTTAGGGTTTAATTTAAAAATATTAAATTAATGTTATATTAATGGTGTTATAATGATTACATAGATTAGGGCTTTTAATTAGAGGGATTAGGGTTAATTAATGAGGTTGATTTTGTTAAACCCGTTTTTAAAAACTGGGCAGAATTTTGAGTCAATTGTTTTGATCATATCGGGAGTTCTAGGAACATTCAAGATGCGATCCAAGTACCCTTGGAAAGGTATTTGAAGTGGCTTTCCAATGCAAGAAACGAGAACTAAATTAAAGGTCTGGAAGTGGGTCAAAAACAGGTTACAACAGTCGGAGGTCAAAACAGTTTTGAATTCAGCCTGTTTTCTTTTTAAGTTTTGGGTTGTTTGGGGTACTTAGGATTGCATTGAGATCTTATCACGAACAAGAGAGATGCTTTATATATTTTAGTAAGTATCTGCACTTGGGCTACGGTTGTGGTTTAGGGTAAGACCCCTTAATGGTAACAAACTTTTAGTACGTTTAAAATCAGGAAATCTGGAATGACAAAAGTAGATATATGTATATCGGGGCCTTAACAGTAGCTTTAAGGTTAGGTCAAGTGGGAGGTGTTAGCCAACATACGTAAGGGTATGAATATTCCTTTTACAGAAACCATGGGTATGTTTAAAGGGACGTTTGGCTTAACGTTTTGAGACCTAAAAACTGGGACTGTTTTGTGTAAATTATGAACGGGATAGCTATTAAACTTAACCAAGTTAGGGACTTGTTAAGGAAGGGTAATGGGGTGATTAGAGCTTAACAATGAGGTAATTATACGGGAATAGACTAGATGTCCATCATAGGTTGATGAGCTATCTTAGTGATTGGTTCGTGTATTGATTTCATGTTTTTGGTTTGTTAGCTTGTTGCTAGTGCGAGGACTTGTGAAGAAGCTATAAGGTGAGTTTCATAGTCCCATGTTAAATATTGTTTTTGACTTCCAGATGGGATGGAAGAGACACTGTGTTGAATTATTTTCTAAGTTAATGTTGTGAATGTTTTAAGGTTTGAGATGGACTTGTGTGTACATTTATGTGATTAACTGCTATGTGATTCTTGTTTGTGTGTGATCTGGATTGGAAAGGTACATAGGTGTATGGGCGCCTATGGGACCTATGGTTAATGATAAGGCGTGATGCCTTGGAAATTGTGATTGTTGGTAAGGCGTGATGCCTTGGAAATTGTGATTGTTGGTAAGGCGTGATGCCTTGGAAATTGTGATTGTTGGTAAGGCGTGATGCCTTGGAAATTGTGATTGTTGGTAAGGCGTGATGCCTTGGAATTGTAATGATTGATTGAACTTGAATGCTAGTTGTTAGTACATGATTGTAGCATATTGTCCATATGTTTATTGGTTTATGGTATTCACAGCTTATGACTTGTCTTGTGTTGGAGTCTAAACCTATGACTCTCACCAACTTTATGTTGACGTGTTTTAGTGTCTCTTTCAGGTGATACTATGGTTAAGCATGAGAACATAAGTGGCTAGGATTGGAGAAGCTTAGGAATGAATATAGAAGGAGAATCCCCGCTTCCTTCTTAGTTTACCTTTATGTTTTTTTTAAGTGATGCATGTTGGCACCTATATGTTTGATATGTTTGTGTTATTTGTTTGTCTCGGGTAAATGGTGGTACTGTTACCTATTTACCTAGACTCCTACATGTTGAGATATTGTCATGACATTTGTGTCGCCAGTTATGACATTTCTTATTTCATTTAGTTATCTCTATAGACACGCCATGTTGTGATGATATCCATACGTCGCGCCCCATATTCCGCCATGGTGGGGTGTGACAGAATGGTATCAGAGACAATGGTTATAAAGAATTAGGTTGCCTAGTCGCGTAGCCTAGTCTATAGCTTAAGGGTCCCTGCATATAGGCGTCATAGGAGAATGTGTGCATTTTATATTAATTGATGTGTTTGGATGTTATTTATTGCGATGTTTTGACTAGTTTGAATTGAGCCATAGTAAGTTCATACTTAGCTACATGTTATTTTCTTTTCGAGTTTTGAATAGTGCGGGTTGAACTATAGTCGTATACGCTTGTCATTGTTGGATTTCCTTTAATTACGTTTTCATGTTCTTTATATATTTTGAATTTTGTCTACGCTGGTTCAGTTGGATTACGAGTTTATATGTTTCATGCATTGGCTATATTATTTTAACACATGGATTTTGGACCTTATTTTATGTTGTGGTTATGTGCTTATATGAGTTGTAGGATCTATGTGCTTATTTGAGTTGGTAGACCGATGTGTTATGTGTAGTATTAATTCTTATAAGTGTCATCATAGGAGGGAGTGCATTGGTGAAAGGGGACTTGTATAAGTATGGTGGCCAACATAGATATACAAGTACAAAGACATCAATGAATTCCTAAATATGGTTGCATGAAAGAGGGTTAATACATGCTTGTTTATAGTATATGCTGGATGGATTTGAGTGTATGTATGCCTATGCCTATATATGTATATATCCCTTCTACTTATCGGTTGTATTCTTAGGTTAGTTTGCTAGTTCTTTTCTCTTTGGGATGTTCAACTTCTGTAGTAGCGTATTTATCGAGTCCTCATTTCACGTGTTTGTTTGTACGGTATTTTTGGTGTAGAGGCTATTGACAGGGTGGAGATTTCTTTTTGGAATAACGATATCTTTTGTTTGGAGTCTTGCATGGTAAAAGAATAAAACTTGCAAATAGTAAAATAAAAATAGTTGTTGGTAGTCGATAAAATGAGGGTAAAGTGTTGAAAACGTGTTTGAAATAAGGTGGAATATAATTTTTTTTAACATATAAGCATGACTTGTTTATTTTAAAATATTTTAGTTTTGATTACCTAAAGTTATTGTTCTTTAGTTAGAATTTTTGTTCTTATTAACTTAAATATGTTAAAGTCATGTATTAATCATATTATGGGTGATAGTTTAAATTTTCTGGAATTAAAATAAATTAGACCTTGAATTTTTTAATTGATAACGGGTTTTTTTTTGGGTTTAAAATCGTTTTGGTCATAACTTATTCGTTTTTAAAGGTTTTTGGGTGATTCAAAAGCCTAAAATTATGTACTCAGAACATACTTTTCAAATATTTAGAAAGTTTTGTAATTGGAAGTCAGTAGTTTGGTCGAATTAATTGTACAAGTGTTGAGTTCAAGGTTAATTTTCGGACAACATGGTTTAAACTCGTGTTTTGGGTATTTTGCGGTAATGAACACTTGGAGGGTTAACAGAGATGAGTTGGGAAGGAATTTGAGAGTTCTTTGGACCTTATTATACGTGGTTATATTTTGATGAGTTTTGATTTATGGTATTTATGAGTAAGATTGAAATCGGGGTGACAGTTTTAAACCCGATGAGTTATGTGACGGCTCCTAACTTGGTTTCAAGACAGTTCTTGTTTGATGAGTTGCGAGATTTAGTTAGGTTGGTTACATAACTTTATGGTTTTGATAAGTTTCCTCGCGGACGGTTAAGGCTCATGTGTTGCTGGTTGAGATTATTTTCGTGTAAACTGAGTTCACGTTTGAACGTGAAGGTTTTATCAGGGATATGCATCCTCGTTTGTTTGCTGAGAATAAGTTTGAGTTTGGGAGTGAATCTCGGGACGAGATTTCTATTAGGAGGGAGTGATGTGACAACCCTAGGTTTTGGATTTGTCACTTGGTCTTACTTTTAGGTTATTTTATGTGCACAGGAACTTGATTCTCCCTAATGGGATTGTAGGGCCTGTAGATGGTCAGACCTATATTGAGCCTGAAAAGGGAATGGCCTACATAAACAGGGGATGTCAGTATGTGTTCCAAATGGAAGATGAGCTGGGGTTGGCATCAACCGTTCAACTGATATTAGTTCAAAAGGTGCTTAAACTAAACACAGAGTACTCCAAGGTATTTGCCCAAGCATTGAAGGCTGAATTGGAGACTAGGACAGACATAGCTGAGGCTGAAGAGAAAATCAAGAATGATGATTATTAAAATTTTCACAGCTGAACTTTTACTATCATATTTTGTTTACTCATGTATTGTACTTGTAATTTTGTTTTCAGTATTAATGAAGTATGATGTTGTTTGTTAGATCTGTTATGTGTAAGAAGAAGCTGTTATCTCACTTACTATAACTTATTTAGATCTAGCTGTATTTATGTTTAAATAGGGGGAGATTGTTGGGAATTAATAAGTGTGTAAACACTTATCCTTTTGCCACTAAAATAAAGGAAAAACAAGACCTAATCATGTGTTTAGTATCGTAAAAGTCGGAATTACGCGTGGTTTTGTGTTTTTGTGTGAAATAGGTACAAATGATCAAAAGAAAAGAAAACACGGGATTTCACGGTCAAATGTTGAAGAAAAGCCCAAGAAAGAGACGAAGACAAAGTAAAAATACCAAGAGTGTGCCAAAGATCACGAAAACCGGCAAAATCGATACGACTTTGAAGAAATGATCAAAAAGTCGAAATCAAGCTCGTTTTTAGTGGATTTAATTTTATGAAGATACTTGGGCCAAGTGGGTCCCACATTCGGGTTAATGGGCTCAAAAGCCCATTTGGAAGTTATATGTTGCTTGTTAAATAACTACAAGCCCAACAAAGGCTCAAAACTTAATATTAAGACGGATTGAAAGAGTATTTGGGCCAAGACCATTTGGTTAAATAACTAGAGACGGAAGGAGTTATCATTTTGGGCCAAGCCCAATTGTTTACACAAAACTTGGGACGGTAAAAGAAAGTTAAAAACTTTCTTAGATCAAAGTCCCATTCAAAAGTCTTCCCGAGTCAACCCACACATTTACTTCACTCAGTCAAACTTCACCCCTCACCACACACGTATATTACTCACCCACTCCCCTCATTCACACATTTTCATTTACTTTCGTTATAAACAAAGAACCCACCCCTTACCCTTCTTTCTCTCCCAAAAATAAATGGAGTCACCATATTTTACCCCAAACCCTAATTCATCCTAAATCAAAAATTACCCAAGAATAAATAGGGCTTTTACATAAATCGTGTGATTCACACGTTTCTTAAATAAATCCCCCACTTAATTCGGGAAGAACACTATGGTGGTCCTCAATCCGACTTGGCCCTTTCCCTTCATTTGATTGGCTCTCACACCTCATCCATCATAATCCTCCAATCATCTATTGCCACCTATACACCAAACTAGCACAAGAAACATAATATTTGACAGGCTGGCGATCCATGTGACCCCTGATGATTCTCAGCCGCAAGATCAAGAGAAGAAAGAGAAGAGAAGAAAGGATGGCCAGGATTTGATATCTTAATCAACAAGCTTCACCAACAAATTTTTAGGGTTTTCCTATAAAAACCCCTCAATCTGTAATTCATAGTGTGCCTTTTTATTTTAATTTTAATTTATGCAAAATTAGATTAGATTTAAATTGTAATTTTCTTTTCAGTTTTGTAACCGAATTTCAGTATTAATAAAAATTAATTTCAGTTAATTCGTGTCTCTTATTATTTAAAGTTATTTTCAATTTATCTTGTGTCTGAATTTTGGATGAATTAATATACAATAAAAGTGGTTAAAATATTTTCCCCCACTGGGAAAGTTATAAAATACTTTACGAATAGTTAATTGTTGGCGAAATTAGAAGTTGATGTTTCTGGTTCAATGGGATGATTCGGTTTGATGATATGGTGGTGTGATTGATTCGGTTAAAAAGACGGCTCAGCGCCGCTCTTCGTCGCAACGGATTTCTCCACCAGGTTCATTCTCTTTTAATTGATTTTTTTGTTAATTTTAGATTTATGTTTCTTTTAGTTTCTGCTTAATATATCTGCTTATGCTTATCTTCTTGGGTTTTGTGTGCTGAATGATTATTTGAATCTGCTTATTTTATTATCTGCTTATTGATTTATTTCGTTTTTTACTCTTATTGTTTAATTGGGTATTGTTGGTTTAGTTTTTAATATCTGATAGACTTGTTTGGATCTGCTTAATTTTCGGTTTATATAGTCTGCTTGTTGATTAATCTGTTTAGTTTTTAAGTAGTAATCTAGTTTGGATTTGCTTATTTAGAGTATAAGATTTATTGCTTATGATCTGATTTGCTTGTTTTATTTTTGCTTATTCGATTTAGCTTATCTTGGTTTTGCTTACTGTTTGGTTTTGTTTTGCTTATAGGTTTGATTTGCTTATTTTATTTTTGCTTATTAGTTTGTTTATTAGTTTGATTAGTTTTACATATAAATTTGCTTATTCATTTAAGTTTAGATTTATTTTCTTATTTTGTTTAGTTGCTTGTGCTTATTTGGTTTTGATTATATTGCTTATCTTACTTCTGCTTATTTTGATAAGCTATCAGTTTCAATTGAATTGATAGATTGTTACTGATTTCCAATATTCCAAATTTCATAAAAATAGAAAAAATATATCTCCATTCGTCTGGTCCGGGACTCGAACCCGTGACCCCCCGTTCAATAGTCCTACGCTTTAACCATCTTGTCTACTCTTTATTTGTGTTTTATTTCATGTCATTTAATTAATATAGTTAAGTTTTAATATAGCTGCTAGTTTTATTAATTAAGTTTTTAAATACAAGTTTTAGTATAATTCATTTTAATTCAAAAGTTTTCTTATTATTTCCTTTTATAAAGTTTAAATAAAAAAAATAAAACATCAAACAAAATATTTTTTACTTTTAGAAATTTTAATTTGCTTTCATAAATTAGTCTTATTAAAAATTAGTTTTAAATAGATCTCATTTAATGTTTTAGTTATAAAATTTAGTTAAAGTAAATTTAATTTTTATTTAAAATTTTAGTTAAATATTATTTTTAATAAAATTAAATAGTTTTTAATTAAGTATTTTTAGTTACATATTCTCTTTTTAATTAGATTAATTAGTCTTTTATTAAATTTTAGTTTTAAAATACCAAAAAAATACGTTTCACCAAGAACATTAAATCTTACGTTTAATTGGAAATCAATTCGAGTGAGTCGAGGAAACGAAAATTGATTGAAAAATCATTACATTAAATTGGCGCCGCTGCCGCTTCGCTCGTTACGATTGAAGATTTCGTGAGACGTTTGGATTTTGGGATCCGTTCGATTTTGAACGTTAATTTTCTTGCAAAAAAAATCAAAAACACAAAAAAAATCAAAAAGATAAAAATACAAATTTTTTTTTAAAAACTCTTTCCTTAAATTTGCACCAAAAAAATTAAAAAAAATCCAAAAGTAATACTTTTCCTAAAGTATTACACCAAAAATATTACGTATTATTGTTATTTTTCTTATTTCGATTTCTTTCGATTTTTATTGTGAATATATATTTTTCTAAAAAATACAAAAAGATTTTTTACTATATTATATTACGTAGCACAATTAATTTACCTACTTTTCAAATAAGACCTTAGTTGGGATTTCATCACCTAATATTGTATTCGAATCCCAAACAAGGAAAAAGGGCAAAATAGATAAATACTAGTAAGACGTTTGAACTCGATATATACAAACTATAAGGTGGGTATAAGGCGACGCGCTATAAAAGGTCGTCTAAGGAAAAAGATTTTTAAGTGCTTTGTGCCACCTCGTTTCCCCGCTTGCTTGTGCGTATATTAAGAGGGACGACCGATTGTTGGTTTTCCAACTCAATTTGTATTAAGTATATATTTTTGTATCTTTTTAATATTGTACCTCGAGAGAGATAATCTCTTTCCTCTCAAAGTCGACCGAGGTTTCCTACCTCATTCCAAGTTTTAATTGTATGCGCACCCGCGCACGTACATACATACCGATTGGTGTACCAAATACTTCTAATTCTTCCAAAAAGAAGATGAAGAAAAACAAAAAGACCGTCAATCAAGCCGATCCCGAGAATCGAGCTTTCTACAATACGATGGCAACGGATAACCGACCTATGATTGAGATTCTACAATCTCACGTTGAGGGAAACGATGACGCAATCGTTATCCCCGCAATTGGAGCAAATAATTTTGAAATCAAAACGGGTTTTATTCAAATGGTTTCTGCTACACCATTTTTGGGTCGTTCCCAAGATGACCCCCATGATCATATCAAGAGATTTATCCATTTGACTAACACCGTCAAATACAATAGGGTGCCACAAGAGGCTATTCGTTTACAACTCTTTCCTTTTTCCCTCGAGGGACAAGCCCGGATTTGGCTTGATAAAGAACCACCCCAAAGTATTACTACATGGATTAATTTAGAGACCAAGTTCATTAACTACTTTTTCCCATCATTACGGACCACTTCTTTAAGGAATGACATCATTACCTTTGAACAAAAATATGGGGAAACGTTTAGTGAGTCTTGGGACCGTTTTAAAGAGCTTTTAAGAAAATGTCCACAACACGGTTTCACTAAAGTGCATCAAATTAATACGTTTTACAATGGTTTAACTCTTAATGACCAAGACTCACTTAATAGTGCCACGGGGGCAATATTCTTGTGAAATCCATGAACAAGGCTTGGGCCATAATAGAAAATAAGGCAAAAGTACAAACCAAGAGTGTTAGGGCTACTATGGCAAGTACTAGTTCTAGTGAGAACGATAAGAGTGTTGGGAATAAAATATAGCCAGTCCACTTGAGCGCTGACAAGAAGAAAACAAGCGTTGATAAGAAGAAAACAAACGCTGACAGATCAAGCGTTGCCAGGAAGAAGTCAAGCATTGATAGGTTGAAGACAAGAACTGATAGAAAGATATGGTCTACGCGTATTATGTTTCTAGTTTGTTTCTAGTAAAGATAGGATCAAGATTGTATTTTCTATAATTATCTTTACCTAGAATAGTTGATACATAGACTCTTGTACAAGGCTTCTTGTGTCTATAAAAGAAGACCTTTAGGTTATGTTTCATATAAGTTTTTCATACGTTAAACAATTTCATTGTAAGCAAGTTTGTTATTATCAATCAAGTGAAAGTTTGTTTTACATCCTTTGTGTGTTCTTGTTTAACTGTTAATTCCGCATAATACTTAAATTACTTTATACATAAAAAAAGTTTCTCTACGTGTATAACTTGATCTAATCTTGTTTGCACAAGCTAAATCGGTCTAAGTTTGGGAACAACAAGTGGTATCAGAGCTTGTTGAGAAAATTTGATCTAAAAGAACACAAGAACCCTAAATCACCAAAACCCTAATTTTCACAAAACCCTAAAAACATCATGTCCACTCCAGAAGTAACCTCCTCCTCCTCAAACCACAACATCAAGATTCCCATGCTAGATGCAGACAATTTTGAGCTGTGGAAGTTCAACTTTGAGCAATATCTGCAAATCCATGACTACACTCTTTGGGAGATTATTGAATATGGAAACACATTCAATAAAGCTCAAAAGATTGCAGATGCCATTGCTACAAGATCAGCTGTTCAAGGATGTTCTGAAGCAGATAAGAAAGAAAAACCTGAAGATGGTAGAGCTGTGTATGCTGATGACATAGCAAAGAAAAGGGTTGATATGAAAACCCTAAGCATTCTGAAACTTTCTTTGGGACAAGAAAATCAGCACAAATACAGAGGTTATGAGTCTGCAAAAGATCATTGGGCAGCCCTTGAAGTTGAATATGGTGGTAATGTTGATACTGTGGAAGAGAAAAGGAAGCAACTCTTACATGAATATGATGTTTTTAAGGCTCAAACTAATGAGAAGCTAAGTAGTGTGAGAAGCAGACTTCTTGACATTACAAGCAAGCTGTCCTTCATGGGGACAGTAATTGGTGATGTTGACATTATTGCCACTTTTCTTAAAAGCCTTGGTGATGCGTGGAAGATTGAGTCAAGATCTATAATTGCCAACAACACTCACAAAAGTTCTACTTTTGATGATGTTTACAACAAACTGAGGCTGTTGGAGAATAAAACTCTTTTGGATCATGGAAGTAAGTCTACCAATAGTAACATGGCCTTCTTCTTACATAGTGAAGGCCAATTTTATCAGAAGGATTCATACATGCACCCAGTTACTGGATCAACATGTGTCAACGCTGGATCATATCCTGTCAACGCCTCACATTCAGACGCTGACACGTATAAAATTGACTCACCAAGAGTTAAGCCTGCTGGTTTGGATCTGGATACTGTGTGTGTGCATACATTGCTTCATTGCCCAATGGTTCAGTGATTACATATGAGGACCTTGAGCAAATAAGTGATGATCATTTGGAGGAGATGGATATAAAGTGGAACATGGCTCTTGCTATATAAGAGCAAATAGGTGGAATAGAATATTCAAGAAGAAGATGACTTTTAATGCTAAGGACACTGCTGGATTTGATAAATCCAAGGTTGAGTGTTACAATTGTCATCGTATGGGGCACTTTATGAGAGAATGCAGATCTCCAAGAAGATCTGATGCTGGAAAACCCTCAAGCCAAATTGCTAAGGCTCAGGATCCTAAGGCCATGGTGGCAGTGCAAGAAATTGATGGTATTGGATGGGACTAGAGCTATTTGGCTAAGGATGAGGAAGAGGATAAAGCTTTGGTTGCTGAGATAGAAGAAGAAGAGCATGTTCAATATGCTCTCATGACACACTCCTCATCTTCATCAGACAATGAGGTATACGATGATGATTTTTGTAGTAAGGGTTGTCGTTTAAATACTGAAATACTTAACAAAGAGGTGTTAAGATTGTTAGGAGATGTGAGTACTGAGAGATGCAAGTTGTCTAACTATCAACTTGCTCTCACTCAAACTGAAAAGACAGTTTCTGAGTATAAGAAAATGAAGCTTGACCTAAAAGATAAAATAAATATCTTAAAACTTGATTTAAATGCTAGTAATGATATTAGAAACATCATGGAAAGGATCAATGCTGAATTACAGGCTAAGTTAGATGAGGCTATCAAGAATAAGGATACTGTAGACCTTAAAATTCAAAGATTTGATAAGGCCTCACAAACCCTAGGAGAATGTGTTAGTAAACAGAGGGATTCTAGGGACATGACTGGGATTGGGATGAAAGAGTATTCTGGTGTTCCATCACCAGCTGGGGACTTCTATGGTGTCCAAAGAAAGGACTTATCTTGGACTGGTTTACCAAAACTCCAAGAAAAGGAATTTATTCCTCCACCAAGAGTCCTTACCCCAGTAGAGGAATATAGGCAAAAGTTGACTGATTTGAATGAATGGAAGAAAGCCAACCCTACCTTGTTTGTCAAGGGTGGCATGCTTTGTGATAGTCCAAATGAGTCGACCCCTATCAAAGTAACAAACCCAATCACTGGCAAAACTGTTGACATTGGCTCAAACACTGTTAGAAAACCTAGCATTAAGTATGCAGAAATGTATAGGAATACTAGGTCACCAAAAAGCCAAGTTAGTGATAATGGAACAGGTTTCTTTTCTTCTAGACCTAGAGTTGTGTCTAGAAAAGCCTGTTACACTTGTGGTAGCTTTTCACATTTAGCCTATAAGTGTGTCAACGCTTCCAAGGTCAACGCTGACAAAAAGTCAAACACTGTCAGACCCAAAACTTTTGTGGAGCAAAGTCTAAAAGTTGTTAGACCAGCCCTATTCTTCACTAAAGGGTCTAACACTCATGGACAAAAACCTTTTTAGAAGACCAATACATGGTCTAATAGGCAATGGGTTCCTGTAGAAAACCCTAGGTTCAACGCTGATAAGGGTAATTTCAGCTTTGACAAGACCAAATCTAACGCTGACAGAAACGTTGCCAGACCAAATAATGGTAAATATTTGCAACCACAGGGAAAGGGGTCTAAAGCTTCTTCTAGTTTGACATGGAGACCTAAGCAAGATCAAAACCCCTAATTCTAATGGGATTTCTATGACCTGTAACAGATTTAATTATATTTCAAAGGTCATCACAAAACCAATTGGGGTTAATTGGGTGTTTCATCCAAAAAGGGATGAACAAGGGGTTGTTATGAGAACTAAGACTGTTCTTGTTGAACAACCAGATGAATCCAAGTCTGCTTAGGCTTGGGTTCCCAAAGAAAACTAATTTGTTTTCTTTATGTACAGGGCATTATAAAACAGGTGAATGATTATGGCTATTGGGATAGTGGATGCTCTAGGCACATGACTGGGAAGGAAGATTACCTCACTAACTTCACTCCCATTAAGGATGGTGATAAAGTTTACTTTGGAGGCGGATATGGAACTATCACAGGCAAAGGAACTCTACCCACCAACAACTTGCGTTTTGAAAACGTGTTTCTGGTAAAAGAACTTGACTATAATCTTTTTAGCGTATCACAAGTTTGTGATAAAAAAAATAAGGTTCTTTTCACTGATACTGAATGCTTGGTGTTGAGCAAGGATTTTAAAATGCCAGATGAGAAATTTATTGACTATAGAACACCTAGGCATAAGGACATTTACAATGTGAATCTTAATGGAATTAGAATGAATAATAACATGTCATGTTTTTATGCTAAAGCTTCAGTTGATGAGAGTAATCTATGGCACAGGAGACTAGGGCACATTAACTTTAAAAATATAAACAGGCTTGTGAGACTTGGCTTGGTTGATGGTTTGCCTGAAAAGGCTTTCCACAATGACCACTCTTGTGTTGCATGCCTTAAAGGCAAACAGCACAAGGTCTCATTTAAGTTTAAACAGGTGCACTCTAGTTCTAAACCACTTCACTTGTTGCATATGGACCTGTTTGGTCCAACTAATATAGAAAGCTTGAATGGTAAATCATATTGCTTTGTCATCACAAATGACTTTTCTAGGTTTACTTGGACTTTCTTTTTAGCCATGAAAAGTGACACTGCTAATACTTTAATTAACTTTATAAACCAAATTAAGAAGAAAACTGGTAATGAAGTTAAGATACTTAGAAGTGATAATGGTGGTGAGTTTAGAAATAAACTATTGGATGATTTTTGTGCCAAGAAAGGGATTACTAGACAGTTTAGTGTTGCCAGAACCCCACAACAAAATAGGGTTGCTGAGAGAAAGAATAGAACCCTAACTGAAGCAGCCAGGACTATGTTGGCTGATGCTCACTTTCCCATAGCTTTTTGGGTTGAGGCTGTGAATACAGGTTGTTATGTTCAGAATAGAGCATTGGTCAACAAGATACATAACAAAAAACCTTATGAGTTACTTTGGGGAAGGAAACCTAATATTGGTTTTCTTAAACCTTTTGGCTATCATGTAGTTGTGTTGGATACTAGTGATCCCTTAGGTAAATTTAGTGCTAAAGGTGATGAAGGATATTTCATGGTTTATTCAGTGTAGAGTAAGGGATATAGGGTTTACCTTAAGAAGGAAAAACGTATACTTGAGAAAGTACGTGTTAGGTTTTTAGAGAGTAAACCTAGTGATCCTGAAAGTGGTCCAAATTGGTTGTTTGACTTGGAACCTCTATCTAGGACTTTGAATTATATGTCTGTTACTAATCCAGACATTGTGAAGGTAACTTCAAATGTTGTGGAAGAACCAGTTTTTGATGTTTCAGGTACATAGGTTAATGAAGAGGTTGGATCACAAGCAGACAAGTCATCTCCCATACTTGAGTATGTCACTATTCCCATATGGACAGATGCTTTTGCTGCTGCTGCTGCTGCTGGAAAGGAAAATCGTGGTCCCCAAGTATCACCAGTTAACAACATGCATGGTCCTTCAGGCACTGACAAAGGAAAATCTGGCGCTGACAGGACAAATTCAGGCGTTGATGGCTCAAACGTTGACAACACCATTTCAGGCGTGGATGGATCAAACGCTGACAACCGTGGTTCAGGCGTTGACAACTCTTTTGAGCATATTTTCTCTTCCAATTTTAAACTAGGTGAACCTTCAAACAGAAATGAAGAGCTTCATACAGATATTGATGGAAGAGAGTCTGAAGAAGATATTGGTAACATGGATGATGAGATTGAAGACAACAGACTTTTTGAGGGAGGAGTTCTTACTTCTACTATGAAGAATCACCCCACTTCTCAAATTATTGGAGATGTGATGTCTCCTTTTCAGACTAGAAGATCTCATTAGAGTCTTGGAGGATTTATTGCCAATATACACAAGAAGGTTGATACCCCTCTTGTTCAAGCATGTTTGTTTGCCTGTTTTCTGTCACAACAGGAACCCAAGAAGATTTTTGATGCTCTCAAAGAACCAAGTTGGGTGGAAGCAATGCAGGATGAGCTTCACCAATTTGGTATTCAGGATGTTTGGGAGTTGGTTGATTGTCCCAGATATGTCAGACCTATTGGGACAAGATGGGTTCTTAGAAACAAGAAAGATGAAAGAGGCATTGTGGTTAGAAACAAGGTACGTTTAGTGGCTCAAGGATATACACAAGAGGAAGGGATAGACTATGAGGAGGTCTTTGCACCAGTTGTAAGGATTGAGGCTATTAGGATATTTCTAGCCTATGCTTCCTGCATGGGCTTTACTGTCTATCAAATGGATGTGAAGAGTGCTTTTCTTTATGGCACAATTGTTGAGGAGGTATACGTGATGCAGCCTCCTAGTTTTGAAGATCCAGAACATCCAGACAAGGTGTATAGAGTCAAGAAAGCTATGTATAGACTTCATCAAGCCCCAAGAGCATGGTATGGCACATTGTCCACTTATCTGGTGGAAAATGGATTCAAAAGGGGCACCATAGACCAGACATTATTTACAAAGAATACTGGTAAGGATGTCGTACTTGTTCAGGTTTATGTGGATGATATCATCTTTGGTTCTACCAATCTAAAGATGAGTGAAGACTTTTCCAAGCTTATGACAGACAAATTCAAGATGAGTGCAATGGGGGAGATGAACTTCTTTCTAGGGTTACAAGTTCAGCAGAAAGAAGATGGTATCTTCATCTCTCAGGATAAATATGTGGCAGAAATCTTGAAAAAGGTTTGGCATTTCTCCACATGAAAAGAGGGCCAGTACTCCTATGGATAGAGAACACCCTTGGGGAAAAGTTGGAGATGGAAAAGATGTGGATGTCAGGCACTATAGATCAATGATTGGTTCATTGATGTATCTCACAGCCTCAAGACCTGACATTATGTTTGCTGTGTGTGCATGTGCACGCTATCAAGTGACTCCCAAAGAGTGTCACCTTCATGCTGTCAAGAGAATCTTTAGGTACCTCAGATGTTATCCAGACCTTGGATTATGGTATCCAAAAGATTCACCATTGGAGCTTATTGCATATTCAGACAGTGACTATGGTGGTGATAAATTTGATAGAAAATCCACAACTGGTGGATGTTAGTTTCTTGGGAGTAGGTTGATATCTTGGCAATGCAAGAAACAAACAGTGGTGGCCAATTCTACAACTGAAGCAGAGTATGTTGCTGCAGCTGCTTGTTGTGGACAAGTCTTATGGATTCAGAACCTGCTGTTGGATTATGGGTATAATTTCATGCATACCAAGATTTTTGTTGACAATAACAACACTTTATGCATTATTAAAAATCCTGTACATCATTCTAAAACAGAACACATAGAAATTAGACATCATTTTATAAGAGATTGTTTTGAAAAGGGTTTAATACAACCAGATAGGGTTGACACAGAAGAAAATGTGTCTGATTTATTAACTAAACCTTTTGATACTGGAAGGTTTCAATACTTGGTAACAAGTATTGGAATGATCAATCTCACTTAATATATGTTTTGGGGTCTTTTGGTAAAAGTATGTATAGGATATGCATTGTTATTGGTGTTTTGAAGTTAGATTTTCCACTATATTTTTCTAACGCTAACAAAGGTTATCTTAACGCTGATAAGTGTTATCGTGACGTTGTCAGCAATATGTTAGTTTTGTGGTTTTTGATCTAAGTGTGCAGGTGTTGATAGCATTGTACCATTGGATACAGAGTTGCTTATGGATCCTTGGAGAATCATTTGAGCATGTTTTAGTTTATGGATGATGGTTGGAATATTTATATTCCTATCTTGACATAAATTTTTATATTCATGCATATTATTAGGCAACATATGTATCACAGTTTAAGGGAAGGTTTTAGGAACCTTTAGGACTTTTGGGTATTCTTATAATACTCTTATCACAATTCTAGATTGTGTCCACAGGTGAGTATGAGTTATTTTACTAAATCATGAGGCACTGTAGCATGCAAAGTTGATATACTATGCATGCTGCCAAGACATTTTTGGCCTAGAATTGGTTGTGGTCTGTTGGGAGACTTGGGAATGATTTATAATGGGTTTTACCTAGGAGTTACAAGGAATTTTATGAGGTAACTTAATTGTTAAGAATTTTGGTAAGCAAGGGACACTAGAGGACTGTTATGTCTATCTTGCATACGCAAGTGTGCATAACTGGACAGTGCTTGCCGCCCTATAATAATTATCAATTTATAGGTTATCTTCACTAGGATAAATTACTTTGTTAAGGTCCTTTTTCATTTTTATTACTTTTATTTTTGGACGCTGACAAGTATTTTTCCAAGCGTTGTTATGACCAATTTAGACGCTGACATGGCTTTGGCAAACGTTCACAAGAATATAGCCGTTGGGCGTTGATGGGTTATTTTGACCGTTGACACTCATTGGGACCTACCCAGTTGTTATTTTTGACGAATTTTGGGGCCGTAATTGTGGGAGCAGATAACTTTTAATTAATGCACAAGATAATTTATTTTCTTTTCAATATTTTCATCATTATATTTTGAAAATAGTTGCCTAATTTTTGACCAATCACATGTGCCTATCTCTCCTATATATTTGACTCCTATTTTTAAACAAGGTACCTCATATTCTTGTCTAACAAATTTCTCCTATAATTCATCTTTCTCAATCATTCACAAACAGTTTTCTTCGACAATGGCACCAAAATTTAAACCAAGTGACTTGGTATTGGGATTCAGGAGTCAACACAACATGATTGCTTATTTGGACGCTGATGATACTCTGTTTCCACAATACACCCAGATGGTGGCGTATTTGAATGCATCCCCTATTAGGTATGCTCTTTCTCATGCTCCTCTCATCTCTGTCACTCATATTAAGCAGTTTTGGAACACTATTAGTTCCTCAACAATTAATAATGTGACTACATTATCAGCTATTGTTCATGGGTGTACTTAGGTGATTTCTGAAGCCTTGGTTCGCCAGGCTTTGCATCTTGATGATGCAGATGGTATAACCACTCTCCCATTAATGAAATAGAACAAGGAATTCGGGCTTTGGGTTATCCTTTCCCTGATGAGGGCACTTTGAACAAATATCATAAACAATAGTTTCCCCCAGCCTGGAAGTACCTCATACATGTCATCCTACAATGTTTGAGTCCCAAATGTATTGCACACAATGAAATTAATAGATCAATTGCTAGTGCCATTGTGTGCATTGCAAATCGGCAAAAGTTTAATTATTCAAAACTGATTTTTGATGGCATGTGTAAAAACAAAGGGAATAAGATGACTTTGGCTTATCCCAGATTTTTGCAAATGGTTTTTGATGTGCAAAACTACTGCACAAGGGATCATGATGATTTTTATGAGATCCCTGTGCAAAAGAAAGCTATTTTTACCAAGATGAATTCACCCCCTCACCGTGAATTACCCCTCACCCAAGCTATGCTTGTTGTTATTGCAGCAACACAACCCCAACCAGACCCACAACCACAACTTGACCCAATACCAGAACCTTTGCCTTCACCTCAACACATGGAAATTGACCAAGAACCCTTCGACGCTGACACCTTAAATGTTGGTGTTGCCACAAGTAATCCAAACGTTGACACCTTTCCTTCACAGACCCAAACACCCCTTAACCTTCCCACATCCAACCAATCCACATCATCTTCTACCCCACCTCATTATAGGTTGCAAAAACGCCCAAGGACTATTGGAGTGTTCTCCTCTAGTGGTCCTAGCCATGTAGCAGAGAGAACCACCACCACAAGTGTGGTTGGTGCTATGGATGAGGCTGGGACTATTGGTTCTGGCTTAGATGCAGGCCAAGACAGTCCTAACATCTTTAAGACCTCATCCATGCCCCATGACTCTACTGTGGGAGGTCAAATACCCATTCTAGAGGAGGGCAGATTGGAACCATACACATTGATGGAATTGACGGCTATCTGCATTAGCTTGCAAAAGCAAAATGCATACTTGGTACAAATTGTCAGTACACAAGGCCTTGAACTCAAGCAATTGAGGGAGAGGATTGTCATTTTCGGGAATGCTAGCACTAGGCGTGGGATGGAGGAGTCTTCCAAAGGGGAGGATGAGCAGATTAATGTGAGTGATAAGGGCTCACATGATGGAGAATCTTTGGGTGTTGCTGAAGCCCTCACTGAATTGAAGAAGCAACCAGGTTTAGACACATCTCTGGTTACTCCTACCAATTTAAACTTGTCTTTTACAGCTATGTTGGAGCAATTTACAAGAGGCGCTGAGACAAGTAATTTGGGCGATGACAAGCAAAATTTGAACGCTGACACACCAAGCGCTGACATGAGCAAATTGGGCGCTGACACAAGGAATTTGAGCGTTGACAGACCTGTAGAAGAGGTTGATGTATTCCAGTCATCAGCTATCATCAAAGAAGTATCTTCACAGGTATTACCATCATCCTTACCCATCATTGATCCATTAGATAAGGGTAAAGGAATTATGGTAGAATTAGAAGTTCTAAAGGATGCAGCACAGGTAGAGTTTGATTCAAGGTTGGCTGCACAACTCATGGAACAAGAAAGTAAGAAGGTTGGTGAATCACCATTTGTTGTCACTTCTACGGAACAAGAAGGAAGTGATGAATAAAGTTCAGATTCAAGTGTGATGATAATTGAACAACCAGAAAGACTTGAATATGGTGATGACTTGGCAAGGGAGAAGCTTAGAGAGTTGAAATTGCAAGTAGACTTTGATATGCCAGAAGTAGTTCAGATGTACCATGCTTGGGAGAATAGGATAATGGAGACTCCAGATTTGACTATTTTAGACCAAATTTGGGGATTGGAGATTCTTCTAAGAGTTCAAAGAGACTGCAAGGTCATTCTAAAACACAAGGCTAGCAATGTTTTCTCACTACTGAAGAGGGATAGAAGAGAGCTTTATTACATGCTACTCAGATGTCATGGAACTAGATGGACCTTCAAGAAATTGCAGGGGTTATCTTTTCAAGAATTGGAGTACAAGGCTTATCCCATTTGGGCAAAGGTGCAGGAAATGAATACTCTAAGACTTCTTTCAGATGAAAGGAAAGAAGAACTTGCAGAAGAGATGGAGATTCAGAAGGCAATGATTGTTCCAAGGCCTTTGAAGAAGGGAGTTCCATTTGAGTTTCCTAAAGATCTAAATAAAGTGGTTCCCAGTGAAGCTATTCTTAGAAGGAGCATCAAGCTCTCACCCATGGAAGCTTCAAATATGGTACAAGTGTTACCTCTTGATGCCAGAAACCCTATCATAAGCTATGAAGAAGATGCAAGTGGGTTTTGGAAGATTGGCAGGTATGGGAAAGAGGTACACACATTTACTAATCTTATGTCTCTCTTTGCAAGTATGGATAGAGAAGACTTGGTAGACCTTTGGAGGTTGTTGGTGGCTAAGTATGAGACTGAAGCTCCTACTTCAGTCAATGGAATAAAACTTTGGTCAACATTCAAGAGAATGTGTGCACCAAAAGAAGAAGATCCTACTGTTTGGAAGGATCTTGAGGTTGATATCAGTGGTCTTCAATGGTGTTTGTATTCAGCTGCTGGTGTGTACTACTTGAGCTCTACAAAGTTTACTGAGTATCTTCTTGTAGATGCTCAGTATCCCATGTCCAAAGAAGTTTTGGACAAGATGAAGGCAACATAGCTGGAGATTGACTATTCAAGTGACGTGGCCAAAGATTTGATTAGGCATGTTTATTACCAATATGATAAGATTTGTAAGATTTCTCCTAGTTCTTAATTTTTATTCAGAAACTTGATTACTAGAGTAGATATCAAGTTTAGGGGAGGATTGTTGGGAATAAAATGTAGCCAGTCCACTTGAGCGCTGACAAGAAGAAAACAAGCGTTGATAAGAAGAAAACAAACACTGACAGATCAAGCGTTGACAGGAAGAAATCAAGCGTTGATAGGTTGAAGACAAGCACTGATAGAAAGATATGGTCTACGCGTATTATGTTTCTAGTTTGTTTCTAGTAAAGATAGGATCAACATTGTATTTTCTATAATTATCTTTACCTAGAATAGTTGATATGTAGACTCTTGTACAAGGCTTCTTGTGTCTATTAAAGAAGACCTTTAGGATATGTTTCATATAAGTTTTTCATACGTTAAACACTTTCATTGTAAGCAAGTTTGTTATTATCAATCAAGTGAAAGTTTGTTTTACATCCTTTGTGTGTTCTTGTTTAAGTGTTAATTCCACATAATACTTAAATTACTTTATACATAAACAAAGTTTCTCCACGTGTATAAGTTGATCTAATCTCGTTTGCACAAGCTAAATCGATCTAAGTTTGGGATCAACAAAGAGAATTGATAAGCTTACTTCGCTTGTTGAATCAATTGCTTTACAAACCAAAGCCATAAATGGTCAAGTAAATGCCTTAAAAGAGACTCGTGAAACGTGTGAGACTTGTGGTGGACCACATTCATATTTTAATTGTGACAAGGTTTACAATCAACAACAACAAGTTAGTTCTTATAACACCAATGCCAATGAGAGGGTTCAATTTAAACCAAATGTTGATGTTAAC
This sequence comes from Glebionis coronaria, assembly GCA_025667525.1. Taxonomy (NCBI): domain Eukaryota; kingdom Viridiplantae; phylum Streptophyta; class Magnoliopsida; order Asterales; family Asteraceae; genus Glebionis; species Glebionis coronaria. The sequence continues at coordinate 2,927,366 of JANFOE010000249.1, read as the reverse complement.
CATTTGTCTTATAACTTTAATAATTATTTGGCTCCCCCGGGTTTTGTAGCTCCACAAAGACCTCCCTCACCCGCCCAAAATACCCAAAAGCAAAATAGGAACCAAGGTCCTCAAACGGGTAATTTTCAAGGGAATGCAAATCAAGGGAATTTTAATGGTCAAAATCAAGGTTTTCAAAATAATATCCAAGGTTTTCATAATAACAACGGTTTTCAACCTCAATATCAAAACCAAGGTTTTCCTAATCAAGGTTTTCCTAATCAAGGGTATAATCAAATGAATATGCATAATCCTCAAATGGACTTGGTTCTACAAAAATTAACCGACCATGAGCGAATTATGAGAGAGATGCAAGAATCGACCGATAAGAAATTTTTGACAATGATTCAAGCCCTTAGACCCCAAGGAGCCTTACCTTCTAATACCGAGATTAAACCTCGTGCTAATGTGAGTGCTATCACTACTCGAAGTGGATCCACTTTAGTGGGACCTTCCATCTCTTCGCCCATAAAGGAGAGACAAGGCCCGGAGGTCATAATGAGTAATCCTACTCCCCCTTCGGTGATTCCTCCCACTACCACTCCTAGTACTAGCTCTCCATTGCCTAACGAGCCCAACCCTAAGGTTGTTCAAGAAGCGAGTCCTTCTCCTTCTCAACCTTCAAAGTCTAAACCCAATATCCCTTATCCCTCTAGGTTAGACAAGGCTAAAGTGCTCACCAAAGATGACGTCATGTCTCCAACTTTTTGAAAATGATTTCCAACGTCAATGTTAACATTAGCCTTATTGAAGCACTTGCTCAAATGCCAAAATTTGTGAAAATGTTCAAAGATTTTCTTAATAAGAAAGAAAAAATGGTTGAGCTCGTTAACACCCGTTTAAATGAGAATTGTTCCGCGATTCTTCTCAAAGAGCTTCCTAAAAAGCTAGGAGATCCCGGACGATTCGTGTTACCTTGCTCGTTTCCTCAAATTGATGATTGTATGGCTTTAGCGGATCTCGGCGCTAACATCAATCTTATGCCACTTTCGGTATGGAAACAATTATCATTACACGACCTTGTACCGACTCGCATGACTCTCGAGTTAGCTAATCGAACTCTCGCATACCCCGTTGGTATTGCCGAAGACGTTTTTGTTCGAGTTGGTACATTCACTTTTCCCGTGGACTTTGTCGTCGTCGACTATGAGATGGATCCTCGTATTCCGTTAATACTTGGTAGACCATTCTTACGATCCGGAAGAGCCTTAGTTGATGTGGCCGAAGGGGAGTTAATTCTTAGGGTTAGGGATGAACAACAAATTTTTAAAATGGGAAAAATCACAACTAAATCAAATGCAAAAGAGTCGGTCAATATGATTGATGTTCTTAATTATGATAATGAAGAGATTTTTATTAATCCTTTTGGAATTCAAAAGTCTAATCGAAATGATTTTGTGATAACTTCATCCCTTCCCTTAGAGCCTCAAATTTTTGAAATTCCTATTTATGACACCTATAGTGATGACACTTCTTCAAGTGATCACACTATCTTCGGTTTAGACGGCCTAACTTTTGACCCACCCACTTTTGACCCACCCACTTTTGACCCACCCATTTTTGATCAACCAATCTTTGATACTTACTATGATGACACTTCTTTATGTGATCTCATTAACTTTGATGATCTCAATGCACCTCATATCTCTATGAGTGATTCTACCATGGAGACTCCTTTTGACTTTTATACCCCAATTTTAGAAGTCATGACTTTCGAGGAGGATCCTCCACTTTTAGAGATCATTCCTACTTTAGAGGTTATTCCATTTGAGGAGGATTTTGATATCTTTCTAAATACCTATTTTCCTCATGAGGAAGAGTTTTCCTATGACTCCGACGATACTTATGTTTTCACATCAAGTTTGGAAGAGGACGACTTTCCCACTTTGGATTATGATGATATTTTGAGCTTAAATGTCAACACCTCTTGCTATTTTCCCGTTAAGGAACCGGTGTTAGATCCCGGAATAGAGGCTTTCGTGCTTTCATTGCAATATCACCATAACACCTTTCCTCGTAAGAAATTTTTGACTAAGGGTACCCCACTTTTCTTTGCCTTGTGTGATGTTACCACCTCGGGGTTTATTTCCTTTTGTGATGGAAATTATGTGTTTGACCCGGGTGGATTTTCATGGGGTATTCCTTATATGACTTTGTTTCACCCCTTTATCATGGAGAGATTTTCCTCCCTTGGAAATCTCGGTTTTCCTATGATTTTCCCATTTGAATATTGATATTCGGGAAATCGAGTCGAGCTAGAGACTCGTGATAAATAAATCAAGCATCGTTTAACTAGGTTAGATTTTTACCCTTTCCATCCTTTCCACCCTTTTTCACCTTCACCCATTTCCACCAATAAGTGTAGGGGGAGCCAAGTAGGTTGTTTTTGTGTTGTGATTGTGCAGGGACATGTGCTTTAATGAGCCACTTTTGGTGTTTTTGACGCGACCCGTGATCCCGTGTTTCCCGTGTACCCGGTTTCTTCGATATGTTTTTGCTATTGTGATTCATACATGTATATAAATAAGACAAATAAATGTAATCACTTTAGTTGTCTCTTCCTTAGCTCGATTTAAACAACGTACTCAATGTCCTAAGTGTAGGGGAGTTTATTCTACCACATGCTTAAACATTGAGGACAATGTTTATATGAAGTGTAGGGGGATTTATATCGAAATTTTAGTAGGCTTTTCCATGAATTTGACCCCATTTAACAAGAAAATTAAAAATTTTCAACATTTTTCAAATTTTTTTTATCTATTTTGGCCTAGTAGTATTTTCATTTATTTTCTTTCCTTTTGTCATCGCATCGTATTTATATTTTTCATTTCAAGAATAAAGTAAATAATAATAATAAATAAATGAATAAAATGGTTTTAACAAGTTTAGATATCTTTGATATTTTAGGCCCGTCGTGAATATTTTGACTCAACCCGAGTTTACTTATCCAAGTTTACTCTAGCTAGTATCCTTAACCATATGGACCTTAATTGGTTTATTAGGCTAAGCATCCACGAGTCTCATTCCTTGAGATTTTAAATTGTGGAGAACGAGAGATGATATAGTTGATAATAAGTTTAAGGGTTAATTCTTGCTTATATGAGTTTTGTGGCTCTTTCTTCCCGCTTGTATATTTAATTGCTTAATAAATGAGGATTTTTGCGGTGTAGATTCGATATCTTAAATCTTAGCCAAATCTTTATTCTCCTTGTAATTAAAGCATGAACACATTGAGGGTGCCAGCGTTGTGGACTTCTGACTAAGATGGCTCATAACCACTAAGTAGGAGGTATTAAGACCATGGGACCGCGGAATTTGGCCTACTATATATATCATAAATAAGAAAGAATAAGATTAAAACATGACCTCAAGGAGCCTTAGGGTGTGGGACATGTAGCACGAACCTTGTCATTAGAGCCTTAGGGTGTATGGCATGGTAAATGTTGAATAAAAATTGATCAAAAAAAAATCAATTCCCTCGTTTATCGTTCAAGGAGCCTTAGGGTGTGGACAATAGATGAGGAGCATTTTTACATCTTAAAGAGCCTAAGGGTATATGATTTGAATTTGCTAAACTCCACATAAAGTCAACATGACTTTGGAGGAATAATTAATAAGTAGTACTATTGGCCAAATTTTGGATCCGGGAATTTATTCCCCAAATCGTGTTAAATCATCCTTGATGTGGGCTTACTCTAGTGACAACGTTTTTGAGGACGAGGTTAGGTTTTGAGTGTCGGATTTGCACCGCTTTGCCTTCATTTTTGGACTAATAATTATCAAATAAGTCAAATGAGCCTACGGGTGAATGACAATCCATAAAAGCTAGAGATACAACGTAGGAATTAGAGAAAGAGTATTACAAAATTGCCTTATATAAGTGGTTTTAACCTAAGAACTTATGGTAAACAATGATCTCGTTATTAAGCTTGGTATGGGGAACGTGAAACTTGCGGGTGATTAATATTCATGACATCAAAGCCCTAATTCAAGTCTTCGATTTCTTTACGAGTTTCTTCCATCAAATAATTTCCATGTTAATAAATTATTATAACTTTTGTTTCCTTTAAAGTCTTTATCTTTTCATCGTAGTAGTAATAGTATATCTTAATAAAGACCGAGACGGATTAATTATGAGAAAAGTATAACTTTATGCTTTAAAATAATGCATTGCATGGGGTCATTGCAATGGTCAAGTGTAGGGGATTTAATAAGTGTGTAAACACTTATCCTTTTGCCACTAAAATCAAGGAAAAACAAGACCTAATCATGTATTTAGTATCGTAAAAGTCGGAATTACGCGTGGTTTTGTGTTTTTGTGTGAAATAGGTACAAATGATCAAAAGAAAAGAAAACACGGGATTTCACGGTCAAATATTGAAGAAAAGTCCAAGAAAGAGACGAACACAAAGTCAAAAGACCAAGAGTGTGCCAAAGATCACGAAAACCGTCAAAATCGATACGACTTTGAAAAAATGATCAAGGAAGCCGAAATCAAGCTCGTTTTTAGTGGATTTAATTTTATGAAGATACTTGGTCCAAGTGGGTCCCACATTCGGGTTAATGGGCTCAAAAGTCCATTTGGAAGTTATACGTTGCTTGTTAAATAACTACAAGCCCAACAAAGGCCCAAAACTTAATATTGAGACGGATTGAAAGAGTATTTGGGCCAAGCCCATTTGGTTAAATAACTAGAGACGGAAGGAGTTATCATTTTGGGCCAAGCCCAATTGTTTACACAAAACTTAGGACGGTAAAAGAAAGTTAAAAACTTTCTTGGATCAAACTCCCAGTCAAAAGTCTTCCCGAGTCAACCCACACATTTACTTCACTCAGTCAAACTTCACCCCTCACCACACACGTATATTACTCACCCACTCCCCTCATTCACACATTTTTATTTACTTTCGTTATAAACAAAGAACCCACCCCTCACCCTTCTTTCTCTCCCAAAAACAAATGCAGTCACCATATTTTACCCCAAACCCTAATTCAACCTAAATAACAAATTACCCAAGAATAAATGGGGCTTTTACCTAAATCGTGTGATTCACACGTTTCTCAAATAAATCCCCCACTTAATTCGGGAAGAACAATATGGTGGTCCTCAATCCGACTTCGGCCTTTCCCTTCATTTGATTGGCTCTCACACCTCATCCATCATAATCCTCCAATCATCTATTGCCACCTATACACCAAACTAGCACAAGAAACACAATATTTGACAGGCTGGCGATCCATGTGACCCTTGATGATTCTCAGCCGCAAGATCAAGAGAAGAAAGAGAAGAGAAGAATGGATGGCCAGGATTTGATATCTTAATCAACAAGCTTCACCAACAAGTTTTTAGGGTTTTCCTATAAAAACCCCTCAATCTGTAATTCATAGTGTGCCTTTTTATTTTAATTTTAATTTATGCAAAATTAGATTAGATTTAAATTGTAATTTTCTATTTAGTTTTGTAATCAAATTTCAGTATTAATAAAAATTAATTTCAGTTAATTCGTGTCTCTTTTTATTTAAAGTTATTTGCAATTTATCTTATTTCTGAATTTTGGATAAATTAATTTACAATAAAAGTGGTTGAAATATTTTCCCCCACTGGGAAAGTTATAAAATACTGTTCGAATAGTTAATTGTTGGCGAAATTAGAAGTTAATGTTTCTGGTTCAATGGGGATGATTCAGTTTGATGATATGGTGGTGTGATTGATTCGGTTAAAAAGACGGCTCAGCGCCGCTCTTCGTCGCAACGGATTTCTCCACCAGGTTCATTATCTTTTAATTGATTTTTTTTTGTTAATTTTAGATTTATGTTTCTTTTAGTTTCTGCTTAATATACCTGCTTATGCTTATCTGCTTGGGTTTTGTGTGCTGAATGATTGTTTGAATCTGCTTATTTTATTATCTGCATATTGATTTATTTCGTTTGTTTAGTTATTGTTTAATTGGGTATTGTTGGTTTAGTTTTTAATATCTGATAGACTTGTTTGGATCTGCTTAATTTTCGGTTTATATAGTCTGCTTATTGATTAATCTATTTAGTTTTTAAGTAGTAATCTAGTTTGGATTTGCTTATTTAGAGTTTAAGATTTATTGCTTATGATCTGATTTGCCTGTTTTATTTTTGCTTATTTGATTTAGCTTATCTTGGTTTTGCTTACTGTTTGGTTTGGTTTTGCTTATAGGTTTGATTTGCTTATTTTATTTTTGCTTATTAGTTTGCTTATTAGTTTGATTAGTTTTACATATAAATTTGCTTATTCATTTAAGTTTAGATTTATTTGCTTATTTTGTTTAATTGCTTGTGCTTATTTGGTTTTGATTATATTGCTTATCTTACTTCTGCTTATTTTGATAAGCTATCAGTTTCAATTGAACAGATAGATTGTTACTGATTTCCAATATTCCAAATTCCATAAAAATAGAAAAAATATATCTCCATTCGTCTGGTCCGGGACTCGAGCCCGTGACCCCCCGTTCAATAGTCCTACGCTTTAACCATCTTGTCTACTCTTTATTTGTGTTTTATTCCATGTCATTTAATTAATATAGTTAAGTTTTAATATAGCTGCTAGTTTTATTAATTAAGTTTTTAAATACAAGTTTTAATATAATTCATTTTAATTCAAAAGTTTTCTTATTATTTTCTTTTATAAAGTTTAAATAAAAAAATAAAACATAAAACAAAATATTTTTTACTTTTAGAAATTTTAATTTGCTTTCATAAATTAGTCTATTAAAAATTAGTTTTAAATAGATCTCATCTAAAGTTTTAGTTATAAAATTAATTAAAGTAAATTTATTTTTTATTTAAAGTTTTAGTTAAATATTATTTTTAATAAAATTAAATAGTTTTTAATTAAGTATTTTTAATTACATATTCTCTTTTTAATTAGATTAATTTGTCTTTTATTAAATTTCAGTTTTAAAATAACAAAAAAATACATTTCACCAAGAACAATAAATCTTATGTTTAATTGGAAATCAATTCGAGTGAGTCGAGGAAACGAAAAATTGATTGAAAAATCATTACATTAGGAATCTAAGTTTTGTTAGAATTCCCTTAGTCATAGATTTAAACTTAAATAAGTTGTTTGATATTAACTTGCCTGTGCCTAGGAGACATGCAAGTAAACCAAGACTCACAGAGCTCTAAGTCTCTGTGAGCAACCACAGAGGAGTCCATGTCAGAGACATTGTCAAGGAAGTCGAAGATTACTTGAAGACATACTCATTGGTTGTGTTGGATAACAGACGAGATGTATCAGGGACTCTGAGTGGTTGAGTGTTAACAGGGGTGGCAATACCCTGTTAACACTCAGTACACTCTGGACATACTTAAGTGTTTAGGCGGGAAGTTTCACAGCTTAAAGTACAAGGAATGAAGAAAAGGAAAACTATGTTAGCTCTGTTTCCCTAAAGTGTTGTGGCAGAGTACCAAGAATAGAAGAGATTCTTTTGACAGATGTATGACATTGCCTGATTTGTGTAGTCACCATAAACCAGTACATATAGTCAACCTCGTACCACTATAAATAGGATATGTAGGCTAGAGTTAATGTGGTTCACTTTGTTAGATTTCACACATTAACTCCTTACAACTCATAAGAAGAACATATGTGCATGTGTTCTTGAGTTTGCTTTATTTTGTCCAAAGTATACACAACAAATTATCCTCAAACTGTGTTATCCATAATACATGTAATACTTGTTATACAATAATAAATTACTACGTTTGAAAAGTATTTACTTGTGTTGATTATCCTTATTGTTCATTTTAAGCTAGTATTAGGGACTTTAAATTGGTATCAGAGCGGTGTTTGATATTAAAACCTTCATAAACATCGTTCTAAGTTTTATAATCAAGATCCACCATGCCTGAAACGAGCAACACCCCACCACCACCACCAAATTTGGTCTCCGGGAACACTCCACCACCACCAAACTCACCTAGAGTAACCCCTATTCAATATGGAGACGACCTTCCTCAACTTCTTGATTCAAGAGGTGGTTCCCATGTTACCAACGTTCCAGTATTCGATGAAGATGACTTTGCAAGTTGTAAAAGTCAATTTCTTGTCTATCTAGATGGACTTAAACCATTTCTTCTAGAAATTCTAGAAAAGTCAATTTCTTATGTATTTTGTTTAGCAAATCGGTTTCGTTATTTCTCTTTATGATCGATGTAACTTGTTGTGTTCAACTTTCCTCTGTTTGTGAGATGTGATAATGAAATTAATGATACAAAAAGTAAACGTACTACCATTTTAACGTATGCTTTTTCACTTTTGTTCTAATCTGAGAAACAGTGAAATATTCGTTTAATAATAGTAATATGTACCGCTATGTTTTATAAAGGATACCAAAACGAGTATATATATATATATATATATATATATATATATATATATATATATATATATATATATATATATATATATATATATATATATATATATATATATATATATATATATATATATATATATATATATATATATATATATATATATATATATATATATATATATATATATATATATATATATATATACTAGCGTCGTAACCCGCCCAACGGGCGGGGTCGTTTTTTTGTTTTTCTGGAGGGTTTATTGTTTGTGCGTTTTTCTTTTATTGTTTTTTAATTTAAACTTTAATATATTTTAGTTATAGTATATGCGTAAGTAATGTTAATTTTTTTGTTAAAAGTAGTGTTTTTTAAAATTTTAAATTTAATCCGATGTTAAATAAAAACTTTGTAATATTTTAAAATTTTTAAAGTTAATATCATTTGTGAGGGAGAGTTTTTTAATCCAAAATAAATTAAAAACCGCTAAAGAGGGAAAAGACATCAAGTTTGTGTTTTTTTTTTGTGAGGAGCAGAAACGGTTAACAATTATGAGAATATAAAGTTATAAATAACCATCCACTAAAATTATATTGTTACGTAAATCTTTTTTAAAAGTGCGTTTATATATTTCTCATATATGTTGGCAGTGTGACTTGTTTTTGTTAAAAAGAAACAAATTTTCATTTTTTTATTTATTGGCTCACCCTTATCCGTATATGATTTTTATTCATAAATAAGCTAAAAAATAATTCCCGCATCTGATGAAAGTTTACCAAAAAAAACACCCTATTTGATCTATTACCCAACTTGCCTGACCAACCCATGCACTTCTAGTGAATATTTAAGTATAATGAGAGGTGAATATTTTAACCTCAAGTGAGTGCCAAAAACTGAAGTCTTCCATGAGTGGTGATTGACAAGGTATAGTCCCAAGAAAATGTACTATAGTATATGTCACTATGTAATACTTACTTAAAGTAGTTGCAATTAGGGAAGAGCAAATGAATTGAGAATCGAACCACCGAAAGCGAGAACCGAACCGCAACTGAGTCAACCCGAATCTAATTTTAGAACCACGGTTTGGTTCTCGATTCCTCCATATTTCAAATTTTGCTTCTAGGTTCGGTTTGGTTAAAGACCACGGTTCTTGGATCCGAAATCGACGAACCGCCCGACTTTAAAAACTATTTTGGATCCGGATAGGTATCCGTCTCCACAAAACCTATGGGCACACTGAAGGGACTTTGTGAAATAAGAGATCGATGGTCGAGTCTCCGCTCGTCTCACTTCAGGTGTTGCTTGATGAGATGGCATTTATACATGATCTCATCGTTCTTTTCGGGCTTTAAATGCGCTAAAATGTCATAAAATACCATATATATGCTTGTGTTTGTTTACTTGTGTGTTTTAGGTATGGATATCGTGAAAAAGACAAAAGATCACAAGATACAAGGAAAAACGGACACGAGAAACAAAGCCGTACAAAGAACCGGACCCTAATCATGGAATTTTCATCAAATACCCTTGAAGACTTGAAGACAAGCAAGATTGATCATCATTTATTGAAGAAATGACACTTAAAACCCTTGTATATTCATAATTACAAGTTTGGTCCATTAAGTTTGTCAAAATTGCAAAAAGGTCCTTCAAGATTGAAGAAATGGCAAGATTAGTCCCTCAACAATTTCAAATTGCCAATAATGGTCCCTCAACAAGTGAAAGACTCATTGAAGACCTTTGAAGATCAAGATTGTCCAAGATTAGTCCTTGAAAAATCACCAAATGTCAAATTACATCCTTGATAACCTTTTATCAAAAGTTGGTGCCAAATATGTCAAAAGGTGAAAGTTAAATACAAAGGGAACAAAGTTTTTAGGCTGAAAATCATTGAATGCCAAAAATAACAAAAGCCAGGGACCAAAAGTGACAACTCCCAAACATTTTAAATAAAAATGCGCCTAACATGTTTCTCACCCCCATTTTCGGATCAAAGACCACTGTTCATCTTATTTTTACTTCCCAGAAATTACCACCACAATTCCTTGGGTAAAACCCAATTAAACTTGCACACACTTAATTCACACACTCCAAAACCTATCCCACTCCTAAAAACCTGCATCCCACTCATGTGCACCAAAACCCCAATTCCCCAATCCACCAATCACATCATTCCTTAGCCTCCAAGACTAGTGACGTGGCAAATTGAACGTCCAAGATGATATGCTTGCTCACAAAGCAAAATTTAAAGGCCAAGATCAAATGGACAGCTCATATGCACTCAAAATCACTCAAGGGCACATTTGGGATTTTCTTATGATTAGTGTTTTATGTTTTTAGCCTTCTAGTATCTTCTTAGGACTCTATAAAAGGAGCTCACAACTTGTGTGAAGCCCTTGTTCCAGTTTTTAATCTCTCACATGTAATTCCTTTTTAAAGAAATAAAAAGTTTGGTTTTTGAATTATTCAAGTGTAATTCCTTTTTTATTGTTTTTAAAAGTTTGTGTGTTGTGAGGAGATTGATTCTGAGTTCCACTTTGTTTATTGGTTAAACAACTTTGATTTTCAAAGTTGTTTAAGGTTTTGAGATTTTGAGAGATTTTGGTAAAATCTTCTCAAAGGTATTTTGGTGTTTATGGTTCATGTTTGTTGGTGATTTAAGTGTTATAGAAACATTTTAAGAAGATTAAAAAGGTTTTGAAAGTATTTTGGAAAGAAGAAAAAGGAAACATAAAAAAATATATATTGTTATATTATTTTGTTGTTTTCTTGTTTTGTGATTACAATAGGTTGAAGGTTTGTTGATTTGGTTCAGCTCCAACCCGGGTTGGATTGGAGGAGGATTTTCATCCTCTAGGTTCTTGGATGTAAGAACCTAAGGTATCTTCCTTTTACCTTGAAAAAGTTCATAAAAATGCTTGTTACATGATTTTGCTTGATTGATTGATTAAGTGTGTTATAGATAGTTGATTTGTGTTCTCAAGTGTTGTTATGCATGTTTTAAGATATTGGAACAAGTTTAATCAAGTTTTGTGAGGTTTTGATTTGGAAAAATTGGTTTTCAAAAAGTTTAAAGGGTGTTTGGCAACAGGTTTAAGCAGGTTATAATCATTGATTTGTGTTGCTAAAAGATGTTAGGTTATTAGATTAAGGTTAAGTTAGATGTTAGTAAGATGGTAATATAGTTTGGCACAAGTTTGGAGTGAATTTGTTGAGTTTAAAAGGTAAAGGGTGTTAAAAATCTGCATAAGTGTTGATTTGCTTGATTTGTGATGAACTTTGTGCATGATCTTTGATTGTTGATCTTTGATTCTTGTTGTTATTTGTGTGTTACTTGACTCCTTGAGCTTCAATAAGCTCAAGGGTGCCCAATTGTCCAAAAATAATCACCAAACAAAGCATCAAGCCAAGACCTCTTGGCATCACAAGTGCACAAGTGTGCACTTGTTTGGTTCATCAGCAAAAAAGCCAGGTCCGTCACACTAGTTGCGGCGCAACACTTCTTGTTGCGGCGCAAGACAGAGAGCTGCTGATCTTGGTGATCCCGTTTCATTAGTTGCGGCGCAAGTCCAAAGCGCTGCGGCGCAAGACAGTGACTTTTATTTTTTTTAGCATTATTTTATTATTATTTTATTATTAAATTTTCAAAATTTTATTTTTCTTTCTTTTTCATTTTTCCTAGGTTCTTTGTCATTGATTAGGACTATTTCCATTTTTTGATTATTTTTATAACTTTTAGATTTATTTTTATAATTATTTTAAGTTTAATTAGTTTTTAATTACTTTTAATCATTTTTAGAGTTTTAAAAATAGCTTTAATAGGTTTTAATTTTTAGAAAATTACTTTTTAGTCTTATAATAATATAAGTTGAGTAATTATTCAATAAAATCATATTTTTGACATTTGAATTAATTAAATTTAATTTTAGGGCTTTAATTAGCATTTAAAATTAATTATTTAATTAATAAAAGGTTTTAAAATATCTTTATTGGATTTTTGTCTTTATTTATATTATTTTAGACTTGTTTTAGTCTTTTTAATCTTTTTCTTGATTTTGTTTTTGGTTTTAATAATTTTTAATTTTAGTGGTTTTTCTACGGTTTTACGTTTTCGTCGTATCCGTCTTTTCTTCTTCTCACCCCCATTCTTCTTAATATTAATCTCAAATAAATACAAGTTAATTCACAACACCATACCTCCTTGGGAAACGAATCTTTCATCTCTTTTTAAGTGATTGAGGGTCATTAGTGCACGGTTTTCCTAAACCGTCACTCGATACTTACCGCTACTTTACGTTTCTTCTCTTTGTTTTTCCTAAGGCAAAGAAAGGGGTGTAATTTACCGCAATCAATTTTTGGCGCCGCTGCCGGGGAGGTGTGTCGTGATTTAATTTGGAAAATTTTGTTTTTGATATTATCCATAATAGTATTTGTGTTAAGTGGAACTCCCTTAACACGTATTATCGGTTTTCTCGGTTTTTCTTTGTGAATATTATTAATATATTGTATTAAGTATCACAACCAAAATACAATATCTCCAAAAGTGTGAAAACACAACCTTGATTCGGGATTTCATCACTCGATCATTGTATTCGAATCTCAAACAAAAAGAAAAGGCAAAAATAGATAAATACTTTCGAGAAGCTCGATTTTGAAAGATACGAACTATAAGGTGGGTATAAGGCGGGTATTATAAAATATACCCTAAGGAAAAAGGCTCTTAAGTGCTTCGCGCCGCCTCGTTTCCCCGCTTGCTTGTGAGTATTTTGAGATTGAAGGCTAATCGAGGGTTTTGCCGCCCAAAGTATTAATACGTATACTATATTTGCTTGGTTTCTTTGTGATTAAACCCTCGTGAACAATTTGGTTTTCACCAAAGTTCTAAAGTCATTCGAAGGCGTTCACTCCACGTGATCGTTTTCATTCCTTTGAGGCTTCTTTAATCAAGAGTTTGATTCGAGGAGAGATTTTGTAGATTGTTGTCTACGAAGATACACCAAAATCCAAAAAAATTAAATATCATCAAAAACACAAAAAAATTGAAAATCCACAAAACGACCAAAAAGAATCTTCTTTGCTCACCTCCCATTCTTCGTGAAGTTTATGATCACTCGTAACCAAGCTAAACGAGCTCGTAAACGTCTTCAAAAGCAAGCCAATCAATCGTTGATTGTTGAAGAACCTCCAATTGTTGAACCTATTATAGAACAAGAAGTCGTAATGGCTAATCGTACTATGATGGAGTTGCTACAAGCACCCACCGAGGGTTTTGGAGAGGCCATTGTTATTCCCGCCATCCTTGCGGAGAATTTCGAGATTAAGACGGGTTTAATGTCGATGCTACAAGCAAACAAGTTTCGAGGTCACGAGAAAGACAACCCGCATTACCACATTAGGAATTTCAACCGTCTCACCGCCACTAGCAAATTCAAGGATGTTCCGCATGACGCCATTAAGATGATGTTGTTTCCATACTCGTTGGATGGACCCGCAAAAATTTGGCTCGAGAAAGAACCGCCAAATTCGATTTTGACATGGGCCGATCTCGTTTCTAAGTTTGTGAACAAGTTTTTTCCACCATCGAAAACAACACACTTAAAAAATGAGATTTCACGATTTGTACAACGTAACAATGAAAGTTTTTCAATGGCATGGGAACGATTTAAGGAGATGTTACATGAATGTCCTCATCATGATTTTTCGGAATTGCATCAAATTGATACATTTTATAATGGGCTTAATGATCATGAACGAGATTATTTGAATGCCGCCGCGGGTGGTAATTTTTTGTGCAAGACGACAAATGAGGCTTTACAAATCATTGAAAATCGATCTAAGGTTTATAGCCCTCGTAACACACCGAGTGTTGCCAATATGGGTTCGTCATCGTCATCACAATCGTCTCGTAGCATTAACGCCTTACATGATGAAGCTAATGAGGAAAATCGGTTTTTTGATAGATTTGCTAATCTAATGTCCCATTGGAAGGCTCAAGAAGCTTCCAATTCCGCTTCGGTTAAAGCGGTTGCTAAGAGTTGTTTATCGTGTGGGGGAGCTCATGATTTATCCGAGTGCATTACCGCGGATGGTAACACTTCGAGTGCTTACGTAGCAACGGGAACTTACAACCAAAACGGCCAAGGTTCCCGCCAAAATCAAGCTCCACCAAATCAAAATGCTAACAATTATCGAAACAACAACCAAGGTAATTACCAAGGCAACACACGCAATTACAACAAAGGGAATTATCAAAGTGGGAATGGACAAATCTCTAATCAAAACCAAAACCGTGATTTTCAAAATACTACACAAGGTTTTCAAAATGCTCACACGAAAAATTTGCAAGGAGAATTTTTAGATTATGCAAAAGCAAATGATGCTAAATTTGATAATATGCAACGTGAGATGATTAGCTTAAGGTCCGAGTTGAAAAACGAGCTTAAAAATGAACTTGCTAATGAACTTAAAACTCATGCAAATAAAATGGAAGGAAATGTCCAACGTCTTCAACAAAACCAACAAAAGATGGAATTAGGACAACATGAGATTAAGCAAGAATTATTGAAAGCGGATGCTAGGCAATCAAAATTTGAGGACCGAATGGCTAAAATGTTTGAAGCTATCATGTGTAAGCCCTCTTCTTCGGGTGGTCTTCCTAGTGATACCATTAACAACCCGAGGGGAGAAATGAAGGTTATTACTACACGAAGTGGTAAAACTTTCAAGGAACCAATCTCTCGTCCAAGTACTTCTACGGAGAAGGAAATCGAGAAAGAACCCGAGGTGATGGTCGAAAAGGAGCACATTACAATCCCACGAAGTACCGCTCATACCACACCTACGGTTATACCAACACCAATTATGGAACCCGAGATTCCAAGGCCGTTGCCTAATGACTTACCCACACCACCTTTACCCTACCCTTCAAGACGAAACAAAGAGAAAATGCAAGAACGTAACAAACAACAAATCGAGCTTTTTATTAAGATGTTTCAACAAGTTCATTTTGATGTGAGTTTAGCCGACGCGTTGTTATACATGCCTCGTTTCGCTTCCACTTTTAAAAGTATGATGAGCGATAAGGAAAAGCTTTCAAAGCTTGCTAATTGTTCTTCGGTTTATCTTAACCGCATACCGGAAAAAGTTGGTGATCCCGGAAAGTTTCTCATTCCTTGTGACATACAAGAGATGAAAGAATGCCTCGCCTTGGCCGATCTTGGTGCGAGCATTAATTTGATGCCATTTTCCATTTGGAAATCGCTTTCGCTTCCGGCTCTTATTCCTTCGAACATGTCCATCGAGATGGCCGATCATTCTACGATCATGGCATGTGGAGTAGCCGAAGATGTTTTCGTGAAAGTGGGGAAGTTCTACTATCCCGTT
Organism: Glebionis coronaria; assembly: GCA_025667525.1. Classification (NCBI taxonomy): domain Eukaryota; kingdom Viridiplantae; phylum Streptophyta; class Magnoliopsida; order Asterales; family Asteraceae; genus Glebionis; species Glebionis coronaria. Next base: position 2,911,595 of record JANFOE010000249.1, on the reverse strand, counting down.
GATTTTATAGTAGTCGACATCCCCGCGGATCCTCAAGTTCCTCTAATTTTAGGACGATCATTTTTAGATACTTCGAGATCGCTTATCGATGTTCATGCGAGAACTATCACTTTGAGATTCAACGAAGAGGAACTTGTTATAAACGCTACTCAAAACTCGAAACCTTCTCATGTTTATGCAATCGCTACCATCAATCACATTGACATCATTGATGAGGTTTGCGATGAGTTTTCACAAGAAGTGTTAGGTTTTTCCGATAGCTCGTCAAGTGGCAATCCCACTATTTTGGATCCGATTCTTGCTAATTCCACACCAAATCTCACTCCATTCCAAGGAGGCGATTTCACTTCAAATGAAATCGACAATGAAGATGAGGTGTTGATTAGTGATAATATTTCTATTCCACCATTTCTTCCGCCGATGGAAGTTATGAGTGTTGAACCAAAATCTTCAATCGAGGAACCACCTATCCTCGAATTGAAAGATCTTCCTTCTCACCTTGAATATGCATTCTTGGAAGGTGATGACAAGTTGCCGGTTATTATTGCAAAAGATCTTGCTAATGATGAAAAAACCGAGCTCTTGAAAGTTCTTAAGGCTCACAAAGGGGCAATTGCGTGGAAAATTTCCGACATTAAGGGTATTGACCCAAAATTTTGTACTCACAAGATTTTAATGGAGGAGGACTACAAACCCGCAATTCAAAGTCAAAGAAGGGTAAATCCCAAAATTCACGATGTCATTAAAAAGGAGGTCCTTAAACTCCTTGACGCGGGAATGATTTATCCTATATCCGATAGCCCATGGGTGAGCCCAATCCATTGTGTCCCTAAAAAAGGAGGAATGACCGTTGTGCCTAATGAAAACAACGAGTTAATTCCCACTCGTGTTGTGACCGGTTGGAGGGTGTGTATTGACTACCGAAAGTTAAATGACGCCACTCGTAAAGACCACTTTCCTTTGCCCTTCATGGATCAAATGTTGGAGCGACTTGCGGGAAATGAATTCTATTGCTTTTTAGATGGTTTTTCCGGTTACTTTCAAATTCCTATCGACCCTCGTGATCAAGAAAAGACTACGTTCACGTGTCCTTATGGAACGTTCGCTTATCGTAGGATGCCTTTCGGACTTTGTAATGCACCCGGTACGTTTCAACGGTGTATGATGGCGATTTTTCACGACATGATCGAGAAGTCGATGGAAGTGTTTATGGATGACTTCTCGGTGTTTGGTAATTCGTTCACGTCATGTTTATCTAATCTCGAACAAATGTTAAAACGTTGTGAAGAAACCAATCTTGTGCTTAATTGGGAGAAATGTCATTTCATGTGTAAACAAGGAATCGTCTTAGGACATAAGGTGTCGAAGGCGGGGATTGAGGTCGATAAAGCTAAGGTAGACGTCATCGCCAAGTTACCTCATCCCAAAACCGTTAAGGGAGTTCGTAGTTTCCTAGGCCACGCGGGCTTTTATCGTCGTTTCATCAAGGACTTTTCGAAGATTTCTCGTCCTATGACACACCTTCTCGAGAAGGATGCTCCTTTTAACTTTAATGAGGATTGTGTTAAGGCTTTCGAGACTCTAAAAAGGAAACTTACCGAAGCTCCCATTCTTGTTGCTCCTAATTGGGAATTACCCTTTGAAATCATGTGCGATGCAAGTGATTATGCTATAGGGGCCGTCTTAGGGCAACGTTACGACAAGCATTTCCGTCCTATCCACTATGCTAGTAAGACGATGACCGAGGCTCAATTAAAGTACACCACAACGGAAAAGGAATTCCTTGCCGTGGTCTATGCTTTTGAGAAATTCCGACCTTATCTCGTCTTAACTAAAAGCATTGTGTATACCGACCATTCGGCTATCAAGTATCTCTTAGCTAAGCAAGATGCTAAGCCGAGATTGCTTCGTTGGATGCTCCTCCTCCAAGAATTTGATGTCACCGTGCTTGACAAAAAAGGAGCCGAGAATCTAGCGGCCGATCATCTCTCTCGTCTAGAAGATCCTCACAAAGATGTTTTCGAGAACAAGGAAATTACCGAAACATTTCCTCTTGAGACTCTCGGTGTAGTGAATTCTAAAGACACCACCCCATGGTTTGCCGACATTGCAAATTATCATGCGGGCAATTTCATAATCAAGGGTATGACGACACAACAAAAACGAAAATTCTTTCGTGACGTCAAGTTCTATTTTTGGGACGACCCTTATCTCTTTCGGATTTGTGCGGATCAACTCGTTCGACGTTGTGTGTTTGGTACCGAAGCTTCTAATATCCTTAGAGCTTGTCACGAGGGACCCACGGGTGGTCACCACGGTGCTAATCTCACGGCTAAGAAAGTGTTCGATGCCGGTTTCTTTTGGCCTTCTATCTATCGTGATGCACACGCACTTGTAAAGTCGTGTGACTCGTGCCAACGTCAAGGAAAATCGTCTCAACGTGATGAAATGCCGCAAAATATAATTCAAGTATGTGAGATTTTCGACATATGGGGAATAGACTTTATGGGGCCGTTCCCATCGTCTCATGGCAACAAATATATCCTCGTCGCGGTGGACTACCTTTCTAAGTGGGTGGAAGCTAAGGCTTTACCTACTAATGATGCTCGTGTGGTAGTGAAGTTTTTGAAGCAACTATTCTCTCGGTTCGGAACCCCTCGTGCTATTATAAGCGATCGTGGAACCCATTTTTGTAATGACCAATTCGAAAAGGTTCTAAAGAAATATGGGGTTACACATCGTCTTTCTACGGCTTATCACCCGCAAACGAGTGGGCAAGTCGAGGTTTCGAACCGAGCTTTGAAGAGGATTTTAGAAAGGTCGATTGGAGAAAACCGTGCTTCATGGTCCGACAAACTCGATGACGCTTTATGGGCCTTTAGGACCGCTTATAAGACACCTATCGGTTGCACTCCTTATAAGTTAGTCTATGGGAAGAATTGTCATTTGCCCATTGAATTGGAGCATAAGGCATATTGGGCCCTTAAGCATGCTAATTTTGACTTAAAGACCGCGGGAGATCACCGGAAAATACAATTGAATGAATTGGATGAATTAAGGGATAATGCTTATGAAAATTCATTAATTTTTAAAGAAAAGACTAAAAAGTTTCATGATTCAAAGATTAAAAACCGGGTTTTTAACGTTGGTGATCAAGTGTTGCTTTTTAACTCACGTCTTAAGATATTTTCCGGGAAATTGAAATCTCGTTGGTCGGGTCCGTTCACCATTACACAAGTGTTTCCATATGGGACCATTGAGCTAGCTCAAGATGATGGTCCCAATTTCAAGGTGAATGGACATAGGCTTAAGCACTACTTTGGTGGGGAAATTCCTTCAATGGTTGCCCCCGACCAAGACACCTTCCCCAATGATAATTAGCATTGAGGGGATCGAGTCGAGCTCATGACTCGGTAATCAAAAACGAGGTGCCTCGTGGGGGAGATCCCATGCTTATCTTTATGCTTTATGTTCACTAATAAGGGGACTTGTACCCTTCCAACTCGTTGTCTCGTGGTTGTTTGTGATTGTGTTATCTAGATCATCATCATCATCTACGATTGAAGACTCTCGTGTTCGTTTACGTGAGCCTCCATCGTTCGTTTGAAGAAGTTTTTCACGAATCCATGACATATCCTTTATTGTTCTAACAATTATCTTTTAGCATAATTAATAAACGGCTTTAGATATATTGTTGATCACCCTTTCCATGCTAGATCCTAAGCATTCGACTCTTCGTCTCTAGTATGGGGGTGCTCCACCTTTAGACTCGAAACATTGAGGACAATGTTTACTTTTAGTATGGGGGGGTGAATAGGTACTTGCTTTGCTACGCCCTCACGTTTTCCAATTTTCAATGTTTTGTTTTGCTAATAAGGCTAAAAATGGCCAAATTTTAAAATTTTTCTTAGTTTTCATAAGTGTTTTTAAGACACGAATGTATATTTTCCGATGGGTAGAATAAGAGTTAATTTTTGACTTGATGGGCATTTGGAGCCATTTACATTCCTTAACCCGCTCAATTCAAGTTTTGCTAGACTTTTATATAGGGAGCTTTAAAACGCGAAAGTCTTAATTCATTCGGGTTAAGAACAAGAACTTTTCGCAAGTTCCTATAATTGATTCTAGAAAGTCACTTATCAAGGGAACTATAAAATGCATTCTCTAAACTTGAAAAAGTCCAAGAAAGTGCAAGATCCTATAGGTGGCTTGAAAACCCAAAACTTTGATTTGATATAGTCTTAATGAAAGCTAATCCAAATTTGGCTTAATTTTGACTTGCACGGCTAAGTATTCACGAGTCTCTTTAATTAGAGGTCTTTATATAGTGAAGAACGAGAAATGATAGAGTTAGACAAGTGATCATGCTAAACGTAGAACATGAAAGTGTTCTTTCAAAAACTCATATGTTTTTAATTGTGGCTTTTTCTTCCCATAAGATCAATGCATTAGGAATAAAACATAATTGCAATAAGTAAGGTCATACGGTTTGAAAGGTTACTTAGCCTCTAGCGCAAGATCGTTTAAAAGTTGCTCGGGGTTGAATAGAGTTCATAGCCAAGGCATAACTTATTGAAACGGGACGCGAAGATTGGCGACCATCCAAAAAGGCCCTAACAAGGCATGAGGAGCTCTATTTTTGCTAAAGATCCAAAGATGATGTGAAGTATCATTATTCCAAAATCAATATGAAGGATCGAGACACACGACGAGAAGCTATTACTCCCCTAAAGAATGGAGAAAGTCTATCCAAAAAGACCCTAACAAGGTATGAGGATAAATATATCCAAGTCCGAAAAGGAGGCGGATCGTTGTATATCAAAATCCAAAGTAAAGATTGAAGAAAAATGATGAAGTCGTGGTCCTATATGAAGAATCTCTCAAAAACGTCAAGTGAAGAAATTCCAAATATATGAAGAGAAGACCATAATTTCGAGAACGTCTTCCCAAGATTTGAAGTATGAAGTACATGCCAAATATCGGTCCGAGAAAGGTCTCGAATCGTGAAACGAGTTATGCCAAGATATGAACTTAAGGAGATACACGAGAAGCCGTTTTAAAAGATTTTGTCCTTCGGCTAACTATTGATCAAATCGTGCTACTTTGCTTTCGGACTAATAACTACTCAAATAAGTCAATATGAATCACTTGTGATCCATGACAAATAGATAAAAAATGCTAGTAACCCATTTCCTTTTATAATAACTAGGATTGCGGGGAGAAAAAGTATTACACAATTTGAACGTATGAGTAGTGTTAGCATTGTGACTTGTACCAACAATGATCTTGTTTTTGCACTTAGCATGGAATGTATGACAATCAAGGATGACGAAATTTACTCTAAGGGACATTAACTTGTTTCTATTCTTTGACCCTAAAAGTCACCTTTTGGTGATGAAAATCATACATTAGGTCTTTACACATTCTCGTAGTATGTTGCAAGTCTTTTACTCTTCAATAAAGGTTAATAAAATTGAACTTTGGTGATGCTTAGATACTTTATTCTAGCATTGCGTGAGGGCACGGCAATGGCTTAGTATGGGGGAGTGATGAGATGGCATTTATACATGATCTCATCGTTCTTTTCGGGCTTTAAATGCGCTAAAATGTCATAAAATACCATATATATGCTTGTGTTTGTTTACTTGTGTGTTTTAGGTATGGATATCGTGAAAAAGACAAAAGATCACAAGATACAAGGAAAAACGGACACGAGAAACAAAGCCGTACAAAGAACCGGACCCTAATCATGGAATTTTCATCAAATACCCTTGAAGACTTGAAGACAAGCAAGATTGATCATCATTTATTGAAGAAATGACACTTAAAACCCTTGTATATTCATAATTACAAGTTTGGTCCATTAAGTTTGTCAAAATTGCAAAAAGGTCCTTCAAGATTGAAGAAATGGCAAGATTAGTCCCTCAACAATTTCAAATTGCCAATAATGGTCCCTCAACAAGTGAAAGACTCATTGAAGACCTTTGAAGATCAAGATTGTCCAAGATTAGTCCTTGAAAAATCACCAAATGTCAAATTACATCCTTGATAACCTTTTATCAAAAGTTGGTGCCAAATATGTCAAAAGGTGAAAGTTAAATACAAAGGGAACAAAGTTTTTAGGCTGAAAATCATTGAATGCCAAAAATAACAAAAGCCAGGGACCAAAAGTGACAACTCCCAAACATTTTAAATAAAAATGCGCCTAACATGTTTCTCACCCCCATTTTCGGATCAAAGACCACTGTTCATCTTATTTTTACTTCCCAGAAATTACCACCACAATTCCTTGGGTAAAACCCAATTAAACTTGCACACACTTAATTCACACACTCCAAAACCTATCCCACTCCTAAAAACCTGCATCCCACTCATGTGCACCAAAACCCCAATTCCCCAATCCACCAATCACATCATTCCTTAGCCTCCAAGACTAGTGACGTGGCAAATTGAACGTCCAAGATGATATGCTTGCTCACAAAGCAAAATTTAAAGGCCAAGATCAAATGGACAGCTCATATGCACTCAAAATCACTCAAGGGCACATTTGGGATTTTCTTATGATTAGGGTTTTATGTTTTTAGCCTTCTAGTATCTTCTTAGGACTCTATAAAAGGAGCTCACAACTTGTGTGAAGCCCTTGTTCCAGTTTTTAATCTCTCACATGTAATTCCTTTTTAAAGAAATAAAAAGTTTGGTTTTTGAATTATTCAAGTGTAATTCCTTTTTTATTGTTTTTAAAAGTTTGTGTGTTGTGAGGAGATTGATTCTGAGTTCCACTTTGTTTATTGGTTAAACAACTTTGATTTTCAAAGTTGTTTAAGGTTTTGAGATTTTGAGAGATTTTGGTAAAATCTTCTCAAAGGTATTTTGGTGTTTATGGTTCATGTTTGTTGGTGATTTAAGTGTTATAGAAACATTTTAAGAAGATTAAAAAGGTTTTGAAAGTATTTTGGAAAGAAGAAAAAGGAAACATAAAAAAATATATATTGTTATATTATTTTGTTGTTTTCTTGTTTTGTGATTACAATAGGTTGAAGGTTTGTTGATTTGGTTCAGCTCCAACCCGGGTTGGATTGGAGGAGGATTTTCATCCTCTAGGTTCTTGGATGTAAGAACCTAAGGTATCTTCCTTTTACCTTGAAAAAGTTCATAAAAATGCTTGTTACATGATTTTGCTTGATTGATTGATTAAGTGTGTTATAGATAGTTGATTTGTGTTCTCAAGTGTTGTTATGCATGTTTTAAGATATTGGAACAAGTTTAATCAAGTTTTGTGAGGTTTTGATTTGGAAAAATTGGTTTTCAAAAAGTTTAAAGGGTGTTTGGCAACAGGTTTAAGCAGGTTATAATCATTGATTTGTGTTGCTAAAAGATGTTAGGTTATTAGATTAAGGTTAAGTTAGATGTTAGTAAGATGGTAATATAGTTTGGCACAAGTTTGGAGTGAATTTGTTGAGTTTAAAAGGTAAAGGGTGTTAAAAATCTGCATAAGTGTTGATTTGCTTGATTTGTGATGAACTTTGTGCATGATCTTTGATTGTTGATCTTTGATTCTTGTTGTTATTTGTGTGTTACTTGACTCCTTGAGCTTCAATAAGCTCAAGGGTGCCCAATTGTCCAAAAATAATCACCAAACAAAGCATCAAGCCAAGACCTCTTGGCATCACAAGTGCACAAGTGTGCACTTGTTTGGTTCATCAGCAAAAAAGCCAGGTCCGTCACACTAGTTGCGGCGCAACACTTCTTGTTGCGGCGCAAGACAGAGAGCTGCTGATCTTGGTGATCCCGTTTCATTAGTTGCGGCGCAAGTCCAAAGCGCTGCGGCGCAAGACAGTGACTTTTATTTTTTTTAGCATTATTTTATTATTATTTTATTATTAAATTTTCAAAATTTTATTTTTCTTTCTTTTTCATTTTTCCTAGGTTCTTTGTCATTGATTAGGACTATTTCCATTTTTTGATTATTTTTATAACTTTTAGATTTATTTTTATAATTATTTTAAGTTTAATTAGTTTTTAATTACTTTTAATCATTTTTAGAGTTTTAAAAATAGCTTTAATAGGTTTTAATTTTTAGAAAATTACTTTTTAGTCTTATAATAATATAAGTTGAGTAATTATTCAATAAAATCATATTTTTGACATTTGAATTAATTAAATTTAATTTTAGGGCTTTAATTAGCATTTAAAATTAATTATTTAATTAATAAAAGGTTTTAAAATATCTTTATTGGATTTTTGTCTTTATTTATATTATTTTAGACTTGTTTTAGTCTTTTTAATCTTTTTCTTGATTTTGTTTTTGGTTTTAATAATTTTTAATTTTAGTGGTTTTTCTACGGTTTTACGTTTTCGTCGTATCCGTCTTTTCTTCTTCTCACCCCCATTCTTCTTAATATTAATCTCAAATAAATACAAGTTAATTCACAACACCATACCTCCTTGGGAAACGAATCTTTCATCTCTTTTTAAGTGATTGAGGGTCATTAGTGCACGGTTTTCCTAAACCGTCACTCGATACTTACCGCTACTTTACGTTTCTTCTCTTTGTTTTTCCTAAGGCAAAGAAAGGGGTGTAATTTACCGCAATCATTGCTCCTTTGGGTCAGGAGAGTTTCCGGAGCTATTCGTTATGGGTTGGACAATGGTTGATACCAAAAAACACGCGGGGTTAAGATGTTCCTGTCAATGTTCACCTTTTGTGAAATTTAATTTTTCATCCATGTTGTAACTTCATATTTATATTGTCCTTTGGTCCTATTTATATTACGTCATCCACCACAGAATCAAATACGACTTCGTAACTTGCAAAGTCACTTGGACTATTAAGTCATAATGTCAACCCCACTTGATTGAATGGTAGCATCCAGTTTTATTATAACATTAAATTTCAACATACTTGATACTTGAAATTTACTACTAATATTTTTTTTTGGCAAACTTTACTATTAGTATTATCAAAACCTGACGTGGGCTTAATATAAGTTTGGGTTAGTTTTTTTTTGTTTGTGTAAAGCTACTGTATTTAAAATAAGATGCTTTGGTTTTTGTGGCTGAAAGAAGCTTCGACTATAAAAAACCTTATCATATCAGATGAGTCATTAAATGTAAAAGAGATCCGCATGCGACATGGTGTTTTTGCTTCAAGCACACTGCTAAAAAACTTGGCATCTTTTACAAAGTAAAATAAGATTAACACCTTTTAATGACTGGATTAGATTCTGACAGAGGGAATTTTGCATTTACCTTTTGGAAGCAGGGAAGTAGTAAATCTAGGAAGGTAGTCAATGAATACACAAAGTATGGAGAAAAAAGTCCTAGTCACTCAAGGATATGCAGGAACTAAAATTTTTGGCATCATATTCTGTAGAAGGATGTCAATGTTAGCTCTGACAAATCGCGTGTTTCAGAGTAATACTCCTTAAATATCAAAAGGCAGTCAAATTTAATGTCTGTAGGTTAATCAAAATTGCTTATACCACATCTAGAGACATGATTAGATACAACGTAGCAAATGACTTTTTGTGATAAAAATATAACTGTAGTCGTATTCTAATGTCGAATAGCCGTAAATTTGATATGGGCTCATTTTGGATGAAGATAAGTTATAAAGTGAAGCAATGGAGGTGTCTAACCGTGATCATGGGGCTGACCATCAATGCTGATACGCTCCCATGGCTTTTCAACTATCTTGATGATCGCAGTGATAACCTAACAAAACAAATGGATTTTCGCAATTTTCACCTATATCTTTCATGTCCATATCATCTTCCGCCATTGCTCCTTTTCAAGTTGTGGCACTCTAAAATCTGTAAATGCAAGAATCGCATAAAAAATCTATGTTAAAACAACTCAATCAAGACATTCAAAAGAACAGCCTAAACAGATCACATCATGACACTGTACGTGAGATCAACCAAAAAGGTATATTATCACGTACCACTATGAATCATCTAAGTCCATTTGTGTTTCAAGAACCTCATTAATCCATAGAAAGGTAAAATGTTAAGTACCCACATGAGATGTCATCATCGAAAATTTACTACCATCGCAATTCTCACATTTCCATGGTTTCTTAGATTTTATCTAAACAAGTGGAATTGCGCGCGTTGCGGCGGGAGTGTTTTTGTTGCGTTATTCTGCCGCTTTTATGGATTTCTTGGGTAATTGCCTAAATCCTCGCTCCAGGGCATATCTCAGTCTTAAAAAGATTATTTGTTGCAACTCCTATACCTTCCTGTAAACGATAGACGTACATAACCTCGATGTCAGTGAACCTAATACTGCAAAATATAATATACTGCCTTCATAGGAGTTTGTGGTGTTTTGAGTGTATACCAGACTTCCATCGACTACACGTAGCACTGCCCCAGCACCAGCTAGTCTGTTTTTGGTTCTGATTAATCTTTCGGGTTGGCCTATTATCCAGGGATGATTTATTCAATTTTTGTAGTATATAGTAAGTCAATGGTTACCTGGGGTCCAAATTTGACTCACTTATGACCGCGACAAACAGTCTCTGAAAGGGATCTCGTCGGTGCGGCGAAATGGAATTTCCATGTATCCAACGCCTTTTATGAAAACATACATGACCTTGCTGTATATGTAGAAACAACGTAAAAAATATATACATATACAACAAAGAAGCAATCCCGTTTTCTGGTTATACAGACACTCTCACCCGTCACAGGTCTTCATCTTTCTCCTAAATTCCTGCAGCCACGTCCAATCTCCGGCTACAAAATGTTATTCCACACGATTAGATAAATCAATAGGCCAGGTTACCAATGAAAGTAGAATCCATCTTTTGAACAGTTGGTGGAATGTCAGAACAGTTGATTTCATGTTCTTGGGGATCCACTCAACAAAGTAGGATGAGTTCTTGCTCTAAACAATCAACATTTGTCCATAGACTTCCTTGGAGCGCATTTTTTCACGATAAATAGTAGAAGCAGGTCAAGTAGTGCACGTGACGTGGATTAGCAGTACACATCATGTTGTTAGCGTCCCACATTTGCTGTGTAAGCTATGTTAACCTTGTATTCTTGGCTCTCAGAAAGCAGCTACTTCGAATTTGCTGCAAAGTGAAGTGAACCACATCTGGGACGATGAAATAAACTGGAATGAAAAATAATAACCAAGTAGAGGAATAGTATAATCATCTTCGAATGAATATGATGCATCTAATCTGTGTTATAGCTCCTTTTAGCCTTCCTCTTTTGTAGTTGAAATATATTCCTAATATAACTTTTTATAAAAAAACAAACATTTAATTCTGCATCAGAGAAGTTATAATTAACCAGAAAGTCGTATAACCGGAATTGGTTATTTTTGAAGTAACTGAACTTTTCTCAAGTGGTATTAGAAGAACGCATGTATTCACTTTTCGTGTAGATGATTGCATCTAGAGAGACCATTCAAACAGGTAAAGAGTACTCTCGCGCATACATGGAACAGATTTTCTTCCCGTTTTATCAAAGGCAGTTGATTTTGTTACAGGCTATCCATACATATTAATAATATTATATTAGTGTTACAAAGTACTGTCGTATTTAACGAATATAACATGCAATAAGATAACATTTATGCATAACTATTAGTATACGAATTTATCTACATAATCTAATGATAACATATATTTCAAGCATTGGTCAATTATTTCTCTTAACCTACACCTAAGAATTTGATCGAACATTAATCCTAATAGCACAATTTTCAACGATGCAGAATGTATAGATTCCAAAAATCAGTAGCAGGGGATTCATAATATCAAAAAAAGAAATTCAAATTTTGATCAGCATTAAAAAACAGAAAAGATGCAATACATCGATGCACACACCTGAGTTTGGTAGGTTTGGCCTTGAGTTTGTTGACAAGGGGTTTGTTGACGTCATTAGCTGGATAGAACTTTGGCGGCTTCACAGCTGGAACATCATCAACAACTTTCTTCTCGTTCTAAAAGAAAACACCACGTTTCTTGGCCTTAATGGCTCCCCTCTTGTGGGACATCTTTGAACGTGAGTACTTACCCACACATATGCCGGGTCAATTTCCAGCGATATAATATATATTGACAGTGTTGATAACCAATGTCGTTAACTGGCTCACACGTCCTACATCAAGAATAATTGTCTCGGATAAATTATCAGGAGATTGTTTGCCTTCTTTGAAACGATCAACTGCTAACTATCTCGGATATATTATCAGGAGAGTGTTTTCCTGCTTTGAAAAGATGCTAATTCAAGAACCGTCATCTTTTCCTACCTGATGATCAGAGACCTGAGTTTTCAGATTCTGATAGCACGTTCTTGTGCTGGTTAGGTGGCACAAAAAGTTACCAAACATGAATTACACATTTGAAGTTTCAAGTTTGTCATTGTAAACTACGTCACCCTTTTCTTCATGAATACCACTTCCCAGTCAGTCCCACCTGGTGCAGTGGCGTATGCTGATGCAGTAAGCGATACAACCAACTGGAAAAAGAGGGAAATTCAGTAGAAAGAAAGTTAATCTGGAAACAGATCCTTTTATAGCACACTGGTTAACTAAGCCTTATTGAGTATTATCTTTTTCTATAATGTGCTCTTGGTATGACCATATTTCTCAATTGTAAGTTTTCTGCAAGTAATACCATATTGCTCAATTGTAGGGCGTGTGTGAGTTCCTGCATCTTCCAATTTCTATTGTTCAATGATAAAGAATAAAATATCAATAATATATTCTCATCAACATTACAGTTGATCATAATTAAGCAATACCGGTGTGTAAGTTTGCTGATCTTAACTGAACTTTGCACGTTCTGATTTAATCTATACAAAAATGTGTTTCAAACAACATTACAAAACCATGAAATGTGGAATTCAATTATACCATTAACAGGGGAAGCTTTACCTTAGAACCAAGTCTTTGAAGTGTCATTTGTCGCTGCATTGATTGTTACCTTGACAACCACCTCATTGGTTTGGAATGAGTATCATCTTCTCCTCAAGCTCATACTTTCTGTAGATGATGGTTATTAGTATTAATGCATGTTTAAACCACTAATAAGTGCCTGCAAAAAACATACCGATCCATCAATTAGGCCAAATAGATTTCAACATAACCCAAACTATATATGAAAGTTATGTAAATTTCTAAATGGATACATATACAAAAAAAATGGTTCCACAAATACGTCTGGTTTAACATATAGTTCCTAAAAGTAATAAGAAACTTACCAATTGTCACACATGATTTCCTTAAAATACCATAACAAAGTGTGCCCTACCTCTGTTGTATATGTGAGGGAGCTGCAATCCTGCTAGAGATATTTGCCCAATAACATTTACATCACCTTGAGCTGCTACTTTAGCAATTAGAGGTGATCCAGCTGATATTCTCCTTTATTGGGTAAAAGTTTATCGTTATCACCAGAAACACCAACCACATCCTTACTAATCTCAACATCAGTTTGATGTGTACTAAATATATTATTATAACGCATTGAACCCGAATCTATTGCCGGCTGAAATGAAGCAGGAAGTGGCCGAATCTATTGATGATTATTAGTATTAATGCATGTTAAAACCACGAATCAGTGCATGCAAAAAAACAAACTGGATCCATCAAATGGGTCAAATGGCTTGAACGGGTCAAACGGGTCATAGCTAAAAAAGCACTTGAACATATATTTTTCCTCGATTTCACGTCAGATCATCATCGAGTTCAAACACAGCACACACATTTTTTATAAGTTCAAATACTCTAAAAATGAATTAATAGAATGAAAAATACAAATCCATTCTCAGAAATATCGATTAGCTAGTATTCCGGTTGTCCATGTGTAGCATGCGTTATATCAACTAAAAAAGTTTATATGGGTTTAAAATTGCATGGTCAAAAAAGAAATCATTAATCATACCTAGGAAAATACTTTCTTCCTACTATATGTCTAACTTCACATGTTTAGCATACCCTACATCATCAGTATTTCTTAAGAAAAGATTAGAACTCGTTATCCTCTACAGGACGTGACAAACCATAAGTTAACTATTAGAAAGTAAGCTAACATCATCATCAGAAATTTAAAGAACTCGTTATACGTATGGGAGAAGAAGCACCTGTATAGTTCCTTGAGTTTCTATTTCAAAAGAATACTCAAAGGATCACTATCAATCCTAGATGTCCCAAAACAAGGGAACATTGAAGTCTCTGCATCCAGTTGATCATCCTGATATGTAACACACTTGTTTGGCTTGCTCACTACTGATTGAATAGAAGACTCACATCCAGAAGCCTTAAGAAAAAGTGCAAAATATAGTGATAATAGACCTTGAGAAAAAGTGCATTCTTGAATATCCATCAGTGGTTAATAATCAAAAAATAAATATAAACTAATCTGGATATTACATCATTGTTTTCTAAAAGTACGGGGTGTATTCAGAAAACTTACCACATGTTGATGTTAATGAATACATCAAGCTGCGTGTCTGCAGAAACTTACAGTCTCTACAACAACTTGCAGTCTTTGTAGCAGCTTGCAGTCTCTGCATCGAATAGACCTGGATAAAAAATTGAAGTACACTATGAAGTATGCTTTTATTACACTGTAACTCCTTTCAGGATTTCAGACTTTCTGGGATCTCTTTGCCTCAGCTTGAAGCAACTTTCTTTCATCTCTATAACTTTATCCCCAACTGAAGAGTAGTTCTACACTCCTTCTGTTCGATCCCAGTCAAGAAATGTTTTTGCTTTAATGATCCTATATCCACTGTTAAATGTTACGGTTATCTGACAATCCTAAACAAAAAGTTGTGAAGTTGCATGTTAACAGATAGGATATGTCTCGTAAGGCAACCCAGCATAGCACTCGATGTTGGGGGTTCATTTTTATGTTCTGACCAACAAATATAAAATAGGGTATTTAAACCGGAAAGTTCCTGTTAGTTTCCTGTAGAAATCCGTGAAAACGGACTTGAGGTCCAATCTGAACGTCTCCTATAAAATCTACAAATCTACAAATCTACATTGAGACCAAATTTTTCTCTTTGAGCCTGTTGTTCTTGCTGAGGCTCTGCACCTCACCCTTGGTGCTGAAAGTCCACGAGATACATGTGAAACAAAAACGAATAATAAGTTTGAAATAACAATGAGCTAGAATAGACCTTGAGTAATTAAATATCATGAATTTGTGAAGTTTTGTTGCATATTCAGTGAGTATGGTAAAATAAGTAGTATGGTAAGCACAACCCCATTCAGAGGTGAATCTGTTATAAACGCCCCCTCAGTAGTTCTTAAATGTAACCATTAAGCACATCCGAAAAGCAAGACCTGTTATCCGTTTGTTATTTTGTGAGATAATGTTTGAAGTGTCTAAATCTTAACATGCAGAACAAATAGAATTTTGTAAAATGTTTTATGCGAACACCCTTATGCTAATCCCTGCAGTAATTACTATGTAGTAAGATATGAGTTCCATTTATAGTATGGGATGATTTTTAATTAAATACCTAAATGGTAGTACAAATGGAGTAAATACAGGAAAATGAAAGAGACATCAGACCTGTGTAATTGTTGGTTTGAATAGGTCGCTTTGATTAAAGAAGAATCAACATAAGAACTTTCTGCTTAAATTTTACACAGGATACAGACCTGGAGTCTGTTTGGTTTCAGCCCCTAGCAATAAAAAAATCGAATCAGATACACATACTGATATTGAGTTAATAACAGAATTTCGATTTGAAAACTGAAAAATGGGCGACCTATGATGTAGGTGGAAGTAACAGTGCCCCTACCAGTTATCATCCAAATGCGGATAGCAACGCTTATGCTCAAATTGTTCCAACCAGCACCTGCAAATATCACACCATCGTTAATCCATCAACACATCCACTGCCATATAATGTTGTTCTATTGAAGACACATACAGTATCCACATAAATAGGACCTTGAATGCCGTCTAAGCCTATCAGATAAATCTGTTAATTAAGTAAATAAAACCGTTTTTAAATTACTAAATTATAAAGCAAAAGAATACATTCTAGCTGTTAATATTTTAATTAAGTTAATACGCATGAAACACATAGCTTCCCTCAATGCCTTACTGTTATTGATGTACATCAGTATCCTTCATTAACCTGCAAAAAAAACAAAAAAAAAATCAGATTAGGGTTTGAGAAAAAAAGAGGCGTAGGTTTATTAACAAAAAAACAAAACAAAAAAAAACAAAAAAACAAAAAAAAACAAAAAAACAAAAAAACAAAAAAAATTCAGATTAGGGTTTGAGAAAGAAGTTCGAGGCGTAGGTTTATTTTTTGTTACGTGATAATGTATAATCTGTCACCTATATTAAAGGAATAGATTTGTATAATTTGATCTATATTTAAAAATATTTAACCTGTAGATTTTTAGGATGTGGATATTAATTTGGTTTTGAATAAGAAAACACAAATGATGGTCTAGCATAGTTGGTAAAGCTGGATGAATAATTACGTAGAGGTCACACGTTCGAATCCAGCTATATTTTATATTTTTAAATATACACTGAATTTTCAGATTCGGCCCAGACTTAAAAGACCCGGTTGCGATTTTCAAAACATGGTTTTCAAAAATGCGTTTTCAAAACGCGATTTGCATAAAACTGCGGTTTCAGATCATAAAAATCATGGAAAATGGAGATATTTTAGGGATTTCTGAAATATTAGTGGCTAAGAGCTGCCATGTCATATATGACTGGGATTAAGGGTGTGGTATCAAATCATAATTATACCTATATATAATATATATATATATATTAAATTATGAAGGAAACGATGTCTTAATAACAAGTTGTATGTCGTTTCATTATTTGGTTCCTGTCGTATCAAAGAGAAATAAAAAAACAAAATCTCAAAACACACCTTCCTAGGGATGGCAACGGGTCGGGTCTGGGTCAGGTTTTTGTGAACCCGCACCCTTTTATTATATCAAAACCCGCATCCTCCCCAATACCCGACGGGTACCCGATTAGTATTACCCATCGAGTTTTAAGTTTTTACCCGTGGGTATCGGGCATACACAATTAAATTTTGTTGGACATAATTGTCCGTATAAAGTTAAGAAAAACCAATGAAAAACAATAAAAAAATACGCTAATATATTTTTAAATGATAAAGAATACTAATCAATATCATATCATGCGATTTAGTTTATCAAATAAATCATTATTCTTATTTAAAGTTACAAAAATCTAAATATGCTTGATTACAAACATCTTATTGCATAAAAATGTAACTAATATAAGTATTTCCTTTGTTTAACAATCTTCGTTTACTATTTCGCACAAATTTAAAAATTATATAAAATAGCAATATACGGTATGTATTTTGGTAAACGGGAATATATACAGGTAAACGGGACAGGTATTACTAAAACCCGAATCCCAACCCGTACCCGCGAAAAATAGAATATCTCAACCCGAACCCGCATATAAACCCGTCAACTCGACTCCGAACCCGACCCAATCGGTTCAGATTTCGGTTTTCCCCATCGGTTTCGGGTGCTTTTGTCATCCCTACACCTTCCACTATGTGACATATTACAAGAACTACTTTGCACTTTCAACTATTTACGACTTTTTAATATAACAAACTTTAATTATCAAATACGGTATGTATACCCGTCGGTTCAATCAGAAAAAATATTGTTGAAAAGATCGTCGAATTATGAACGAAACAAGCCCAATATTGCAATGTTTCGGACATACATATAAATTTATGAGAAACGTTTATACTTGACACAGGTTTAAAAAAAATGTTACGAAATAAGTCTTTAGATTATTCGTTCCTTGTAAGGCGAGTCATTGACGCGAATAGTCTTTTGCCTTATTATTAAACTTTTAACTATAGCAAAGTTTATTTATCAAATAAGAAATGTATATCTATCGATTCTTTTTTGTATAACAAACTTTATACTATGTCTTATCGTTCTACTGCATCGTTAGTTCGACACGCTCTGGCATGAAATACGGGTTGTGTACCTTATATATTAAAGTTCATCTGAAACAACGTCCTATTCCCCTTTAGGATTACTAAGGCATACATCAAATTGATCACAAAAAAACGGTTAAAAACATGGCATACCTAAAACTAATGCCTAATATTATGCCTAAAATAAATATAACAAAAATTCATTGGTTGTATAAACCGGACATAAGTTTAGACATAAAATTAGTCATAAACTTTAGGCCTCTCAATCGTTTTACAAAAAGAAAAATAGATGCATCAATTCTGCTTCAAGCATAAACAATCATTAGAAAGATGTTGATCCCAAACTTAGATCGATTTAGCTTTGTGTATACGAGATTAGATCAAGTTATACACGTAGAGAAACTTTGTTTATGTATAAAGTAATCTAAGTGTTATGCGGAATTAACACTTAAACAAGAACACACAAAGATGTAAACAAACTTTCACTTGATTGATAATAACAAACTTGCTTACAATGAAAGTGTTTAACGTATGAAAACTTATATTGAACAATAACCTAAAGGTCTTCTTTTATAGACATAAGAAGCCTTGTACAAGATTCTACGTATCAACTATTCTAGGTAAAGATAATTATAGAAAATACAATGTTGAACTTATCTTTACTATAAACAAATTAGAAACAATATACGCGTAGACTAGATCTTTCCATCAGTGCTTGTCTTCAACCTATCAACGCTTGACTTCTTCTTGTCAACGCTTGATCTGTCAGCGTTTGTTTTCTTCCTATCAACGCTTGATTTCCTCTTGTCAGCGCTCAAGTGGACTGGCTATATTTTATTCCCAACAATCCTCCCCTAAACTTGATATCTACTCTAGCAATCAAGTTTCTGAATAAACATTAAGAACTATAAGGAATCTTACAACTCTTATCATATTGGTAATAAATATGTCTGATCAAATCTTTGGCCACATCACTTGAATAGTCAATCTCCAGCTGTGTTGTCTTCATCTTCTCCAAAACTTCTTTGGACATGGAATACTGACCATCTACAAGAAGATACTCAGCAAACTTTGTAGAACTCAAATAATATACACCAGCAGCTGAATACAAACGCCATTGAAGACCACTGAGGTCATCTTCAAGATCCTTCCAAACAGCAGGATCTTCATCTCTTGGTCCACACATTCTCTTGAAGGTTGACCACAGTTTTATTGCATTGACTGAAGTAGGAGCTTCAGTCTCATACTTGGCCTCCAACAACCTCCAAAGGTCTACAAAGTCTTCTATATCAACACTTGCAAAAAGAGATATGAGTGTAGTAAATTGTGTACCTCTTTCCCATACCTGCCAATCTTCCAAAACCCACATTCATCTTCTTCATAGCTTATAATAGGATTTCTGGAATCAAGAGGTAACACTTGTACCATATCTGAAGCTTCCAATGGTGAGAGCTTGATGCTCCTTCTTATAACAGCTTCACTAGGCACCAATCTATCCATATCTTTAGGAAACTCAAGAGGGACTCCTTTCTTCAAAGGTCTTGGAACAATCATTGCCTTCTTAAGTTCCATCTCTTCTGCAAGTTCTTCTTTCCTTTCATCAGAAAGAAGTCTTAGAGTGTTTTCTTCCTGCACTCTTTCCCAAATGGGATAAGCCTTGTACTCCAACTCTTCAAAGGATAATCCAATCAATTTCTTATAGGTCCATCCTGTTCCATGACATCTGAGTAGCATGTAGTACAGCTCCCTTCTATCCCTTTTCAACATTGAGAGAATATTGCTAGCCTTGTATTTCAGAATTACCTTGCAGTCTTTTTATACTCTTAGAAGAATCTCCAAACCCCATATTTTGTCTGAAATAGTCAAATCTAGATTCTCCATACACCTATCTTCAAGCATGGTACATCTGAACAACTTCTGGCATATCAAAATATACTTGCAATTTCAACTCATTCAACTTCTCTTTTTCCAAATCATCACCATACTCAAGTCTTTCTGGTTGTTCTATTATCATCACACTTGAGTCTGAACTAGCTTCATCACTTCCTTCTTGTTCCTCTGAAGTGACAACAAATGGTGATTCACCAACCTTTTTTCTTTCTTGTTCCACAATTTGTGCAGCCAACCTTCTATCAAACTCAACCTGTGCTGCATCCTTTGGAACTTCTACTTCTACCATTTTTCCTTTACCCTTATCTAATGGATCAATGATGGGTAATGATGATGGTAATACCTGTGAAGATACATCTTTGAAGATGGATGATGACTGGAATACATCAACCTCATCTGCAGGTTTGTCAACGCTCAATTTTCCTGTGTCAGCGCCCAATTTACCCATGTCAGCGCTCAAACCTTGCTTGTCAACGCCCAAATTACCTGTCTCAGCGCGTCTTGTAATTTGCTCCAACATAGCTGTAAAAGGCAAGTCTAAATTTGTAGGAGTTACCAGAGATCTAACAAAACCTGGTTGTTTCTTCAAACTAGTTAGGCCCTCAGCAACGCCCAAAGATTCACCATCATGTGAGCCCTTATCACTCACATTAATCTGCTCATCCTCCCCTTTGGAAGATTCCTCCATCCCACGCCTTGTGCTAGCATGCTTCAAAATAACAATCCTCTCCCTCAATTGCTTGAGTTCAAGGCCTTGTGTACTGACAATTTGTACCAAGTCTGCATTTTGCTTTTGCAAGCTAATGCAGACAGCCGTCAATTCCATTAATGTCATTGGTTCCAATCCGCCCTCCTCTAAAATGGGTATTTGACCTCCCAAGTTAGATTCATGGGGCATGGATGAGGTCTTAAAGATGTTAGGACTGTCTTGGCCTGCATCTAAGCCAGAACCAATAGTCCCAGCCTCATCCATAGCACCAACCACACTTGTAGTGGTGGTTCTCTCTGCTACATGGCTAGGACCACTAGAGGAGAACACTCCAGTAGTCCTTTGGCGTTTTTGCAACCTATATTGTGGTGGGGTAGAAGATGATGTGGATTGGGTGGATGTGGGAAGGTTAAGGGGTGTTTAGGTCTGTGAAGGAATGGTGTCAACGTTTGGATTAGGTGTGTCAACGCCAACATTTAACGTGTCAGCGTCAAAGGGTTCTAGGTCAATTTGCATGTGTTGAGGTGAAGGTAAAGGTTCTCGTATTGGGTCAAGTGGTAGTTGAGGGTCTGGTTGGGGTTGTGTTGCTTCAATAACAGCAATCATAGCTGGGGTGAGGGGTAAGTCACGGTGAGGGGGTGAGTTCATATTAGTAAAAATAGCTTTATTTTGCACAGGGATCTCATAAAAGTCATCATGATCCCTTGTGTAGTAATTTTGCACATCAAAAACCATTTGTAAAAATCTGGGATAAGCTAAAGTCATTTTACTCCCTTTGTTTTTACACATGCCCTCAAAAATCATTTTTGAATAATTAAACTTTTTCCCAGTAGCAATGCACACAATAGCACTAGCAAGGGATCTATTAATCTCATTGTGTGCAGTACACTTGGAACTCAAACATTGTAAGAGGACATGTATTAGGTACTTCCAGGCTGGGGGAAACTCCTGTTTATGATATTTGTTTAAAGTTCCCTCATCAGGGAAAGGATAACCCAAAGCCCTTAGTCCTTGTTCTATTTCATGAATGGGGAGGGTGGTTGATGTAGTGTTTTTGTACCCTTTAGGAAAAGGATGGCAAAGTAGTGGTAAGCGTTAAGTGTCGGTTTAGGAAAATCGAGCACTAATGACCAAACAAGTTCGTTTCCCAAGGAGGCACGTGTGTTGTGTAATGAGTTGACTTTGATTGATGATTTTATTAAGAAGAAAAGAGAATAGAAATGAGAAATGAAAGAAAAGACGGTTACGAAGACGGATCGAGCTAAGACGAAAACGCGTTCACGTAAAACCGTAAAAACTTACAAAATTTAAAATTTTAACCTAAAAATTCCTAAAAATTACTAAAAATCCACAATAGAATTCTAAGAGTTTACAAAAAATCCAAACTTGCTAAAACCTTTTAATTAATTAAATAATGAATTTTTAATGCTAATTAAAGCCCTAAAAATCACAATTAATTATTAAAAAGCCCTAAACAAGATCTTATAGTTTGTAAACCTCAAAAATGACCTAATTAAGCTAAAAAGTATTTTTTTTAATTTTAAAACCTAATTAAACTATTTTTAAACTACTAAAAACTATTAAAATCTATTAAAACTTAAATTAATTCTAGAAATTAAATGAAAAGCCCTAAAAAGATTTGGAAAGTTACAAAGTTCCTAATTTAATGTCTACAATCTAGGAAAAATAAAAAAAAGTAGAAAAAACCAACTTTCTATTTTTAGTAATAAAATAATATTAAAATAATCAAAAAAATAAAAAGTTTAAAAATAAATTCTAAAAAATTACCAAACATCCTAAATAATGTAACTAAGATAAAAATGTAAATTAAAGTTCCTAAAACCTTTTTATTAATTTTATATTTAATTTCAAAGTTGGATAAAAACCCTAAAATCAAATAAAATTAAAAATTAGACTTTTTGAAAACTTTTTGTGATGTAAACCTCAAAAATATAAATCAAAACCTAAAAACTATTTTTTCAGATTTTTAAAATAACTTTTACTATTTTTAAATGACTTTCTAAAAATTAAACTAAAAATAATCCTAATAAATAAATTAAAAACAGGAAAAATAAACTTTTAATTCCAAAAAGTCCTAAAACTAAACAGTAACACAAGAAAAATACTAAACTGGAAAAAGCTTAAAGGAATAAGCTTAAAACATCTTATCAATAAGCTTTTTGCTAAACAAGCTTAAAAACAAACACACCTTATATAATAGACTTTGCAAAGTAATACCAGTCAAAGTCCCTAGGGCAACGGTAAGGAGTGTGTGTTGTGAGAGGAGTGGCGCAGGTTCGAGTCCTGGCCACGTCCTTTTTGTTATTTTTTTTTATTTTTTTTAGCTTTTAAAAACACAATCCAGTATCCTTTTTAATCACCAAAACACAAACACAACTCAGATTTGACAAGATTAAGCCACTTTCAAAGACAAAAACGGGCTCAGTTACCTTTTTATGAACACAAGCAGAAAGTTTGTTTCTTCACTTGTGCAATAATCAAGAGGAGCTTAATTTGATGAATTTTGGTGGTGTTTTTGTTGGACAAAAGGCACCCTTGTACTCTGTTGAGTACAAGGAGTCAAATGCAAACTCAAACAAGCAAATACTTAGCCAAAATCAAACTAAAATGCACCAAACAAGTTCTGATAAAATAAATGTAGGACTGAGAGTATGTTACTGATGCACTTTGGCACAATGGTGAAATTCAAAGCTCACAAATTGGCAAACAAACCTACCAACTAGCATATAAACATTATCAATCCTTAAAATAACCTAACTCCTAACAGATAATCAACTTTGAGGCAAAGATTCCTACAAAATCTAGCAGACCAAACAAGTTTTCTGATTAGGCTATGTTTTACCTTTTTTAAACATGCAAAAGTGCTTAAAACCTACTCAAACTGAAACCAAAGAGCATATAACACAAACCAGTCACCTAAGAAGTGTATTTTTCAGGTTTTAACACAATAATCTCATTAAAGTTCTTGGCTAATCCCTTAATCCAAACACCCCTTTAAGTTCTGATTATGATGTTTTTTCAAAGCAAATCAATCTAAATCCTATCCAAACTGGTTATAACTTACTAAAACATGCATATAACATCTAAATGACCAATATTCAACACTCAAATTAACACTTAACACTTGCAATCAAACTATACCAAATCACAATCTCACCAAATTAGAAAACTTAAAAACTCAAAAAGGAAACAAGGACTACCTTGTTGGGCCTACATCCAGGCCCAACAGTGACTGCTTTGTCACCTCTAATAGACCCGGGTCTATGCAGATCACTTGAACAACAACAAATTCAATAAACCTGCTAAGAAAAACAAACTCAAGCAAAATAGTACAATATAACTGATTTTCTGAAAACTTATAAACCTTCTTCTCAAACTGAAAAACCTTTAAACCAATGGAAAGGATTTGAACCAAGAACAAATTCACAAACTTAAAACTCCAAATCCACTTTCACTTCATTGGGGTCTTATGTTTCTGAAATTTGAGCAAATATGAAACTTTTTTGAAAATTCAAACTTCTAACACACAAGTGTTACACAAATGAAATGGAACTCAGAGATTCTAGCAACCCAATACCAAAATTTTAAAAATAAGATAAAAGGAATTACAATTTCTTTGAAAATACCAAACTTTATATTAATTTAAAAAGGCATTACAAGGATTTGCTAAAAAAACTGGAACAAGAAAATAAGGGGACACACACGTCTCCTTTTATACAATGAAAGGAAGAATCTAGAAAGCTAAAACCCTAGTTGCTGAATTGCCAATAAAGCCCTTGGTCTTCAAATTTTGAACTTGGTCAAATCGTCCATGTGAATGAGAGTGATGTGCCAGCTGGTGTAGGATGATCTTGGACGTCTAATTAGCCTTGGGGACAAAGGAGATCATCTGAGTCGTTCATTTTGTCTGCTTGTTGGTATTGGGGGAAAAAGACGTGTGCAGGGGAATCTTGGGGGTCACATGGGTGTGTCTGGGGTGGGTTAAGGATGTGGGTTTTGATGACAATAAGGGTAATTAACATTCTGGAAGAGATGGAGCAAAAACCCTTTGTTTTTAGTCTAATTGACCCTGGGATTTTTAGGGTTTATGGGGTGTTTAAGGTGGAGTTTAATCTGAAAAAGGGATTAAGTTTTTTAAACTTAATGTTTACCACCAAAATCAAATTTAAATAAATCTGATTATTAAAAAAACGTTGGTGGAAGTTTGATGTGGATGAAGTGGTGAGGTGGTGGGAGATGATTGGATGAGAGGAGTGATGTGGATGGATGATTGGGTGGGAGGAGTTTGGGTGTTTGACAGTAATGGCCCCCCAATGTTCATACTTTTTTTATATTGTGAAAAACAGCCAACAACGCCCAAATTACATGTATCAACATTGGTCATCTTGTCAAAAATGGCACAACTTGTTTCAAAACTTTTCCAAGGGCTTCAAATGTACTTCTTGGATTCTTCAAGGACTGAACTTGTATAGTCTTCAAACTTTAGGGACCCTATTCATAATTTTGAATATTTGAGGGGTATAAAGTGTAAATCTTCAAAAGTTGAGGGACTAAAGTTGCCAATCTTCAATTCTTCAAGGGCATTTTTGGAAATTCAAAACTTGGGCCCGGTTCATTGTGCGACTTCGTTTCCCGTGTTCGTTTTTGAATGATTCTTGTGATCTTTTGCCATTTCCTCAATATCCGTACCTAAAAATACACAAGTAACAAACACAAGCATCTATTTGGCACTTTTAATGATATTTTATGCATTTTAAGCCCGATTTGGACGATGAGACCATGTATAAAAGCAGTCTCATCACTCCCCCATACTAAACCATTGCCGTGCCCTCACGCAATGCTAGAATAAAGTATCGTAGCATCTCCAAAATTCAATTTATTCACTTTATTGAAAGATAAACTAGCTACACTACTACTATTGCCACTACTTGTGTTTTAGACATAATGTATGATTTTCATCGCAAAATGGGACGTTTAGGTTCATAGAATAAGAACATGTGAATGCTTCGTTAGAAATAATTTCGTCGTCCTCGATTTTCACCTTAATTCCATGCCAAGCGTGCAACGAGATCATTGTCATTATAAGTTAGTAATGCTAACACTACTCATATGCCCTAATCACGTACTTATTCTCCCATTATTCCTAAGTTGTATCTCTTATATTTTATTTTGTCTTAATGATCACGAGGATACATCATTGACTTATGCGATGATAGAGATTTAGGTCTAAAAATAGAGTCCTAACGGTGTAACTAAGACCATCAAATCAATAACCCCTCCTAATAGACAACGATGTTAAAAATTAAGTTGACAAGAAGAATCGATAAACACGGTTTTATAACGGTTTTAAACATGAGACTTATTACCAAGACTTTTATACGCCCCCTAACGGAAGGGCCTTATTATCTTTGGTTTACCTCCATCTTTTATTCAACTTCGCCATGAAGCTTTTATTATGACTTCGGTCTTGCCTTGCGTTTTATTATCCGCCTCATCGGTGGTTTTATTAGCCAAAGACGTATATCCTCACGCTAAAGTGAATTTTGGATCTTTAAAGCTTCGAAGATTAAGGCTTGATTCACTTTCAATTTTGCATAGATTTTAGGCCTTGTGGGGCTTTAAATTGTTTGCTAGATTTAGGTGAGCACTTGAAATCTTATTATTAGGTGAAGCTTTTGATTATTGGGGTGCCAATACTTCAAAACCGTGACGCTGGCGATACCTTAATGTCTTCCCAATTTAATTACACGGAAGCTACTAGAAAAGACTAGAAACCCAACAATCCTAACTAAACCGCTAAGTCAATATTTATTAAGCAAAAAATATTTACAAGCGAAGGGAGAATAAGCAAACAACGAGAACACGTGATTTTTTGAAAGAATACGAGTACTCTACGTTTAGCATAGTAACTTATAATTAACTCTATCATTTCTCGTCCTCATTTAAGAGACTTAGCCTAATATATAGTTAAGGAATCAAAGCTAAGTGCTCAACACGCACGGTCGAGTTAAAAATTACTCTTATTCTCGCCATCGGAAAATCTACATTTGTGTCTTCAAACACTTATAAAACATGAGAAAAATTTTAAAATTTGGCCATTTTTAGCCTTATTTTGCAACAAAACGATAAACAAAAAGATAAACTTTGGAAAGCGTGAAGGTTTGGCAAGGCAAGTATCTATTCACCCCCCCATACTAAAGTTAAACATTGTCCTCAATGTTTCGAGTCTAGGGGTGCAAACACCCCCATACTAGAGACATAGTCGAATGCCTAATCTAGCATGGAAAGGGTGTAACCATTAAATTAATAGCCGTTTATGAAGTGTGCTATAAACCTAATGTTAGAACATAAAAGGATATATCATATGGATATTGAGAAATGCCTTTAAAGCAAACGATCGAGTGCTCCTATAAACGAACACGAGAGGCTCTAATCGTGAAGATCATGATCTAAAAACCACAATTCACAAACAACCACGAAACAAAGGTTGGAAGGGCACAAATCCCCTCACATTAAACTACATTAGAAAGCAATAATATGTACATGGATAAGCATGGGTCTCCCCCACGAGGCACCTTGTTTTTGATAACCGAGTCAAAAGCTCGACTCGAATCCCCATAAATGTGATCATTTAGGGATAATCATGGTGTGGTCAATTTTTAGTGGGGCTTACATGATAAACAAGGCCCAAAAACAACCGGTATAAAGGACTAAGTCCTTTGATGGTGCAAAATACCGGGATCGAAGATGGCGTTCTCGTTTTCTTTGGAAAAACAAATCAACGCCACTTCATCAATGGTCAACAAAAACTCAAAGAGTTTCAAGAAAATAGGAGAGAAGAAATAGAAGGTGGGACAATGGGTAAGTCATGAAAACATTGAGCTACTCGAGGTAGACTCGCACCAATCAAATGAAAAGATTTTCCATTTATTGCATCGGTGGAAGACCGAGATTTCCCTTTATAAGCAATTCCAGGATCAAATATCTCGTCCTCGGTGGAGAAAAGGAAGGGAACATAAGGGGATTCCCCCACACTAAGTCCACACAAAGCATCGTCAAAAGGAGAAGACGAGCTTGTAGTACTCAAAACACGTGGTGATGACGGAGTTAGAGTTGTAGAAAAATCTTTTAAATTCAATTCAAAATCTTTTCCTTTTTCATCTTTTAAACTCTCCTTGTGAAAACCCGATTTGATTATGTCAAAAATATTTGGTGTATCTAAAGCAATGTTAGTCACACTAAAAATTCTCACATTTTGAAATCTTTTTGGTTTAGGTGGTGGTAAGTTTTCAAATCTTTTGTTAACAAAGAAAACCTCCCCATCGGGATCAACGTATTCATCATCCGAAGAATCACTCGAGATTGGAATCGTAGGCTTAACACTCTTAACCTCCACCGGCGGAGGGGACGGAACTTCATTTTTCTCAACAACTCCTAAAACTCTATTTGAAATCTTTTTGCAAATGTTTTTGGTGGAATTGACATTGTACAAAGATGTGATAGAATGCACATGAGAAAGAGTGGAGTTTTGGGTTGCATTAATGACGAGTTCTTCCTCATTGAAACGAAGAGTGATTTTTCTTGCATGCACATCGATAAGTGCTCTCGAGGTATCCAAAAAAGATCGACCTAAAATTAACGGAACTTTAGGATCGATGGGAATATCAACAACAATAAAGTCTACGGGATAGTAGAACTTTCCATCTTTTACAAAGACGTCCTCGGCTACTCCACAAGCTAGAATCATAGAATGATCGGCCATTTCGATTGACATTCTTGAAGGAGTGAGATTGGGAAGATTGAGCGATTTAAAAATCTCAAGAGGCATCAAATTAATACTAGCACCAAGATCGGCCAAGGCGTAGCATTCTTCCATGTCTTGTATAGCACATGGGATTAAAAACTTTCCAGGATCACCGACTTTTTGAGGTATGCGGCTTAGAAAAACCGATGAACAACTAGACGATTTTGCAATTTTTCTTTGTTATTCAACATACTTTTGAAGTTCGCGGCAAATAGAGGCATCATGACTAAGGCGTCGGCAAAACTTATATTAAAATGCAAGTCACGAAACATTTTCATAAAGAGTTCAAATTGATAATTATTTCGTTCTTGTGCCTTTTCCTTGTCTCGTCTTGAAGGGTAGGGTAAAGGTGGTGTGGGTTGGGGCATAGTAGGCAAAGGCAACGGCCTTGGAATCTCGGGTTCCATGATTGGTGTTGGTTCAACCGTAGGTGTGGTTTGAGCGGTACTTCGTGGGCTTGTAATTTGCTCCTTTTCAACCACACCTCGGGTTCTTTCTCTTTATCCTTCTCTATAGAAGTACTTGGACAAGAAATGGATTCTTTGAAAGTTTTACCACTACGAGTAGTAATAACCTTCAATTCTCCTTTCGGGTTCACGATGGTATCACTAGGAAGACCACCCGAAGAAGAGGGCTTACACATGATAGCTTCAAACATTTTAGCCATTCGGTCTTCAAATTTTGATTGCCTAGCATCCGCTTTTAACAACTCTTGCTTAATCTCATGTTGACCTTGCTCCATTTTTTGTTGATTTTGTTGGAGACGTGTGACATTTCCTTCCATTTTATTAGCATGAGTTTTAAGTTCATTAGCAAGTTCGTTTTTAAGCTCGTTTTTCAACTCGGACCTCAAGCTAACCATTTCTCGTTGCATGTTGTCAAACTTAGCATCATTAGCCTTTGCATAATTCAAAAATTCTCCTTGAATATTTTTGGTGTGATCATTTTGAAAACCTTGAGTCGAAGTTTGAAAATCACGGTTTTGGTTTTGGTTTGAAATTTGCCCATTTCCACTTTGATAATTACCCTTGTTATAATTTCTTTGATTTCCTTGGTAATTTCCACCTTGATTGTTGTTTCGATAATTATTAGCATTTTGATTTGGTGGAGCTTGATTTTGGCGGGAACCTTGACCGATTTGTTTATAAGTTCCCGTGGCTTCATAAGCACTCGAAGTGTTACCATCCGCGGTAATGCACTCGGAAAGATCATGAGCTCCACCACACGACAAACAACTCTTAGAAACCGCTTTAACCGAAGCGGAATTTGAAGCTTCTTGAGCTTTCCAATGGGACATGAGAGTCGAAAACCTATCGAAAAACCGATTCTCCTCATTTGCTTCATCTTGCAAGGCACTGATACTACGAGACGATGATGAGCCCATTTTGGCAACACTCGGTGTGTTACGAGGGCTATAAACCTTAGACCTATTCTCAATTATGACCAAAGCTTCTTCAACCATTTTACACAAAAAATTACCACCCGCGACGGCATTCAAATAATCTCTTTCATGATGGTTAAGTCCATTGTAAAACGTGTCGATTTGGTGCAAATCGGAAAAACCGTGATGAGGACATTCATGTAACATCTCCTTAAACCTATTCCAAGCCGTAGAAAAACTTTCATTTGATTCTTGTGAAAATTTAGAAATCTCATTTTTCAAATGCGTAGTCTTAGAGGGCGGAAAAAATTGGTTCACAAACTTCGAAACGAGATCCTTCCACGTCAATATAGAATTGGGTGGCTCTTTCTCTAACCAAATTTTAGCGGGCCCCGCTAAGGAATACGGAAAAAGCATCATCTTAATCGAGTCATTCGAGACATCCTTAAATTTGCACGTGGCGGTAAGACGATTAAATTGGCGGATATGGTTGTGGGGATTGTCCTTCTCATCACCACGGAATTTGTTGTTTTGGATCATCGACAACAAACCCGTTTTCACCTCAAAATTCTCCGCAAGGATTGCGGGAATCACAATAGCTTCTCCATAACCCTCGGTGGGTGCTTGAAGTAACTCCATCATAGTTCGATTAGCCATGGGTGCTTCTTTCACTACAATGGGTTCGTCAATAGGAGACTCCTCACTAGAAGGAGTGATGGATTTGTTTCTTCGTTTACGAGCACGTCTTGCTTTAGAGAGAGTTTGCATAAACGTCACGTACAACGAGAGGGCGAGCAAAGAAGATTCTTTTTGGTGTTTTTACTTTTTCAATTTTTTTTGTGGTTTTTGATTGTTTTTAACTTTTTTTTTTGATTTTTTGGAATGTATTAAGTAGACCAAAATCTACAAATCTCCTCCTTAATCAAATCTCTCGATTAAAGAAGCCTCAAGGAATGAAAACGATAACGTGAAGTGAACGCCTTCGATGACTTTAGAACGATGGTGGAACACCAAATCGTTCAAGAGGGTTTAATCAATAGAAACCAAGAAAATATATATGATACTTAAGTAATACTTTGGGCAGCAAAACCCTCGATTAGCTTTCAAAATCAAAATACGCACAAGCAAGCGGAGGAAACGAGGCGGCGCGAAGCACTTAAGAGCCTTTTTCCTTTAGGTCGTGAAATACAACCGCCTTATACCCACATTATAGTTTGTATTTCTCAAAATCGAGCTTCACGAAAGTATTTATCTATTTTTGCCTTTTTCTTTGGTTTGAGATTCGAATACAATGATTGGGTAATGACCTCCCAAGTCAAGGTTGTGATTTCTCACGTATTTGGAGTACTTGTAAATTTATTGTTCTACGTATACAATATAGTAATAGTATTCACAAAAAAAACGAAAAACCGATAATACGTATTAGTAGAGTGCTACTAATACAATTACTTTTATGGGTATATATAAAAACAACAATGGTTCAACCAAAACACAACACGCCTCCCCGGTAGCGGCGCCAAAAATTGATGTAGTCTTTTTGTACCCTTTAGGAAAAGGATGGCAAAGTAGTGGTAAGCGTTAAGTGTCGGTTTAGGAAAACCGAGCACTAATGACCAAACAAGTTCGTTTCCCAAGGAGGCACGTGTGTTGTGTAATGAGTTGACTTTGATTGATGATTTTATTAAGAAGAAAAGAGAATAGAAATGAGAAAGGAAAGAAAAGACGGTTACGAAGACGGATCGAGCTAAGACGAAAACGCGTTCACGTAAAACCGTAAAAACTTACAAAATTTAAAATTTTAACCTAAAAATTCCTAAAAATTACTAAAAATCCACAATAGAATTCTAAGAGTTTACAAAAAATCCAAACTTGCTAAAACCTTTTAATTAATTAAATAATGAATTTTTAATGCTAATTAAAGCCCTAAAAATCACAATTAATTATTAAAAAGCCCTAAACAAGATCATTGTTTGTAAACCTCAAAAATGACCTAATTAAGCTAAAAAAGTATTTTTTAAAATTTTAAAACCTAATTAAACTATTTTTAAACTACTAAAAACTATTAAAATCTATTAAAACTTAAATTAATTCTAGAAATTAAATGAAAAGCCCTAAAAAGATTTGGAAAGTTACAAAGTTCCTAATTTAATGTCTACAATCTAGGAAAAATAAAAAAAAAGTAGAAAAAACCAACTTTCTATTTTTAGTAATAAAATAATATTAAAATAATCAAAAAAATAAAAAGTTTAAAAATAAATTCTAAAAAATTACCAAAAATCCTAAATAATGTAACTAAGATAAAAATGTAAATTAAAGTTCCTAAAACCTTTTTATTAATTTTATATTTAATTTCAAAGTTGGATAAAAACCCTAAAATCAATTAAAATTAAAAATTAGACTTTTTGAAAACTTTTTGTGATGTAAACCTCAAAAATATAAATCAAAACCTAAAAACTATTTTTTCAGATTTTTAAAATAACTTTTACTATTTTTAAATGACTTTCTAAAAATTAAACTAAAAATAATCCTAATAAATAAATTAAAAACGGGAAAAATAAACTTTTAATTACAAAAAGTCCTAAAACTAAACAGAAACACAAGAAAAATACTAAACTGGAAAAAGCTTAAAGGAATAAGCTTAAAACAGCTTATCAATAAGCTGTTTGCTAAACAAGCTTAAAAACAAACACACCTTATATAATAGACTTTGCAAAGTAATACCAGTCAAAGTCCCTAGGGCAACGGTAAGGAGTGTGTGTTGTGAGAGGAGTGGCGCAGGTTCGAGTCCTGGCCACGTCCTTTTTGTTATTTTTTTTTTTTTTAGCTTTTAAAAACACAATCCAGTATCCTTTTTAATCACCAAAACACAAACACAACTCAGATTTGACAAGATTAAGCCACTTTCAAAGACAAAAACGGGCTCAGTTACCTTTTTATGAACACAAGCAGAAAGTTTGTTTCTTCACTTGTGCAATAATCAAGAGGAGCTTGATTTGATGAATTTTGGTGGTGTTTTTGTTGGACAAAAGGCACCCTTGTACTCTGTTGAGTACAAGGAGTCAAATACAAACTCAAACAAGCAAATACTTAGCCAAAATCAAACTAAAATGCACCAAACAAGTTCTGATAAAACAAATGTAGGACTGAGAGTATGTTACTGATGCACTTTGGCACAATGGTGAAATTCAAAGCTCACAAATTGGCAAACAAACCTACCAACTAGCATATAAACATTATCAATCCTTAAAATAACCTAGCTCCTAACAGATAATCAACTTTGAGGCAAAGATTCTTACAAAATCTAGCAGACTAAACAAGTTTTCTGATTAGGCTATGTTTTACCTTTTTTAAACATGCAAAAGTGCTTAAAACCTACTCAAACTGAAACCAAAGAGCATATAACACAAACCAGTCACCTAAGAAGTGTATTTTTCAGGTTTTAACACAATAATCTCATTAAAGTTCTTGGCTAATCCCTTAATCCAAACACCCCTTTAAGTTCTGATTATGATGTTTTTTCAAAGCAAATCAATCTAAATCCTATCCAAACTGGTTATAACTTACTAAAACATGCATATCTCTACTACTTTATAATGTATTTATCACATTTCTAAATAAAGAAGTCTTAAAAAATTAAGCCAAAAACATTTCCTTAATAAGAAATATATACAAATTATTAGTTGTTTACCATATACTGCCATTTTCAATACAATCCATTTTATAACCTACGTACGTTTTTTATTAGGGTCAATAACAGCCCAATTTAAAAGGTCATTAAGGGACCTTATGTTTATCTTAACAACCCATTTCTTAGCCTGTAACTTAGAAGCAGTTACGAAGTAGTACTCTTAATCCATCAATATAAAAGGGTGCGCTCTACTTTCATTTTTCATCTTGAACAATGTATATTTCTCTCATCTTCCAGCTTTATTTCTTTCCCCACTACTGCTCAAGACATTTATTTACTGCTTTCTGTTTTGAATTTTGATATATGGTTATGATATTTGACATTTTTTGTTTTGCTGTTTGAATTTTGCAGTGTGTAGCTCTTAGGGCGCGTTTGATAGAAAGAAATATAAAGAAATAGAAATGTAAAGAAATGGAATTGGTTGAGACTATTTCATGAATTCCAATGTTTGGTAAGATTGAGAAATCATTTTAAGAAATAAGAAAAAAGATATCAGTAACACCTTTTGTTCATCTGTGGTACCAAATATCAAAACTTCTTTTTATCTTGTTTGCATCATCAATCGAATCTTTATGATTCTTATTTTTGAATCAAGAATAAAGAAACATCAAAACCTTGTTAAATGAAGAATGTGTTCTCGATCTCTTTTGAAAAACAAGAGCATGGTGACTGGTTTTTATAAAAGATTCATAATTACAGATCGAAGTGAAACAAACGATGAATTCATTTTTTATAAAAGATTCAAAACTAAACTTGCGTAAATTTTGGAAAAGAAAAAAACTTGAACGGAAAGCACCAAATCAAGAACTAGGAATAATAATACCTTTTGCTATGTTGTGGATAAACCTTTTTTTTAACAAGAATTGTTGTGGATAATAGTGAATGTGCTACATGTGACCTTTTTTATTAGTACTTTTTATATTTTTTAATTAATTTAATCTTTTGTAAGTTCACTTCTATCATTTCCACCCTTAAACGAATGGAATTCAAAATACAAAGAGCGAACTCTCGAGAAATCATATTTATCCGCTTTTCTATTTTCCTGCTTAACCGAACAAGAGAAATTGGCCCATTTCCTTTTCCTAGGTTTTAGTCACTTGGTGATGCGTTGCTATAGATGTTTTGAGAGTACAAGACATGAAAAGTGGAATGCAATCAATCTTTCATTTACGTTTGTATGTTTGTATATTGCATTATTGTATCTCATTTTTTCACTTTTGTGTCATGTTTTTCATTTGTGATTTATGTTCTTTCATTTTGTATAATTTATACTCATTTCTATAGCGGTTCATATGAGGCTACAAATAAAAGTTTACACAAACTTGTTAAAAGGAGTATTACGCAAACTTGTGGATGTACAATGATGGCACGAGTGATGATATTCGAAAGCATTGTTATTTATGATGCCTGCCATGCGTTAAAACATTGGACTTGTGCAGTTTGATGTCTTTATCTTTTGAACTTGTTCGTCACATAATCAGTCGTCAGCGGGTACCATGCTATATTATAAAAATGTGTACCCGCACAGCATTTTCTCACCGCAAAATATAGTCACAGGGTACCCGCCGCCGCATTGCGCGGGTACCTGCTAGTAACATCTAAATGACCAATATTCAACACTCAAATTAACACTTAACACTTGCAATCAAACTATACCAAATCACAATCTCACCAAATCAGAAAACTTAAAAACTCAAAAAGGAAACAAGGACTACCTTGTTGGGCCTACATCCAGGCCCAACAGTGACTGCTTTGTCACCTCCAATAGACCCGGGTCTATGCAGATCACTTGAACAGCAACAAATTCAATAAACCTGCTAAGAAAAACAAACTCAAGCACAATAGTACAATATAACTGATTTTCTGAAAACTTATAAACCTTCTTCTCAAACTGAAAAACCTTTAAACCAATGGAAAGGATTTGAACCAAGAACAAATTCACAAACTTAAAACTCCAAATCCACTTTCACTTCATTGGGGTCTTAAGTTTCTGAAATTTGAGCAAATATGAAACTTTTTTGAAAATTCAAACTTCTAACACACAAGTGTTACACAAATGAAATGGAACTCAGAGATTCTAGCAACCCAATACCAAACTTTTAAAAATAAGATAAAAGGAATTACAATTTCTTTGAAAATACCAAACTTTATATTAATTTAAAAAGGCATTACAAGGATTTGCTAAAAAAAACTGGAACAAGAAAATAAGGGGACACACACGTCTCCTTTTATACAATGAAAGGAAGAATCTAGAAAGCTAAAACCCTAGTTGCTGAATTGCCAATAAAGCCCTTGGTCTTCAAATTTTGAACTTGGTCAAATCGTCCATGTGAATGAGAGTGATGTGCCAGCTGGTGTAGGATGATCTTGGACGTCTAATTAGCCTTGGGGACAAAGGAGATCATCTGAGTCGTTCATTTTGTCTGCTTGTTGGTATTGGGGGAAAAAGACGTTTGCAGGGGAATCTTGGGGGGTCACATGGGTGTGTCTGGGGTGGGTTAAGGATGTGGGTTTGATATGAGCTTAAACTCATATCCTTTTATCAACAAATAACCCTAAAACATGAAGCAAAATACCAATTTATCTTGCAAAAACAGTGTTATGTGGTATGTTTGTGTTTGTGTACACTTGTGTAGGTAAAAGGATACATTTTCAAGCAAACAAAGAAAAATCAAGCTCAAATGGATGAAAAAGACAAAGAAGGATCAAAAGTGTCAAGATTTTGAAGTACAAGGACCTATCTTGACAAATTGCCAAAGTTGAGGGACTAAAGTGCAAATATTGTGAAAAGTCAAGATCAAAGTCAAAATTGGTCAACTATCAAGTCAACAAAGTCAAAGGGTGATTTCTGCTCAAAAATGAAGTTTGGAGGACCTAAAATGCCAAAGGAATGAAGCTGCTAGCTCAAAATGTAATCTGTCAAAGTAAAGGGACTAATTCTGCCAAGTTTGGAAGACTTTTACTAGATCAATCCATGTGACAAAGAATTGGCCAATGAGAAGAGAGTAAATAAATCACACGGATCACCAACTATTGCATTTATTACCCACTCACAGCCGCCACTCATTTAATGACGAATCATAACAGTGTGATCCGTGTGATCATTTTTCAGCCATTTACATGATGACACGTGGCATCTTCAAGAAGGCAAAATTTTCCCAGGATCGTTTTTGAGCTAGAGACGATTTCATAAAGAAGTATAAACATCAAAGTTGCTCAATTTTGAGAGACGAATTCAATGGTTATCATCAATTAACATTTCATCCACTCAATCAAGAAAGCCCAAATCATTGTTCATACCTGGAAATCACTTAAGCAGAATTAGTCCATGTGGAGAGCTGGGATTGGTCCTGACACGTCACCAACCCCAACAATCATCTTTCTCAAGTCTATAAATAGATGGATAGGACCTCATTTGTAACGAGTAGCTTAATTTTGTAAAAACACAGATTTCTCAATTTCCTTTCATTTTTCCTTCCTCTTTACCCTAACTACTCAAGAGTCTGACAAACTCTTGAGTTAGTTAGTTAGTTAGTAGCTTTCTAACAGCTTTGTAACAACTTTCATGGAATAAAATTCAAATTCTCATTTCCCGCCAATTCTGTTCTTCATTCTACTGTTCATTACTTGCTGCTATTGGATACTTGTGTTGCTGCATTGTGTTTGTTATGATCATTGATTGATCATAACTGACCTTGAAGAAGTTTGTGAGCTTTTGTTGTGATTCTAGTTCAGAAACTAGTTTCATTGAAGTTTTCAAGCATTTTGATGATTACTGTTGATTGATAGCTGTTTTTGATGATTGATAAGATGAACTAGTGATAAGGTGGTGGTTATCACTAGGGTAAGAGAGTTCAGCACTCCTCTTCTTCCCAATGGTTTACTTCAAAAGGTTTTAAAGTTCTTATTTTTGTTCCACTGAATTTGTCAAATGCATGCTACTTTTCATAGTGTAATCTTGATGTTTGCCTGATAAAAGTTGTTTAGATTTGCTCATTGTTTGATATTGATTACTTGTAGCTTGATTTTGTTTACTTGTTCTTAGTTTTGGATTAAGCTTAGTCTTAGCTTATTTCCAGTGGAATTTAGTACTTGTATATTGAATGGTCATTGTTGTTCTTAGTGCTCACTTTTAGTCTTAAATCATATCATTTGGAGTATCAAGTTTGGTAGTCAAAAGTTTTTGATTCAGTCTAAATCAGTTCTTTAAAGGACTTTGCAAAAGTTTGTAATCTCAGTTAAAGGAGTGTTTGGTATTAGCTTATAAATAGTTTTCAAGAATTTAGTCTTGGCATTTTGAAGTTCATTTGCAGTCATTAGGTGGTTATATAGTGTTTCTAGTCATTTACAAGTCAAATAGTAAGTCAAACAGGCAATTGGCCATTAAAAGGTTTGGGTCATTTTTATGCAATTTTGCTCTTTGGAATTTATCATTTTCTTTTGGCTAGAATTCATTCATTACTTGATGAAATTGTACCAAATTTGTTCTCAGTTGTAGCTAACATAATATAGATTCAGATTCCAAGAGCATTCTATACATTTTTCAATAAGCAAATAGGAATAAGAAAAATTCAGATAAGCAAAGTTGAGGCAAGTTTCTGTAAATTGAAACTGAGATTTTGTATCTCTTGATCCTTTTCATAAACCTGGCCATTTTTCTTCACAAATCACCTTAGAATATGATTGTAAAACCCGTATTTTAAATCGAGAATTTATAAATACGCGGTTTATTATTATTTTACGCGGGATATTTTCTTTAAAACGTACACGTGGAAAATTTTAAACAAGCGCGAGAAATTTATTACAAAGTACTATTTATTACAAGTGTTATTAAATAAAGACACAATTTCGTAACTGCCAGCAGCATCAATTGCGCCGCAACTCATTGTCTTGCGCCGCAACTCGTGATCCGCAGCACCATGATCTGTAGCCCCTTCAATTGCGCCGCAACTCATTGTCTTGCGCCGCAACTCGTGATCCGCAGCACATGTAACTCTTGCGTATTGCGCCGCAACTCATTGTCTTGCGCCGCAACTCGTGAAAATAAATTTGGGCCAAGCCCATGTGAAGGAAATAAAACAGACGGGGGTTCCTTTCTATCCTTCCCTGCCGACACAAACACACTAAGTCAAACCCTAATACAAAAAATACAGCCGCCAGTTTATTGTTGTTCATTCCTCCCTGCCGCGACCACATCAAGAAACAAGACTAAGGATCGAGGATTGATCCTGGGAGAACAAGGATTTTCGTTTTCTTTTGATACCCTAAGCCCTAACACGAACACAAGGTAAGAAACCCAAATTCTTTTGTTTCTTTTCTTTAATTCGATTTCAAGGAGTTTTAATCATGGAAAACGCGACCCATAGGGGGAGGGGGTGTTCGTTTGGACGGTTTGCACACAAACCGAGACTCATATGAGTCTCGGTGGTGATGATTTTCCACCAGCGCAACCTTGATTAGGGTGCCGGCTTGATTTGGCCTGGCAGTGGGTTTTAGAGAGTTATGGGGGTGTTTGGCAATCCTTTTTAGAACAGGTTAAGGGTGTGTTTGGCAGTCAGTTTTGTAAAAACAATTAGAGGGCTGTTTGGCTAGACTTATTTTAAAACTTAGCACGAGTTTTCGGAATCGCTTATAATAATTATTGAACGGGATTATTTAAACGCTTTAGATCATTTTAAAAAGGGATTTTGTAAATAAAGAAATTTAATTGTCGATTTTATTATCTTATTAATAAAATTATATCGATATCGTTTTGTCATGTTAATTGTTTAAAGCATAGGATTTATCAAGGATTTAATTTAAGGGAACTATTTTGGATACGTTCTATTTCAGGAAACTTTCTATATTAGGAAACTTTCTAATTTATGACGAGTTACTATTTATAGTAATGTCAGATTATACATTATCCAGTAATCAGAAATACATGATATATTAAATCTGTAATATTTACGAACAATAAGAATTTATTAGATTATAAATAGTAATACAAGTATAACTTAAATCCAACTAAACAGTTAAGAGCAGTAAAATATTTAACATCAGTCAACTTATTTTTCGCGTACGTTATTTATGTAGTACCTGTGAAGTCGGGATCGATCCTTCAGCTTTCGTTCTTATTTCATTAATGGGCACAAGGTACGGATTTTCCCGTCCTTTCAGTAAGGACTTCCCTTCTATGCATGTTTAGGATTCCCCGTCTTCCGCCAAATGTTTTCCCCAGTATATGTTTAAATTATCAGAAATCATGTTAATAACTAAATGAATTGCCTGAGCATTATATACAAGCACGACCAGTTTATGTACTAGTTACGGAGGTACCGTAACCACGGCACTAGAGGCACCGGTGTCGTGACTCACATGCAGGAGAGTGATATCCTGCATCGTCCCACTCATGTTCAGTTGGCCATTTTTATATGTATGTTTTAGTGGGGCGTATGGATGCATCCTAGGCTTATAAGTGTTTCATGTTATCAGGGTGAATGT
This sequence comes from Glebionis coronaria, assembly GCA_025667525.1. Taxonomy (NCBI): domain Eukaryota; kingdom Viridiplantae; phylum Streptophyta; class Magnoliopsida; order Asterales; family Asteraceae; genus Glebionis; species Glebionis coronaria. The sequence goes on along the minus strand of JANFOE010000249.1, from coordinate 2,871,671 downwards.
GGTGTGTGCTCTACATCCTTCACATTGGAGCTGATCCCTCCACCCAGCACAGTTATTTAGAGGTCACCCCTCTACAGCATGACGAGGTCACCCCTCCAGTTATTCATGCACGGTTGTTACAGCACGTGACCTATATAAGCTCTGGCAAATAAAATACAGTAAATGCATGTTTTCAGAATTAATGGTTATATTTCAGTATCAGTATATATGAATCAGATTGCTCAGATTTTATGCAGAGTTCTACCACATATTTCATATCAGTCTTACAGTTTCTATATTCTATCGTCTGCTTCATTCAGTATATTCTTATCATGCTCTATATCCGTTCACTGAGCGTTATGCTCAGCCGTAGTTCTTTCATGTTCTAACGGCAGGTACACCGGGACGCTTTTAGGATTCTAAGCGCATGTGCATTTGGATGAAAGCTATCCAGACTTCTTACATTTTGCATTTCTTACAGTATTCTGCTTATTCGGACATTGTTTAGTCCTTTCATTCAGTGTTTTATTTTTCATGTTTTGGGCTTATGTTTGGATTGCCGATGTTTGATTCCGGTATTTCCGTTATGGTCAGTTAATGTTTTAGGACATTTACCTTATGCTTTGATGACACGCCATAAATACACGTAACGGTCCACTTATCCAAGTGGGGTGTTACAATTATGGTATCAGAGCTATAGGTTCGACCTGTAGGCTCTAAAACTTGACCTGTGACTAGTGGGTAGTCACCAGGAACTTCCCAGATTTTGGCGTTGTTATCTTTCATGTTTCTCATGGATTATTCAGTCAGTTTTCTTCATTTATCAGTCCGTTTTCTTAAAGTTTTGACTAAGTAAAAGGTTAGTACATAACTAGCCATATTTAGTCGCATGTGTTTTAGCGAGTCTTCATTTTGGTGAACTGACCATAGGCGTTCACCCTTGCCGTTCAGATCTTGTATTGGTAAACTGACCATAGGCGTTTACCCTTACTCATGTCAGATTCATGTTTTCAGTCAAATATTACTTAGTGAACCAGCCATAGTCGTTCCTTATTTCTCAAGTCAAATTTCATGCTTTTCAGTCAAATGATGTTTTATGAACCGATCCACAGTTGTTCACCTTGGTCATATCGGGACAGTTCATAAATTTTGACAAGTATGGATTGAGCTACAGCCATCCATATTTAGTCCGAGATTATAAATTTCTATACATGACAGTTCTCAGAAAAGTTTGACCAGTATGGATCGAACCAGAATAGCCCATACTTAGTCTCATGTTTCCTTCCTTGAAGTACGTGGATTGAACCTTAGCCGTCCACATCAGTTAATATTACACCTCAGTTGATTTAACTTTTTGTGTTCCTTATAACCGTCAAATTTTATACCCTCACGTTGATGTCATCTACATGATGATTCAGTTTCATGTCTCCTTACGAGGATTATGTTTTCAGCAAAGTGATGATGCCTTCAGGCTAAAATATAGAAGGATTACAGTAAAATCCTATTTCGTGATAAATCATGTTCTGGTCTTTATCAATCATGTCTTCTGTCTTCATACTGAACATTGATGAAACTCTGTTTAATCATACTTTCAGCCTCTATACAACCAGCATTAAGTCCATGCAGAAATTTTCAGCCATCATAGTAACTGTTTCAGTTCAGTTGCTAACCAGTTAAATCAAATTATTTTCCGTTGAGAATGTCAGAAAATCGACACCAGTATCGATCATCCCATAAAATTTCCACCAGCCCCATGTACAGTATTCCATATGTACCCTATGTACAGTGTCTCAGTTATACTCCATGTATAATATTTCACGTGTACTCCAGGTACAGTGTCTCATATATGCTCCATGTGCAGTATTCATTGTGTACTTCATGTACAGTAGCCCAGGTGTACTCCAGGTACCCTACTCCATAGATATTACTAATCGATCCTTAAACATCGCGGACGTTCCCACTTGTCGATATTCTACCAGGTGCTGATGCTGCTCGTGAGTTGAAGATTTTACCAGATGCTGATGCTGCTAACACTCTGAAGACCACACTGATGCTGATGCTGCTGAACCTTGGAGATTTCTCAAGATGCTGACGCCGCGGAACGAGGACGAAAACTATAAACTTGAAATTTCTGACAAGAATAAATTTAACCATCAGACGCTACCATTCGATTTTATGCTGTTACCTTCTCAGTTAGATGTCACACTTCACCCAGCCAACTTTCATTCAGAAGAGTGGGAACCGGAACCCAGCCGGCCACTCAGCAGAATAGTCACATGAATCACGGTCATGATAATGACCGTCATAAATTGACAGACAAAGCAGTGGTGACAATCATCGTGCTTATAATTAATCAGTCAGTAACCATCGGAACTCCGGAACGGACATGACCAACAATACAAGAGGTCAGTGGTCTAACCGGTCCGCCGACCCTAGCAGTTACCATAAATTCTTAATCTTATTCAGACTCACCCATTAAAACACGTGCCAAGACATCAGTCAAGACATAGTTCTCAGGTATCATTTCGGAAGACACATATCAGGGCACCCGTCATGATACACGTCATACGAAATATCTTCTCAGAGTACGAGTCAGAGCTCCTAATTCCAGTATGTTCCAAGCAAGACCCTCAGTAATTCAGGGTATCTTTCAGAAAAGGGTTTACTCATTCTGTTATGCCACGCATAAAATCAGACCATTAAAATTCAGATACCACCACTAGATTATTTACTCAGGTAAAACACGCAGTATTCACTCTGTGAGGTTACAGACGAACCCATCCAGTGAAAAGTCTCCATGTCCACTTCATGTATCCCTATGTCAGCCTTATCTCAAACCAGGTAGTTATCTGCCTCTCACCCAGAAAGGACTCAACAGTACCACCATACTTATTAAAGTTTTCCCTTCAGTTAACGACGAGATCCGTCTTATTAAAGCCCAAATATATTCATTATATATTTTGCCAGAAAAATCAGTACAAGCTGTTTCTTCCTTACGAGCGCGTGACTTGCCAATACATAGTTACGAAGACTTTTGGCTATCAGTTATAAATTCACTTCTGAAATCCCTCGAATCCATGACCAGCAGATTATCCTAAAAATTTTCCGATGTCATTCCAGAAGGTGTTCCAGAAATTCATGCCTACCCATGAGACATAATTTAACATCGAGCTTGCCTCAAGAACAGAACCTGTTTTCAAAACTCTTTATTACAGGGCTCTAGCTACGATTAAAAGAGTTGCAGCAATTGCTGCAAGAGTTACCAAAACTAGGCTTTATTCGCCCTAGCGCCCCATCGAAAAATTTATCAGATCACCTTTCCAAATCGATATTCATTCCACGAATAGGAAGTTTAATTGACCTATTACGAGGTGTCGTAAACATCCTTCCAGGAAAAATTCAAGATCATGCTACCATCAGTGATGAGGAAAGAATATGATGATCTTCAGACCGTTGTTGCACATATTATAGCCACTCTAAGAATTTTGAATTTTACTTCTGAGCTCCCTAATGCTCCAACTATAGTATGAAAATGTATGAAAAAAAAAAAAAAAAAATTCCTTGAATTCTCAGACAAATTTGGCAGTACATTCGTTGACAAGATTTTGATCTCCTAAATTCTAGAGAAGGACATGGGAATCATCTTTTCACGACCCCGCAGATTCTCCGATAAGAGAAAATTATATACGCAAGCTTTCTAGATGTATGTTTCAGATGAGCAAGGTGGCATATCTGAACCACCCTATTTCAACAGAAAGAAATTCCAGACAATCCTGCGAAGGTGAAGGCCATCACCTGATGGTCCCGACTGACGACTATGAACGTAGTATAAAATTTCTAGAACTCAATTGACTGCTACCGCAGAAATTGCCGACAGTCATCACTAGAAATTTTTCTATGACTATTCAACAAGATTTCCACCAGAACGTTCCATAATCCCAGACAAACACTGATAGAATCCACATCACACATTAATGCAACTATGTTCATATCTAGATTCCTGACATACCTCAGGTTCAAGATAGAACACCGACATGCTATTACTACAAGTAGAAATTCTAGACCGAAAAGAGACAAGACTCCATGGAGATTGTTATCGGTTTACAACAGACTCAGAGAAAGTATGATGCTATCTAAGTTATCATCAACCATGTAATCAGACTGCGCGTCTCTTTCGTCCGAAAGGATCACGTGGTGGCAGGTCTGCAGAAAACTTTGAAATTCAGCAGTAAATCGTATGAATTCAAGGCATTCCATCGACCATCATATCAAACAGAATACATGTTCACGATCAAGTGTATGTTTACGTCCACTTTAATTTCATGTTTATTCTCACTTTCACGTTTAAGTCTCATTCGCAGTATGATGCTGATCAGTTCATCTTCTATGCTATCTCCTGATTTAAGCTCACGTTAGCGTTCATAACGTTGTTCACGTTCAAGTTCGTGTGCCATTTCACGATACACGTTTCTCAGTTTATTACCGAGTACGGTTACAGAAAGCTTGAGAAATTAGACTCAAGTTTAGCACAACTACTCCATAACCAGGCAGACGTTTCACATCTCAGGCCGTATCATTTGGCATTCCTTCCTCAGTCAGCATACGTTCAGGATATGTTCTAGTATCACGTTCACAGTATGATTCACTTATCATATTCTAATCCTACGCCAGTGCTCCTCATATAATTATGAACCACGTTCACAATTGCTCACTTAGCATGTTCACAATTGTTCACGTAGCTTGTCCCTGGATATACTCTCAATAGCTTGCTCAGGGATATAAATGTTATCTTTTCAGGATAATTGTACGTACCGTTTTATGTATACTACATGCTATAGCTTATTCATTCAGGATTAGAAATTCCATCTTAATATGGAACCAGAAACTATTCAGCATCGTCAGGACAGGGTCATCAGGACCAAGATTTTAATTATTATGTTAGATCCTTGGAGGAATCGTTTCGAGCGGGAGGCCACTCGAAACAGAGGAGTCCATCCGGACCTCTCATCCTTTTCTTTAATAAATTCAGTTATGTTCTTTTAGTCATGTCACGTTCCATGTCCTCTTTAGCCATGTCACGTTACATAATCATTTCAGTCATGACAAGTTTATACTTATCAGCAACATTATGTCTTAACCAGAAGACAATTTATCCTTCAGCTTAATTGTCTTTTCAGTCTACGTGTTCTTTCAGTTCTTATAACTCCATCAGCTTATCATCGTTAATTCGAGGGCGAATTATTTCTTTTAGAGGGGAAGAATTGTAAAACCCAGTACGCCGCATTTTAATTCGGGGACGAATTATTTCTTTAGAGGGGAAGAATTGTAAAACCCGTATTTTAAATCGAGAATTTATAAATACGCGGTTTATTATTATTTTACGCGGGATATTTTCTTTAAAACGTACACGTGGAAAATTTTAAACAAGCGCGAGAAATTTATTACAAAGTACTATTTATTACAAGTGTTATTAAATAAAGACACAATTTCGTAACTGCCAGCAGCATCAATTGCGCCGCAACTCATTGTCTTGCGCCGCAACTCGTGATCCGCAGCACCATGATCTGTAGCCCCTTCAATTGCGCCGCAACTCATTATCTTGCGCCGCAACTCGTGATCCGCAGCACATGTAACTCTTGCGTATTGCGCCGCAACTCATTGTCTTGCGCCGCAACTCGTGAAAATAAATTTGGGCCAAGCCCATGTGAAGGAAATAAAACAGACGGGGGTTCCTTTCTATCCTTCCCTGCCGACACAAACACACTAAGTCAAACCCTAATACAAAAAATACAGCCGCCAGTTTATTGTTGTTCATTCCTCCCTGCCGCGACCACATCAAGAAACAAGACTAAGGATCGAGGATTGATCCTGGGAGAACAAGGATTTTCGTTTTCTTTTGATACCCTAAGCCCTAACACGAACACAAGGTAAGAAACCCAAATTCTTTTGTTTCTTTTCTTTAATTCGATTTCAAGGAGTTTTAATCATGGAAAACGCGACCCATAGGGGGAGGGGGTGTTCGTTTGGACGGTTTGCACACAAACCGAGACTCATATGAGTCTCGGTGGTGATGATTTTCCACCAGCGCAACCCTGATTAGGGTGCCGGCTTGATTTGGCCTGGCAGTGGGTTTTAGAGAGTTATGGGGGTGTTTGGCAATCCTTTTTAGAACAGGTTAAGGGTGTGTTTGGCAGTCAGTTTTGTAAAAACAATTAGAGGGCTGTTTGGCTAGACTTATTTTAAAACTTAGCACGAGTTTTCGGAATCGCTTATAATAATTATTGAACGGGATTATTTAAACGCTTTAGATCATTTTAAAAAGGGATTTTGTAAATAAAGAAATTTAATTGTCGATTTTATTATCTTATTAATAAAATTATATCGATATCGTTTTGTCATGTTAATTGTTTAAAGCATAGGATTTATCAAGGATTTAATTTAAGGGAACTATTTTGGATACGTTCTATTTCAGGAAACTTTCTATATTAGGAAACTTTCTAATTTATGACGAGTTACTATTTATAGTAATGTCAGATTATACATTATCCAGTAATCAGAAATACATGATATATTAAATCTGTAATATTTACGAACAATAAGAATTTATTAGATTATAAATAGTAATACAAGTATAACTTAAATCCAACTAAACAGTTAAGAGCAGTAAAATATTTAACATCAGTCAACTTATTTTTCGCGTACGTTATTTATGTAGTACCTGTGAAGTCGGGATCGATCCTTCAGCTTTCGTTCTTATTTCATTAATGGGCACAAGGTACGGATTTTCCCGTCCTTTCAGTAAGGACTTCCCTTCTATGCATGTTTAGGATTCCCCGTCTTCCGCCAAATGTTTTCCCCAGTATATGTTTAAATTATCAGAAATCATGTTAATAACTAAATGAATTGCCTGAGCATTATATACAAGCACGACCAGTTTATGTACTAGTTACGGAGGTACCGTAACCACGGCACTAGAGGCACCGGTGTCGTGACTCACATGCAGGAGAGTGATATCCTGCATCGTCCCACTCATGTTCAGTTGGCCATTTTTATATGTATGTTTTAGTGGGGCGTATGGATGCATCCTAGGCTTATAAGTGTTTCATGTTATCAGGGTGAATGTGGTGTGTGCTCTACATCCTTCACATTGGAGCTGATCCCTCCACCCAGCACAGTTATTTAGAGGTCACCCCTCTACAGCATGACGAGGTCACCCCTCCAGTTATTCATGCACGGTTGTTACAGCACGTGACCTATATAAGCTCTGGCAAATAAAATACAGTAAATGCATGTTTTCAGAATTAATGGTTATATTTCAGTATCAGTATATATGAATCAGATTGCTCAGATTTTATGCAGAGTTCTACCACATATTTCATATCAGTCTTACAGTTTCTATATTCTATCGTCTGCTTCATTCAGTATATTCTTATCATGCTCTATATCCGTTCACTGAGCGTTATGCTCAGCCGTAGTTCTTTCATGTTCTAACGGCAGGTACACCGGGACGCTTTTAGGATTCTAAGCGCATGTGCATTTGGATGAAAGCTATCCAGACTTCTTACATTTTGCATTTCTTACAGTATTCTGCTTATTCGGACATTGTTTAGTCCTTTCATTCAGTGTTTTATTTTTCATGTTTTGGGCTTATGTTTGGATTGCCGATGTTTGATTCCGGTATTTCCGTTATGGTCAGTTAATGTTTTAGGACATTTACCTTATGCTTTGATGACACGCCATAAATACACGTAACGGTCCACTTATCCAAGTGTGGTGTTACAATGATGTTACTTGATTTTTGAGAGTTTCAACTTTTTGACAAAAAAGTTGGTCAACGCTTGGTCAACGATAAGCACTTTTGAGCTTAATCCATTTTCCTAGCTTATTTCTGGATGAAATTCGTTCTAGTTTGATTTCCCGTTCATCTTTTGAGTAGCTTAATCAGTTTCAACAAGAAAATCAAGTTGTGATTGTCTAGATTTTGCTGTAGCTTATTTTGGGCTTTTTGATAAGTTCTCATTTGCTTATTTTACAACTTTAGTTAAAATCCTTTTACACACGTAGCTTAATTGGGATTTAAAGAGTTTTGCAACTTGTTTCATTGAATTTGGTTCAGAAATAAGCTCAAACGAGCTTATTTATTTGCTAAACCCATTTTTGGCTTAATAAGTTCTTGAAATTGCAATCTAGTCCCTCTTGTTTTAAACAGCTTCTAAACTTGGCTAAACTTCATTGTTTTTAGGGTTTGCAACTTTTAAGTCCTTGTAATTTTGAGCTTTGTCAAATTCAGTTAGCAAGTTGTTATATTTGTTACATTTTAGTTAGTTGGTTATAGAAATTACATATTTGGTCCTTGTGGTTTACTGATTTACACTTTTAGTCCCTAGATTTCCTAGAATTTACATTTCAAGCATTTATCTTTCCTAGAATTTACATTTTCAGTCCTTTAAGTTTCATATTTTACCTTTTGAATATTACTTGAATAAAAACTTGGTATTTGCAAAATGTTTTACATATAAGTAGGTAATATTTTTCCGTTTTGCAAGACTTTGTTGAATTAGCAAATAGAATATCCAAACAAGATTAACAACCAAAAACAGTTAAAAACCCGAAATTGGTTGGACTTTCCATTAGCAAGAACTGAGAAAAAACGAACTGCATTATACACAATTTCAAATGGCGCCGCTGCCGGTTCTTTGACTACACGAGAGACTATCGATTGACGGTTTTCATTGGCTTTTGGGATCCGTTCACTTTGTGAACGTTATTTTTACGTATCATAAATCAAAAACAAATAAAAAATAAAAAAATATAAAAATATATAAAAACTAAAAAAATTAACAAAACAATTCTTTTCCTAAAGAATTGACCAAAAAAATAAAAAATCCAAAAAGCAATCTTTTTCCTAAGAGATTGCAACCAAAAATATATATTATTGGATTCTCTCGGTTTTTATGTACATATAGTATTTTCTCTTTAAAAACTCATATTTACAAAAATATTTTCCATATATTATTATAAGTAAATACGTATACGTATAAGAACAACCAATCTACATATTCTCCATAAGTATTGCCGAGGCAATACACCGTGTTGAGGGGCGTTCCGGTCCTTGACACGTGTATCGATCAAACAAAATAAAGCAAGAATAGATAAATACTCTCAATAAGCAACAATTCGAAGAATACGAACATTTAAGTGAATAGAAAGGCGATGTGCTATAAAATGCCATCTAAGGGTCAATAGGTACTTAAGTGCTTCGCGCCACCTAACCCCCCGTTCACTTGTAAGTTTTCTAAGAAGGACGGCTTCATTGAGGGTCTTGCACCCAAGTAGTACATACGTATATTGTTATTTTCTTGTGGATATTTAATATTGAAACTCGAAGAGGATAATCCATTTCTCTTCAAAGTCACACGAGAGCTTCTCTCTCATTCCTCGTATTGAGTTGCATGCTCACTCGCGGGCGTGTACAAATACCGATTGGTGTACAACATCTTCCTCCGAAAAGGAAGAAAAAGAGAAAGAGTAAGACCACCACCGTTCACCAAGCCGATCACGAGAATCGTGCTTTGACTCCACCACAAGAAACCATGGCTATTGATAATCGCTCTTTGTATGAACGTATGCAAACCAACATTCATGGATATGCTAGTGCTATTAAGATTCCCGACTTTCCCGCAAACACATTTGAGCTACATACATCTATGATCAATATGGTTTCACAATCACCTTTCTTTGGTAACAAGAATGAGGATCCTCATGCTCACCTTAAGAGATTCCTTTCTCTTTGCAATACCATTAAGCATAATGGAGTTCCACATGAGGTGATTAGGTTGATGTTAGTGTCATTTTCCTTAGAGGGAATCGCTAAGCATTGGTTAGACACCCAACCACCCGATAATATCACCACATGGGATGGTTTCACCACTAAGTTTTTGAACAAGTTCTTTCCTCCACATAAGACTATGGCTTTGAGGACTTTAATTATGGGCTTTCAACAAAAACCTAGCCAATCCTTTAGTGATGCTCGGGAAGAGTATAGTGAGTTATTGAGGCGATGCCCTAATCATGGATTGGATCAAGTTCACCAAATCAATCTCTTCTATAATGGCCTTAAATCTCACCACCAAGATTCACTCAATTCTTCCGCGGGAGGGAATATTCTTCTTAAAACCTACCAAGAGGCTTTGGACATCATTGAGACTAAAGCAATGGTTCAAACAAACAATCCATTTGAAGAAAAGGTTCATGTTATCCAAAACAATTCTCAAACTCCTTGTGACAACCAACTCCTCAAGTTTCAAGAAGAGATTTTTCAAAGGATGGATAGAGATAGTGAGAGGAATTTGCAAGTACAACAAGAAATGCTTCAAGCTTTTAAGAACATGTCATTGAACAATTCTTCAAATAATGTGAATGCCATTGCCATTTCTTATGTTACTTGTGGAGGTCCCCATTCTTATGAACAATGTGATAAGGTGCAAGTTTATCAAGGGGAATGCTATGCTTACCAAGAGGAACATCGTGAACACTTCAAGCCTAATATCAATCCAAATAACCTTTCTTACAAGTCCCAAAACTACCTTACTCCACCTGGATTCCCACCCCAACCACCCACCCAAATTCAACAAAATCCACCTCAAATTTTACCAAAGAATCAAGGGCAAAGACCACCTTACCAAGGAAATAACTACAAGGCACCCAATCAATTTCAACCTCAAGCAAATAACTTTTATCCACCAAATCAAGGATTTAACTCCCAACCTTTACCTTTCCAACCTCAAGGTTTTCAAGGTCATGTGCCACAAGAGTATAACACAATGGATCTCTTGCAAAAAATGAATCAAGAGAATGAAAGGAAGTTCCAAGCTATGGAGAAGAAATTGAATGACCAAATCAATAGGGTTTTAGTGGCAATAAATCAAAGACCACAAGGGGCTTTACCTTCCAACACACAAACAAACCCTAGGGCCAATGTCAATGCTATTACAACAAGGAGTGGAACAACAACAAAGGATCCTTCACCTCCTAAACCTACTATTGTTCAACCCACTTGTGCTCCTACTTGTGAAAAGCCTTCTACTTCTACTTCACCTCCTCAAAATGTTCCTATTCACTCAAACACACCTTCTCAACCACCTCATACTTCTCCTTTACCTTCCACATTTCCCAATGAAGAAGCTAACAAAGACAAATCTTCCACTACTACACCTATTCCACCTACACCAAAACCTACTCTTCCATATCCTTCAAGGTTGAAAAAGGACAAGTTAAAGAACAAGGATGACATCCAAGTCTCCAATTTCTTAAGGATGTTCAAGCAACTCAATATCAGTATATCCTTTGCGGAAGCTCTTGCTTATATGCCAAAGTTTGCTAAGATGTTCAAGGATTTGCTCTCAAACAAAGAAAAATTGGTTGATTTGCACAACACATCCCTTAATGAAAATTGTTCCGCGGTGTTACTTAAAACCTTACCAACAAAACTTGGAGATCCGGGGCGCTTCTTGATACCTTGTAATTTTCCCGGTGTTGAAAATTGCATGGCTTTGGCGGATCTAGGGGCGAGCATAAACCTCATGCCTTTATCTGTTTGGAAACAACTATCTCTTCTCGAGCTCACTCCCACTAGGATGACTCTTGAACTAGCCAACCGAACCATAGCTCACCCCGTAGGTATAGCGGAAGATGTGTTTGTAGGTGTGGATAAGTTTACCTTTCCGGCCGACTTTGTAGTGGTTGATTATGACATGGATCCTAGAGTGCCTTTGATTGTTGGTAGACCGTTTTTGAGAACGGGTCGTACCTTGATAGATGTGGCGGAAGGAGAATTAATTATGAGAGTAGAAGATGAGAGAGTGGTGTTTAAGTTAGGGAAAGTTTGTGATAGGAAAGAGGTTAAGGAGTCTAGACCTTGTGAGACTATTAACATTGTGGATGTGCTAGATGAAGTGTGTAATGAACACTTTCATGATGCTTGTAAGAGTGCTAGTGATGAGATACCCCATGTTGAAACCGTGGCCTCAATTGCTCCCTCTTTAACACCTTTTGGAGAGAGTGATTTCCTCTTGGAGGAATTTGAGTCAAACTTTCTTGGTGATGATGATTCTCCTATCAATTGGGAAGAAGATATTCTTACAATCCAAAAGTTGCTCAATGAGGACCCTATTCCTTCTCCTATTCCACAAGAGATTACCATTGAGGAACCTTCTATAGTTAAACCTTCCATAGAGAGTCCACCTCCCATTGAACTTAAGTACCTTCCATCCCACTTAGAATATGCTTTCTTAGAGGGCAAAAACCAATTACCGGTGATCATTGCCAAAGAGTTGAAAGAGGATGAGAAAGAGGAACTTATTGAAGTTCTTAAGAAACATAAGAAAGCTTTAGCATGGAAAATATCCGACATAAGGGGAATTGATCCACATTTTTGTACACACAAAATCCTTATGGAGGATGACTATAAACCCGCCATTCAAAACCAAAGGAGAGTTAACCCAAAAATCCATGAGGTTATTAAGAAGGAAGTGATTAAACTCTTAGATGCGGGTATGATTTATCCCATTTCCGACTCTCAATGGGTTAGCCCGGTTCATTGTGTTCCAAAGAAGGGTGGAATCACCGTGGTGCCTAATGAGAACAATGAGCTTATTCCCACGAGACTTGTGACCGGTTGGAGAGTTTGCATTGATTATAGAAAACTCAATGAGGCAACTAGGAAAGACCATTTACCGCTTCCCTTTATGGATCAAATGCTTGAACGCTTAGCGGGAAATGAGTACTATTATTTTCTTGATGGCTTTTCGGGTTATTTCCAAATACCCATTGACCCTAAGGATCAAGAAAAGACCACATTCACTTGTCCCTACGGTACATTTGCTTACAAGAGGATGCCTTTTGGCTTATGTAATGCACCGGGGACGTTTCAAAGGTGCATGATGGCGATTTTCCATGACATGATAGAGCAAACCATGGAGGTTTTTATGGATGACTTTTCCGTTTTTGGAAATTCATTTAGCTCATGTCTCACCAACCTTGAGAGAATGCTTAAGCGTTATGAGGAAACACGTTTGGTGCTTAATTGGGAGAAATGTCACTTTATGGTGAAAGAGGGGATTGTTTCAGGACACAAGATATCCAATAAGGGATTAGAAGTTGATCGAGCTAAAATTGATGTGATTGCTAAGCTTCCCCCACCCACCTCAGTTAAAGGTGTGAGGAGTTTCTTAGGTCATGCGGGATTTTATAGGCGCTTTATACAAGATTTTTCTAAGATAGCTAGACCGATGACTCACCTCTTGGAGAAAGAGGCTCCTTTCATTTTTAACCAAGATTGTTTAGACTCTTTTGAGACTCTTAAGGAAAAATTGACTAAGGCTCCCGTTTTGGTTTCTCCAAATTGGGAATTACCTTTTGAGCTTATGTATGACGCTAGTGATTATGCGGTGGGGGCCGTCTTAGGACAAAGAGTTAATAATCATTTTCAACCTATACACTATGCGAGTAAAACCATGACCGGTGCACAACTTCATTACACTACCACGGAAAAAGACTTGCTTGCTATAGTATATGCTTTTGAGAAGTTTAGACCATATCTTGTGCTTTCCAAAACCATAGTGTATACGGATCATTCCGCTCTCAAGTATCTTATGAAAAAACAAGATGCTAAGCCTAGGCTTTTGAGATGGGTTTTGTTGCTTCAAGAGTTTAAGATAGAGATTCGTGATAAGAAAGGGGCCGAGAATTTAGCGGCGGATCACTTGAGTAGACTTGAGCATCCTTTTCAAGGAGATTTCCCACACCAAGAAATCAATGAATCCTTTCTATTAGAGGAGCTCATGTCTATCTCTTCCCAAGAGGATGCCACGCCTTGGTTTGCGGATATCGCAAACTATCTTGTGGGCAATGTGCTTATTGAGGGTCTTACTTATCAACAAAAGAAAAAGTTTCTTAAGGAAGTTAAGTATTACTTTTGGTATGATCCATATCTTTTTAGGCAATGTGCGGACCAAATCTTTAGACGGTGTGTAGATGGGCCCGAGGCATTTAAGATCTTAGAGGCGTGTCATAAAGGACCTACGGGTGGACATTTTGGGCCTAACTACACCGCCAAGAAAGTCTTTGATTCGGGTTACTATTGGCCTTCCATTTACAAAGATGCCCATGAAATGGTGAAATTTTGTGATGTTTGTCAAAGACAAGGAAAAATTACACAACGTGATGAGATGCCACAAAATTTTATCCAAGAGTGTGAGATATTTGATGTATGGGGCATTGATTTCATGGGACCTTTTCCATCCTCTAAGGGAAACAAGTATATACTTGTGGCGGTGGATTATGTGTCCAAATGGGTGGAGGCTAAAGCCTTACCTACCAATGATGCTAGAGTGGTTGTGAAGTTTTTGAAACAATTGTTTGCTAGATTTGGTGTACCTCGGGCCATCATAAGTGATCGTGGTACGCACTTTTGTAATGATCAATTCACGAGAGTTATGAAGAAATATGGAGTGAATCATAGACTTTCTACTGCGTATCACCCTCAAACAAATGGTCAAACCGAGGTCACAAATCGTGGTTTAAAGAGAATTTTAGAGAGAACGGTGGGAGAGCATCGAGCTTCTTGGTCGGATAAGTTGATGATGCTTTGTGGGCGTTTAGGACGGCTTTTAAAACACCAATTGGTTGTACGCCTTATAGGCTTGTCTATGGAAAAGCGTGCCACCTCCCATTTGAGTTAGAACATAAGGCATCTTGGGCTCTCAAGTGGGCTAACTTTGATTTAAACCAAGCCGGTTCACATAGGAAAGATCAACTCTATGAGATGGATGAGTTGAGAGCCAATGCCTATGAGAATTCTTTGCTTTACAAGGAAAAGACTAAGACATTGCATGATGCTAAGATCAAGAATCGTGAGTTCAAAGTTGGAGAGCCGGTTCTCCTCTTTAACTCAAGATTGAAGCTTTTTGCGGGCAAGCTTAAGTCGAGATGGTCCGGTCCATTCACTATTGCTCAAGTGTTTCCATATGGAACTCTTGAGTTGTCACAACCCGATGGTCCAAATTTTAAAGTGAATGGTCACCGTGTCAAACATTACTTTGGGGAAGACATTTCCGTTGAAATGGTCCAAGAGGTCCCCATTTTCCCCATGAATTAATTCATTGAGGGACGAGTCGAGCTAGAGACTCATTAACTCAAGCATCGTATAACTAGGTTTAGAGTGTTGTAGGTTAGAAATAAAGGTATAGACTTGGAGATAAGTGTAGGGGAGACCTTCTTTTGTCTTCATGATTGTTTGTAGGGTTGCTCACTCATCTCATGCTTTGGAGCTTATGGAGGAGGCCCTTGTATCCGGTTCACTTTGTTACTTTAGTGATTTTTCATTGACACCTTGTGCTTAAACATGATTTCACTAATAGTTGTCCTTTCCTTAACTTAGGTTAAGCAAAGTCTATTCATTGTCATAAGTGTAGGGGAAGTTTTTATACTTCCATGCTCTTAAACATTGAGGACAATGTTTAGCTTAAGTGTAGGGGGTTTTCTATCGAAGTGACCTTACCTAGAACTTGTCATTGTCTTGCATGATAACATGGAAAATTGAATTTTCAACATTTTTTCAAATTTTTGATCTACTTTGGCCAACAAAAATATGCATTCATAATTTTTTCATCAATCATTTTTGCATAACACATTTGCATTGTATATATTTCTTCTTTTGTTTTTCATCAAAAATATAAAAAAAGAAAGAAAAAAATATAATAAAACATGGTTTTAACAAGTTTAGATTTCTTTGACATATTAGGCCCGCCATGGATATTTTAAGTCAACCCAAGTTTGCTTATCTTAGCATGCTCTAGCTAGTATCCTTAACCATGTAGTCCTTCATTGGTCTATTAGGCTAAGCTTCCACCAATCTCATTATTTGAGATTTTAAATTTGTGGAGAATGGGAAATGATAGAGTTGAAGCAAGTGTAAAAGGGCTAGATAGACTTCATGATAATTACTTGTGGCTAAACCCTTCTCTTCTTAACCTCTATTTTCTTCGCATGTATATAATTGTTAATAAATAATCAAGTACGGTTTTAATTGGTTTGCAATCTCTTATGCATTTTTGGCTAATCATTTATGGTTGATATGAGTACGTTTTAAGATTCTAAGTTAGCACGTTTTATGTGTACTAGACTTATGTCATGCTCCATACTTAGCGGGTGTTTTTCCTTTTCTTCTTTTCAAATTTCTTTGTGAGGAATAAAGAAAAATAAGAGCGGCTTATAAAAAAATGAGTGGCTAGAAAAAAAAAGAAGAAGAAAGAAAAAGAAAGAAAAAAAAATAATACAAGACTCCCAAGAGGGGCAGTGTGGTGTTAATTATAGTGACTATTGAGTTCCAATATTACCTTGACGGGTTGCGGGGATTCAATAGATTGCTCCAATCCAATATTACCTTGACGGGTTGCAGGGTTGAAGATCCAAAGTCTCAAAAAGATGGCGGATGTAAATTATTGCGTGAGTTTTATTTTCCTTTCCATAGCGAGTGTGTAGCTACTTATGAAAGCATGACATGAGGATTTTACACATAAGGCGAATGACTTATTACTCTTAAAACGGACTTTTATTAATTGTGAGTGGTTTTTCAAGTAATGGATGAGAGGATTACTTAGGATTAAAACCGTACTTCCTTATTTTTGGATTTTACACTTCTTATACTTCCCACTTGAATAATGACAAATTTGCCCACAAGCAATTTGCTCGAATAATAACCGGTTCCACATTTAATTGTCATGAATAAGTTGATGCACTTTTTACTTGTGAATGCAATGATCCCATTTTTAAGCTTGGTATGGGGAAAGTGAAACTTGAGGGTGATAAATGTCCATGGTACCCAAGCCCTAATCTAAGCCATTGAATTCTTTATGAGTTATTTCCATCAAAACCTTTTCAAGAAAAAAAACAAAAAGATATAGATAGAATTGTTTTTTGTTCATTGCATTATTAAAAATCAAAATCATGCATCATTTAGTTTAGAGTAGTGTAGATGCATCTCATATGGCCAAGGTTGATTAATTATGAGGGACATGTAAATTTGAGCTTTAACATATAATATTGAATGAGGACATGACAATGTTCAAGTGTAGGGGATTTTGATATGAGCTTAAACTCATATCCTTTTATCAACAAATAACCCTAAAACATGAAGCAAAATACCAATTTATCTTGCAAAAACAGTGTTATGTGGTATGTTTGTGTTTGTGTACACTTGTGTAGGTAAAAGGATACATTTTCAAGCAAACAAAGAAAAATCAAGCTCAAATGGATGAAAAAGACAAAGAAGGATCAAAAGTGTCAAGATTTTGAAGTACAAGGACCTATCTTGACAAATTGCCAAAGTTGAGGGACTAAAGTGCAAATATTGTGAAAAGTCAAGATCAAAGTCAAAATTGGTCAACTATCAAGTCAACAAAGTCAAAGGGTGATTTCTGCTCAAAAATGAAGTTTGGAGGACTTAAAATGCCAAAGGAATGAAGCTGCTAGCTCAAAATGTAATCTGTCAAAGTAAAGGGACTAATTCTGCCAAGTTTGGAAGATTTTTACTAGATCAATCCATGTGACAAAGAATTGGCCAATGAGAAGAGAGTAAATAAATCACACGGATCACCAACTATTGCATTTATTACCCACTCACAACCGCCACTCATTTAATGACGAATCATAACAGTGTGATCCGTGTGATCATTTTTCAGCCATTTACATGATGACACGTGGCATCTTCAAGAAGGCTAAATTTTCCCAGGATCGTTTTTGAGCTAGAGATGATTTCATAAAGAAGTATAAACATCAAAGTTGCTCAATTTTGAGAGACGAATTCAATGGTTATCATCAATTAACATTTCATCCACTCAATCAAGAAAGCCCAAATCATTGTTCATACCTGGAAATCACTTAAGCAGAATTAGTCCACGTGGAGAGCTGGGATTGGTCCTGACACGTCACCAACCCCAACAATCATCTTTCTCAAGTCTATAAATAGATGGATAGGACCTCATTTGTAACGAGTAGCTTAATTTTGTAAAAACACACATTTCTCAATTTCCTTTCATTTTTCCTTCCTCTTTACCCTAACTACTCAAGAGTCTGACAAACCCTTGAGTTAGTTAGTTAGTTAGTAGCTTTCTAACAGCTTTGTAACAACTTTCATGGAATAAAATTCAAATTCTCATTTCCCGCCAATTCTGTTCTTCATTCTACTGTTCATTACTTGCTGCTATTGGATACTTGTGTTGCTGCATTGTGTTTGTTATGATCATTGATTGATCATAACCGACCTTGAAGAAGTTTGTGAGCTTTTGTTGTGATTCCAGTTCAGAAACTAGTTTCATTGAAGTTTTCAAGCATTTTGATGATTACTGTTGATTGATATCTGTTTTTGATGATTGATAAGATGAACTAGTGATAAGGTGGTGGTTATCACTAGGGTAAGAGAGTTCAGCACTCCTCTTCTTCCCAATGGTTTACTTCAAAAGGTTTTAAAGTTCTTATTTTTGTTCCACTGAATTTGTCAAATGCATGCTACTTTTCATAGTGTAATCTTGATGTTTGCCAGATAAAAGTTGTTTAGATTTGCTCATTGTTTGATATTGATTACTTGTAGCTTGATTTTGTTTACTTGTTCTTAGTTTTTGATTAAGCTTAGTCTTAGCTTATTTCCAGTAGAATTTAGTACTTGTATATTGAATGGTCATTGTTGTTCTTAGTGCTCACTTTTAGTCTTAAATCATATCATTTGGAGTATCAAGTTTGGTAGTCAAAAGTTTTTGATTCAGTCTAAATCAGTTCTTTAAAAGACTTTGCAAAAGTTTGTAATCTCAGTTAAAGGAGTGTTTGGTATTAGCTTATAAATAGTTTTCAAGAATTGAGTCTTGGCATTTTGAAGTTCATTTGCAGTCATTAGGTGGTTATATAGTGTTTCTAGTCATTTACAAGTCAAATAGTAAGTCAAACAGGCAATTGGCCATTAAAAGGTTTGGGTCATTTTTATGCAATTTTGCTCTTTGGAATTTATCATTTTCTTTTGGCTAGAATTCATTCATTACTTGATGAAATGGTACCAAATTTGTTCTCAGTTGTAGCTAACATCATATAGATTCAGATTCCAAGAGCATTCTATACAGTTTTCAATAAGCAAATAGGAATAAGCAAAATTTAGATAAGCAAAGTTGAGGCAAGTTTCTGTAAATTGAAACTGAGATTTTGTATCTCTTGATCCTTTTCATAAACCTGGCCATTTTTCTTCACAAATCACCTTAGAATATGATGTTACTTGATTTTTGAGAGTTTCAACTTTTTGACAAAAAAGTTGGTCAACGCTTGGTCAACGATAAGCACTTTTGAGCTTAATCCATTTTCCTAGCTTATTTATGGATGAAATTCGTTCTAGTTTGATTTCCCGTTCATCTTTTGAGTAGCTTAATCAGTTTCAACAAGAAAATCAAGTTGTGATTGTCTAGATTTTGCTGTAGCTTATTTTGGGCTTATTGATAAGTTCTCATTTGCTTATTTTACAACTTTAGTTAAAATCCTTTTACACACGTAGCTTAATTGGGATTTAAAGAGTTTTGCAACTTGTTTCATTGAATTTGGTTCAGAAATAAGCTCAAACGAGCTTATTTGTTTGCTAAACCCATTTTTGGCTTAATAAGTTCTTGAAATTGCAATCTAGTCCCTCTTGTTTTAAACAGCTTCTAAACTTGGCTAAACTTCATTGTTTTTAGGGTTTGCAACTTTTAAGTCCTTGTAATTTTGAGCTTTGTCAAATTCAGTTAGCAAGTTGTTATATTTGTTACATTTTAGTTAGTTGGTTATAGAAATTACATATTTGGTCCTTGTGGTTTACTGATTTACACTTTTAGTCCCTAGATTTCCTAGAATTTACATTTCAAGCATTTATCTTTCCTAGAATTTACATTTTCAGTCCTTTAAGTTTCATATTTTACCTTTTGAATATTACTTGAATAAAAACTTGGTATTTGCAAAATGTTTTACATATAAGTAGGTAATATTTTTCCGTTTTGCAAGACTTTGTTGAATTAGCAAATAGAATATCCAAACAAGATTAACAACCAAAAACAGTTAAAAACCCGAAATTGGTTGGACTTTCCATTAGCAAGAACTGAGAAAAAACGAACTGCATTATACACAATTTCAGGGTTTTGATGACAATAAGGGTAATTAACATTCTGGAAGAGATGGAGCAAAAACCCTTTGTTTTTAGTCTAATTGACCCTGGGGTTTTTAGGGTTTATGGGGTGTTTAAGGTGGAGTTTAATCTGAAAAAGGGATTAAGTTTTTTAAACTTAATGTTTACCACCAAAATCAAATTTAAATAAATCTGATTATTAAAAAAACGTTGGTGGAAGTCTGATGTGGATGAAGTGGTGAGGTGGTGGGAGATGATTGGATGAGAGGAGTGATGTGGATGGATGATTGGGTGGGAGGAGTTTGGATGTTTGACAGTAATGGCCCCCCAATGTTCATACTTTGTTTATATTGTGAAAAACAGCCAACAACGCCCAAATTACATGTATCAACTTTGGTCATCTTGTCAAAAATGGCACAACTTGTTTCAAAACTTTTCCAAGGGCTTCAAATGTACTTCTTGGATTCTTGATGAGACGGCTTTTATACATGGTTTCATCGTTCTTTTTGGACTTAAAATGCATTAAATATCATCAAAATACCCAAATATATGCTTGTGTTTGTTGCTTGTGTAATTTAGGTACGGATATTGAGAAAATGACAAAAGATCACAAGAATCACGCAAAAACGAACACGGGAAACGAAGCCGCACGATGAACCAAGCCCTAGTGAGGAATTTTCCAAAGAAAACCCTAGAAGATTTGAAGAATATTGAAGATTGGTCCTCCAAGTTTGAAGAATTGACACTTTATACCCTTGTATCTTCATAATTACAAGTTTGGTCCCTAAAGTTTGTCAAAATTACAAAAAGGACCCTCAACTTTGAAGAATTGGCAAATTTAGTCCCTCATCAAATCTAAATTGTCAAATATGGTCCTCCAAGAAGTCAACCAACAAGTCAAAGCCCTAAAGTTTGAAAATATGTCAAAACCAGTCCTTGGAATGTGAAGAAATTGCAAGATTAGTCCTTGTTCCTATAAACTACAACTTGAAGGACTGAAAGTGCCAAACTGGCAAACTAATTTACAAAGGAATGGAAGTTTTTGGCTGCTTATTACAAATTGAAGAAAAGAAGAGAGTCTAGGGGGCAAACTTGGCCAGACAAGAACTCCACCCCAGCCATTCACAACACGCCACCTCACCCCACTCAACTCCATCCTCCAATCAAAACCTACCATTCCCCCACGTCGGATTCCCACTCATAATTTAACTATAACTGATTTTAATCAGTTATAGTTTTGGGGGTAAACACGTTTTTGAATACTAATCACCCTAATCCCAAATTAAACTCCACTGTTTATCTTTCCCCACCCTTATAAACCCTAATCACCAGATTATTTAAATCAAGGGGGTTTTGAGATTAAGTTTCCAGAATGAAGATTAACCTCATCTTAAACCCATCCCACATCCCAAAACTCATCACCATCCACTCCTGGGTCCCCCACGTGGCTCCCCTGCTACTCCAAGACAAGGTTTGACAGCCAATCAACGCCCCCAGTCGATTTCGTGCTCCCAAAGCTTTGACAAACGGCTCAGATCAAGTGTACCTCACTGGCATTCACATGATTCCAACTCACTCATTCACATGGGTCAAATTTGACTGGAAATTCAAATTCAAGAAACGAATATCCTGAGGATATCCAAGGGCATGATTGGGAATTCAGAATTAGGGTTTCCATCTTCTAGAGACTTCTTTGTAAGCCTATATAAGGCATTAGGGTTTTAGTTCACATTTTTTTCCTTGTCTCAGCTTTTATGTAATTTTTTTTATCAATGAATGAAAAAGTGTTTTATGCATAAGGCTGTGATCATTTACTTTTCAGCAATTTACATTTTAAAGTTTGTGTCTTTTTATTTAAGTTTGTGTTTTAAAAAGTTTTGAGAAAAAGTTTTTTTAAGTTTCTGATTTGAAGTAAGTTCTTGGTAAGAACTTGAGTGTTTATTTGATATTTCCAGTTTCAAGGCATTGTGATAATGCTTTGAAGAATATCAATGAGAAGTTTTGAAAGGTTTTAAAAAAGAGATTTTAAGAAAGAAAGAAAAACAGAAATATTGGATATTGTTTGTTTTTGCTTGATTTTTCTTAAACAGGTAGGAAGCATTGTTGTTGATCTGTGTTCAGCACCAACCCGTGTTGGTAGGGAGGTGGTTAAGCAACCACAAAGAATCTTGGAAGTAAGATTCTTAGGTAATTTTCTTTTTCCTTGTTAAAATTTCAGAAAAAATATGCTTGTGTGATTTTGTTTGATGAAGTTGATTAAGTGTGCAATCTTGTTTAGTTTATGTTATCTAAGTGTTAAATGCATGATAGATGATTAAGGAACCAGCTTTGAGTGGTTTTTGATTTGATTTGTTTGTTGAAAACGTTTTTATAAGATTTAAAGGGGTGTTTGTTTTCAAGTTTTAGCAGGGTAGAAAACTTTGATTATGCTTGAAAAAGGTGTTAGAAGGATTGAAATAGGTTAATACAGGTTACATATAGGTTGGCAAATATATTTGGTGAAGTTTTGAGTAGTTTGTGTGTTTGAAAAAGTGAAAAGTGAGTTTGAAATTTGCTAAGTCACAAAACTGCTTGATTTTGCTATAATTTGTGCTATGATCTTTTGAAACCTGTTTAGTGTTAGGCTACTTGGGTTATAGAAGTCACTTGTGTGCTATTTGAAGTCTTTGTGTGCAAAGTTAGGGTGTTTGAAGATCACTAGGGTGCAAGTAAGCTGCCAAAAGTCCACCAGACCTTGTCTCTTTGTATCAGCAACTTGAATTCATTGTGGTGTGCTTTGATTTTCTTTAATTGATTGCTACTTGTGTGTCATTGACTCCTTGTGCTCAGAAAGAGCACAAGGGTGCCTTGTGTTCCATAAACATCACCATACAATCCAAATCCAAGACCTCTTGGAAGCTTTTTCCACCTGTGAAGAAAAAGAACAAAGAACAATAGCTTGAGTTCTTGAAAAGCTAAACCTGTCCACGTTTTGCATCTAATTTGGCTTAATCTTGCAGTAAAAGGATTTTGGTTTGAGTTTTAAGTCATCACAAGGTTAACAGATTGATTGTGAGAAGTTTAAAAAAGAAAAAAAAAATATAAAAAGAAAAAGTGGGTTGCGCACCTCGAACCCATAGTCTCCACACTCACAACACCACACACATACCGTCGCGCCCTTGGGTCTTTTACTGACCAAGGGTGAGACACAAAGTTATTTAACCCCTTTTCATTTTGTGATAGTTTAATTAAGCCGTGAGCTTATAAGCTCTTTTCAGCTTATTTGTTTGACTTATTTGGTTTTTCTTATTTTTCTTAGGTTAGTTATAGGTTTATAGATTTTTCTGAGCAAACAGTGCATTTTTCCCTTTATTATTTTATTTATTAGGAATATTTCAAGTTTAATTTTTAGAAAGTCTTTTAAAAATAGTAAACAGTAATTTAAAAATACAAAAAAATAGTTTTTAGGTTTTAATTCTTATTTTTGAGGTTTACATATAAAAAAGTTTTCAAAAACTTTAATTTTTTAATTTTATTTAATTTTAGGGTTTTTAGACAACTTTAAAAATTAATATAAAATTAACTAAAAGGTTTCAGAAACTTTAATTTACATTTTCTTCTTAGTTAGAATATTTAGAATTTTTGAGAATTTTTTAGAATTTATTTGAGAATTTTTAATTTTTTAGAATATTTTATTATTATTTTATTCATTAAAATTCAAAGTTTTATTTTTAACTTTTTTTCATTTTTCCTAGATTCTAGATATTAAAATAGGAACTTTGTCACTTTCCATTTAATTTTTAGGCTTTTCAATTAATTTTTAGAATTAATTTAAGATTTAATACATTTTAATAGTTTTTTAGTGTTTTAAAATAGTTTAATTTGGTTTTAAAATTTTTAAAAATAGTTTTTAGCTTAATTAGGATATTTTTGAGGTTTACAAATTATAAAATCTTGTTTAGGGCTTTTTAATAATTAAAAGTGATTTTTAGGGCTTTAATTAGCATTAAAAAGTCATTATTTAATTAATTAAAAGGTTTTAGCAAGTTTGGATTTTTTGTAAACTCTTAGAATATTATTTGGGATTTTTAGTAATTTTTAGAAATTTTTAGGTTAAAATTTTAATTTTCGTCGTTTTTACGGTTTTACGTTTACGCCTTTTTCGTCGTAGTTTAATTAGTTTTCGTAACCGTCAATTCTTTCCTTTCTCATTTCTTTTTCAAATATCATAATCACAAACACCATAAATCAACTCTTAACACAACGCACTTGCCTCCTCGAGAACGAACTCACCTAGGGTCATTCACACACGGTTTTCCTAAATCGTCGTGCACTTGCCCTATTTATTGCTCTCTTTTCCTAAAGGGTTGCAAAACTTCAACATCATTTTGGCGCCGCTGCCGGGGAGGCGTGTTGTGTTTTGGTTGAACCATTGTTGTTTTCTATATTAGCCATAAATAGTATTTGTATTAATAGCACTCTATTAATACGTATTATCGTTTTTCGATTTTTGTGTGAATATTATTACTATATTGTATACGTAGAACAATAAATTTACAAGTACTCCAAATACGTGAGCAATCACAACCTTGATTCGGGATTTCATCACTCGATCATTGTATTCGAATCTCAAACCAAAGAAAAAAGGCAAAAATAGATAAACACTTTCGTGAAGCTTGATTTTGATAATACAAACTATAAGGTGGGTATAAGGCGGTTGTATTTCACGACCTAAAGGAAAAAGGCTCTTAAGTGCTTCGCGCCGCCTCGTTTCCTCCGCTTGCTTGTGCGTATTTGATTTTGAGGGTGAATCGAGGGTTTTGCCACCCAAAGTATTACTAAGTATCATATATATTTTCTTGGTTTCATTTGATTAAACCCTCTTGAACGATTTGGTGTTCCACCATCGTTCTAAAGTCATCGAAGGCGTTCACTTCACGTGTTCGTTTTCATTCCTTGAGGCTTCGTTAATCAAGAGATTTGATTAGTGAGGAGATTTGTAGATTTTGGTCTACTTAATACATTCCAAAAATCCAAAAAAGTTAAAAACAATCAAAAACCACAAAAAAAATTGAAAAAGTAAAAATACCAAAAAGAATCTTCTTTGCTCGCCTTCTCGTTGTACGTTAAGTTTATGCAAACTCGCTCTAAAGCAAGACGTGCTCGTAAACGAAGAAACAAATCACTCACTCCTACTAGTGAGGACTCTCCTATTGACGAACCCATTGTAGTGAAAGAAGCACCCATGGCTAATCGAACTATGATGGAGTTGCTTCAAGCACCCACCGAGGGTTATGGAGAAGCGATTGTGATTCCCGCTATTCTTGCGGAGAATTTTGAGGTTAAGACGGGTTTGTTGTCCATGATTCAAAACAACAAGTTTCGAGGGGACGAAAAGGACAACCCGCATAACCACATTCGCCAATTTAATCGTCTCACCGCCACGTGCAAGTTTAAGGATGTTTCAAACGACTCGATTAAGATGATGCTTTTTCCGTATTCCTTACCGGGGCCCGCAAAAATTTGGTTAGAGAAAGAGCCACCCAATTCTATATTGACGTGGAAGGATCTCGTTTCAAAATTCGTGAACCAATTTTTTCCGCCCTCTAAGACTACGCACTTGAAAAACGAGATTTCAAAGTTTTCGCAAGAGTTTAATGAGAGTTTTTCAACGGCTTGGAATAGGTTTAAGGAAATGTTGCACGAATGTCCTCATCATGGTTTTTCCGACTTGCATCAAATAGACACGTTTTACAATGGCTTGAACGATCATGAGCGTGATTATCTTAATGCCGCCGCGGGTGGTAATTTCTTGTGTAAGACGGTCGAGGAAGCATTGGTAATTATTGAGAATAGGTCTAAGGTGTATAGTCCTCGTAGCACGTCGAGTGTTCGTAAGGCTTCGTCTTCATCTTCACCTAGTTTGTCACACACCGTTGATGCTTGTCAAATCGAGGCTAATTTGGAGAACAAAATATTTGATAAGTTGAAAGGATTGTTAATTGAGTTTAAAGTTGGTGAACAACCCGCTCCCACTACGATTAAAGCGGTTGAGGTTTCTTGTATGTATTGTGGTGGAGCTCACGATTATTCCGAGTGCATTACCAACGGTGGTAACACTTCGAGTGCCTTCGCGGCCGCGGGAACTTATAACCAAAACGGTCAAGTTCCTCGCACTAATCAATTGACTCCACCGGGTTTTTCACCAAATCAAAATGCTAAAAATTATCGAAACAATGAAGTTGGTTACCAAAGCAATCAAAAGAACAATTATAAGGGTAATAACAACTATGGGACTCAAGGGAGTAGTAGTAATAGCCAATTGCAAAATCAAAATCAAAACCATAATTTTCAAAATGCAAGTCAAGCTCTTCAAAATAACAAAGAACTTCCATTGGAATTTTTGAATTACACTACTTCAAATGATAAGATTATGGAAAACATTCAAGAGCAAATGGCTAATCAAGCTAAGGAGACGGCTAAGAATGCAAAGGAGTTAGCTAATTTCATTAAGGAAAATCTAGCCATGAGAAATGAATTGAAAAATGATTTTGCTAACCAAATTCGAGGTCAAAACAACAAGATAGAGCAAAGTCATGCTAGGCTTGAACAAAGAATTGACCAAAAAGCCGCTAGCCAAGATGTGAAGTTTAATAATTTTGATGCTAAGCTTAATGCAATTTTAGAATGCGTAATGGTGAACAAAGCCTCTACTTCGGGTGGTTTGCCTAGTAACACCGTTTCAAACCCGAAGGGAGAGATGAAAGTGATTACCACACGTAGTGGTAAGGCACTTAAAGAACCGACTCCTCAACCAATTACTCCAACGGTGGAGGAAATTGAGGAAGAACCCGAGGTGGTGGTCGAAAAGGAGCATATTTCAAGCCCACAAAGTACCGCTCATGCCACACCTACGGTTGACCCATCACCCATATTGGAACCCGAGATTCCAAAGGCTATGCCTATGCCCCAACCCACACCACCCTTTCCTTACCCATCGAGACTTAGGAAGGAGAAACGACAAGAGCGCGACAACTACCAATTTGAGCTTTTTATGAAAATGTTTCGTGACTTGCATTTTAATATAAGTTTTGCCGACGCCTTGGTCATGATGCCTCGATTTGCCGCTAACTTTAAGAGTATGTTGAACAACAAGGAAAAATTACACCAAAAGTCTAGTTGTTCGTCGGTTTATCTTAATCGCATACCTCAAAAAGTCGGTGATCCCGGTAAATTTTTGATCCCTTGTGCAATTCAAGATATGGAAGAATGCTATGCCTTGGCCGATCTTGGTGCTAGCATTAACTTGATGCCACTTGCAATCTACAAGTCGCTCAATCTTCCTAATCTTACTCCTTCACGAATGTCTATTGAGTTGGCCGACCATTCCACAATTCTTGCATGTGGTTTGGCGGAAGACGTTTTTGTGAAAGTGGGGAAGTTCTACTATCCCGTAGACTTTATTGTTGTTGACATCCCGACGGATCCTCAAGTTCCTCTTATTTTAGGTCGTTCGTTTTTAGATACGTCTATGGCTTTGATTGATGTGCATGCTAGAAAGATCACCTTACGTTTCAACGACGAAGAACTTGTTATAAACGCAACTCAAAATTCTCAACTTTCTCATGTTTATTCCGTTGCTACCATAAACCTCGTTGATATGATCGACGTGGTTTGCGAGGAATTTTCACAAGAAGTTTTAGGGTTTGGTGATGAAGAAACTAGTGGCAATCCCACTATGTTAGATCCAATTCTTGATAATTCGACACCAACCTTCACTCCATTTGAAGGTGGTTGTTTTACGTTGGAAGAATTCGATGTTCCACGTACTTGTGACGAAGACCTCGACAACGATGAGGACTTCTCGATTATCAAGGATTTTCTCAACGATTTCCCATTGCCTCCACCCGAGGAGGTTATGAGTATCGAGCCTAAATCTTCACTTGAGGAACCACCTATCCTCGAGTTGAAAGATTTACCTCCTCACCTCGAATATGTCTATTTGGAGGAGGACGACAAGTTGCCGGTTATTATTGCGAAGGAACTTTCGAATGATGAAAAAACCGCACTTGTCGATGTTCTAAAGGATCACAAAGGGGCGATTGCGTGGAAGTTATCCGACATTAAGGGAATCGATCCCAAATTTTGTACACACAAAATATTAATGGAGGAGGATTTCAAGCCAACAATCCAAAGTCAAAGGAGGGTGAACCCCAAAATTCACGACGTCATCAAAAAGGAGGTCCTTAAACTCCTTGACGCGGGAATGATTTACCCTATTTCCGATAGCCCTTGGGTGAGTCCTATTCATTGTGTCCCTAAAAAGGGAGGGATGACCGTTGTGCCAAACGATGCCAACGAGTTGATTCCCACTAGACTCGTGACCGGATGGAGAGTGTGCATTGACTATCGTAAGTTGAATGAAGCCACTCGAAAAGACCATTTTCCCTTGCCCTTCATGGACCAAATGTTGGAGCGTCTTGCGGGAAACGATTTCTATTGCTTTTTAGATGGTTTTTCCGGTTACTTCCAAATTCCCATCGATCCTCGTGATCAAGAAAAAACTACGTTTACGTGTCCATATGGGACGTTTGCCTATCGTAGAATGCCATTCGGACTTTGTAATGCACCGGGAACTTTTCAACGATGCATGATGGCTATTTTTCATGATATGATCGAGAAGACGATCGAAGTCTTTATGGATGACTTTTCCGTGTTTGGTGATTCCTTTACTTCGTGTTTGTCGAACCTTGAGAGAATGTTAAAACGTTGTGAGGAAACCAACCTTGTGCTCAATTGGGAAAAGTGTCATTTTATGGTTAAGAGTGGAATCGTCTTAGGGCACAAGGTCTCGAAAGCGGGGATTGAGGTAGATCAAGCTAAGGTAGACGTCATCGCCAAATTACCTCATCCCAAAACCGTCAAGGGAGTTAGGAGTTTCCTAGGCCACGCGGGCTTTTATCGACGATTCATCAAGGATTTCTCGAAGATTTCTCGACCCATTACACATCTTCTTGAAAAAGAGGCACGTTTTGTCTTTGACGAAGATTGTGTACGAGCCTTTGAGATCCTTAAGAGGAAACTTACCGAAGCTCCCATTCTTGTTGCTCCAAATTGGAACCTCCCCTTTGAACTTATGTGTGATGCAAGTGATTACGCTATTGGGGCCGTTTTGGGGCAACGCCATGATAAGCATTTCTTGCCTATACACTATGCTAGCAAGACGATGACCGAGGCTCAACTTAAATACACTATAACGGAAAAGGAGTTCCTTGCCGTGGTGTATGCATTTGAGAAATTCCGACCTTACCTCGTCTTGACGAAATGCATAGTGTATACGGACCATTTGGCTATCAAGTATCTCATGGCTAAACAAGATGCAAAGCCGAGATTACTTCGTTGGATTCTCCTCCTTCAAGAATTTGATCACAAAATCGTTGACAAAAAAGGAGCCGAGAATCTAGCGGCCGACCATCTCTCTCGTTTGGAAGATCCTCACCAAAGTGTTTACGAGCCTAAGGAAATCACCGAAACATTTCCGCTTGAAACACTTGGTGTAGTGAATTCTAAGCTTGATTCTTCTACCCCATGGTTTGCGGATTTTGCATTACCATGCGGGTAACTTCATCATTAAGGGTATGACAACTCAAGAAAAACGAAAATTCTTTCGTGATGTCAAGTTCTATTTTTGGAACGACCCTTACTTGTTTCGAACGTGTGCGGATCAAATCATCCGCCGTTGTGTATTTGGCACCGAAGCTTCTAACATCCTTAGAGCTTGCCATGAGGGACCCACGGGTGGTCACCACGGTGCTAATCTCACGGCTAAAAAGGTGTTTGATGCCGGCTTCTTTTGGCCTACTATTTACCGAGATGCACAAGATCTTGTGAAGTCTTGTGATTCATGCCAACGACAAGGAAAAGCCTCACAAAAAGATGAAATGCCACAAAATATCATTCAAGTATGTGAGATCTTTGACGTTTGGGGCATAGACTTTATGGGGCCGTTCCCATCATCTCGTGGTAATAAGTATATTCTCGTTGCGGTTGACTACCTTTCTAAGTGGGTGGAGGCGAAGGCCTTGCCCACTAATGATGCTCGTGTGGTAGTTAAGTTCTTGAAAAGTTTGTTTGCTAGGTTTGGAACCCCTCGTGCTATCATAAGCGATCGTGGAACCCATTTTTGTAATGACCAATTTGAAAGGGTTTTAAGGAAATATGGGGTTACACATCGTCTTTCTACGGCTTATCACCCACAAACGAGTGGGCAAGTCGAGGTTTCAAACCGAGCATTGAAGAGGATCTTGGAGAGATCCGTGGGAGAAAACCGACAATCTTGGTCGGATAAGTTAGACGATGCTTTATGGGCCTTTAGGACCGCTCATAAGACGCCCATTGGGTGCACTCCCTATAAGCTTGTGTATGGAAAGAATTGTCATTTGCCTATCGAGTTAGAACACAAGGCTTATTGGGCCCTAAAGCATTGTAATGATGATATGGAGACCGCGGGAAACACCGGAAAATGCAACTAAATGAATTGGATGAATTAAGAGATATTGCTTATGAAAATTCATTGATTTACAAAGAGAAAACTAAAAAGTTGCATGATTCAAAAATTAAAAACCGGGTTTTTAACATTGGGGATCAAGTTTTACTTTTTAATTCAAGATTGAAAATATTTTCCGGTAAATTGAAATCCCGTTGGTCCGGTCCATTCACCGTGACTCAAGTGTTTCCGTATGGGACCATCGAGCTAGCTCAAGATGATGGTCCTAACTTCAAGGTGAATGGACATAGGTTGAAGCACTACTTTGGCGGGGAAGTTCCATCCTTGAACTACCTCGACCAATTCACCTTCCCCAATGATAATTAGTATTGAGGGGATCGAGTCGAGCTCATGACTCGGTAATCAAAAACGAGGTGCCTCGTGGGGGAATCCCATGCTTATCCTATGTACATATTATCGCTTTCTTAGTCTAATGTAGCTTACGTGTGGGGATTCGTGCCCTTCCAACCTTTGTTCCATGGTTGTTTGTGATATGTGGTTTTTAGATCATGATCTTCACGATTGGAGCCTCTCGTGTTCGTTTTATGGGAGCACTCGATCGTTTGCTTTGGAGACATTTCTCAATATCCATGATATATCCTTTATTGTTCTAACCTTAGGTTTTTAGCACACTTCATAAACGGCTTTAAATTTAATGGTTACACCCTTTCCATGCTAGATTAGGCATTCGACTACGTCTCTAGTATGGGGGTGTTTGCACCCCTAGACTCGAAACATTGAGGACAATGTTTAACTTTAGTATGGGGGGGTGAATAGATACTTGCCTTGCCAAACCTTCACGCTTTCCAAAGTTTATCTTTTTGTTTATCGTTTTGTTGCAAAATAAGGCTAAAAATGGCCAAATTTTAAATTTTTCTCATGTTTTATAAGTGTTTGAAGACACGAATGTAGGTTTTCCGATGGCGAGAATAAGAGTAATTTTTGACTCGACCGTGCGTGTTGAGCACTTAGCTTTGATTCCTTAACTACACATTAGGCTAAGTCTCTTAAATGAGGACGAGAAATGATAGAGTTAATTATAAGTTACTATGCTAAACGTAGAGTACTCGTATTCTTTCAAAAACTCATGTGTTCTCGTTGTTTGCTTATTCTCCCTTCGCATGTAAATATTTTTTGCTTAATAAATATTGATTTAGCGGTTTAGTTAAGATTGTTGGGTTTCTAGTCTTTTCTAGTAGCTTCCGTGTAATTAAATTGGGAAGACATTAAGGTATCACCAGCGTCACGGTTTTGAAGTATTGGCACCCTAATAATCGAAAGCTTCACCCAATAATAAGATTTCAAGTGCTCACCTAAATCAAGCAAACAATTTGAAGCCCCACAAGGCCTAAAATCTATGCAAAATTGAAAGTGAATCAAGCCTTAATCTTTGAAGCTTTAAAGATCCAAAATTCGCTTTAGTGTGAGGATATACGTCTTTGGCTAATAAAACCACCGATGAGGCGGATAATAAAAGGCAAGGCAAGACCGAAGTCATAATAAAAGCTTCATGGCGAAGTTGAATAAAAGATGGAGGTAAACCAAAGATAATAAGGCCCTTCCGTTAGGGGGCGTATAAAAGTCTTGGTAATAAGTCTCATGTTCAAAACCGTTATAAAACCGTGTTTATCGATTCTTCTTGTCAACTTAATTTTTTAACATCGTCGTCTATTAGGAGGGATTATTGATTTGATGGTCTTAGTTACACCGTTAGGACTCTATTTTTAGACCTAAATCTCTATTATCGCATAAGTCAAACAATGTATCCTCGTGAAACATTCAAGACATTATAAAATATAAGAGATACAACTTAGGAATAATGGGAGAATAAGTACGTGATTAGGGCATATGAGTAGTGTTAGCATTACTAACTTATAATGACAATGATCTCGTTGCACGCTTAGCATGGAATTAGAGTGAAAATCGAGGACGATGAAATTATTTCTAACGAAGCATTCACGTGTTCTTATTCTATGAACCTAAACGTCCCATTTTGCGATGAAAATCATACATTATGTCTAAAAACGCAAGTAGTAGTAATAGTAGTAGTGTAGCTAGTTTATCATTTCAATAAAGTCATAAAATTAAATTTTGGAGATGCTTTGATACTTTATTCTTAGCATTGCGTGAGGGCACGGCAATGGTTTAGTATGGGGGAGTGATGAGACGGCTTTTATACATGGTCTCATCGTTCTTTTTGGACTTAAAATGCATTAAATATCATCAAAATACCCAAATATATGCTTGTGTTTGTTGCTTGTGTAATTTAGGTACGGATATTGAGAAAATGACAAAAGATCACAAGAATCACGCAAAAACGAACACGGGAAACGAAGCCGCACGATGAACCAAGCCCTAGTGAGGAATTTTCCAAAGAAAACCCTAGAAGATTTGAAGAATATTGAAGATTGGTCCTCCAAGTTTGAAGAATTGACACTTTATACCCTTGTATCTTCATAATTACAAGTTTGGTCCCTAAAGTTTGTCAAAATTACAAAAAGGACCCTCAACTTTGAAGACTTGGCAAATTTAGTCCCTCATCAAATCTAAATTGTCAAATATGGTCCTCCAAGAAGTCAACCAACAAGTCAAAGCCCTAAAGTTTGAAAATATGTCAAAACCAGTCCTTGGAATGTGAAGAAATTGCAAGATTAGTCCTTGTTCCTATAAACTACAACTTGAAGGACTGAAAGTGCCAAACTGGCAAACTAATTTACAAAGGAATGGAAGTTTTTGGCTGCTTATTACAAATTGAAGAAAAGAAGAGAGTCTAGGGGGCAAACTTGGCCAGACAAGAACTCCACCCCAGCCATTCACAACACGCCACCTCACCCCACTCAACTCCATCCTCCAATCAAAACCTACCATTCCCCCACGTCGGATTCCCACTCATAATTTAACTATAACTGATTTTAATCAGTTATAGTTTTGGGGGTAAACACGTTTTTGAATACTAATCACCCTAATCCCAAATTAAACTCCACTGTTTATCTTTCCCCACCCTTATAAACCCTAATCACCAGATTATTTAAATCAAGGGGGTTTTGAGATTAAGTTTCTAGAATGAAGATTAACCTCATCTTAAACCCATCCCACATCCCAAAACCCATCACCATCCACTCCTGGGTCCCCCACGTGGCTCCCCTGCTACTCCAAGACAAGGTTTGACAGCCAATCAACGCCCCCAGTCGATTTCGTGCTCCCAAAGCTTTGACAAACGGCTCAGATCAAGTGTACCTCACTGGCATTCACATGATTCCAACTCACTCATTCACATGGGTCAAATTTGACTGGAAATTCAAATTCAAGAAACGAATATCCTGAGGATATCCAAGGGCATGATTGGGAATTCAGAATTAGGGTTTCCATCTTCTAGAGACTTCTTTGTAAGCCTATATAAGGCATTAGGGTTTTAGTTCACATTTTTTTCCTTGTCTCAGCTTTTATGTAATTTTTTTTATCAATGAATGAAAAAGTGTTTTATGCATAAGGCTGTGATCATTTACTTTTCAGCAATTTACATTTTAAAGTTTGTGTCTTTTTATTTAAGTTTGTGTTTTAAAAAGTTTTGAGAAAAAGTTTTTTTAAGTTTCTGATTTGAAGTAAGTTCTTGGTAAGAACTTGAGTGTTTATTTGATATTTCCAGTTTCAAGGCATTGTGATAATGCTTTGAAGAATATCAATGAGAAGTTTTGAAAGGTTTTAAAAAAGAGATTTTAAGAAAGAAAGAAAAACAGAAATATTGGATATTGTTTGTTTTTGCTTGATTTTTCTTAAACAGGTAGGAAGCATTGTTGTTGATCTGTGTTCAGCACCAACCCGTGTTGGTAGGGAGGTGGTTAAGCAACCACAAAGAATCTTGGAAGTAAGATTCTTAGGTAATTTTCTTTTTCCTTGTTAAAATTTCAGAAAAAATATGCTTGTGTGATTTTGTTTGATGAAGTTGATTAAGTGTGCAATCTTGTTTAGTTTATGTTATCTAAGTGTTGAATGCATGATAGATGATTAAGGAACCAGCTTTGAGTGGTTTTTGATTTGATTTGTTTGTTGAAAACGTTTTTATAAGATTTAAAGGGGTGTTTGTTTTCAAGTTTTAGCATGGTAGAAAACTTTGATTATGCTTGAAAAAGGTGTTAGAAGGATTGAAATAGGTTAATACAGGTTACATATAGGTTGGCAAATATATTTGGTGAAGTTTTGAGTAGTTTGTGTGTTTGAAAAAGTGAAAAGTGAGTTTGAAATTTGCTAAGTCACAAAACTGCTTGATTTTGCTATAATTTGTGCTATGATCTTTTGAAACCTGTTTAGTGTTAGGCTACTTGGGTTATAGAAGTCACTTGTGTGCTATTTGAAGTCTTTGTGTGCAAAGTTAGGGTGTTTGAAGATCACTAGGGTGCAAGTAAGCTGCCAAAAGTCCACCAGACCTTGTCTCTTTGTATCAGCAACTTGAATTCATTGTGGTGTGCTTTGATTTTCTTTAATTGATTGCTACTTGTGTGTCATTGACTCCTTGTGCTCAGAAAGAGCACAAGGGTGCCTTGTGTTCCATAAACATCATCATACAATCCAAATCCAAGACCTCTTGGAAGCTTTTTCCACCTGTGAAGAAAAAGAACAAAGAACAATAGCTTGAGTTCTTGAAAAGCTAAACCTGTCCACGTTTTGCATCTAATTTGGCTTAATCTTGCAGTAAAAGGATTTTGGTTTGAGTTTTAAGTCATCACAAGGTTAACAGATTGATTGTGAGAAGTTTAAAAAAGAAAAAAAAAATATAAAAAGAAAAAGTGGGTTGCGCACCTCGAACCCATAGTCTCCACACTCACAACACCACACACATACCGTCGCGCCCTTGGGTCTTTTACTGACCAAGGGTGAGACACAAAGTTATTTAACCCCTTTTCATTTTGTGATAGTTTAATTAAGCCGTGAGCTTATAAGCTCTTTTCAGCTTATTTGTTTGACTTATTTGGTTT
The DNA here is from genome assembly GCA_025667525.1 of Glebionis coronaria. Classification (NCBI taxonomy): domain Eukaryota; kingdom Viridiplantae; phylum Streptophyta; class Magnoliopsida; order Asterales; family Asteraceae; genus Glebionis; species Glebionis coronaria. The sequence goes on along the minus strand of JANFOE010000249.1, from coordinate 2,836,000 downwards.
TTCTTATTTTTCTTAGGTTAGTTATAGGTTTATAGATTTTTCTGAGCAAACAGTGCATTTTTCCCTTTATTATTTTATTTATTAGGAATATTTCAAGTTTAATTTTTAGAAAGTCTTTTAAAAATAGTAAACAGTAATTTAAAAATACAAAAAAATAGTTTTTAGGTTTTAATTCTTATTTTTGAGGTTTACATATAAAAAAGTTTTCAAAAACTTTAATTTTTTAATTTTATTTAATTTTAGGGTTTTTAGACAACTTTAAAAATTAATATAAAATTAACTAAAAGGTTTCAGAAACTTTAATTTACATTTTCTTCTTAGTTAGAATATTTAGAATTTTTGAGAATTTTTTAGAATTTATTTGAGAATTTTTAATTTTTTAGAATATTTTATTATTATTTTATTCATTAAAATTCAAAGTTTTATTTTTAACTTTTTTTCATTTTTCCTAGATTCTAGACATTAAAATAGGAACTTTGTCACTTTCCATTTAATTTTTAGGCTTTTCAATTAATTTTTAGAATTAATTTAAGATTTAATACATTTTAATAGTTTTTTAGTGTTTTAAAATAGTTTAATTTGGTTTTAAAATTTTTAAAAATAGTTTTTAGCTTAATTAGGATATTTTTGAGGTTTACAAATTATAAAATCTTGTTTAGGGCTTTTTAATAATTAAAAGTGATTTTTAGGGCTTTAATTAGCATTAAAAAATCATTATTTAATTAATTAAAAGGTTTTAGCAAGTTTGGATTTTTTGTAAACTCTTAGAATATTATTTGGGATTTTTAGTAATTTTTAGAAATTTTTAGGTTAAAATTTTAATTTTCGTCGTTTTTACGGTTTTACATTTACGCCTTTTTCGTCGTAGTTTAATTAGTTTTCGTAACCGTCAATTCTTTCCTTTCTCATTTCTTTTTCAAATATCATAATCACAAACACCATAAATCAACTCTTAACACAACGCACTTGCCTCCTCGAGAACGAACTCACCTAGGGTCATTCACACACGGTTTTCCTAAATCGTCGTGCACTTGCCCTATTTATTGCTCTCTTTTCCTAAAGGGTTGCAAAACTTCAACATCAATTCTTCAAGGACTGAACTTGTATAGTCTTCAAACTTTAGGAACCCTATTCATAATTTTGAATATTTGAGGGGTATAAAGTGTAAATCTTCAAAAGTTGAGGGACTAAAGTTGCCAATCTTCAATTCTTCAAGGGCATTTTTGGAAATTCAAAACTTGGGCCCGGTTCATTGTGCGACTTCGTTTCCCGTGTTCGTTTTTGAATGATTCTTGAGATCTTTTGCCATTTCCTCAATATCCGTACCTAAAAATACACAAGTAACAAACACAAGCATATATTTGGCAGTTTTAATGATATTTTATGCATTTTAAGCCCGATTTGGACGATGAGACCATGTATAAAAGCAGTCTCATCAGTGGTTATACCATCTGCATCATCAAGATGCAAAGCCTGGCGAACCAAGGCTTCAGTAACCACCCATGTACGCCCATGAACAATAGATGATAATGTAGTCACATTATTAACTGTTGAGGAACTAACATTGTTCCAAAACTGCTTAATATGTGTGACAGAGATGAGAGGAGCATGAGAAAGAGCATACCTAATGGGGGATGCATTCAAATACGCCACCATCTGGGTGTATTGGGGAAACAGAGTATCATCAGCGTCCAAATATGCTATCATGTTGTGTTGACTCCTGAATCCCAATACCAAATCACTTGGTTTAAATTTTGGTGCCATTGTAGAAGAAAGCTGTTTGATTGATAAAGATGAAGTATAGGAGAAATATTGTTAGACAAGAATGATAGGTACCCTGTTTAAAAATAGGAGCCAAATATATAAGAGAGATATAAGCATGTGATTGGTAAAAAATGAGGCAACTATTTTCAAAATACCAGGATGAAAATATTGAAAAGAAAATAAGTTATCTCATGCATTAATTAAAAGTTATCTGCTCCGAAAATTACGCCCCCAAAATTTTTCAAAAATTAACAACTGGGTAGGTCCCAATGGGTATCAACGGTCAAAAATAACCCATCAACGCCCAGCGGCTATATTCTTGTTAACGTTTGCCAAAGCCATGTCAGCGTCTAAATTGGTCATAACAACGCTTGGAAAAATACTTGTCAGCGTCCAAAAATAAAGATATTAAAAATGAAAAAGGACCTTAACAAAGTAATTTATCCTAGTGAAGATAACCTATAAGTTCATAATTATTATAGGGTGGCAAGCACTGTCCAGTTATGCACACTTGCTTATGCAAGATAGACATAACAGTCCTCTAGTGTCCCTTGCTAACCAAAATTCTTAACAACTAAGTTATCGCATAAAACTCCTTGTTACTCCTAGGTAAAACCCATGAGAAATTTATTCCCAAGTCTCCCAACAGACCACAACCAATTCTAGGCCAAAAATGTCTTGGCAGCATGCATAGTATATCAACTTTGCATGCTACAGTGCCTCATGATTTAGTGAAACTAACTCATACTCACCTGTGGACAAAATCTAGAATTGTGATAAGAGTATCATAGGAATACCCAAAAGTCCTAAAGGTTCCTAAAACCTCCCCTTAAATTGTGATACATATGTTGCTCAAAAATATGCATGAATATAAAAATTTATGTCAAGATAGGAATATAAATATTCCAACCATCATCCATAAATAAAAACATGCCCAAAAGGTTCTCCAATGATCCATAAGCAACTCTGTATCCAATGGTATAATGCTAACACCACCTGCACATTTAGATTAAAAACCACAAAACTAACATTGTTGCTGACAACGCCCCAATAACACTTGTCAGCGTTAAGGAAACCTTTGTCAGCGTTAGACAAATATAATGCTGACAACGTTACAATAACACTTATCAGTGTTAGAAAAACATAGTGGAAAATCTAAATCATCAAAAAGACCAATAACAATGCATTATCCTGTACATACTTTTACAGTAAGACCCCAAAACACATATTTAAGTGAGATTTATCATTCCAATACTTGTTACCAAGTATTGGAACCTTCCAGCATTAAAAGGTTTAGTCAATAAATCAGACACATTTTCTTCTGTGTCAACCCTATCTGGTTGTATTAAACCTTTTTCAAAACAATCCCTTATAAAATGATGTATAATTTCTATGTGTTTTGTTTTAAAATGATGTACATGATTCTTAATAATGCATAAAGTGATGTTATTGTCAACAAATATCTTGGTATGCATGAAATTATACCCATAATCTAACAGCTGGTTCTGAATCCATAAGACTTGTCCACAACAAGCAGCTGCTGCAACATACTCTACTTCAGTTGTAGAATTGGGCACCACTGTTTGTTTCTTACATTGCCAAGATATCAACCTACTCCCAAGAAACTGACATCCACCAGTAAACTTATCACCTCCATAGTCACTGTCTGAATATGCAATAAGCTCCAATGGTGAATCTTTTGGGTACCACAAGCCAAGATCAGGATAACATCTTAGGTACCTAAAGATTCTCTTGACAACATAAAGGTGACATTCTTTGGGAGTCACTTGATGGCGTGCACATGCACACCCAGCAAACATGATGTCAGGTCTAGAAGCTGTGAGATACATCAATGAACCAATCATTGATCTATAGTGCCTGACATCCACATCTTTTCCATCTCCAACCTTTCCCCAAGGGTGTTCTCTATCCATAGGAGTAGTAGCCCTCTTTTCATGTGGAGAAAAGCCAAACTTCTTCAAGATCTTTGCCACATACTTATCCTGAGAGATGAAGATACCATCTTCTTTCTGCTGAACTTGTAACCCTAGAAAGAAGTTCATCTCCCCCATTGCACTCATCTTGAATTTGTCTGTTATAAGCTTGGAAAAGTCCTCACTCATCTTTGGATTGGTAGATCCAAAGATGATATCATCAACATAAACCTGAACAAGCAAGACATCCTTACCAGCCTTCTTTGTAAATTATGTCTGGTCTATGGTGCCCCTTTTGAATCCATTTTCCACCAAATAAGTGGACAATGTGCCATACCATGCTCTTGGGTCTTGATGAAGTCCATACATAGCCTTCTTGACTCTATACACCTTGTCTGGATTCTCTGGATCTTCAAAACCAGAAGGTTGCATCACATATACCTCCTCAACAATTGTTTCATAGAGGAAGGCACTCTTCACATCCATTTGATAGACAGTGAAGCCCATGTAGGAAGCATAGGCTAGAAATATCCTTATAGCTTCAATCCTTGCAACTGGTGCAAAGACCTCCTCATAGTCTATTCCTTCCTCTTGTGTATATCCCTGAGCCACTAAACATGACTTGTTTCTGACCACAATACCTCTTTCATCTCTCTTGTTTCTTAGAACCCATCTTGTCCCAATAGGTCTGACATATCTGGGACAATCAACCAGCTCCCAAACATCCTGAATTACAAATTGGTGAAGCTCATCCTGCATTGCTTCCACCCAACTTGGTTCTTTGAGAGCATCAAAGATCTTCTTGGGTTCCTGTTGTGACAGAAAACAGGCAAACAAACATGCTTGAAAAGGAGGGGTATCAACCTTCTTGTGTATATTGGCAATAAATCCACCAAGATTCTGATGAGATCTTCTAGTCTGAACAGGAGTCATGATATCACCAATGATTTGAGAAGTAGGGTGATTCTTCATAGTAGAAGTAAGAACTCCTCCTTCAACAAGTCTGTTGTCTTCAATCTCATTCTCCAAGTTGCCAATATCTTCTTCAGACTCTCTTCCATCAATATTAGTATGAACCTCTTCATGTGCATTTGAAGGTTCACCTTGTTCAAAATTTGAAGAGAAGATATTCTCAAAAGTGTTGTCAACGCCTGAACCAAGATTGTCAGCGTTTGGGTTATCAACGCCTGAAATGTTGTTGTCAACGTTTGAGCCATCAACGCCTGAATTTGTCCTGTCAGCGCCAGATTTGCCTTTGTCAGCGCCTGAAGGACCATGCATGTTGTTAACTGGTGGTACTTGGGGACCACCATTTTCCTTTCCAGCAGCAGCAGCAGCAAAAGCATCTGTCCATATAGGGATAGTGACATACTCTTGTATGGGGGATGACTTTTCTGCTGGTGATCCAACCTCTTCATGAACCTGTGTACCTGAAACATCAACAACTTGTTCTTCCACAACATTTGAAGTTACCTTCACAATGTCTGGATTAGTAACAGGCATATAATTTAAAGTCCTAGATAGAGGTTCCAAGTCAAACAACCAATTTGGACCACTTTCAGGATCACTAGGTTTACTCTCTAAAAACCTAACATGTACTCTTTCAAGTATACGTTTTTCCTTCTTAAGGTAAACCCTATATCCCTTACTCTGCACTGAATAACCCATGAAATAGCCTTCATCACCTTTTGCACTAAATTTACCTAAGGCATCACTAGTATCAAGTACAACTACATGACAACCAAAAGGTTTAAGAAAAGCAATATTAGGTTTCCTTCCTCAAAGTAATTCATAAGGTGTTTTGTTCTGTATCTTGTTGACCAATGCTCTATTCTGAACATAGCAAGCTGTATTCACAGCCTCAGCCCAAAAAGCTATGGGAAAGTGAGCATCAGCCAACATAGTCCTGGCTGCTTCAATTAGGGTTCTATTCTTTCTCTCAGCAGCCCCATTTTGCTGTGGGGTTCTTACAACACTAAACTCCCTAGTAATCCCTTTCTTGGCACAAAAATCATCCAATAGTTTATTTCTAAACTCACCACTATTGTCACTTTTAAGCATTTTAACTTCATTACCAGTTTTCTTCTCTATCTGAGTAATAAAGTCAATTAAAGTATCAGCATTGTTTCATAGCTAAAAAGTCCAAGTAAACCTAGAAAAGTCATCTGTGATGACAAAGCAGTATGATTTACCATTCAAACTCTCTATATTAGTTGGACCAAATAAGTCCATATGCAGCAAGTGAAGTGGTCTAGAACTAGAGTGCACCTGTTTAGACTTAAATGAGACCTTGTGTTGCTTGCCTTTAAGACATGCAACACAAGAGTGGTCATTGTGGAAAGCCTTTTCAGGCAAACCATCAACCAAGCCAAGTCTCACAAGCCTGTTTATATTTTTAAAGTTTATGTGCCCTGGTCTCCTGTGCCATAGATTACTCTCATCTACTAAAGCTTTAGCATAAAAACATGACATATTATTATTCATCGTAATCCCATTAAGATTCACATTATAGATGTCTTTATGTCTAGGTGTTCTATAGTCAATATATTTCTCATCTGGGATTTTATAATCCTTGCTTAACACCAAGAATTCAGTATCAGTAAACAGAACTTTATTTTGTTATAACAAACTTGTGATACACTAAAAAGATTGTAATCAAGTTCCTTTACAAGAACGTTTTCAAAACGCAAGTTCTTGGTGAGAAGAGTTCCTTTGCATGTGATAGTTCCATATCCGCCTCCAAAGTAAACCTTATCACCATCCTTGATGGGAGTGAAGTTAGTTAAATAATCTTCCTTCCCTGTCATGTGCCTGGAGCATCCACTGTCCCAATATCCATAATCATTGACCTGTTTTTGAATGCCCTGCACATAAAGAAAACAAATTAGTTTTCTTTGGAAACCCAAGCCTTAGCAGACTTGGATTCATCTGGTTGTTCAACAAGAACAAACTTAGTTCTCATAACAACCCCTTGTTCATCCCTCTTTGGATGAAATACCCAATTAACCCTAATAGGTTTTGTAATGACCTTTGAAATATAATTAAATCTGTTGAAGGTCATAGAAAGTCCATTAGAATTAGGGTTTTGATCTTGCTTAGGTCTCCATGTCAGCTAGAAGAAGCTTTAGACCCCTTACCCTGTGGTTGCAAATATTTAGGTCTGGCAATGTTTCTGTCAGCGTTGGATTTGGTCTTGTCAATGCTGAAATTACCCTTGTCAGTGTTGAACCTAGGGTTTGCTACAGAAACCCATTGCCTATTAGACCAAGTATTGGTCTTCTGAAATGGTCTTTGTCCATGAGTGTTAGACCCTCTAGTGAAGAATGGGGCTGGTCTAACAACTTGTGGACTTTGCTCCACAAAAGTTTTGGGTCTGACAATGTTTGACTTTTTAACAGCGTTGACCTTGGAAGCGTTGACACACTTATATGCTAAATGTGAAAAGCTACCACAAGTGTAACAGGCTTTTCTAGACACAACCCTAGGTCTAGAAGAGAAGAAGCCTGTTCCATCATTACTAACTTGGCTTTTAGGTGACCTAGTATTCCTATACATTTCTGCATACTTAATGCTAGGTTTTCTAACAGTGTTTGAGCCAAGGTCAACATTCTTGCCAGTGATTGGGTTTGTTACCTTAATAGGGGTAGACTCATTTGGACTTTCACATAACAAGCCACCCTTAACAAACAAGGTAGGGTTGGCTTTCTTCCATTCATTAAAGTCAGACAACTTTTGTCTATACTCTTCAACTGGGGTAATGACTCTTGGTGGAGGAATAAATTCCTCCTCTTGGAGTTCTGGTAAACCAGTCCAAGATAGGTCCTTTCTTTGGACACCATAGAAGTCCCCAGCTGGTGGTGGAACAACAATATAGTCTTTCATCCCAATCCCAGTCATGTCCTTAGGATCCCTCTGTTTATTAACACATTCTCCTAGGGTTTGTGAGGCCTTATATGTGACAATCTAACATTTCCAGGTAGTGAATTATTTTCTCGTATAATATATTGAAACTTATTTTTGCGTTGGTTGATGAACTCACAATTTACTGATTTAAATTTGGGCTTACGTGCATAATTTAGCGTCCTTTACGACTAAACCGGAAACCTTAGGATTACGTATTTACGTTTTTAAACTCCGTTTTTGATGAGACAATTTTTATTAGATTCGTTTTGTGCCGTTGATTCATAATTTATAAAAACGTTTTTCGTAAAACGACCCGAGGGCACGTAAATCGAGGAAACTAGAATCGAGGAATACTCGTAAATTAGCGGGATGGGACAAAACTAGTTTATCCCACCCCACTAAAAGGGACGGCCAAACTAGAGGACACCACATCAAAGATGTGGCATCCTTACACCAAATTTGCTTACACTTGTAGCTTAGCTTCATTTTGAAGCTACTCATCCCACAAAACAACTAACCATTCCCATTTCCTTCCATTTACACATGCAAACAACTTACAAACTCTCTCACACTCTCACCCTTGTCGTCCCACTTCACCACCCTACACCACCATTTGATCTTTTCTAGCCACAAGATACATGTTATCTAGCCATGATATGGAGAAACCTTGAAGCCTTGATTTATTGGTGGCCATTTTAACAACAAAGGAGGTGATTTGATTGTGTCCTAGGCCTAATTTCTCAACAAACTATCTTGGTGATTGATGATCTTGGAGATATATTTTGTGTTCATCAAGTTGTTGTCTTCCAAAAACAAGATATAATCTTGGTTGGTAAAAAAAGATCACCCTTTCCATTTATCTTGTTATTTTTTTAAAGATCAAATGTATTTTCTTTCTTGTTGTATATATATATAATGAATATATGATGACAAAAATGTTGTGTGGGGATCAAGTGTTGATTAATATGCTTAAAAAGATGAATAACCATAAGAAACAAGGCTAAAATCATACTTAAATTGTTGGATGTATAAAAACAGTAAGTAACCAAGACTTAAACTGGTAAAAGTGCATGGTGGAATCCATTTACAGTAAGTATAAGATGTCATACACATGTGAGAGTTGGCCATGCAATAGAATCATCAAAATGAGTGAGATATGATCAAGACAATATGAGTGTGCTAATCTGAATAGTCTGTTTTGTAGGGACTGTTAAGGATAGTTAGACATGGAATGAGCAGTAGCTATAGCTAACTTAATTGTAGCACATAATATGAAATTTATGCCATCCAAAAATGAGCTTCTATCTCATTATAGAACTCTAGATATGATAAAAATGGTGAAGATGAAACTAAAAATCAGATTTTGAAGAATTAATGTTTAATAGTATTATATAAGCACTCAAATAATATAGTATAAAATGTAAAATTAAAACCCACTAACTTATAAATTTCATTTACATAAATATGTATAAGGTTAAATAAATGAACACTTTATAAAAATGGTAGTCGAATAAGATTTATAAGTTATAAAAACTATAAACATGATTTTTACGGCTTTTTCGGCTATTACCGTAAATTTAACGTTTTTCGCCAATTAAAACTTAGACGATCAAACCCGTCTAATGTAAAGTTTTTAAAATTCATATACTGATATATAAATACTGATAATACAAGTATAAAATGGATTAATACAAGTTAAAGAACTTATAATAAGCTTATTGGACTTAAAATATGTAAATAGGTAAAACTAGTAAACTAGTAAAAAGTTACTAATACATAAACACTAAAATGAGTAAATAAGAATATACAAACCCACTTGATCATCATCATATGTACAAAATCATCATATGTACATTTGTTATTTTGATAACGTCATTGGACAAAAGTCTAAGACCGATTATTATTTATATAGGTTTCCGTGATCGAAGCACGCCCGTAGCCGATAAACCGCCTTTCATTATCAACGTGAGTTCATAGCCTCGCACTCTTTTAAATGTTTTATAAAATGATTTGTAAACCCGCGAGGGAGATAACATGCTAGTATTTGATAAAAATAGAACACAAGTAGTCCCGATGGTATGCTTAATGATATGGACCCGAATGATGTTTTGACCCTATAAACGAGATAAAAATGATTATTAGTAGTTAGGTTATGTCACTCAAAGTCCCATTAGCATGAATTGTGAACTAACGGGATTTGGTAGACGCTTATGCATATGATAGTACTATTTGGGGACGATCACCCCAGTTCGTGCCTTGACGGTTGATCCCAGTCGTACCACATTGATTGGTAAGCGAATTTATGTATGAGAAGATTTACATAGCGTGATTTTTGTGACGACACGCTAACTTAGATGGGAAAATTGTTTGTCGGGTTCGCGGCCCGTTGTTGTGATAGTAAGGTAACAATTTCATGCGGCTAATAATAATCCAAATGAATCTAATGTGATCCTATAACGATATGAATAACGATAATAATATTACCTATAATGGTTATATTGAGGCTACGGTCTCCTGGACGGTTTAAGATGTATGCTTTGATATATATACTGCCTGACTAGCAATACGAGGACTTACTTCTGATATTATAATTGTGTTCTGATTTCAACGATTGTTTTATATAAAGGTTTTATTAAACTCTATGAATTCACTCGGCATTCGCTGATATGATTTTTGCATGTTTTTATCTCAGGTGCTTGAAGGTAATCCGGATGGAGATCGACTCTGATGGCCCACATAATAATAAAAATGTTCATTCGATCTATGTTTTGTAAACTTAATGACCTGTATAATTTGGGACCTGTTGTACACTTTAAAACTTTTTATCGAATGAATGTATGTTGAACCTTGTACAACCATTTTTATGTGTTGTCTATGATTGGAGTTATTGTGCTATCTCGTAACACTCTAAAAGACCCTTCCGCTGTACCGATACGAAAATTGAGAGTGTTACAGTTTGGTACCAAAGCTCTCGTTATAGAGAACAAAAGATTTTAAAAACCAAGGTTTTGAACAAAACTTTTCAAAATCTTTTAACTATGAACATTTGAGAAAATATTTGAAAAATCTTTTGACTATAACGGTGCCAAAGATCTCCGACGTTACCAACAAGCCCTATTGAGAAGATATATATTTTGATATATATAATTTAATTTATATATATGTATATATCGTGATTTCAGTATGTAATTGTTTAATAAGTATGTTATCCTAATACGAGATATATATACAAATGCAGATTGTCATGGCTGACCCTAATATTCCTGTAGAGAACCATGCTATTCTCGAACCTAATGTAGATGATGATCCTTATTTAGACTTAGTAGATTATGATATGGATGATGATGAGGAGGAACCATTTGAGGATCCCGAGCCCGAGATAGGATTAGGAGATCAGATTGCCCCTCAGGTTGATATGGTAGAGAATGAGATTGATAATGTTGATATTGAGAATGATGATGATGAGATTGGGTTAGATAATTTAGATGATGAGATTGACGAAGAGGATGTCGAGGAGGATATAGGTATAGACGATGAGGTTAATAATGAGGAGGAAGCCGAGCTTATTTACCCTTATGATGTTCCAGAGGGCGAGCCCTTACCCCCACCAGTTTATTTGTCTGATTCTGAGGTTGAGCTACCTAGAGATGAAATGTCTGAATCGTCTGAATCTGATTCTGAATCAGAGGAGGATGAGGATGATAATGCAACTGACAGTACTGATGGTATTGCTACTCGTAGATGTGTGATAGGAGAGTCGTCTAGTGTTAGAGAGGCTACTCATATGGATGGTCTTGCACCATGGGCCTTGAGAGATGATTTAGATGTTTCCCGTGTTAAGAGTAGTATGACAGAGATTAGATTAGGTGTTGTTCAGACTCATGTTGCTTATTTGGAGTCGAAGACTAAGGTTGGTGAGAAAGAGCGGGAATTGCTTATTTTGGATTTGACTGATGTTGAGCGTGGTTTAATGAGGCTTTTAGGAGGTTATTGGTGTTAGAAAGTGGTGAGTTTGCTGCTATGAAGAAAAAAGGTGAATTCTATGGAAATTCAGTTGAATGTAGCTCGTGCGATGCGTGAGAAAGCTGAGAAGGAGTTGAATATATCTGTGGGTTGGAATAGTAGATTTTATGCTGACATGGTTGAAAGAGGAGTGATCCGTAAGCGCCCAGCTGAAGATGTGTCTAGTGATCGTCCGACAAACATACATAAGACGATGGATGATGGACCATCTGGCGGTTCTCAGTAGACCAGTCTGTGTTTAGTAGTGACCTTTGTATCTCTTGTACTTTTGTAGCTTTGACTGAACCGACTTGTTAGTAGTAGACCTGGCACGAATTTTGAGTATGTATAGTGCTAGAAACTTTGATATGGGATGTATTTAAGACAATGCTTTTGTTTCAAATCCAATAAAATATGTATCTTGTCTTGAATTCCATATTGTGCCTTATTTGTATCTTGATTATGAATTCAATCCATATTATATGAATCCCTTGTTGGGTGAATGCTTAATACTTTGAAATTGTGAAATTATAGAACTATGCCGCCCAAGAAAGCTGTGACTGAGGATGATGTACGTAGGATTATTACGGAGCAAGTTACCGCATCTATGACTAAATTTATGGCAAATGCTAGAAATGAATCTGGCGGTAGTGGAGCTTGCGGTAGTGGAGCTGGCGGTAGTGGAATTGGTGGTACTAATGTGAATGTGAATGCTAATAATGTGAATGCTAATGCTGGAGGAAATGTAGGAGGACTTGGAACTAACGCACCTGAAGTTGGTGGATGTACTTATGTGACGTTCATGAAGTGTGAACCTCTACCTTTTAATGGAACTGAAGGTGTTGTAGGATTAAGCCAGTGGATTGAGAAGATTGAGTCAGTGTTTAGGATTAGTAAGTGTAAGGAGGAAGATAAGGTGACTTTTCCTATGGCTACTCTTAAAGGCCATACGTTGACTTGGTGGAAGGGGAGAATTGCTTTCATGGGTATTGATGTTGCTAACGCTACTCCTTGGGCTGAAATTAAGAAGTGGATGACTTTGGAGTTTTGTCCCCGTAGTGTGATCATTAGGCTAGAACAAGAGTTGATTCATTTGAGAATGAAAGGTGTGTACATTGATAGTTACAAAAACCGATTCCATGAGTTGGCCTTGCTATGTCCTCGATTGGTGGAACCCGAAGAGATCCGAATTGAACAATATATTAAAGGGTTGACCAAGAATATCCGGGGGGACGTGACATCATCTAAACCACTGACCATTGATGATGCTGTTCGAATGGCTTACCAACTCATTGGACAGATAATTCAGGATAGGGAAGATGAAGCCCGTGTTGGTGGGAAAAGAAAGGGAGACGGTGATCGTGTAGATAGAGGTGATAATAGGAAGAATTTCAATCGCCTTCAGAACCAGAGAAAGGGGAATGCAAATGCTCTTACCAACAACACATCGCGCAACGATGATAGATGTCCTAAGTGTGGCAACAAGAGGTATGCTGGCGACTGCTGGAAGTGCCGAAATTGCGGAAAGTTTGGACACAAGGTTGAATGGTGTAAGAAGGGAACCATTTGCTTCAACTGTAATGAAGAAGGTCATAGGAAATCGGAATGCCCCAAGTTGAAAGCGATTGTACCTGGAAGAAAACCCCAGGGTGGTGTCTATCAACTTGGAACAATTGAGGTGAAGAAAGAGGATCCAAATGTCGTTACCGGTACGTGTTTACTCAACAATCATTATGTTGTTGCTTTATTTGATTCGGGTGCCGATAGGAGCTTTGTATCCACTAAATTTAGTGCCCTTATTGACATTGAACCTGTTGAGATAAATACCAGTTACGAGGTGGAATTAGCTGATGGTAAATTAGTAAAAACTAATAATCTATTAGAAGGATGCTCTCTAAATCTCTTGAACTATTCCTTTCTGATTGATTTGATGTTGATAGAATTAGGTAGTTTTGATATTATTATTGGTATGGATTGGTTGTCGTTGAATAATGCTTCTATTTTATGTGGAGAGAAGAAGGTTAAGATTCCTCTTAGGAATAGAACGTTAGTAATTGATGGTAATCGAGGTGAATCCCGTTTAAAAATCGTTTCATGTATTAAAGTCCAAAAGTACATCAGGAACGGTTGTGAGTTATTCTTAGCTCAAGTGACCTGGAATGAGTCTAGGGAGAAACGATTGGAAGATGTACCTATTATTTGTGAATTTCCTGAGGTATTTCCTAAAGATTTACCCGGACATCCACCGATAAGGCAAGTAGAGTTTCGAATCGATTTAATTCCTGGTGTTGCACCGGTGGCACGTGCGCCTTACCGATTAGACCCTTCTGAATTAAAGGAGTTATCTGAACAACTTAAGGAGTTGTCTGATAAAGGTTTTATTCGACCAAGCTCGTCGCCTTGGGGATCTCAAGTCTTGTTCGTTAAGAAGAAGGATAGATCTTTCCGTATGTGCATTGATTATAGGGAACTGAATAAGTTGACAATTAAAAATCGATATCCTTTACCAAGGATTGATGATTTGTTTGATCAACTACAAGGATCTAGTGTGTATTCTAAGATATATTTACGGTCAGGATATCACCAACTTCGCATCCGTGAAGAAGATATTCCTATAACTGCATTTAGAACTCGTTATGGACACTATGAATTTCAAGTAATGCCATTTGGGTTAACTAACGCACCTGCGGTTTTCATGGATTTAATGAATCGAGTGTGCATGCCCTACTTGGATAAATTTGTGATTGTGTTTATTGACGATATTCTAATCTATTCTAAGAATGAAGATGAACATAGAGAACATTTAAGGACTATTTTGAGTTTATTAAAGGATGAAAGGTTGTATGCTAAGTTTTCGAAATGTGATTTTTGGTTAGATTATGTGCAATTTCTTGGTCATGTGATTAACAAAGATGGAATTCATGTTGATCCTGCAAAGGTTGAAGCCATTAAGAATTGGTCTGCACAGACAATGCCAACAGAAGTGCGACAGTTCTTAGGATTGGTTGGCTATTATAGGCGGTTCATTAAAGAATTCTCTTTGATAGCTAAATCCTTGACTAAGCATACCCAGAAGAATAAACCTTTCGTTTGGGGAAGTGATGAAGATGGAGCATTTCAGACATTGAAGCAAAAATTATGTAGTGCGCCAATTTTATCATTACCCGACGGGAGTGAAGATTTCGTAGTGTATTGTGATGCATCTCTTAGAGGATATGGAGCCGTTTTGATGCAGCGAGAGAAAGTGATAGCTTATGCTTCTAGGCAATTAAGGAAGAATGAGGAGAATTATACTACTAATGATCTTGAGTTAGGAGCTGTAGTCTTTGCTCTTAGGTTGTGGAGACATTATCTGTATGGCACCAAGTGTACGGTATTCACCGATCACAAAAGCCTACAGTATATTCTCGATCAGAAGGAATTGAACATGAGGCAACGAAGATGGATAAAGTTGTTAAGTGATTATGATTCTGATATAAAATATCACCCAAGAAAAGCCAACGTTTTTGCCGATGCATTAAGTAGGAAAGATAGAGAGCCTATCAGGGTACGTTCTCTAGTCTTGACCGTGCACAATAATTTGCCTGAGCAAATTATAAATGCGCAAATAGAAGCTTGTAAGAAAGAAAAATTTTGTTAATGAAGGGTTCCTAGGAGAAGGAGATCCTTTAGTGGTTAGAGCTGATGGAGTGAAATGCATAAGAGGTCGTATGTGGATACCTAAGTTTGGAGGCTTAAGAGACTTGATTATGTTAGAATCCCATAAATCTAAGTATTCCATTCATCCGGGATCTGATAAGATGTACCATGATTTGAAGAAGTTGTACTGGTGGCCGAATATGAAAGCTGATATTGCTATGCATGTTCTTCAATGCTTGACTTGTGCTAGAGTTAAATCTGAACAACAAAAGCCATCAGGACTACTTCAACAACCAAATATTCCTGAATGGAAGTTGGAGCGAATTACGATGGACTTTATCACCAAGCTTCCTAGAACATCATCTGGAAACAACTCTATTTGGGTCATTGTCGACAGACTGACCAAATCAGCACACTTCATTCCGGTTAAAGAGCAGTTCTCACTAGAGAAGCTGACTCGTACATACCTTGAGAATGTTGTATGCAAGCATGGAGTGCCTGTATCGATCATTTTAGATCGAGATCCTAGATTCGCATCGAATTTTTGGAAATCTCTCCAAAGATCTTTGGGAACGAATCTCGACATGAGCACTGCTTATCACCACCAGACTGATGGGCAGCGTGAAAGGACGATACAAACACTAGAAGATATGTTGAGAGCTTGTGTGTTAGATTTTGGTAAGAATTGGGATAAACATTTGCCTTTAGTAGAGTTTTCGTATAACAATAGTTACCATTCTAGTATTAAGGCTGCACCGTTTGAAGCTTTGTATGGTAGGAAGTGTAGATCTCCTATATGTTGGAGTGAAGTTGGGGATACCCAGCTCACGGGACCGGAATTGATCCGGGAGACTACGGAGATGATAGTTCAGATTAAGAATAGGTTGTTGACTGCCCGTAGTAGACAGAAAAGTTACGCGGATGTGCGGCGGAAGCCGATGGAGTTTAAAGTGGGTGACCGAGTAATGTTGAAAGTATCGCCATGGAAAGGCGTTATAAGATATGGAAAGCGAGGAAAATTGAATCCCCGTTATATTGGACCCTTTAAGATTTTATCTAGATTAGGTCTGGTGGCTTACAAACTAGAGTTACCCCCAGAACTTCATGGTGTTCACAACACATTCCATGTATCTAATCTGAAGAGATGTCTAGCAGTGAGTGATGAGAAAATTTCGTTGGATAAGGTTCGAATAGATGGGAAGTTGCATTCTATCGAAGAACCCGTAGAGGTTATGGATCGTGAGGTAAAGCAACTGAAACAAAGTCGGATACCTATTATCAAGATTCGATGGAATTCAAAGCATGGACCGGAATATACTTGGGAACGAGAGGATGAAATGTGGAAGAAATATCTGCACCTCTTCGATTTCAATAAGAAACGGACATCAAAATGAAATGGATCACGAGGACGTTGATCCCTTTTAGGAGGAAAGGCTGTGACAATCTAACATTTTCAGGTAGTGAATTATTTTCTCGTATAATATTTTGAAACTTATTTTTGTGTTGGTTGATGAACTCACAATTTACGGATTTAAATTTGGGCTTACGTGCATAATTTAGCGTCCTTTACGACTAAACCGGAAACCTTAGGATTACATATTTACGTTTTTAAACTCCGTTTTTGATGAGACAATTTTTATTAGATTCGTTTTGTGCCGTTGATTCATAATTTATAAAAACGTTTTTCGTAACACGACCCGAGGGCACGCAAATCGAGGAAACTAGAATCGAGGAATACCCGTAAATTAGCGGGATGAGACAAAACTAGTTTATCCCACCCCACTAAAAGGGACGGCTAAACTAGAGGACACCACATCAAAGATGTGGCATCCTTACACCAAATTTGCTTACACTTGTAGCTTAGCTTCATTTTGAAGCTACTCATCCCACAAAACCACTAACCATTCCCATTTCCTTCCATTTACACATGCAAACAACTTACAAACTCTCTCCCACTCTCACCCTTGCCGTCCCACTTCACCACCCTACACCACCATTTGATCTTTTCTAGCCACAAGATACATGTTATCTAGCAATAATATGGAGAAACCTTGAAGCCTTGATTGATTGGTGGCCATTTCAACAACAAAGGAGGTGATTTACTTGTGTCCTAGGGCTAATTTCTCAACAAACTATCTTGGTGATTGATGATCTTGGAGATATATTTGGTGTTCATCAAGTTGTTGTCTTCCAAAAACAAGATATAATCTTGGTTGGTAAAAAAAAGATCATCCTTTCCATTTCTCTTGTTATTTTTGTAAAGATCAAATGTATTTTCTTTCTTGTTGTATATGTATATGATGAATATATTATGACAAAAATGTTTTGTCGGGATCAAGTGTTGATAAATATGCTTAAAAAGATGAATAACCATAAGAAACAAGGCTAAAATCATGCTTAAATTGTTGGCTGTATAAAAGCAGTAAGTAACCAAGACTTAAACTGATAAAATTGCAAGGTGGAATCGATTTACAGTAATTATAAGTTGTCATACACATGTGAGAGTTGGCCATGCAATGGAATCATCAAAATGAGTGAGATATGATCAAAACAAGATGAGTGTGCTAATCTGAATAGTCTGTTTTGTAGGGACTGTTAAGGATAGTTAGACATGGAATGAGCAGTAGCTATAGCTAACTTAATTGTAGCACATAACATGAAGTTTATGCCATCCAAAAATGAGCTTCTATCTCATTATAGAACTCTAGATATGATAAAAATGGTGAATATGAAACTAAAAATCAGATTTTGAAGAATTAATGTTTAATAGTATTATATAAGCACTCAAATAATATAGTATAAAATATAAAATTAAAACCCACTAACTTATTAATTTCATTTACATAAATATTTATAAGGTTAAATAAATGGACACTTTATAAAAATGGTAGTTGAATACGATTTATAAGTTATAAAAACTATAAACATGAGTTTTACGACTTTTTCGGCTATTACCGTAAAATTAACGTTTTTCGCCAATTAAAACTTAGACGATCAAACCCGTCTAATGTAAACTTTTTAAAAGTCATATACTGATATATAAATACTGATAATACAAGTATAAAATGGATTAATACAAGTTAAAGAACTTATAATAAGTTTATTGGACTTAAAATATGTAAATAGGTAAAACTAGTAAACTAGTAAAAAGTTACCAATACATAAACACTAAAACGAGTAAATAAGAA
Source organism: Glebionis coronaria (assembly GCA_025667525.1). Lineage (NCBI taxonomy): Eukaryota > Viridiplantae > Streptophyta > Magnoliopsida > Asterales > Asteraceae > Glebionis > Glebionis coronaria. Next base: position 2,817,570 of record JANFOE010000249.1, on the reverse strand, counting down.
TATACAAACCCACTTGATCATCATCATATGTACACAATCATCATATGTACATTTTTTATTTTGATAAATTCATTGGACAAAAGTCTAAGACCGATTATTATTTATATAGGTTTCCGTGACCGAAGCACGCCCGTAGCCGATAAACCGCCTTTCATTATCAACGTGAGTTCATAGCCTCGCACTCTTTTAAATGTTTTATAAAATGATTTGTAAACCCGCGAGGGAGATAACATGCTAGTATTTGATAAAAATAGAACACAAGTAGTCCCGATGGTATGCTTAATGATATGGACCCGAATGATGCTATGACCCTATAAACGCGATAAAAAGGATTATTAGTAGTTAGGTTATGTCACTCAAAGTCCCATTAGCATGAATTGTGAACTACCAGGATTTGGTAGACGCTTATGCATATGATAGTACTATTTGGGGACGATCACCCCAGTTCGCGCCTTGACGGTTGATCCCCGTCTTACCACATTGATTGGTAAGCGAATTTATGTATGAGAAGATTTACATAGCGTGATTTTTGTGACGACACGCTAACTTTGATGGGCAAATTGTTTGTCGGGTTCGCGGCCCGTTGTTGTGATAGTAAGGTAACAATGTCGTGAGGCTAATAATAATCCAAATGAATCTAATGTGATCCTATAACGATATGAATAACGATAATAATATTACCTATAATGGTAATATTGAGGCTACGGTCTCACGGACGGTTTAAGATGTATGCTTTGATATATATAATGCCTGACTAGCAATACGAGGACTTACTTCTGATATTATACTTGTGTTCTGATTTCAACGATTGTTTTATATAACGGTTTTATTAAACTCTATGAATTCACTCGGCATTCGCTGATATGATTTTTGCATTTTTTTATCTCAGGTGCTTGAAGGTAATCCGGATGGAGATCGACTCTGATGGCCCACATAATAATAAAAATGTTCATTCGATCTATGTTTTGTAAACTTAATGACCTGTATAATTTGGGACCTGTTGTACACTTTAAAACTTTTTATCGAATGAATGTATGTTGAACCTTGTACAACCATTTTTACGTGTTTTCTATGATTGGAGTTATTGTGCTATCCCGTAACACTCTAAAAGACCCTTCCGCTGTACCGATACGAAATTGAGAGTGTTACATTATCAAATCTCTGAATTTTAAGGTCAACATTATCCTTATTCTTGATAGCCTCATCTAACTTAGCCTGTATATCAACATTGACCCTTTCCATGATGTTTCTAATATCATTACTAACATTTAAATCATGTTTTAAGATATTAATTGTATCTTTTAGATCAAATTCCATTTTCTTGTACTCCTCAACTGTCTTTTCAGTTTGAGTGAGAGCAATTTGGTAGTTCGACAACTTGCATCTCTCAGTACTTACATCACTTAACAATCTTAAAATCTCTTTGTTAAGTTTTTCAGTATTTAAACGACAACCCTTACTACAAAAAGCATCATCGTATACCTCATTATCTGATGAAGAGGAGGAGTGTGCCATGAGAGCATATTGAACATGCTCTTCTTCTTCTATCTCAGCAACCAAAGCTTTATCCTCTTCCCTATCCTTTTCCAAATAGCTCCAATCCCATCCAATAACATCAATTTCTTGCACTGCCACCATGGCCTTAGGATCCTGAGCCTTAACAACTTAGCTTGAGGGTTTGCCAGCATCAGATCTTCTTGGAGATCTGCATTCCCTCATGAAGTGCCCCATACGATGACAATTGTAGCACTCAACCTTGGATTTGTCAAATCCAGCAGTGTCATTTGCATTAAAGGTCATCTTCTTCTTGAACCTCCTATTCCACCTGTTTGCTCTTATACTAGCAAGAGCCATGTTCCACTTTATATCCATCTCCTCCAAGTGCTCATCACTTATTTGCTCAAGGTCCTCATATGTAATCACTGAACCATTGGGCAAAGAAGCAATGTATGCACACACAATATCCAGATCCAAACCAGCAGGCTTAACTCTTGGAGAGTCACTTTTGTATGTGTCAGTGTCTAAATGTGAAGCGTTGACAGGATATGTTCTAGCGTTGACACATGTTGATCCAGTAACTGGATGCATGTAAGAGTCCTTCTGATCAAGTTGGCCTTCACTATGCGAGAAGAAGGCCATGTTGCTATTGGTAGACTTACTTTCATGCTCCAAAAGAGTTTCATTCTCCAACAGCCTCAGTTTGTTGTAGATATCATCAAAAGTAGAACTTTTGTGAGTGTTATTGGCAAGAATAGATCTTGCCTCAATCTTCCACGCATCACCAAGACTTTTAAGAAAGGTGGCAATAATGTCGACATCACCAACTTGTGTCCCCATGAAGGACAACTTGCTTGTAATGTCAAGCAGTCTGCTTCTCACACTTCTAAGCTTCTCATTAGGTTGAGACTTAAAAACAGCATACTCATGCATGAGTTGCTTCTTCTTCTCTTCCTTAGTATCATCATTACCACCATATGCAACTTCAAGAGCTGCCCAAAGATCTTTTCCAGACTCATAACCTCTGTATTTGTGCTGATTCTCTTGTCCCAAAGAGAGTTTCAGAATGTTTAGGGTTTTCATATCAACCCTTTTCTTTGCTATGTCTTCAGCAGACACAGCTCTACCATCACCAAGTTTTTCTTTCTTATCTGCTTCTGGACATCCAACAATAGCAGTTCTTGCAGCAATGGCATTAGCAATCTTTTCAGCTTTATTGAATGTGTTTCCATATTCAATAATCTCCCAGAGAGTGTAGTCATAGATTCCCAGATATTGCTCAAAGTTGAACTTCCATAGCTCAAAGTTGTTTGCATCAAGCATGGGAATCTTGATGCTAGGGTTTGAGGAGGAGGGGTTTACTTCTTGATTGGACATGATGTTTTTAGGGTTTTGTGAAAATTAGGGTTTTGGTGATTTTAGGGTTCTTGTGTTCTTTAAGATCAAAAGTTTCTCAACAAGCTCTGATACCACTTGTTGATCCCAAACTTAGATCGATTTAGCTTTGTGTATACGAGATTAGATCAAGTTATACACGTAGAGAAACGTTTTTTATGTATAAAGTAATCTAAGTGTTATGCGGAATTAACACTTAAACAAGAACACACAAAGATGTAAACAAACTTTCACTTGATTGATAATAACAAACTTGCTTACAATGAAAGTGTTTAACGTATGAAAACTTATATTGAACAATAACCTAAAGGTCTTCTTTTATAGACATAAGAAGCCTTGTACAAGAGTCTACGTATCAACTATTCTAGGTAAAGATAATTATAGAAAATACAATGTTGAACTTATCTTTACTAGAAACAAATTAGAAACAATATACGCGTAGACTAAATCTTTCCATCAGTGCTTGTCTTCAACCTATCAACGCTTGACTTCTTCTTGTCAACGCTTGATCTGTCAGCGTTTGTTTTCTTCCTATCAACGCTTGATTTCCTCTTGTCAGCGCTCAAGTGGACTGGCTATATTTTATTCCCAACAAAAGACATGCCTATCTTATAAACTAAACACAAAGAAGGAAATTACTTCCAAACACGATTACAAAGGCATACATCAAACTGATCACAAAAAATGTTCATTGATATGAGTGATTTTACTCATATCATTTGTATCTAAAAACAATAAATAAATGCACAAAATATATAAAAATGGCATTGTATATGTGTTTTTGTTGTTTAACGAGTGTAGGTACCGAAGTTCACGAAAACCATCAAAATCGACACGGGTTTTGAAGAAAAGATCAACGAAGCCAAAATCGAGTTCGTTTAGTGGATTTTAACCTAATGAAGGTTTATTGGACTTTTTGGCCCCACTCTTGGTTATTGGGCTCAAAAGCCCAATAAGGGATCTTAACTAGCCATCTTTGTAAACAAAAGCCCATACAAGGCCCAAATTAATTATCTATGAGACGGATTGAAGTTACATGGGCTATAAGTCCATTTCACAAGTAAATTAATATGGGACGTATATCTTGGGCCCATAAAAACCCATTAGGGTTAAATATTTAACCGGTTAGAAGTAAAAACTTATAAACATTTTAGTCAAACATAAATTCACTCACCACTTATCACATTTATTCGATACAAACAATGCAGTCCTATTTCACCTTTCTCTCTCAAACCCCAAATAACCAGAGTCCACTAATCCCCCAAACCATAGATACTAAAACCAAAATTAGGGCTTTATTATTTAAGGCGCGTGGTATCACACGCACCTTAATTAATTGCCAAGAAAATCGGAGCAAATAAGATGGGTATAACCAGTGTGACGTGGCCTTTTCCTAGCACATCATTGGAAGATACACCTCCAACCCTTCACTCCTCCAATCATTTGATGACAACTAGGCTTCAAAGAAGCACAACTAGCACACTTGATTGCCAAGTTGGCAATTTGTGTGCTAGTTGGCTATTATCAGCAATGGGATCAAAGAGAAAGAAGAAAGAGAATATTTGGACGGTCAAGATGAATGATTCTGCTCAACAAACTTCACCAAGAAGCCTTGGGGATTTGGCTATAAAAACCCCCATATTTTCTGTAATTCATCATCCATTTTTTTACTTAAAGTTATTATGTTAAAATAGAATTAGGATAAATTTGTATTTTCTTTCTCGGTATTGTAATCATTATTAATTATAAATAAAAGTTATTCGAGTTCGATTAAATTCGTGTTTAATTTTCTGTTTAAATTTAATATTGCAAATTAATTCTAGATTCTGTTTAATTATAATAATGTTCATGTTATCTGATTTAAGCTCAATAATAGCTTAACTTAGATAATTAAAGTAAGAATTGGATAAAACTTTCCCCACTTGAAAGTTTATATAATTGGTTCGATTAATGGTAAATAGTGATGGTAAATGGTTCGATGAATGGTGGTGAATGAAGGTGGAGTTTATTCGGTTTCATAAGATTGCTCAGCGTATATATTTGTCCCAAAGGTTTCTACCAAAGGTTTGATGCCATTTTAATTTTCATGTTATTTTCATTTTAGATGTATCTGTTTACATTCATTTTATGAGTTATAAGATGAATGGAATATGGTTATTTGGATCTGCTTAGTTTGTATAGATTGAAGTTAATGAATCTGAATGAGTGAGTTTAGAATGTTAGTTTTTAAACTGTATAAGTCTGATTTGTTAAACATTCTGTTTTGGATCTAGGAGTTTAAGTTTTGAATAAATCTGTCTGTCTATTAAGTCTATTTTGCTTAAATTATTTTTGTGTAATGTTTTAAACTGATATTTCAGTTAAGGCCATTTGTGAGTTTGGAATGAAACTTTTATAGATTAATCTGTTAACTGTTTAGTCTAAATTCGAATTCATCAGTCTGATGATAATCGTGGGGTGAAGCTGGTATAGTATGATGTATGATTTAAGTTAATTGAATGCTGCTGATTTTTGTTTAATTAATCTGAGTAGTTTTTTTATCTATCAAGTTTTACTGAATCTAAGATTTGGGTGGAGTGATACTAGTTTTGTCTATGGTTTGTATGAGTTTCATTTAATTGATAAGGTTTGCTGATATTGCTTTTGTCTGTGATAGTTTTGTAATCTGTTGTGAGAAAATTGTTCAGATTTGTAATTGAAATTTGCTTTGTTAGTTTTGCTTGCTGATATTATCTGTTTTGCTAGATAGCAATTGCTATCAGACTCATTTAGTCTGATAGCTTATAACTGATTTATCAGTCTTAAAACTTTGTATTCAAAAGTCACCCCTGTGACTTTGGTTAACATTTGAATTATCCAAAAAAAAATCGCCAAGAAATGTCCTCAACAGGATTCGAACCCATGACCTCCTCGTCATGGGCCAAACACGTTTACCATCTCATCTAGCTCTTCTTTTGTGATTTACTACAACTCTTTTAATTAATATAGTATTATCAAGTGGCTGTCAGCTTTTGTACTAGTCTAAATATATAGTTTTTATTTTATTTCAATTTAATTCATATTATTTACTTTTATATAGTTTTAAAAATAATAAATAAATAAAAACAAAATAAAAATGTTTTATTAATTTTAGAAATTTAATTAGTTATAAAAATTAGTTTTTAAAATAATTGGATTTTCATTAAGTTAGTTTTATATAAAATAGTTTTTAAAAATAGATTTTGTTTAGTTAAAAAAAAGTAAAAGTTAATTTTAACTAGATTATAGATTTTAAATATTGTTGTTAAATTTGTTTAGATAGATTTTTAATATTGTAAAAGTAATTTTAATTAAATAGATAAGTTTTTAATTCATTTTTAAATAGTTTAAGTTTTATATCGTTCTAATTTTTAAATAATTGTATTTAGATTAAATATCGGGGAACGATTCATGCACTTAGGATTTAAAAATTGTAGGAGTAGTTTTAGATTAAAAACCGATAACCAATTCAAATCGATTGTCCAAATTGAAACAAAACGTCTCAAATTCACTTGATCATCGTGTACAACGAACTTGGATCATCAACGTGTTTAATTAAATTCGTCTTCGACTTATTTATGGATTATTACCTTTTCCTAAAGGTAATTTCCTAAATTTGTCCTATATCGTATCTAATTAAAATATATCGACGTTTCCTCATCAAATCAAAAAATTCTGGCGCCGCTGTCGGGGACCTTGTGTACGATTCGTTTCGTGGAGATTTGTTGGTCATTGATTTGAAGACCCTTTCGGTCCTCGGAAAGTTTTGTTATTTTTCTATTATAATAGTATGTATCGTTTTTCTTGTTTTGTGATTACTATATTATATTACGTAGAACAATAAATATACCTACTTCCAAATAAGACCTTAGTTGGGATTTCATCACCTAGCTATTGTATTCGAATCCAAAAAGAAAAATAAAAGGCAAAATAGATAAATACTAATAAAAAGTTTGAACTCGATTTATACAAACTATAAGGTGGGTATAAGGCAACGTGCTATAAAAGGCCGTCTAAGTAAAAAGGTTTCTAAGTGCTTTGTTCCACCTCGTTTCCCCGCTTGCTTGTGCGTATATTGAGAGGGACGACCGATTATTGGTTTGTCGACTCAAGTAGTATTATATCTTATTTTTGTAATTTACTTATTGAACCTCGAGACGGTTAGGTTTTCACCTACATTTCAAAGTCGACCGAGGGTAGTTTACTTCCATAGTAATTATCCTTACTCCTTATTTTTATGAATCTATGATTGATTTATGAAAAATACCAAAAATAATCTTCTTAATCCCCTATCATGTTTAATTCTTTTCTCTTCGAAGATGATGTTAGTTCTAAGATCGATAAGGAAATTGATGATTACCTTAGTGCACCATTTGATGCTAGTGAGTTTGATTGTGAGAATTTTGATCCCGAGAGAGATATTGCTTTAGTTGAATAATCTTTGAAAATGGATCCTTTGATTCCTAACTTCACACCGAGTGATGTTAGTGACTATTCGTTGGATAAGTTCGTTGGTGAACTTGTTGCTCTATTTGATCCACTTCCACGGGGAAGTGAAGACGTTTTCGATCTCGAGATCGAGCGTGATTCTCATGTTTTACCTATCATTCTCGAAGATTTCTCCGATGAACTTCCTTCTAATGAGAATGATGAACTTGCTGATACTTTGTCGGTTATTTCTTGTGATGACAAGATTGATGACACTTATGTGACTTACTCGAATCCTCTCTTTGAAGTTTCAATGAACGATAATTTATTGTTTAAAGAGGATTTTGAGAACATCATAACTCCTACATCTCACAACCTTTGTGATGATGAGCTCTTCATTAAGGAGTTTGATGAGTTACTTTCCATAGACATTCCTTCGGAATTTGAGGAAGAGTCTAATGACGGTGTTGAAAACCCTTGGTTTGATCACCCGATTTATGATGATGATAATGTTGACCCGGAGGGAGAAATTATTTTTACTCCGATTCTCTTTCCCACTCGCTTTGATCTTAATGTGCGGGTTTTTCATGCGACTCATTTTGAGTACCATGACCCCTTTTTTCACATTCATAAGAGTGATAAGGTCAACAAAGTTATGCAAGCTGATACCACTATTGTTGAGACTTTTATCCATTACCATGTGCTTTACATGAATTTGGATTAGCATGGGGGGACGACACCATGTTGTCTATTCCTTTCTCTCCCGAGGACGAGGTATTCCACCCTAGAATCGTTGATTTAGGGAAATCTCGGCCTTTCACCGATGCAATAATTGAAAGACTTTTCGATCATCTTGATGCGAGTTTATCTCGGGGAGAATGTTATAACCATTTCATGATTTGTGACCACCATCTCTTTTTGGAGATTTATGTTGGAGTTTTATCCTTTCGTTTGTCATCCGACAACGAGGATGTAATCTTTGACCCCGACATCGTGCTTTATTATGGATTTTATTCCATTATGCCGGTTTTCACCACTTTCCCTAAGGACCAATGAATGTGGGGATCGAGTCGAGCTCATGACTCAGTTAACAAAAATGAGGTGCCTTGTGGGGGAGTCCCATACATTCTATCTTCTATCTTCTTTCTAACAGTAATAAGGCTTGATCTTTCAAGCTCGTGTTTGTATTTTGTTGTGTTGTGAATCTTAGGTATGTCCCTAATCATTAAAGACTCTCGTGTTCGGTTTTTGTTGCTCCACTTGATCTTCGATACTTTGATTGTCAAAATGGGCACACTCTCTATCCTTTAATTTTTATCGACTAACGTTTTATCTTGAAGCATAATTAATATACGGCTTATAGATTTGCATGCTCTTTCCATGTTAGGATTTTGCATTAGACTCTTCATGTTTTAGCAAGGGGGTGTTACTATTGAGCTAAGAAACATTGAGGACAATGTTTGGTTTTAGCATGGGGGAGTCAATCGATATAATCACTTGCAATTGCTTTTGTCGTGTCTAAACGTAACCGTTTTTCTCGTTTTTTATAAAAAAAATTTAGTGTTATTTTAAGTTGTAATAAAGAAAATAAGTGCTTTTGACACAAATGTAGGATTTCTTTTGGTGAAAATAAAAATAGTTTTTGACTCGACTCGGATTTTACCTTAGCTTTTCCTTAACGTGTTTAAATCAAGTTTTGCTAGATTTTTATATAGGGAACTTTAAAACGCGAAAGTCTTAACTCATACGGGTTTAAGAACGATAACTTTTCGCAAGTTCCTATAATTGATCCTAGAAAGTCGTTTATCAAGGGAACTTTAAAATGCAAATTCTAAAATTTGAAAAAGCCTAAGAAGATGCAAGATCCTATAGATGACATGAAAACCCAAAACTTTGATTTAATAGGCTAAGTATCCATTAATTTCACATATTTGAAATTTTACAATATGAAGAACAAGAGATGATAACGTTTAATCATAAGTTTTTAAAGTTAATTCTTCCTTGTGTAAGTATTTTTGTGTTTGATTTAATCTCCTTGTATTTATTTTTCACGCTTGAATAATAATTGCTTAATAAATGAAGTTTTTAGCGGTTTAGGCTTAATATCTTAACTCGTAACTCCTTCTTTTTCTTCCCTTGTAATTAAAGTGAGAACACATTAAGGGTGTCAACCCCATGGACTTTTGATCATGGGATTGCGGAAATTTGTCTTACTATAAATATCATATTAATAAGAAGAATAAATAAAAACATATTCTCTAGGAGCCTTCGGGTGGGAGTCATGTAGCACTAACCTTGTCATTTGCGCCTTAGGGTGTATGGCATGGGGACGTGTTTAAATAAAAATTTCTTCATCATCATGAGCCATAAGGTGGGATGGTGAATGTCAATTCCCTTATTTTTGTCCAATGAGCCTTCGGGCGTGTATTATAAATGAGGAGCACGATTACATCTTAAAGAGCCACAAGGTGATATGATGTAATTGTTGCTAACTCCATTAATAAAGTCAAAATTTACTTTGGAGGATTTGTTGTTGCTTTTAAGTAGACCTATTAGCCAAATTTCGGATCCGGGGATTTATCCCTCAAATCGTGCTTGATGTGGGTTTTCTTTAGTGACAACGGTTTTTGAAGTCGAGGTTAGGTTGTGAGTGTTGAGTTTACACCGATTTTGCCTTCATTTTTGGATTAATAAATATCAAATAAGTCAAATGAGCCTTTGGGTGAATGACATTTAAAATCTAGAGATACAATAAGGAATAAAAGGAGATTGAGTTTACACAAATTACTTGTATGAGTTGTTTTAATTTTGGGGCTTATGATTGACAATGATCTTTTTTTTTAAACTTGGCATGAAAAAGTGAAAAGTCGAGGACGATGAATCTATTTAAGTTTTATGATCCTAAAAGTTATTTTTCAAATAATGAAAGCATTACATTAGGTCTTTGCAAAATAAAGTTTCATAAGTTAAATAAAAGTGTAGTTAGTGTTTTATTTTATCATTGCGTGAGGACACGACAATTGCTTAGCAAGGGGGAGTTTGATATGAGTGATTTTACTCATATAATTTGTATCTAAAAACAATAAATAAATGCACAAAATATATAAAAAGGGCATTGTATATGTGTTTTTGTTTTTTAATGTGTGTAGGTACCAAAGTTCGCGAAAACCGGCAAAATCGACACGGGGTTTGAAGAAAAGATCAACGAAGCCAAAATCGAGTTCGTTTTAGTGGATTTTAACCTAATGAAGGTTTATTGGACTTTGTGGCCCCACTCTTAGTTATTGGGCTCAAAAGCCCAATAAGGGATCTTAACTATCCATCTTTGTAAACAAAAGCCCATACACGGCCCAAATTAATTATCTATGAGACGGATTGAAGTTACATGGGCTATAAGTCCATTTCACAAGTAAATTAATATGGGACGTGTATCTTGGGCCTCTAAAAACCCATTAGGGTTATTACTTAACCGGTTAGAAGTAAAAAGTTATAAACATTTTGGTCAAACGTTAATTCACTCACCACTTATCACATTTATTCGATACAAACAACGCAGTCCTATTTCACCTTTCTCTCTCAAACCCCAAATAACCAGAGTCACTATTCCCCCAAACCCTAGATACTAAAACCAAAATTGGGGCTTTATTATTTAAGGCGCGTGGTATCACACGCACTTTGATTAATTGCCAAGAAAATCGGAGCAAAGAAGATGGGTATAACCAGTGTGACGTGGCCTTTTCCTAGCACATGATTGGATGATACACCTCAATCCCTTCACTCCTCCAATCATTAGATGACAACTAGGCTTCAAAGAAGCACAACTAGCACACTTGTTGCCAAGTTGGCAATCCGTGTGCTAGTTGGCTATTATCAGCCATGGGATCAAAGGAAAAAAAGAAAGAGAAGATTTGGAGGGTCAAGATGAATGATTCTGGTCAACAAACTTCACTAAGAAGCCTTGGGGGTTTGGCTATAAAAACCCCCATATTTTCTGTAATTCATCATCCATTTTTTACTTAAAGTTATTATGTTAATATAGAATTAGGATACATTTGTATTTTCTTTCTCAGTATTGTAATCATTATTGATTATTAATAAAATTATTTGAGTTCGATTAAATTCGTGTTTAATTTTCTGTTTAAATTTAATATTGAAAATTAATTCTAAATCTTGTTTAATTATAATAATGTTTATGTTATATGATTTAAGCTCAATAATAGCTTAACTTAGATAATTAAAGTAAGAATTGGATAAAACTTTCCCCACTAGAAAGATTATATAATTGGTTCGATTAATGGTAAATAGTGATGGTAAATGGTTCGATGAATGGTGGTGAATGAAGGTGGAGTTTATTCGGTTTCATAAGATTGCTTAGCGCATATCTTTATCCCAAAGGTTTCTACAAAAGGTTTGATGCCATTTTAATTTTCATGTTATTATCATTTTAGATGAATCTATTTACATTGATTTTATGAGTTATAAGATGAATGGAATAGGGTTATTTGGATCTGCTTAGTTTGTATAGATTGAAGTTAATGAATCTGAAGGAGTGAGTTTAGAATGTTAGTTTTTAAGCTGTATAAGTCTGATTTGATAAACATTCTGTTTTGGATCTAGGAGTTTAAGTTTTGAATAAATCTGTATGTCTATTAAGTCTATTTTGCTTAAATTATTTTTGTGTAATATTTTAAACTGATATTTTAGTTAAGGCCATTTGTGAGTTTGGAATGAAACTTTTATAGAATAATTTGTTAACTGTTTAGTCTAAATTTGAATTCAATAGTCTGTTGATAATCATGGGGTGAAGCTGGTATAGTATGATGTATGATTTAAGTTGATTGAATGCTGTTGATTTTTGTTTAATTAATCTGAGTAGTTTTTTTATTTGTCAACTTTTTTAGAATCTGAGATTTGGGTACAGTGATACTGGTTTTGTCTATGGTTTGTATGAGTTTTATTTAATTGATAAGGTTTGCTGATATTGCTTTTGTCTGTGATAGTTTTGTAATCTGTTGTGAGAAAATTGTTCATATTTGTAATTGAAATTTGCTTTGTTAGTTTTGCTTGCTGATATTATTTGTTTTGCTAGATAGCAATTGCTATCAGACTCATTTAGTTTGATAGCTTATAATTGATTTATCAGTCTTAAAACTGTGTATTCAAAAAGTCACCCCGTGACTTTGGTTAACATTTAAATGTACTCAACAGGATTCGAATCCATGACCTCCTGGTCATAGGCCAAACACGTTTATCATCTCATCTAGCTCTTCTTTTGTGATTTACTACAGCTCTTTTAATTAATATAGTATTATCAAGTGGCTGTCAGCTTTTTTACTAGTCTAAATATATAGTTTTTATTTTATTTCAATTTAATTCATATTATTTACTTTTATATAGTTTTAAAAATAATAAATAAATAAAAACAAAATAAATAATGTTTTATTAATTTCAGAAATTTAATTAGTTATAAAAATTAGTTTTTAAAATAATTAGATTTTCATTAGGTTAGTTTTATATAAAATAGTTTTTAAAAATAGATTTTGTTTAGTTAAAAAAAAAGTAAAAGTTAACTTTAACTAGATTATAGATTTTAAATATTGTTGTTAAATTTGTTTAAATAGAATTTTGTTATTGTAAAAGTAATTTTAATTAAATAGATAAGTTTTTAATTGATTTTTAAATAGTTTAAATTTTATATCGTTTTAATTTTTAAATATTTGTCTTTAGATTAAATATCGGGGAACAATCCATGCACTTAGGATTTAAAACTTGTAGGAGTAATTTTAGATTAAAAACCGATAACCAATTTAAATCGATTGTCCAAATTGAAACAAAACGTCTCAAATTCACTTGATCCTCGTGTACAGCGAACTTGGATCATCAGCGTGTTTAATTAATTTCGCTCTTCGACTTATTTATAGATTATTATCTTTTCCTAGAGGTAATTTCCTAAATTTGTCCTATATCGTATCTAAAGAAAATACATCGACATTTCCTCATCACATCATTCATCTTTTAACATAAATCGTAAAGCTTAGCCTCGTTTATTTTGAAAGAGTACTAATTTAAGGTAGGTAAATAAATCCACTTGTACATGTTTTGGAAGTGCATTAGTAAGCTAGTAGACGACCAACTACGTAGGAAGCTAAACATTAACAAAACCAAATTTGTATGTCAGAGAAATACAAACAGCTAATTAGTTTTAGTTAATCTTATAATCATTGTGTCAGACACAACATCTTTTGAAGTTTGTTTGTTTTAAGTAGTGTGGCATATTCCACTTGATAAGACATAACTTAACCCGGTTCATTAATCGATTGACTTTTTAACTTAACCCGACCTATTGACCAGTCGACATTTAACCCGTTGATTGTATATAGGAACAACCGATCTTGCTTAGAGCATATGTAATGGAAAAAGTATTTATAGACTTGTTACTATTCTAAAAATTTGTTTTTTGTGGTATTTGCTATTGTACCAAAAGCTTTTTAGTCTAGCTTTTTACAAAGACTTGGTGAGTACTAAGTCTATTGTAAAAGCTTAAGTCATTGCATGAGTTTGACATTTATGATATTAAATGCATCAAATTTTTATGACTTGATGTATTGTAGATGCTCTTATAAGTTCTTAAATTTACCACATTTCAAATTTCGATTAACCAATGACTGACAAAGCAAACTTTAACTCAAAACAAAAAGACAGCATGGCGACATGGAACAAATTCAATTTCAAAATCAATAATGGTAAGATTATTATTTCAGAAAAGATAACCTCGAGTCTTGCACGCATTATTGAATAGAGGTGGTAATTGTTATATGTGCGACTTGTAGGCCTAAGGGTAGTTCGGTAATTTTGGTACTAAGGGTATTTTAGTCTTTTTACTAGTATATTAAGTATTAGGTTCCTTCATATGTAAGCTTTGTAGATTGTATTGTTCACTTATATAAGTGTATGTTGTATCTCTAACTTTAGTACCACCAGCGCAATGTAACCTGATAATAAGAATAGCATCTTTTGTTGCAAACACCCCTTTTTTGTTTTTGGTTCCCTTGTTCTGATATTCTTTGATGTTTGTTGCTGAATACTTTGTGACTAATTTGTGATTACTTATCAGTCCTTATAATTCCTAACAAATTGGTATCAGAGAGCCACTCGGTCGATTTGTAGCAAGCTGGAATTGGTTGGGGTTTCTGGATTTGTTTTGGGTTTGGTGGTGGCTGCCGATCAATTCTTGAATTATCAGATTTATTGTTTTGTAATTTCTCTCGTTTCTTTGCATTCACTTATTTGATAGATAAACGGTGTTTGTTAATTGGGATTTTGGATAACAAGGATTTTTGTTGTGGGGTTTGGGTTAAAGCGTATGTTTGAATTGATTATTTTGTTTGGGTTTAGAAATAGCCATTTGTTTTAAGACTATGAGTAATCCGTCATGGTGGAGGCGATCAATCTTTTATGTTTGTTTGTTTGAAGATTTTATGATTTTGGATTTGGAATAGTCGGTTATGGACTTATTGTTGAGCACTAGTAATGGTGATCGATATGTTTGTGGTTTTTCGTTAGGATATAGTTATTCGAATTATAAGTTTCGAATATGAATTTGGTATTTGAAGATCGATTTGGTTCTTGAAGACTTGGTTCAAGTCATTTGAAGTTTGTTCGATCGTTTGAAATTTGTCAATTTGGAAATTTGGATCTTCTTTCGTCGGGTTTTTGAAGTTGGTTTCCCGAATTTGATTGTCTTTGGTGAAGATCGTTTGGTCCGATTTGTTTGCCTGGTTGACCAAGAACACATTCAATCAAATTTCTTCTCCTTCTTAGAAAATTGATTTTGGAAACTGTTCTTTTCCACCACTTCCCTTTTGTGTTCTTCTTCCATCACATGATAATGTCATGCATCATGGAACATATTGTCATTGTTTCAATATAAACATCTTGCCATGTCTAATATCTATGACGAGTTGAATTACATTAAAAGTATCCTTGTCAATCCTCTTCTCCATTATGACTAACAGACCATTGCCAAGCCTCCACCACCACATTCCGCTACTACATCATCTTCTAACTAAGCATGTGGGTTGCTTATTAATAAGACATCTAATTTAAGCAAATCTTAAAATTCTAGTGTAACTAGGATTAGACGTCTGCTTAAGTTTTGCGCTTGTTGTTTCATACATCTTTGTATGACTTATTTTTTCCTTGTATCTTTTCATGTTTTTGGGTTAAAATGATTTATTTTGGATCTTGGTTATCTTTCTCTTCTCTTCTTATTTCTTTTATTGTATGACTTTTTCTATATCTTGTTGGGTGACTCCTTTCTTTTTCTAACCCTTCTATGTAGCTTGTCACCATAGCTTGATTCCTTGGTGTCCCAAGCAAGGGGGAGTAAGCACCTAGGGGGAGCATTAGAAAAGACCGTATCTTCTCTTCTTCAAAGACTTTTGCTACCTTTTGCTTTGACAAAGAGGGAGAAATGAAATAAACTCGTCTTCGAAAAAACGAAAATATTGTTTTCATACTTGATTGAGTTTATGTATTGTCGGAATCAAAAAAGGGGGAGATTGTTAATGCAATGATGTCTAAAAACGTTACTTGCATTTTTTTGGTCTCGCTTGCTTTTGATTACGAAAATATATAAAAAAAAGCATTTACAAAAATAATGAAAATCGAATTCTTGAGTTCAAGTATTTTTCATTTCATCCATTATCACTTAAGGTATGAATAAACAAGTTCTCAACCTAACTAAGTGATCAAGGATTTAATTTTTCTTAAAACTCTTTTTTATTCTTAAGTAAAAAAAGTTTTTAATAAACTTTATTTTTAAGAAAATGTTTTATAAAATTAGAAATTTGAAAATTTAAAAATGACATATTCCATGTGGTTTAGGAATATCCTTTGAGGATAAAAACTTCACCAGATGTGACTAACCAACTAATATACAAAAAGGGAGCGGAGTCTACTCTGGTGGTTCCTTAAATGCCTATGCGGTTCGTTAATGATATTGAACCGCCGAGACTTTATTGAACCGCGCTCAGAAAGAGCCGTTGGAACCTTGTCTTATAAATAATGGACCATTTTTAGATTTTCTTTTCACCTCTTTTGCACACAAATTTCCATATTCAATCCACTTACTTAAATCACTCAAATCCTTGGTTATTTGGTTGATTTCTACTTGTTTAGAAGTGAATCTTTATCCTCACTTTTCATCCTCTCATGTGCAAAGAGAAGAACACTTTCATCCTTAAAGTGTTGTGTCTACCTCAAGATCCATTGAAGATCAAACTTTATTTTCATTCTTGTGTAGTTTTGAAGATCCAAATTATTGTGTAAATTTGGAAGCTGTGTATGTGTTGTGCTTAATACTTTAGACCTTAAAGTATATTGGTATAGATTGGTCCTAGCTAAGATTAGGGCTCGACGTTTAGCTTAGAGTCGAAAATTGGTTAAGCGACGTGTACCGTTTCTCCACCTTGAGGAGCTTGTTGATTAGTGAACTCTCGAGTAAGGAGTACTCGAGGAGTAGAGTAGAAACGAGGAGTGAGCTTCGTTGCCGAACCACTATAAATCCTTGGTGTTTGGTTTGATCTTTCTTTTCCTTATCTCTTTTTTTGGAAATACGCTTTTAGTATTTTGGAAGAATCGGTCACTCCGACAATATGCTAGTTAGTAGCTCGTAGTCTAGTAACTTATGTTAAACAAACAAGACAAATCCTGGTCCATTCTATAATGGTCGGCCTATATGGTAATCCCAAGCCCGTCTTGTGGGCTTGGGTATATAACCCCTCTCCTTAGTTAGAGAGGGGTGGTTGCTCTTATTTTTCACACACAATGATATGTGTTTTCTCATTACTTTCTCTCTCTAAGTGTTTGTGTGTAACCCTTTCCCTCTCTAGATATATAGATTTACATACTTCTAACAATTGTTATCAAGAGCCATGGGATAAGATTTTTTCGTATGTGTTGTTCGTGTGATTTTGATCCAAAAATACCTCGTCCAATTTTTTTTGTGTTTTTAGTAGTTTAATCTTCTTATAAATCATCTACATAGTTGTGGTAGTGATTTGGGTTTCATATTTTGGCTAAAAACACAAAAAAATTGGTGTTTGGATTGATTTTGGTGAAGAAAAGTTTATATAAAGTACAAATCTTGATTTCAATTTTTTGCCATAAATTTAAAAAAGAATGTATTTTTATACTCCCTATGAAGCTAAAAACCTTGGAAGTACAAGTCATTTCGCTGGAAACACTTGAAAAAGTTGCCTTTTCGAAGATCCAAAAATTTGCTTTATTTTAGAAAAATTGCATATTGAGCATTCAGAAACCCTAAATATTACGAGTTGAGACTTTCTGATTATTGTGAATTGGGTTTTTAGTTTATTGTGAATTGTTGGGAATAAATTATAGCCAGTCTACTTGAGCGCTGACAAGAGTAAAACAAGCGTTGACAGGAGTAATACAAACGCTGACAGCTCAAGCGTTGACAAGACAAAGTCAAGCGTTGATACATTGAAGACAAGCACTGATGGAAGGATATACTCTACGCGTTTATTGTATTCTAGATTACTTCTAGTAAAGATAGGAACAACAATGTATTTTCTATATTTATCTTTACCTAGAATAGTTGATACGTAGATTATTGTACAAGGCTTCTTATGTCTATAAAAGAAGACCTTTAGGTTAATGTTCAATATAAGTTTTCATACGTAAACTACTTTCATTGTAAGCAAGTTTGATATCATTAATCAAAGTGAAAGTTTGTTTACATCTTGTGTGTTCTTGTTTAAGTGTTAATTCCGCATAACACTTAGATTGTCATATACATATACAAAGGTTTCTCTAAGTGTATTACTTGATCTAATCTCGTATACATAAAGCTAAATCGATCTAAGTTTGGGATCAACAAGTGGTATCAGAGCCTGTTGAGGAACTTTTGATCTTAAAGAACACAAGAACCCTAAAAACAACAAAACCCTAATTTTCTCAAAACCCTAAACAACATCATGTCAAATCCAGAAATAACCTCTTCCTCTCAACCTTTGCCAAACATCAATATTCCCATGCTTGATGCAACCAACTTTGAATTGTGGAAATTCAACTTTGAGCAATATCTGGGGATCTATGACTACAATCTCTGGGAGATCATTGAATATGGAAACACATTCAATAGAGCTGAAAAGGTTGCTGCTGCTATTGCTAGAAGAACTGCTGTTGCTGGATGTCCAGAAGCAGCTAAGAAAGAAAAACCTGGTGATGGTAGAGCTGTGTCTGCTGAAGACATAGCAAAGAGAAGGGTTGATATGAAAACCCTAAATATTCTGAAAGTCTCTTTGGGACAAGAGAACCAGCATAAATACAGAGGTTATGATTCTGCTAAAGACCTTTGGGCAGCTCTTGAAGTTGCATATGGTGGCAATGAAGATACTAGGGAAGAGAAGAAGAAACAACTCATGCATGATTATGCTGTTTTCAAAGCTCAACCCAATGAGAAGCTTAGCAGTGTGAGAAGCAGATTTCTTGATATTACAAGCAAATTTTCCTTCATGGGAACACAACTTAGTGATGTTGACATTAATGCTACTTTTCTTAAAATTCTTGGAGCGTGGAAGATTGAGGCAAGATCTATACTTGCCAACAACACTCACAAAAGTTCTACTTTTGATGATATCTACAACAAACTAAGGCTGTTGGAGAATGAAACCCTTCTAGAGCATGGAAGTAAGTCTACTAATAGAAACATGGCTTTCTTCTCACATAGTGAAGGCCAATTTAAACAAAAGGACTCTTACATGCATCCAGTTACTGGATCATCATGTGTCAACGCTGGAACATGTCCTGTCAACGCCTCCTATTCAGACGCTGACACATACAAAAGTGACTCACCAAGAGTTAAATCTGCTGGCTTGGATCTGGATACTGTATGTGCTTATATTGCTTCTTTTCCCAATGGTTCAGTGATTACATATGAGGACGTTGAGCAGATAAGTGATGAGCACTTGGAAGAAATGGATATCAAGTGGAATATGGCTCTTGCTAGTATAAGAGCAAACAGGTGGAATAGAAGGTTTAAGAAGAAGATGACCTTCAATGTAAAGGACACAGCTGGATTTGATAAATCCAAAGTTGAATGCTACAATTGTCATCGTATGGGGCATTTCATGAGGGAATGCAGATCTCCTAGAAGATCTGATGCTGGTAAACCCTTAAGTCAAATTGTTAAAGCTCAGGATCCTAAGACCATGGTTGCAGTTCAAGGAATTGATGGTATGGGATGGTATTGGAGCTATTTGGCTAAAGATGTAGAAGAGGATAAAGCTTTAGTTGCTGAAATTGAAGAAGAAGAGCATGTTCAATATGCTCTCATGGCACACTCATCCTCTTCATCAGATAATGAGGGCATTCAAAGACAGGTCAATGATTATGGGTATTGGGATAGTGGATGCTCAAGGCACATGACAGGGAAGGAAGATTATTTGACCAACTTCACTCCCATTAAGGATGGTGATAAGGTTTACTTTGGAGGCGGATATGGTACTATCACAGGCAAAGGAACACTTCTCACCAAGAACTTGCGTTTTGAAAACGTATTTTTGGTAAAGGAACTTGATTACAATCTTTTTAGTGTATCACAAGTTTGTGATAACAAAAATAAAGTTCTGTTTACTGATACTGAATGTTTGGTGTTAAGCAAGGATTATAAGATCCCTGATGAGAAATATATTGACTATAGAACACCTAGGCATAAAGACATATACAATGTGAATCTAAATGGGATTAGAATGAATAAGAATATGTCTTGTTTTTATGGTAAAGCTTCAGTAGATGAGAGTAATTTATGGCACAGGAGACAAGGGCACATAAATTTTAAGAATATAAACAGGCTTGTGAGACTTGGCTTGGTTGTTGGTTTGCCTGAAAAGGCCTTCCACAATGACCAATCTTGTGTTGCATGTCTTAAAGGCAAGCAGCACAAGGTCTCATTCAAGTCCAAACAGGTGCACTCTAGTACTAGACCTCTTCACTTGCTTCATATGGACCTCTTTGGTCCAACTAATATAGAAAGTATGAATGGTAAGTCCTACTGCTTTGTCATCACAGATGACTTTTCTAGGTTTACTTGGACTTTCTTCTTAGCTATGAAGAGTGATACAACTGACACTTTAATTGATTTTATCACTCAGATTGAGAAGAAAATAGGCAATGAAGTTAAAATGCTTAGGAGTGATAATGGTGGTGAATTTAGGAATAAAGTGTTAGATGACTTTTGTACCAGGAAGGGAATTACTAGGCAATTTAGTGTTGCCAGAACCGCTCAGCAAAATGGGGTTGCAGAAAGAAAAAATAGAACCCTAATTGAAGCAGCCAGAACCATGTTGGCTGATGCTCATTTCCCAATAGCCTTTTGGGCTGAGGCTGTTAATACAGCTTGCTATGTTCAAAATAGAGCATTGGTCAACAAAATTCAGAACAAAACACCTTATGAGTTACTTTGGGGAAGAAAACCTAATATTGGTTTTCTTAGACCTTTTGGTTGTCATGTAGTAGTTTTAGATACTAGTGATGCCTTAGGTAAATTTAGTGCAAAAGGTGATGAAGGCTACTTCATGGGGTATTCAGTGCAGAGCAAGGGATATAGGGTTTATCTTAAAAATGAAAAACGTATTCTTGAAAGAGTACATGTTAGGTTTTTAGAGAGTAAACCTAGTGATCCTGAAAGTGGTCCAAATTGGTTGTTTGACTTGGAACCTTTATCTAGGACTTTAAATTATATGCCTGTCACTAATCCAGACATTGTGCAGGTAACTTCAAGTGTTGTGGAAGAACAAGTTGTTAATGTTTCAGGTACACAGGTTCATGAAAAGGTTGGATCACAAGCAGAAAAGTCATCTCCTATACAAGAGTATGTCACAATTCCTATATGGACATACGCTTTTGCTGCTGCTGCTGCTGTTGGTAAAGATAATGGTGGTCCCCAAGTACCACCAGATAACAACATGCATGGTCCTTTAGGCGCTGACAAAAGCAAATCTAGCGCTGACAAGACCAATTCAGACGTTGATGGCTCAGACGTTGACAACAACAGTTCAAGCGTTGTTAGCTCACACGCTGACAAACAAGGATCAGGCATTGATAACACTTTTGCACATCTTTTCTCTTCCACTTTTGAACAAGGCGAACCTTCCAATTTATATGAAGAGGTTCATCCTCATGTTGATGAAAGAGAGTCTGAATAAGAAGATATTGGCAACTTGGAGAATGAGATTGAAGACACCAGACTGTTTGAAGGAGGAGTTCTCACTTCTACTATGAAGAATCACCCCACTTCTCAAATTATTGGTGATATTATGACTCCTATTCAGACTAGAAGATCTCATCAAGGTCTTGGTGGGTTTATTTCCAATATACACAAGAAGGTTGATACCCCTCTTGTGCAAGCATGTTTGTTTGCCTGTTTTCTGTCACAACAGGAACCCACGAAGATATTTGATGCTCTCAAAGAACCAAGTTGGGTGAAAGCAATGCAGGATGAGCTTCACCAATTTGCAATTCAGGATGTTTGGGAGCTGGTTGATTGTCCCAGATATGTCAGACCTATAGGGACAAGATGGGTTCTAAGAAACAAGAGAGATGAAAGAGGTATTGTGCTCAGAAACAAGGCAAGATTAGTGGCTCAGGGATATACACAAGAGGAGGGGATAGACTATGAGGAGGTCTTTGCACCAGTTGCAAGGATTGAAGCTATTAGGATCTTTTTAGCCTATGCATCCTGCATGGGCTTCACTGTCTATCAAATGGATGTCAAGAGTGCTTTCCTCTATGGAACAATTGTTGAGGAGGTATATGTGATGCAACCTCCTGGTTTTGAGGATCCAGAGAATCCAGACAAGGTGTATAGAGTCAAGAAGGCTATGTATGGACTTCATCAAGCCCCAAGAGCATGGTATGGTACTTTGTCTACTTATTTAGTGGACAATGGCTTCAAGAGGGGCACCATAGATCAAACACTATTTACAAAGAAGAAAGGTAAGGATGTGTTGCTTGTTTAGGTCTATGTTGATGACATCATTTTTGGGTCTACTGATCCAAAGATGAGTGAGGATTTCTCCAAGCTGATGACAGACAAGTTCAAGATGAGTGCTATGGGGGAGATGAACTTCTTTCTTGGTTTACAAGTTCAGCAGAAAGAAGATGGTATCTTCATCTCCCAGGATAAATATGTGGCAGAGATCTTGAAGAAGTTTGGTTTTTCTCCACATGAAAAGAGGGCTACTACTCCTATGGATAGAGAACACCCTTGGGGAAAGATTGGAGATGGAAAGGATGTTTATGTCAGTCACTATAGATCAATGATTGGTTCATTGATGTATCTCACAGCCTCTAGACCTGACATCATGTTTGCTGTGTGTGCTTGTGCACGCCATCAAGTGACTCTTAAGGAATGTCACCTTTATGCTGTGAAGAGGATCTTTAGGTACCTAAGATGCTATCCTAGTCTTGGTTTGTGGTACCCAAAGGATTTACCATTGGAGCTGATTGCATATTCAGACGGTGACTATGGAGGTGATAAGTTTGATAGAAAATCC
Organism: Glebionis coronaria; assembly: GCA_025667525.1. NCBI lineage: Eukaryota > Viridiplantae > Streptophyta > Magnoliopsida > Asterales > Asteraceae > Glebionis > Glebionis coronaria. The sequence continues at coordinate 2,794,651 of JANFOE010000249.1, read as the reverse complement.
ACAACTGGTGGATGTCAGTTTCTTGGCAGCAGGTTGATATCTTGGTAATGCAAGAAACAAACAGCGGTGGCTAATTCTACAACTGAAGCTGAGTATGTGGCTGCAGCTGCTTGTTGTGGACAAGTTTTGTGGATTCAGAACCAGCTGTTGGACTATGGGTATAATTTCATGCATACCAAGATATTTGTTGACAATAACAGCACTTTATGCATTATTAAGAATCATGTACATCATTCTAAAACTAAACACATAGAAATTAGACACCAGAGGAGGATGTGTCAGATTTACTAACTAAACCTTTTGATACTGGGAGGTTTCAATACTTGGTAACAAGTATTGGAATGATCAATCTCACATAATATGTGTTTTGGAGTCTTTTTGTAAAAGTATGTACAGGATAATGCATTGTTATTGGTCTTTTTGAGGATTTAGATTTTCCACTATATTTTTCTAATACTGACAAAGGTTGCTTGAACGCTGATAAGTGTTTTTGTAACGTTGTCAGCAATCTATTTGTCTGACGCTGACAAAGCTTCCCTCAACGCTGTCATGTGTTATCGGGGCGTTGTCGGCAACAATGTTAGTTTTGTGGTTTTTCAATCTAAATGTGCAGGTGGTGTTAGCAGTATACCATTGGATACAGAGTTGCTTATGGATCATTGGAGAAGCATTTGGACATGTTTTTATTTATGGATGATGGTTGGAATTTTTAATTCCTATCTTCACATAATTTTTTTTATGTTCATGCATATTTTTAGCAACATATGTATCATAGTTTAAGGGGAGGTTTTAGGAACCTTTAGGATGTTTGGGTATCCATATGATACTCTTATCACAATTCTAGATTGTGTCCACAGGTGAGTATGAGTTAGTTTTACTAAATCATGAGGCACTGTAGCATGCAAAGTTGATATACTATGCATGCTGCCAAGACATTTTTGGCCTAGAATTGGTTGTGGTCTGTTGGGAGACTTGGGAATTATTTTGTCATTGGATTTACCTGGGAGTAACAAGGGATTTTATAAGGTAACTTCGTTGTTAAGAGTTTTGGTTTGCAAGGGACACTAGAGGACTGTTATGTCTATCTTGCATAAGCAAGTGTGCATAACTGGACAGTGCTTGCCGCCCTATAATAATTATCAACTTTTTGGTTATCTTCTCTAGGATAAATTACTTTGTTAAGGTCATTTTTCATTTTTAAACATTTTTATTTTTGGACGCTCACAAGTATTTTTCCAAGCGTTGTTGTGACCAATTTAGACGCTGACATAGCTATGGCAAACGTTGACAAGAATATAGACGTTGGGCGTTGATAGGTTATTTTTGACCGTTGACACTCAATGGGACGTACCCAGTTGTTACTTTTTGACATATTTTTAGGCCGTAATTTTGGGAGCTGATAACTTTCATTTAATGCATGAGATAAACTTATTCTTTTTCAATATTTTCATGATTGCATTTTAAAAATACTTGCCTATTTTTGGGCCAATCACATGCATTTTCTTCTCCTATATATTTGGCTCCTATTTTTAAACAGGGTACCTATTATTCTTGTCTAACACAATTTTCTCTTATCATCTTCAATTTATCAATCATTCAAACAGCTTTCAACAATGGCACCAAAATTCAAACCAAGTGATTTGGAATTAGGATTCAGAAGTCAACACAACATGATCGCGTATCTTGAAGCTGATGATACTCTGTTTCCCCAATACACACAAATGGTGGCGTATTTGAACGCATCTCCTTTTAGGTATGCTCTTTCTCATGCACCACTCATTCCTGTCACACATATTAAACAGTTTTGGAACAATGTCAGTTCCTCAACTATTAATAGAGTGACTACATTATCTTCTATTGTTCATAGGACATGGGTGGTTACTAAAGCTTTGGTACGCCAAGCTTTGCATCTTGATGATTCTGATGGTATAACCACCCTTCCCATTAGTGAAATAGAACATGGACTAAGGGCTTTGGGTTATCCTTTTCCTGCTCAAGTAACTTTAAATAAATATCATAAACAGGAGTTTCCCCCAGTCTGGAAGTACCTAATACATGTCCTCCTACAATGTTTGAGTCCCAAGTATACTGCACACAATGAGATCAATAGATCTATTGCAAGTGCTATTGTGTGCATTGCTACTGGGCAAAAGTTTAATTATTCCAAAATGATTTTTGAGGGCATGTGTAAAAATAAAGGGAACAAAATGACTTTAGCTTATCCCAGATTTTTACAAATGGTTTTTGATGTCCAAGGATACTGCACAAGGGATCATGATGATTTTTATGAGATTCCTGTGCAAAAGAAAGCAATTTTTATGAAGATGAACTCACCCCCACATCGTGACCTACCCCTAACCCCAGCTATGATTGTTGTCATTGATGCAGCTCAACCCCAACCAGACCCCCAACCCCAAATTGACCCAATACCTAAACCATTACCTTCACCACAACATATGCAAATTGACCAAGAACCCTTCGACGCTGACACATTAAATGTTGGCGTTGATGTGCCTATTTCAAACATTGACACAAATCCTTCACAGACCCAAACACCCCTTAACCAACTAACATCCACCTAATCCACATCTTCTTCTCCCCCAACCCAATATAGGTTACAAAAACGCCAAAGGACTACTGGAGTGTTCTCCTCTAGTGGTCCTAGCCATGTAGCAGAGAGAACCACCACCACAAGTGTGGTTGGTGTTATGGATGATGCTGGGACTATTGGTTCTGGCTTGGAAGCTGTCCAAGACAGTCCTACTATCATTAAGACCTCATCCATGCCCAATGAATCTAACTTAGGAGGTCAAATACCCATTTTAGAAGAGGGCATATTGGAACCAATGACTCTAATGGAATTGACGGCTGTCTACATGAGCTTGAAAAAGCAAAATGCAGACTTGGTACAAGTTGTCAGCACACAAGGCCTTGAACTCAAGCAATTGAGGGAGAGGATTGTTATCTTGGAAACTGCTAGTACACGGAGAGGGATGGAGGAATCTTCCAAAGGGGAGGATGAACAAATAAATGTGAGTGATAAGGGCTCTCATGATGGTCAATCTTTGGATGTTGCTGAGGCCCTAACAAGTTTGAAGAAACAGACAGGTTTTGATACGTCTCTAGTCTCTCCTAGAAACTTAAATTTATCATTTTGAGCCATGTTGGAGGAAATTGAAAAAGGCGCTGAGGCAGGAAATTTGAGCATTGACAAGGAGAATTTGAACGCTGACATGAGTATCTTGGGTGCTGACAAAGCAGAATTGGGCGTTGACAGACCTACAAATGAGGTTGATGTATTCCAGTCATCATCCATCATTAAAGATGTTTCTTCACAGGTATTACCATCTACCTTACCAACAGTTGATCCATTAGATAAGGGTAAGGGTATTATGGTAGAGGAAGTTGTTCCAAAGGATGCAGCACAAATTGAGTTTGATAGAAAGTTGGCTGCACAAATTGTGGAACAAGAAAAGAAAAAGGTGGGTGAATCACCTTTTGTTGTCACTTCAGAAGAGCAAGAAGGAAGTGATGAAGCCAGTTCAGACTCTAGTTTTATGATCATAGAACAACCAGAAAGACTTGAGTATGGTGATGAGCTGGCCAAGGAGAAATTGAATGAGTTGAAATTGCAGGTTGATTTTGATATGCCAGAGGTGGTTCAAATGTACCATGCTTGGGAAGAAAGGTGTATAGAAAATCCACATTTGATCATTTCAGATCAGATATGGGGTTTGGAGATTCTTCTCATAGTACAAAAGGATTGCAAGGTCATACTGAAACACAAAGCAAGCAATGTTCTCTCAAATTTGAAAAGGGATAGAAAGGAGTTGTATTTCATGTTGCTCAGATGTCATGGAACAGGATGGACTTATAAGAAATTGACTGGGTTGACATTTGATGAGTTGGAATGTAGAGCTTATCCCATTTGGGTTAGAGTTCAGGAAGAGAACACTCTTAGACTTCTTTCTGATGAAAGAAAAGAAGAACTTGCAGAGGAAATGGAGCTCAAGAAGGCAATGTTTGTTCCCAGACCAGTGAAAAAGGGAGTTTCTCTTGAGTTTCCCAAAGATATGGATTCATTACATCCAAGTGAAGCTGTCATAAGAAAGAGCCTCAAGCTCTCACCATTAGAAGCTTCAGATATGGTACAAGTGTTACCACTTGATTCCAGAAACCCAATTGTAAGCTATGAAGAAGATGAATGTGGGTTTTGGAAGATTGGTAGGTATGGAAAAGAGGTTCACACTTTTACCACCCTTATATCTTTGTTTGCAAGTTTTGACAGAGAAGACTTGGTAGATCTTTGGAGGTTATTAGAAGCCAAGTATGTGACTGAAGCACCAACTTCAGTCAATGGAATATAACTGTGGTCAACATTCAAGAGAATGTGTGGACCAATTGATGAAGATCCTGCTATTTGGAAGGATCTTGAAGATGATCTCAGTGGTCTTCAATGGAGGTTGTATTCAGCTGCTGGTGTTTATTATTTGAGTTCTATAAAGTTTGCTGAGTATCTACTTGTAGATGGTCAGTACTTCATATCCAAGGAAGTCTTGGAGAAGATGAAGAACACTTAGCTGGAAATTGATAATTCAAGTGACGTGGCAAAAGACTTGATCAAATTTATTTATCACCAATATGAGAAGGTTTGTAAGATTCCTCCTAGTTCTTAATGTTTATTCAGAAACTTGATCACTAGAGTAGATATCAAGTTTAGGGTAGGATTGTTGGGAATAAATTATAGCTAGTCTACTTGAGCTCTGACAAGAGTAAAACAAGCGTTGACAGGAGTAATACAAACGCTGACAGCTCAAGCGTTGACAAGACAAAGTCAAGCGTTGATACATTAAAGACAGGCACTGATGGAAGGATATACTCTACGCGTTTATTGTATTCTAGATTACTTCTAGTAAAGATAGGAACAACAATGTATTTTCTATATTTATCTTTACCTAGAATAGTTGATACGTAGATTATTGTACAAGGCTTCTTATGTCTATAAAAGAAGACCTTTAGGTTAATGTTCAATATAAGTTTTCATACGTAAACTACTTTCATTGTAAGCAAGTTTGATATCATTAATCAAAGTGAAAGTTTGTTTACATCTTGTGTGTTCTTGTTTAAGTGTTAATTCCGCATAACACTTAGATTGTCATATACATATACAAAGGTTTCTCTAAGTGTATTACTTGATCTAATCTCGTATACATAAAGCTAAACCGATCTAAGTTTGGGATCAACATGAATTGGGCTTTCTAATTAAAATAATTGGGTTTTCTGATTATTGCGAGTTGGGTTTTCTAATTATTGCGAATTGAAGTTTTAGTTTATTGTGAATTGATGTTTTTTTCAGTTATTGCGAATTGGAGTTTCAAATTATTGCGAATTGAGGTTTGTCAATTATTGCGAATTGGAGTTTCAACTTATTGCGAACTGAGGTTTGTCAATTATTGCAAATTAGAGTTTCAAATTATTACGAATTGAGGTTTGTCAATTATTGTGAATTAGAGTTTCAAGTTATTGCGAATTGAGTTTCAAGTTATTGCATATTGAGGCTTTTCAATTATTGCGAATTGGGTATTCAAACTGTTATCCCGAATTCGCAACATATTATTCTGAATTCGCAATACTCCATTATTCCAAAATCACATAAGATTAATATTCCGAAATCAGAAATTTTCAATATTCCGAAATTGTAAAAAACGTGAATTAGAAGTTTTTTAACATCGTGAGTATTTTGATCTAGGAGATTTTGGATTTTCAAGAAAACATATTTAGGGGATTTAATCAATTTTTCTTCACTAATCAAATAATCAAGAACGTTTACGGCTTATTCGGTGGTTTGTAAAATCCCGCGTATTTATTTTTCGGTTTCTCCATGAATTGTAAAACTCCGTGTCGTTCTTTCAAAAACAAGATCATTTATTACTTTTCTCATTGTTCGATCATCGTTTATAAATCTTAAATTATCGAAATGGAGTATACTTCACTTACGGACAAGTCCATCCTCTCGGGTACGGATAATTGTCCACCAATGTTAGTGAAGGAAATGTACGAGGCATGGACGTCTAAAATGGAACTTTTTATGATGAATCGAGATAATGGACATCTCATTTTGGCGTCGGTTCAAAATGGATCAATTGATTATGGTACCGTGACGGAGGGTACAGTTACTCGTGCTCGCACAATGGCCGACTTGTCCGGATATGATAAAATTCAAGCTAAGTGTGATATTCAAGCTACCAATATCATTATCCAAGGCCTTCCTCCTGATTTCTACAAACTCGTGAGTCATTACAAAGTTGCCAAAGGTTATGGGAGAGAATTCACACTTTGATTCAAGGCACCTTGTCAACTCAACAAGAACGAGAGTGTAAGCTATATGACATGTTTGATAAGTTTGTCTATGTTCCAGGGGAGACTCTTAATGATTACTATTTGAGATTCACTTTATTGATGATTGAGCTTAATATTTTTGACATGAAGATACCGTCGTTTCAGCTCAACACCAAGTATTTGAATACTCTTCCTCCCAAATGGAGCAAGTTCGTCACTGATGTTAAATTGGTTAAGGATTTGCACCAAACCAACGTGAATCAACTTTAAGCTTATTGTAAAACCCTTAATTTTGGGCTTTTGACACGTCACCGATTTTACTCTTATTACCACTCATCCTATAATATTTTTATAAACCACTTTTACATACGAGAACATAATATAGTAAATATTATATATTTATGTATATTACTTAAAAACTTGACATTTTAATCGAAGAGCTACTTTTTTTAAAATTTATTCTAGTATCCTTAGACACATTTTATGTGCATAAATTATTATTAATTATATTGATAATTAATAGTAACAATCTAAAGTATTACATACCGAGACAGACTAGAAACTATGTAAATTAATTTTTAAACGCAAATCATTAGTGCATTTAACCAAGCCTTGTTTAATATCAAATAAATACCACAAGTTATAAAAATTTGGCTTAATAAATTTTCTTAGAACACCTTAGTCTCATTTTGCACCTACCTAATCACCTTGATCATTTATTTTCATGTACAAAATACAAGATAAATAAAACTAAACTTAGATTACTTCTAAACATAACAAAACTATCAAATTCATCTCCCTTGCATCTTTTTCCCACGTGAGTAATACTCCACAATATCTAGCAAATCAAACCAAATCCTCTAGATTGCGACTAGTACATACAAAATCTAACAAACATCTAACAAGATCAAGAAAAATCAATTCTTCCCTTGGCTATGAACATATACACGTTCCCTCTATGCAAACCCAAACAATATCTTCAAATCCAAGAAGCTAAAACTTGTACAACCCTTTTTCCTTCCATAAATTTTAAAACACATCACCTACATAGCATAATACTACAAAACCATGTCTTGTGGCTTCTCCCATAACCACATTTCTAATTTAACCATGTGGCTTCCTTTGCAACCATAATACCAACCAAACTCAACCTCCAATCTTGTTCACATTCCTTACTTATTCTTTATGAATCGAACGGTAGTAACAAACTCAAACATAACACGCATAAGCGTAGCTCACTCCTACTCTTTCACGTTAACATACTGATGTTCTCAATGCTTTGAAAGCATTAACAAAGTTAATGTTTACCTTAGACTTCATCATTCAGTTGTTAAAAGAAAGTAAACCCTAATTACATATGCCTATGAAGGACCTTGGAATGTGGTTGTTCCTTGTTATCTCTTCTTCCTGATTGTGACATCAGAAAACACCAACATTGGTCATCTTCCCTCTTTGTTCAACGCTTGGAGCTGCTGTGAACGAACTCGAGTTCCAGAGTTCAAATCATATGATCCATCCGAGTGTTGTAAGTCATTCTCTATAATTCACGTCACCTAGCCGCAGCAGCATAGGAGTATTGGGCTGTATTGGAGCTAGGATCTTCAAACGACACCAACATGTCCTTGATTTCGAACTATGTGTTCACGCCTCCAACCATTCGTAAGTTCAAAAAATCTGTGTTCTCACATTTTTTTCCCTTTTCTCGTCATAAGCATACATTTCCTATTAACTATCTTATGCTATGATAAACAAAACATGAAACTACTAGTTTACCTTCTAGCGTATATCCAAATGAAAAGCATAAAAACATCTCCCTGATGTAGTGACGCACCATAGGGAAACGTGCATACAAAACACGATCTGGGAAAAACGAAAGTACTAGGGCTTAGCTTACCCCTTAATCAGTAACCATGCCAAATTCGAACGCAAACGGAGTACGTTTGCTAGGTTAAACGAATTAAACATAAGCGTTATTTTTTGTAGGAAACTAGCCCGAACAGCCTACTTTAGATCCCGTTTAGACCCATTAGGACCTTGAGTATGGATCTGGTTATGGCGGCATTTCCTAAATCACCTAACCAGCTTTCCATAGCCTTTTGAATCACCTAAAATGGAGCTATAACGAAGCAGGAAACTGAATTTGAAAATCTGTGATTAACACTTAAAAGGTCTCAGCACTTGTAGTAAAAACTGACAGCATTTACCACATAGGCTGACCAGCCGACTTTGGCTGCGTTTTTTAGTGAGTTAGAGTTAGAACCAGAACTCGGCCCTAACTAGGATATCGTAAATCACCTGGCTAGCTTTCCGTAGACGTCAAGAACACTAAAACGGATAAGTAGCGAATAAGATATAGCCCTTTAAAAATCTGCCTCGAGCTCTTTAAAAATTTTCCTCGAACACTTTAAAAAGCTGATGAAATTAAGGAATTCTGACCAGCTGACTTTAGACTCGTTTTTACCCATTTTAGAACCATTTTCATGCAAAACTTAAAGAACAAAACTTGTAGACGGGATATCTGAGAGTACAAATATGTTTTCAGTTTGCGAAATAGTTAAGTAACGAACCCATAAATGATTTTCAAAAATCAGAATTTGCAATATACATGTACATAAGGTTTTGGATTAAAGGGACTAAACTTGCCAAGTACCGAAAGTTTAGCAAACCCTAGGGGATGTTTTGGTAATTATATTAAAACCAAGGACTTGTGTGTAATTTAACTAAGTTTTATTAATATTATTAATTAATAAACTATAAGGGTTAAATGGTAACTTGCGAAACATGAAGGACTGATTTTGTACAATTAAAACTTGAAGGACTTTTATAGAAAATTAAATTTATACAAGTCCTAATTAATTAAAAATCATTTATTTAATTTATTATACCCTTAGTATTCAAACAAAACTAAATTATACTTAATAAAATGAAAGGTATATTATTTCGATAACTCATTAAAGCGGTACGATAACAAAAACTATAATAAACATGTGATCATGCATTTTCATCATCTATAATCATTTGTGCATTTGTTGTGCATTTACCGAGACCCATTTAATTACTTAGGTAATTCTACTACTTTGTGATAATACTGTTCCGGATTATCAGTGACATCATTACTACCTCTACCACTGAGGTGAGTTCATGGCCCCATACTTTACTGCTTTTATACTAAACTGGGGGAGAAAACATGCAACATATTTTAAATGCAAACATTCACTGACAACAACTCTATCTGCCTATTGTGAATGCCTATGATCTGTGGACTGTGATAGTTAATTATGAGGGATTAAGCGCGAGATGTTATAAATGGATCTATTTGGGACTGACCATCCCTGTCTGGGTGAGTAGCGCTCACTGTGCCTCTGCCGGGCCAAACAGAAATATATCATTGTCGCACTGGGCGTGTCTTATGACAAACCTAGGAGCTACAACAACGAGGGCTCCTACGTCTAGCTTCTGTTATAGGCAATAGAAACTACTATAGTATTTTACTTTGTGCACCTACTATCATTGTGATGTTTGGCATATCAATACTTTTTACAAAACTCTATGAATTCGCCAACTTTATGTTGACCCACTTTAGCATGTTTTTCTTAGGAAATTAAGCTGGATTATATGAGCATGGATTGAGCATCATTTAGGAGCATAAAATGATTGGGGAATCTGTTTTTCACTGGGATACTTGTAACAACTGATATTCAACATTTCAACAGATTGTATTAAAACAATACGTGTATCAGTCGTATTTAAAAATCATATACTTATGACCTATTCTTTGTATGCCATTTGTTCTGTGATCCACAACGTGACACCCAATTACTATTCCGCTGCATACCTAATTTGGGGGTGTCACACTTATCTTCAGCAATACGAACGCCACGTGCATGGTATTCGATTGTCTAAATCTTAAGTTTATGATCCACTTACTATGATTGCTTCTCAATAGATGACTCCTCAACACAACTTTGCTTACTCTTATCAACAACCTTCATATATGCAGCATCAACACATCTATAAGCAACCACAACAACCATCATATCAACCACAAATGATGCCACAACAAGCATTTTGTTGGAAATATGTTCTTACGTATTTAGAAAGGATCGGTCACTCCAACGAGATACATCTAGTATGAGCTTGTGATCTAGTAATGTAACAATATAACCCACAAAGCCCACATGTAGGGTGGGCTATATATACCCCTTCCTAGCATGTTAGGATGGGTTGGTTCTCACATTTGATAATACAACTTTACATTTTCTCTCATTCTCTCTAACCTCTCTCTAGTTTCTCAATCTAAGTTATTCATCTCTCTCTCTATTGTGATCATTCCATATATTAGATAATCCAAGGATTACGTAGATCTTCAATTGGTATCAAGAGCCATGGGATGATTGGTTTGTTCTTGTGTTTGTTATCTTGATTTTTGTGATATTTTGATCTAAAAACCCTCGATCCAATTTTATTTTTGTGTTTTTTTTGTGGTTTAATCTTTCTCAATATCATCCACATAGTTGTGGTAGGGATTTGTGTATTTGTTTTGGTCAAAAACACAAAATGTTTTGATCTTTTGGCTTGATTTTGGGGTCAAAACTCGTATAAGTGGATTTTTGTACGAATTGGTTTAATTTCAGAATAAATGGTACATTCCGAAATCTTGGGGTATTGCGAAATTATTTGGATTCCGAAGTTATTTGGATTCCGAATTGTTAGGTATTTTGATTTGTTGGGTATTCCAAAATTACACAGCTTGGATTCCGAAATCATTCTGTTCATATTCCGCAATCTACAAAATTCATATTCCGAAATCTTCAAAAACCATATTCCGAAACCTTCAAAATCCATATTTCGAAATCTTCGAAATTTATATTTTGAAAATTTTATCGTGAGTTATTTGGTCTTGGATTTTTTTGGTTTCTCAAGAACACATAATTAGGGGATTTAATCAATTTTTCTTCACAAATCAAGGAATCAAGAACATTTACGGTTTATTCGGTGGTTTGTAAAATCCCGCGAATATATTTTTCGGTTTCTCCAACGAATTGTAAAACTCTGTATTGTTCTTTCGACAACAACAAACACAATTACTTTCTTTCGTTGCTCGATCGATAAGTAATTTTTACATTCATCTTCACATTTAACTTCAATGGAACCGTTGAGTTTGACGTCTCAAGAGGGAGAATTACGTCAAATGCAAGACGAAGCTGAAAAATGTGGCAAAAATTCATTTGGTCTACTTAAATTTCATCTAATGAGTCTTGCAAAGATTAAGGTAGGACGAGATTTTGTGGCAATCTTTGGTCAAGATCGTAATGCCTTTATAGACTTGATGTTTCTCAACTCGAACCAACTAGCAGAACACCTCTTCAAAGACGAATTTAATCACTCTGCATCGTCACATGCTTATAAAATCCTCGTGAGACAATTTACGCACTTCATCCTATTCAATATCATTAAATATGAAGATTTTAAGATCTGCCTATCATTTCTTCGAGACACAAATACCGAGGTTCACGATTTCCGTGGTACACTGCTGAAATACATGACATCGGTTTCATCTTCGATTTATAAAAGATCACGACTTCAACCAGAGTATGATAGTGGAGTGCAAGAATCTACGATGTAGATGCAAGAGGAGAATGGTCATACGGTTGACAGTTTGAAGAGTGTTCAAGATTGCAAGAGCATGGAATCAGGAGGAAAGCATGATACCAGCAGCACGTCACGGAATGTTACAGACATCTCTTATGATGACACCATACCTGTATATGACGAAGAACGTACATATACAGTACAAATACAGCATGTTTAGCATTTCGAACTTATTTATGACAAACATGGGATGGAAAAAGGTGATTGTTATACCATTTTTTATTCATCCGATGTGAGTCATAATGGGGGAGAAATTATTCCGAATGTTGTAGTAAATCATGGTAAATGCTTTATGACTGCTTCATTAACCGATTCTGATTCCAAGATTAAAGAGCTTGAAACGATTTTAGCTCAGCAATCTAAAGATCTTGAGGATGCCAAAATTGAATTTTCGAAGAAAACAGATAAATTTGAAAAGTATTTTGAAAAACTTGAAAATCCAAACATTGTTCTTGAACGAAAATTAAATCAAAAAATTCAAGATTCTAAAGCCGAAAAGATAATTTTGTGAAACAAATTACTTTGCTAGAATCTAAGCTGACATCCTAAGACATCTTACTGACAGAAAATGAGACTTTAAAGGCTTAGGTTCAGAAAAAGGTATTTGCATTAGCGGCTCTAAAAAACGAGCTGAGGAAAATTAAGGGAACTAGTGTGGACACTAAGCTTGAAAAACAATCAATCTTGGGGAAACCGCCTAAAAATCAGTCCATTCAACAACCAACTGCATTTATATCCGAGCGACCAAAATCCTCGAGATCGCGATTTGCCTCTCAAGTTGATATGGTTCATCTTTCTAGACCAGTCACTCCACTATTTAGGCCTAATGTGATCAAACCAGCCTATGCAAAACCTACAAACAAGACTGCTACTAGTGATTCTAGGTATAGTTCTAAGAACATGCCACAACATAGGTCGAATAACATGCCTAATAATCACTATGTAGAGGAACCTAAGAAAAGGACACAAGCAAGAAATAGGATTTCTAGATCTCACTAGGATCACAAACACGGTGTTTGTTCCGTATGCATGAAGAGTGTCTTCACAAAAAATCATGCGGCTTGTGTTACCAAAGTCTTGAAGGAGTTACACTCCCGTGCGAAAAGAGGGAATCCCAATGGAAATAGGTTTTCTACCGCTAAGTCTTCGACTGTGCATAATAAAACCATGTCGCCTAGATCCAATCGAAGGTGGCAACCCACGGGTAGGATTTTCAAATCAGTTAATCTTCAATGGGTTACTACAGGAATGATGTTTCCCTCTAGCACTACAAGGGTTGTCTGTGAACCCCCACTTGGTTCTAACGTAGATATCGCTAACTGTGACAACCGTGGTTTTTAGGTTCATCACTTGGTTCTATTTTTAGGTTAATTTATGTGTGACTATATGATTAGTGTGTTTACATGTTTATTTTGCGTGAACGAGGTTGGTGTGGATATCGTATATGGGTATAAGGTACTCATAAGTAAATCGAGGAACGGTTATTTCATGTTCATGAGCTCACAATTAGTGACTATGAAATGAAATGGTGTTATTTTGGTGTTTACGTATACGTATAAGTATTATCGTAAATTGTATTTTTTTAGGATTTGGGATTTAGCATTTAGAGGTCTCGGGTAAGGTGTTTAGTCATGTGAGTATTTTTCGGGATGGTTTTAAGTCATTTAGGACTTAGTTATAAAGTTTATTTCAAAATTTAAGATTTCTTAAAAACTGTATATTTTACGTCTTTTACGGTAAACGCGTAAAATTGACTAGTTTCTTGGTTTTGAGATTTTAGAAAATTTAGGGGCTGAAATAAATTAAGTAAATTTAAGGAAATATTAGTAAAGTAATAATAAAAAATAAAAAGAAAAAAAATAAAAAAAGGGGTATATAGTCGGTTTATACGACTTAAACAAAAAAAGGAAAAAAAAGAAAACATTGTATTGGGCTAGGATTAGTATATTAATTATATAAAGCATTGTTATAAACCAAAACACATCATTAATCCTGGAGGAAAAAAAATCGACGGTCACAAGATTTTTTTAGGGTTTCATTGTTTTTTTATCTTCCATTAACCATAAGGTAAAACCTCAAATCCCTTTTCAATTTAATTGTTTTTAATGTTTTTATAATCAATATATGATGGATCTAGGGTTTATTATAAATTAAAAACCTGAGTTCTTGTGATATAACAATGTTTATAATAATTAGGGTTTGTTATTAAATAAGTTATGAATAATTAATTAGGTTAATCATGTTAAATTCGTCATTAAAAACTGGGCAGAATTTTGTGTCATTGTTTTGATCATATCTAGAGTTCTACCAACTTTAAAATTGCAATCTTGGTACCCCTGGAAATGTAATTGAGTTTGCTTTCAAATACAAGAAACGAGAACTAAATTGGAGGTTGGGAAGTGGGTCAAAAGCAGGTTACATCAATCGGGTGTCAAAACTGTTTTCGGGTCAGCCTGTTTTCTTTTTATGTTTTGAATCGTTTGGGGTACTTAGGGTTATATTTGGACTTTCAAACGAACATGGGAGTTGCTTTATATATTGTAGGAAGTATCTACATTGGGGCTAAGAATATGGGTTAGGGTAAGACCCCCTAATCATAACAAACTTTTGGTATGTTCAAAATCAGTAAAATCCGGATAGACAAAAGTATATATATATATATATATATATATATATATATATATATATATATATATATATATATATATATATATATATATATATATATATATATATATATATATATATATATATATATATATATATATATATATATATATATATATATATATATATATATATATATATTTATATATATATATATGGGGCCTTAATAGTAGCTTTAAGGTTGGACCAAAGGGGAGGAGTTAGTTAACATATTTAAGGGCATACGGTTTCCTTTACAGAGGTCATGGGTATGGTTAGGTGGACGTTTGACGTATAGTTTGGAGACCTAAAAGTTGGGACTGTTTTGTGTAAAATATGAACGGGATAGGTATCAAACTTAACCAAGTTAAGGACTTGTTAGGGAAGGGTAATGGGGTGTTTAAAACATATGAATGAGGAACATATATGGGAGAAGGCTAGATGTCCATCATAGGTTGATGAGCCGTTTTAGTCTTTGGTTCATGTTTTGATTGTGTGCTTTTGTTTGTTAGCTTTTTTGCTAGTGCGTGGATTTTTGGAGAAGCTCAATCAGGTGAGTTTCATAGTCCCATGTCTACTAATGATTTTGACTTCCAGATGGGATGGAAGAGAAACTGTCTTGTTTTTATAAATTATGCTGTGAATGTTTTGTGTTTGGTGATGGACTTGTGCATACTTATGTGATTAACTGCTAGTTGATTCATGATTGTTTTATGTTTTGACTTGGTACCAAGGGGATGATGACAAGGCGGGGCCTTGGGATTGGTTCATAGGTGTATGGGCGCCTATGGGACCATGGTGTTTGGTAAGGCTGGGAGCCTTGGATTTGTTTTAGTGTCTCTTTTAGGTGAGAGTGTGGTTAAGCTTGAGAATAGAAGTGGCTAGTTTCGGAGGCATTAGGATTGCATTTAGAAGGAGATCCTCGTTCCTTCTTAGTTTATTTCTATATGTTTTGAATAAGTGATACTTTGTGGACACCTTTATGATGTTTTCTTTGTGGTAATTGTTTGTCTTGGGTAAGAGGTAGGACTGTTACCTACTTGCCTAGACTCCTGCATTTTGTGGAGATATTGTCATGACATTTGTGTCACAATTTTATGATATTTCCATTTCATTTAGTTATCTCTATAGACACGCCATGTTGTGATGATATACATACGTCGCGCCCCATATTCCGCCATGTTTGGGTGTGACAGAATGGTATCAGAGCCAATGGTTATAGAGAATTAGGTTGCCTAGTCTCGTAGCCTAGTCTATAGCTTAAGGGTCCTCGCATATATGCGTCGTAGCAGTATGTGTGCATTTGATATTAATTGAAGTTTATCTTGATGTTATTAGTTTTTACTTGCGATGTGTGTTAAGTTTTGACTAGTATGGGTTGAACCATAGTAGTTCATACTTAGCCACATGTTATTTTCTTTTCGGGTTGTGACTAGTGCGGGTTGAACCATAATCGTCCACGCTAGTCATGGTTGTATTTTGCTTAAATTATACATTATAATACATAATTTGGTATAGGGTAGTTTTTTTCCTTTGTTGAGTTATTTTATGTACCTGAGGTATAGTATTTTGCTTTTGATGCTTTAGTCATGTTCCCTAAGAATCATGTGGTGGTTCGAGTTACTAGGAGTACGTGGGTAGGAAGGATTTTAAGTTGTTTCCATTCTGATGGGCGACATGACTTATAATTGAATATGTTTTCGTTTTGGATTTTTTCTTTGCTATTTTAGCTAGACTATGGATTTCTGTATTCCAAGAGTTTTCCTATGTTATTTTAATAGTTGGAGTTTTGACCTTATTGTTTATGTGGTTATGTGCTTAGATGAGTTGATGGAGGTATGTGTTATGTGTTGTATTGATTCTTATAAGTTTCATCATAGGAGGGAGTGCATTGGGGAAATGGTAATTGTATAAGTATGGTGGCCAACATAGTTATACAAGTACCACAACTTCAATGGATTCCTATGTATGATTGCATGAAAGAGGGTTAATACATGCATGTATAGTAGATGTTGGACGAATTTATGTATATGTATCCCGATATGCCTACATATGTATGATCCCTCGCTATTAACGATTGTATCCGTAGTAAGGTTTGCTAGCTCGCTTCTTTTTAGGTATTCAACCTCTGTTGTGGTGTATTCTTCGAGTTTCCTATTTCACGTGCCCGTTTTAAAATGGTGTCCTTGGTGTTAAGTATATTGAAATAAATTGGGATTTCTTTTGGGATAATGAAATCTTTTGTGTTGAGTCTTACATTTCTTTTGGTCGGTATATATTGAAAAAAAGACTTGGAAATCTACTATAGAGTTAGATAGTTTGTTGTATCCGGTAAAATAAGGGTAGGGTGTAGGATTCGTGTTTGCAACTAGATATAACATAAGTTTTTGTTATGTAATCAACACCTATTTATTTCAAATTCTAAAAGACCTTCTTTAAAATAAAGCAAAACAAAATTTTCCTACATAAAAAATTCATATAAGTGAGTTTAATTGATATACGTCATTTATAATTATATATACAAGACTAAACAAAGTTCATGAAAATTTCACATACATTTATTTCTTTTCATTTAAAAACGACTACGTTAATTACTAAGATGATTCTTTAGTTTTTAAAACAACTAGTATAAAATTGTTTTGGTCATAACTTATTCGTTTTTAAAGCTTTTTGGGTGATTCTAAAGCCTAAAATTATGTACTCGGAACGTAGTTTTCAAATATTCAGAATGTATTATCATGGGAGGTCAGTAGCTTGGTCGAAATTGGTGTACAAGTGTCGGGTTCAAGGTTGAGTTTTGAATAGTAGTTTTTAAACTTATGATTTGGGATGTTCGGGGTACCTAGTCTTTGAGTTGAGTCTTGAGATCGTATAGAGGGTTCTTTGTAGATTGTTTGAGTCACATAGATGTGGAGAGGTAAAGAAAAATATTCTTTTAGGAAAAGACGATGTCGTGCAAGGTTTAAAAAAATATGCCGCGGGGCGTAATATGTTTTGGTTGTCATTGGGTGTTTCTTGGATTATTTTTCGTTGTCATGGGTCATTTTGAATTGATACATGCTTTGGGTTTGAGTTTTATTTTGAGTCTCGTGGTTTTTTACTTGTTTTAACAGGTGCACGTGAAATATCGTTAGTTATCCGTAGTTTTGATTCGTTGGTCGTGTCTGGTGGGTTCCAGATGTATTTTTGGTTTTGTATTGATTAAGAGAATTGATATAGTCATATGAGGGAATAGTTGGAATGCCCTTTGTGATGGGGAAAGAGTTAGAAGTTCGTAGAAATACGAACTAATGTGGTCATGAGGTCTCTTAGGAGTGCCAAGGGAGATGAATAGAGATTTGCAGAAAGTATGGATATTGGCACAAGTAACGCATCATAGAGAATGTTGGAAGGGGGTGTGATATTTCAAAGGTACTTGTAATATTCGTTAGGTATGTAAAATTTTCCGAAAATTTCTTAAGATTTAGTAGGTTTACCTATTATCTTGAAGTAGAACCATGAACAGAGCAAGTAGAAGGAGCAGGATGAGTTATAGTTAGTGCCTTTCCAAGGCAATTGTTTACGGAATGATTTTAAAGACATGAGTTGTTAGAAATTGCAACGAATGCAAAATAAAGGTTGAGTTGCCTAGTAGTAAATGTGATGTGAAAGCGGATGGATGGGTTGATAAGAAGGAGTATCGATCTTTTAGAATGTGTGTAGAATTTCACGAGTAGAAAGAGGTAGAAATTTGTTTGTGTTGGTGCCAAGAGAGGATGCAGGGATGATGTTAAGAATATTGTATGAACGCTTTAGGTTTACGGTTATGCATTTGGCTTCACCAAAGCACTAGCAGTTTCATGGAGTCAATGAACCGAGTGTGCATGAGCGTATATAAACGAGTTTTCATCAGGAGTATCGACGACATCTTGGTCTACTCAAAGTCTAAGAAGGAGAGTGAGGCGAATTATGAGTTGGTTTTGGAGTTGTTAGGTGATAGGTGTGTAAACACCCATCCTTTTTACCACTTAACTACAATAATAACCAAGCCAAAACGTGTATTTTATTTCGCAAATGTCGGAATTATGCGTGGTTTGTGTTTTTGTTGTGATTTAGGACGAAAATGTGAAAAGGGGAGAAAACACGAGCATTCACGGGCTTTTATCGAAGAAAAAGACAAAAGACGAAGTCAAGAAATCAAGAGTGCAAAAAGAACAGAAGTCCAAGACCAATTCTGAAGATTTATCGAAGAAAAAGTCAAAAGACGGAAGTTTACTAAAAGTCGAAGAACTCAAGTCTAATTTATTGAAGAAATTACAAGACGAGTTATTAATCCCGAGACAAAAGTCGAAGAATTGGAAGATTAAGGACTTAATAATAATTAAAGAAAGAAGAAAGAGGGGAGGAAGCTTCCACTAAGCACCTCCCTAATCCACTATAAATAGGATCCTTAGGCTTTCATTTTTTCTTGTTGGCTAGTTTGACAAACTATGCTCTTCCATTTTCATTTACTTGCACTTTAATTACATGTCATTTACCTTAATTGTCAAATTTAAATACATTGTCTTGCACCTTTAATTCATTTAAATTCAAGTATGTTTCCTTTTATTGTTCTTGAATCTTTACTTTTATAGTTCATCTCCTATCTACCTTTCTTGTTTGATCTTAATCTTTATGCTTATTGTTTATGTTCATGTTATTGAGTTTTTCTTAAATAGATTAAGTGGGTTTTTATTATTGTGGTTATTATTGTTAGTTTTATTTATTTGGTTTGTTTGTTTATGATTAGTAGATGTTATTTGGTTAGTTTGATTTAATCTTTTGGTTGAATTTGATTAGATTAGATTAGATTCGTTCTATTTGTTCTTCCTTGTTCTTCGCTGTGTTTCTTTTCCCAGGTTTATTCCGGATCAACAACTTTATTCCGAACCAAGGAATTCTTCTAATTATTCAGGATAAGTGACATATTCCGAATAAGTGGATTCTTCCGAGTGAAGCAAATATTCCGGATCAGTGTGGTATTCCGAATCAGCAAAGTTATTCCGAATAAAGGACTTATTCCGGATAAGTGACATATTCCGGATCAAGGTCGTTCATCCGGAATAATTTATATTCCGGATCAAGGTGGTTCATTCGGAACATTCCGGATAAAGGAGTTGTTGTGAAATATTCCGAATCAAGCTTATATTCCGGATCAAAGTGTTCATTCGGAATAACTAATATTCTGGATGAGTTGTTTTCTTATTCCGCATGAAGATGATATTCCGAATGAAGGTAATCTTTCCGAATGAAGGTGACATTCCGAACGAAAGGTTATTCCGAATGAGGGTATTTTCCGAATGAGCATTTTTAGTTTTTAAGCTTTACTTTTCCCGCCTTTTTAATTAGTCGCACTTTAAGTTTACCTGCCTTAGATTTATTTTAAGCTTGCCTTAGATTTATTTTTGCCTTAGTTTAAGTTTTAGTTGCGTTTTAAGTTTGCCTTAGATAGTTTTAAGTTTGCGTTATTTACTTTTAGTGCCTTTCTATTTCTCGTCACGCTTTAAATCCTTGTCATTTATTTTAAATTAGATTAGATTTACTCTAAAGTCTCGCACCTTTTAAATATACTACAACGACACAACATTTGTTTCCACCAAAGACAACTGAGTCGCACTTTAAACCATTTTTCAATTCGATTAGACCGATTTCAACGAACTAATATTTTCTTACTAGGTAAAAGCCTAGTATCAAATGGCGCCGTTGCCGGCTCTTTTCGTGAAGATTAACGGTTTTTTGTGAGAGACGCGTTGGCTTTTGGGATCCGTTCACTCGTGAACGTTATTTTTCATGTCAAAAATTTTCAAAAATCCCAAAAACATTTAAAAAATCATAAAAAGCATTTCTTTTTCAAAGTTTTGCACCAAAAATATTCTTCTTGCTTATCTATTATTCTTCATGGTTTTTTATGTCCATTGCGGGAGGTGTAGGGGACCATTATTTGAGGGCGAATTATGTGAATTTTGTTATTGCGAGCAATGCGGAAAAGATCTTCCAACAGTTTCCGATTTACAATTTTCCCATTTTGGATTTTGTCCATCGTGCAATTCGAATAATTCATCCTTTTCTTCTAATCCACCTATTCCTCCCCCTTGCATATATTGTGGCAGCGATTCTCATTGGTGTATTGTATGTCCTATTCGATACCCGTCTCTTGACGAGCAAGAACCGGGTTACAATTACAACAATGGTCCTAGCTATCTACCAAATGCACCAGGTTTTTCTCAATACCCGTGTCGCAATCATTGTGGGGGCCCTCACGATACTTGTTATTGTCAGTCGATGAATTATCATGAGCCACATTAGTACTATAATTCTGGTTTTCAAAATTTTGAGCCCCCACGTCACACCGTCAATCATCAACCTTCCTTCGAACATTTGAGCTCCCACGAACAATGGGCCACTCTTGTTAAGCAAGGTCAACAACTTCAAGATGCTTGCAACAAGATCATCGAAAAATGTCAAGCGGATCAGCAACAAGAGCAAGTATCTAACCTTAGTGCTTACACCCCTCCTCTTGTGCCTCCATATTATTATGATGATGATGACGATGAGACTCCTATTTCTTGGAACGATGAGAATTCTATTCCTTCTCTCGACTTTTCGGCTCTGGAGCCTAAGGATTCACCCATCATAGGGGATGAGGATCTTAGCACAATTCCTGCAAAGGAATCCGACGAATTCATAAAGTCTAGTGCTGATAACCTTGTCCCAATTCCAAGTGAATCTGAGTTGACATCCGACAGTGAAGATGAGTATGATGCGCTTTCTACTGATGATGTTCCTTCCACCAACACTTTGGGAGAGGATTCTTTGGCTTTCTCTAATCCTCTTTCCGAACAAGATGATGATTTTACTTCTAGTGATGACGAGTCACTATCCGATGAAGACGTTCCGAAGGAAACTTTCAAGATTTATTCGAACCCTTTATTTGATTTTGATGACGCTTACATATCTAGTGAGGAGAATCCTCTCTTTGACGAAGGGATTGAGGACATTGATAGCTCCGATTCTCCTTCTATTGATGAGCATACTTTGTTAGCCATGCCCCCTTCTATCGCAGAGGTGGAGAGATTTCACTCTACTGGAAAGGTGACGCGGGTGGAAGGTAATTGTTCTCTTACTTCTCATACTATATTGCCACCTCATCCTACTGCGTGCACGCCCAAGCGGGTGATGTATCGCTTTTACTCTCCTCGTTTCATACCGGGAAATGAGGA
Source organism: Glebionis coronaria (assembly GCA_025667525.1). Classification (NCBI taxonomy): domain Eukaryota; kingdom Viridiplantae; phylum Streptophyta; class Magnoliopsida; order Asterales; family Asteraceae; genus Glebionis; species Glebionis coronaria. The sequence goes on along the minus strand of JANFOE010000249.1, from coordinate 2,772,776 downwards.
TGAGTGCTTTGACCCGGGAGGTGACAATGACCATTCTATGATTGATACCTTTACGGCTTTGCCGAATAGTGACCATCCATTGTCTTTGGGGAATGACAATTTGTCTCCTTTACCCACCCCACCTCCCGTGGATCAAGATTTCACATACTTCTCGTATGTTGAAAGGACCTTTCTACCATTCAAGACTTATCCTCCTGCCTCTCCTTTATTATATTCCTCCGGGAACGAGGACAAGGTCTTTGATCCCGGTATTACATTCAAGGCTTCCCCATGGACCATTGAATTCGGGGACGAGTCAGGCTCGTGACTCGGTTAACAAAAACAAGCGCTCTTCGGGAGGCAACCCGATTATCTATCTATCTTTACCTGTTTTCACCATAAGTGTAGGGGGAGCCCCGTTGGTGTTTCTTGTTTTCTTTCTTATCATGTGCAGGGAGTAGAGCTTCAAAGACACACTCTTGATGACTTTTGACGACCCGTGATTCCGAGTTTCCGTCTTCCCGGTTCTATCCTAAACTCTTTTGATTCTCTATTTTATATTCTTCAATATTAACATAGGAATCACTTTAGTTGTCCTTTCCTTAGCAAGATTTAAACAAAGTGCACAATGTCCTAAGTGTCGGGGAGTTTACTCCCACATGCTTAAACATTGAGGACAATGTTTATATTAAGTGTAGGGGGACTTCTATCGAAGTTAAGTGGGCTTTTCCTTGTATTGGTCCTCATTTTAACCGGAAAATTTGATTTTTCGACATTTTTCAAAAATTTTAATCTATTTTGGCCTAGTAGTTTTACATTTGTATAGTTATTTTCTTTTCTCTCTTTACTTGAATTAATTTTAATAAAGTGGTTTTAATTTTCAACGTTGTGAATCTTTTGACTCAACCCGAGTTTAGTTATCTAAGTTTACTCTAGCTAGTATCCTTAACGTGTTTAAGTCAAGTTTTGCTAGGCTTTTATATAGGGAGCTTTAAAATGCGAAAGTCTTAACTCTCACGGGTTAAGAACAAGAACTTTTTGTAAGTTCCTATAATTGATCCTAGAGAGCTGTTTATCAAGGGAACTTTAAATTGCGATTTCTAAACTTGAAAAAGTCTAAGAATTTGCAAGATCCTATAGATGACTCGAAAACCCAAAACTTTGATTTAATAGGCTAAGCATCCACGAGTCTCATTCCTTGAGATTTTAAACTGTGGAGAACGAGAGATGATAGAGTCAATTATAAGTTTGGTATCCTTCGTGGATTTATGTGAGTTAATTATAAGCCTATTCTCCCATCGCTTGTTAATAAATTTATCTACAATAAATAAGGTTGTACGATTTGAAAAGTTACTTAGCTTCTAGCCCAAGATCGTTTAAAAGTTGCTCGGTATGGATTAGAGTTCATAGCCAAGGCATAACTTATTGAAGCGGGATGCGAAGATTGGCGAGTCCGAAAAGGCCCTAAAAAGGCATGAGGGCTACATTTTGTTGCTAAAGATCCAAAGTGATGTGAAGAATCATTATTCAAAGATCAATATGAAGGATCGAGACACACGACGAAAAGCAAATACTCCCGTAAAGATCATGGAGAAGTCTATCCAAAAAGGCCCTAACAAGGTATGAGGATAAATAGATCCAAGTCCAAAAAGGAGGCGGATCGTTGTATATCAAAATCCCAAATAAAGATTGGAGAAAAATGAAGAAGTCGTGGTCCAAGTATGAAGAATCTCTCAAAACTTCAAGTGAAGAAATTCCTATTATGAAGAGAAGAACATTATTTCATGAACGTCTTTCAAGATTTGAAGTATGAAGTCGCTGCCAAATATCGGTCCGAGAAAGGTCTCAAATCGCGAAGCGAGTTATGCCAAGATATGAACTTTATGAGGTCTCGAGAAGCAGTTTTAAAAGATTTTGTCCTTTAGCTAACTATTGATTAAATCGTCCCACTTTATTTTCAACCTTAATAACTATCGAAATAAGTCAACAATGCATCCTCGTGATCATTCAAGACAACAATAAAACATAAGAGATACACCTAGGAATAAGGGAGTCTAAGTAAATAATTCTCCCACATGAGTTCGTGTTAGTTTGCTAACTTATAATAACAATGATCTCGTTTTTAAGCTTGGTTTGGAGAATGTGAAAACTTGAGGATGATGATCATTCATGACATTTTCAAAACCCTAAGGTATGTTTTTTATTTCCTTACTTACTTTCTTCCTTTGTATATTTATAAATTTCTATCTCTATAATAAAGGCCAATGTGGATTGATTGTGATGGAAAATATAAAACGTGCTTTGTAACTAATGCATTGCATGAGGAAATTGCAATGGTCAAGTGTAGGGGATTTGATAGGTGTGTAAACACCCATCCTTTTTACCACTTAACTACAATAATAACCAAGCCAAAACGTGTATTTTATGTCGTAAATGTCAGAATTATGCGTGGTTTGTGTTTTTGTTGTGATTTAGTACGAAATTGTGAAAAGGGGAGAAAACACGAGCATTCACGGGCTTTAATCGAAGAAAAAGACAAAAGACGAAGTCAAGAAATCAAGAGTGCAAAAAGAACGGAAGTCCAAGACCAATTCTGAAGATTTATCGAAGAAAAAGTCAAAAGACGGAAGTTTACTAAAAGCCGAAGAACTCAAGTCTAATTAATTGAAGAAATTACAAGACGAGTTATTAATCCCGAGACAAAAGTCGAAGAATTAAGAAGACAAGGACTTAATTGTAATTAAAGAAAGAAGAAAGAGGGGAGGAAGCTCCCACTAAGGACCTCCCTAATCCACTATAAATAGGACCCTTAGGCTTTCATTTTTTCTTGTTGGCTAGTTTGACAAACTATGCTCTTCCATTTTAATTACTTCCACCTTTAATTACCTTGTCATGTACCTTTAATTCATTTAAATTCAAGTAAGTTTCTTTATATGTTATTGAATCTTTATCTTTATTGTTGATCTATCATCTACCTTTCTTGTTTGATCTTAATCTTAATCTTTATGTATATGTTCTTTTATTTTTATGGTTTTCATACAAGTGGGTTTTGATTGATTTGGTTATATTTGTTAGATTTATTGATTTGTTTTGATTGATTATTGTTAGTTAATCATTTGTGGTTGTTTTGGTTTAATCTCTTGGTTGATTTTGATTGATCTTGTTTAAATTCGTCCTCTTCTCCTTCCTTGTTCTTCGCTACTCTTTACTTTCCCCATATTCCGAACCAGCATTTTTAGTTATTCATTCCGAATGAAGGGATTTTTAGTGTTATTCGGGATCAGTGAATATTCCGCATCAAGGGATTATTCCGGATCAAGGAAATGTTCCGAATGAGCTTATCTTTTTAATTATTCCGAACCAAGACCTTTTTATCTATTTTATTCCGAATCAGTGTATTCATTCGGAATACTCAATATTCCGGATAAATCATTTGTTCTGAATCAGTGTTTTATTATAACATTCCGGATGAAGCCTTACATTCCGGATGAACGTTTTATTCCGAGTGAGTATTTATTCCGGATGAGCAACGCATTCCGAATGAATGTTTATTCTGGATGAACCTTTATTCCGGATGAGCTATTATTCCGGATGAAGGGAAATATTCCGGATAAACAGATATTCCGAATGAGCTGTTATTCCGGATGACAGAACTTATTCCGGATGAATCATTTTATTCCGGATGAAGGGTGTATTCCGGATGAGCAGTTTTTCTTATTTTTGTAATTTCAGTTTTAGTTTATTTCAAGTTTATGTTTTTTAATTTCTAAGCTTTACTTTTCCCGCCTTTTTAATTAGTCGCACTTTTTATTTACTTGCCTTCAGTTCAAGTTTGCTTTATTTACTTTTAAGTTTGCCTTTTTATTTCTTGTCACGTTTTTAATTTCTCGTCATTAATTTCCTGTCTAGTTTTTATCTTTCAGTATTTCTTTTTACTGTCTTTATTTTATTTTTATTGTTTCAAGTCTTTATTTTAATTAGTGTAGACAACGACAACCATTCTATTTCTTTTCCACCAAGAACAACTGAGTCGCACATTTAACCAACAATCAATTCGAGAAGATACCGAGAAACTTAATTGAAACCCAAGCAAAATCTAGTTATCATTAGGAAAGGGAATTATACGTGAGATTTTCAAGTGTGAGTTTTAGTATTAAGTTTACCATGATGAGTAGTTAGAGATGATGGCATATCATGAAACTAGCAAGGGGCAAAGTGAAGAAGGATGAGGAAGCATTGTGGAGGCTGAAGAGGTGGATTGGATAATGAGTACATCCTGGCATTATCGGAAGGACTTGATAAATTCGCGAAGCATGACGATCGTGAAGCAAGGATTTGGATGCGTACGAGGACGACAAAGAAAGGCGATTGCTTATACGTTGCAGGAACTGAAGATTCAAAAGAACTAGATAAGTCTTAGTTAGTAGAAAGCTGGATTGTTAGAGTGCCTAGAATGCTAGAGGCATTTGGTGTACGAGATGTAGAGAATGATCTATATGGATCATGAACGTCTCCAACACATATTTAGTCCTCTTGATTGAACATTTGGCAAAGGTGATGGGTGGATTTAAGTGATGAAGGAAAATTGCAAGGCCAAGTACCATCTGGGAAAGGCAAGCATAGTTAATGAGACATGGAATAAGAGGGAGGAAGTGATGCTGAGACAAAATTTAGCTATATGGATGACGTGTTAGGAGGGTTTGGATGAAGGATGTAAGATGCACGAGTAGTTGTCTAAAGTAGAGAACGCGTCAACATTTATGTTACATGGCTTGGACAATCATATGGAGAAAAAAGACATAGGCTATACTTCCTACATAGATAAGAGTAGCATAGAAAGGCCGGTGTAAGGACGAAGATGGTAGAGGGGATACGTAATAGGGTAGAGGAATAAGTACGATGAGAGTTGGGTGATAGTCGATAGATTTAATAATTCATCCCATTTTCTAAGAGGAATGAGAAGTCAAGTAGTTGAGAAGTTGGAAGGAGTGCGTACAGATGTGATGGAATAGTAGTCACGAACAATGGAACGTCCACCTAGGTAAAAGGTGTATCACCTGTTAGTATGAAGTATAGTTAGTTACTTGGTACCGAGCATGGGAAAGCAAGGATGAGGTGGTGGTTATGACATGTTTCATGTGAATGTTATGGGAAGCTCTTGGTTATGCAATCCTGCATATACCATTAGATGTGATTAAGGTTGGGAGAACTTCCTAAAGATGGAAAATCCATAGTGGATAGAAGCCGTTAGGTCTGGTGATAGGAATTGTAGTAGAATCTGCTGGACTTAATTCATAGGAGATGAGGTGGATCATTGTTATAGTGGGTAGAAGTTAGAAGCGGCCAACGTATTGGACCAGAGGTGGATCGGAAAACTATGGAGGTAGTGGCAGTGCTTAAGTAGAGGTTGAAAATGGCAAAGAACCGACAAGAGAGTTGTGCGTACGAGAGGCATAAGCCGTTGGGATTTAAGATTGGAGGTAAGGTTATGCTAGAGGTTTCACCATGGAAAGGAGTGATGTGGTTTGTGAAGAAAGGGAAGTTAGCACCTAGAATCATAGGTCCATTTGAAATCCTTGAAAGGATTGGGCTAGTGGCGTATAGGTTGAGGTTACCGGAAGAGTTGAGTAGTGTACATGATGTGTTTCATGTATCAAACTTGAGGAAATGCTTGGCAAGAACTGACTTGCAAGTATCGGTGGACGATATTAGTATAGATGCGAGTCTTCGTTTTATTGAGGAGCTGGTAGAAATTATGGACCGTGAAGTTAAAACACCAAAAAGAAGTAAGACGTTAGTTAAGGTTAGGTGGAATTCAAAACGTGCACCGGAGTTCACGTGGGAACGGGAAGAGTTTATGAGGAATAAGTATCCTCAGCTGTTTGATAATGACGATCCTAAGGAGTAAATCTCGGGACGAGATTTCTATTAGGAAGGAGTGATGTGACAACCGTGGTTTTGAGGTTCGTCACTTGGTCCTATTTTTAGGTTAATTTATGTGTGACTATATAATTAGTGTGTTTACATGTTTATTTTGCGTGAACGAGGTTGGTGTGGATATCGTATATGTGTATAAGGTACTCATAAGTAAATCGAGGAACGGTTATTTCATGTTCATGAGCTCACAATTAGTGACTATGAAATGAAATGGTGTTATTTTAGTGTTTACGTATACGGATAAGTATTATAGTAAATTGTATTTTTTTAGGATTTGGGGTTTAGCATTTAGAGGTCTCGTGTAAGGTGTTTAGTCATGTGAGTATTTTTCAGGATGGTTTTAAGTCATTTAGGACTTAGTTATAAAGTTTATTTCAAAATTTAAGATTTTTTTTAAAACTGTATATTTTACGTCTTTTACGGTAAACGCGTAAAATTGACTAGTTTCTCGGTTTTGAGATTTTAGAAACTTTAGGGGCTGAAATAAACTAAGTAAATTTAAGGAAATATTATTAAAGTAATAATTATAAATAAAAAGAAAAAAAAATAAAAAAGGAGGTATATAGTCGGTTTATACGACTTAAACAAAAAAAGGAAAAAAAAAAGGAAACATTGTATTGGGCTAGGATTAGTATGTTTATTATATAAAGCATTGTTATAAACCAAAACACATCATTAATCCTGGAGGAAAAAAAGTCGACGGTCACAAGAGCTTTTTTAGGGTTTCATTGTTTTTTTATCTTCCATTAATCTTAAGGTAAAACCTCAAATCCCTTTTCAATTTAATTGTTTTTAATGTTTTTATAATCAATATATGATAGATCTAGGGTTTATTATAAATTAAAAACCTGAGTTCTTGTGATATAAAAATGTTTAGAATAATTAGGGTTTGTGATTAAATAAGTTATGAATAACTAATTAGGTTAATCATGTTGAATTCGTCATTAAAAACTGGGCAGAATTTTTGTGTAATTGTTTTGATCATATCTAGAGTTCTACAAACTTTTAAATTGCGATCTTGGTACCCCTGGAAAGGTAATTGAGTTGGCTTTCAAAATCAAGAAACGAGAACTAAATTGGAGGTAGGGAAGTGGGTCGAAAACAGGTTACATCTGTCGGGTGTCAAAACTGTTTTCGGGTCAGCCTGTTTTCTTTTTATGTTTTGAATTGTTTGGGGTACTTAGGGTTATATTGGGACTTTCAAACGAACATGGGAGTTGTTCTATATATTATAGGAAGTATTTGAATTGGGGCTAAGATTATGGGTTAGGGTAAGACCCCCTAATCATAACAAACTTTTTGTATGTTCAAAATCAGTAAAATCCGGATAGACAAAAGTATATATATATATATATATATATATATATATATATATATATATATATATATATATATATATATATATATATATATATATATATATATATATATATATATATATATATATATATATATATATATATATATCTATATATATATATATATATATATATATATATATATATATATATATGTTAGAAGTATTTAAAGTGATGGTCATATAATATACCGTTGCGAAGCTCGTGGAAAAATGCTATTCAACGGAGTCGAGAGTTCTATGTTATTGTTATGTATGTAACGGGAATTAGTCCCGAACACACAAATGAGGAAGGCCTCCTAACCTTGTAAGCCTTAGTATAAAAGGCCCATCCTCCCTCATTTGTGTGTGTGTGTCTCCCATTGTATCTTTTCTCTTCTTCTTGTTTTAGAGAGAGAAACTCTCCTTAGTTTCTCTCACTAGAATCATCTATCTTGTATCTTTCTAATTCTTCTTCATCTAATCTAATATTCCATTCTTAGTTTTAATCTTGATCTTATTCATCTTTATTTCTTGTTCTTATAAGTCGTGTGAATCAATCTAACAAGTGGTATCATTCGCCAAGGGATTCGTGGATAGCTCGTTGGTGTTCTTCAAGTCGTATACCTTCCTTAATCGTGTAGTAGTGATTTGGGCATCTTGGTTTTGGCTTAAAATCAAGTCTTTTGGATCAAAAGTTGAGAAATTTCTTGTTTTTTCATCTTTCCGAATTTCTTGCAAGTTTCACCATCGGAAAGTACAAAGGGAGTGTGGCCAGATCGCAATAACCCAAGGGTTTTACTTTGCGATCTAAAGATTTCGATACCTATTCCGATCTGGACATTCCGATCGTTCTTTGCGATCTGGGATTCCGACGGTTTTTAAGGAACTTTGAGACATTACTCTGCCAAATTGATCTTAGCCACATTCCGATCTAAAGATTCCGATCTGAACATTCCGATCTAAGCATTCCGACAGGTCATCATTGCGATCTAGGATTCCGATAGTAGGACATTCCGATAGTAGCACATTCCGATCTAGGATTCCGATCTACACATTCCGATCTAGGATTTCGATCTAGGATTTCGATCTACACATTCCGATCTAGGATTCCGATCTGCACATTCCGATAGAGGGACATTCCGATAGAGGGACATTCCGATAGAGGGACATTCCGATGGATCATTCCGATGGAAATTCTGTTTGAGTAATTTTTAGACTTAGCCACTATCTAGACTAGTCTCGGAACATAATTTACACGAAGATCAAAAAAAAAAAAAAAAAAAAAAAAAAAAAAAAAAAGTGTTTTTTGGCGGGAAAACCATAGTAAAATTTAATTTTTCCTAGACCATTTTTAGGCCATTTAAGCTTCAATTTCAAATTTTGGCTATGCGAAAATTTTTTTGACCAAAAATTCAAATTTTCGGACCAAAATTCAAATTTTTAGGCCAAATTTCAAATTTTTAGGTTTTATTTTTATTAAAAATTTCATTTTTTCAAGTTTTTTCCCTACTAGTTATTGGCTATTTCTAACTCAATTTCAAAATTTAGTGTTTCAAATTTTTTTCGGATTACCGTTTTGTCGGACTGAGGAATTTTTTGTCGGGCTGGAAAATTTTGGCAAACTTTGATTTTGTTGACACCCCAACACACGCTTTCTACGAATTGAGATCCTGTTTTTCACACGACTTCTACTATGACTTATCAACAAGATAGTGATGCTGCGGGTTTTGAGCATCGTGATAGACAAGTAAGAAAGGAGAGGAATGTTGCCCATCTCCAATCTCAGCTTCTTATAGCACAAAAGGAAGAAGCAGGAATTTCACTTCTAGCTGAAGAGTTTGATCTCATGGCATCTGCAGCAGCATATGAGGAGGAAGAAGAGGTGACTTCCGACTCCATCTTGATGGCTAATTCACAGCAATCATCCACATCGGTAGTTCAACTTGACAGAGCTCCTGTGTATGATTCAGACGGTTCCTCTGAGGTACACCCACGTCTCAATGCTAATGAGTTATATAATATGTCTAATCAGGAGGAAGAGTATACTGAGTCACTTGAGCCTTCCACTGAGACACACGGGGTTCAAACGAATAATAGCAATATTATTTCTAATGCACCCAGTGTGGACCTTAGTGGGGATCAAGTAGCGCAACCTACAACCCTTCCTGACGAGACGCATGCGTATTATAAATCATTATTTGATAAGCTTGCCAAGGATGTTGCTCATGCGAATGTGGTTAATAATAAGTTTAGAGAAACTAATGCCAAATTGACCACTGAGCTTACGGGATATAAGGAACGGGAGAAAAGTTTTGAGATTCATCATGCTAAAATCAAGGAACTTGAACAAGCTCATGCTACATCGGTTTATCAAGAAAAATGCACCACTAAGAAATTAAATGCCTTACATTTAAGTAGTGCAAAAAAGATAAGCGAATTGAATGATGAAATCACCTCTCTTAATAAACAGCTTTCAACTGAAAAATCTATCGTTTCTGACTTAAAAGGAGAAATAAAAAAGCTGAAACATGATTTCAAAATTCGAGAAGATGGGCTTCTTGAGGATTTTTGCAATGCTCAGGATAGGATTAGGGACTTAGACAACCTTTTGGTAAAACGTGGACAATCTATGCAGACGATAAATATGCTCGCACCTAAAGTGAATGAGATAAATTACACCCGTTACAAAATGGCTTTAGGTTGTCCTCTCCTCCCAATCCAGAATACCTTAAGCAGGTTCAGGCCACAAACCAAACTCTATATAATGGTAGTGTGCTCCTGTCTGATGAGCATGATCCTCCTAGTGTGCATGATTCTGAGGAAACTACTGAACTTGCTGAAGAAACTCGTTTAAGAATGAAAAAGCTTGATAAAGAAGTGACACCTGTTTACTATCCAAAAGTTAATCCTCCAACGGTTTTTGTTCGATCTAAAACTAGTACCGAATTGCTTTTGTTACCTAGTGAGGAATTGACAGAGGATCCTCCTAAACCGAGTGTTGCACGACGATTTCTTAACGAGCTCAAAGATAATTTTGTCATTCTCAAACGGGTTGTTAACGCCAAAATGACTGGAGGAAACTTTACATCACCCGTTCATGTCGAGTTACAAAAAGTGCTTCATACAGAAATCAATCCCATTATTAATCAAGTTGATGCGAGGATAGGCAATCTTGAGAACGCTTTTCTAAAAGAACTAGCCAAATTTGTTGAAGACTTCAAATCTTTGGCGAAGGAGGCTGATGAATCTCTTGATAAAATTAAAGTTTTGGAAAGCGACCTTGCATGTCTCTCGAAAGCAAGTGACAGTGGTGATTGTGTTAATAGTAACCCTGTTGCGGTAAACATCTCTGTGTCAGACAATGAAACCCTCCAAAATGAGCTTGATCGTACGAAAGAGAAAATGGAGTCTTATGTCATCAAAAAGGACAACGAATTCACCGATCTTTGGAATAAATATGTCAAAAAATGTGATGAATGTAAGGATGACAAACTCTCGTATGATAAAGCTTACAATGAACTGCAACAAACAATCGAACAGCTACGAGCTCAGTTAGGAGGTGAATGTCGCGACAGTGAGCCTTCAACAAATGTTAATCAAAAAGAGTTCACGATTCTTCAACACCGATATGATTTTCTTCAGAAACATTGTCATTCTCTTGAACTTGCTTTGCAAACCAAAGTTGGAAAAGTTCCTGATGACAATAATTTACAAGTAAAACTCTCTGAATCATTTCGTGAATTAAATGAAAAGAGTAAGGATATTTCTGATCTGAAAGCTCAGATGCAAGACAAAGACATCGCGATTGCTGAGTTGCAGAAACTTGTTGGAAAGATGGGTGGGAAAACTGTGGAAGCTAAGGTTGTAAAATCAGTTGTTAGACAACCCAATGCGTACAAAGTACCAAAGCCATCTATCTTAGGAAAACCGCCTTCTAATGTTTCTAGGTTACCTCCTAATACCGATGTGCCATCGCCTGTACCAAAACCAGCCATCTCACCCTATGTTCCTCCATTTAGAAAACCTACTCTTGCTAAACACAACTCTGTGAATGCACCTTGCACTACTCCTAAGAGTACTCCCAAGTGTGTGACTCTTACGCCCACAAAGGAATCTAATGGTTCAAATGACGTTGGTCAAACCAAAAACCTAGGGGATGGTAAGCAAAAAGGGAACATTCCGAAAGTAAACCATGTGTATTCAAAACCTAGTAAACCAACAACCACTAGAGTTCAACACACACCTAATGGTAATCAACCAAAACCTAGGACCCCTTCCCAACAACCTAGGAATTGGCAATCACCAATGAGTAGCCGTGTTTCGAACATAGTGCCTGAACGGTCAGCAAACCCTAGGTACACAAGACCTTTCGAGAATCTCAAACTCCCTGTATGCCCCACGTGCAAAAAGGGCATTCACCATGGAAATCATGCTCATTGCATTCTGCAATACCTCTATGAGGTAAACTCTCGTGCTTTCACACAGAGAAAGAATGAAGAATCCCATAAGCCAACAAGGAGATTCCCACCCGTCACAAAGAAAAGCAATGACAATAAATCCTCAAGGCGGATCAATGCAGAATCTAGTTTCTCTCCAAAGAAGTCTTCCGCTGTGCAAGAGAACACTAATCCTCGATCTAGTCTTCAGTGGAAACCCACGGGTAGGATCTTTAAGGAAGTCGGTCTTAAGTGGATTCCCATCAAGAAGAGTGATGACACCTGCTCCAGCACTAATGCGAGTGTCTTGAATGTAGAAAATGCATTTGTTACTCCTAACACTAGTATTTGTGCAAATTCTTCTTCTGTCATTGCAGGTACTTCAGCGGATTCTGAATCCATTTCTTCAAAGGGTTCCAATTCTGTACATACAACATCACCCTCTTCTACTGTACAAAGGTCTATTTTGGATTATTTTAAAAAACATTGAAAATCAAAATACAAAAATATAAAACCTATAAAAACAAAATAAAAAACGAAAAAATCTTTCAAAAATACCAAAAATATTCTTCTCGACATGTCTTTCAGTTTCGATAATATGGACGTACCTAGAAATGTCGCTCAATAACGACACGGGTGTGTACATAAAGCTCGAATGAAAGTTCAAATGTTTTTCAAAACATGTCATTTCCCCTTTCTTCATATGATTTGCAGTTACCTCAGATTGTGACTCGTGCCTCAAAGAAAGGAAAGTTGATCACGGATGATCACTTATCCTTAACAACGAGAAAATAAAACTTTCTTGGTCATGAGCTTCCGATAAAAACATTCCATGTTTTAAGCTCATGTAAACGACTTACAGTTAAATGTCAGACTGTAACTCGAACTTCAAATAAAGGAGAGTGTATTTTTAAAGATAACTTATCCTAATAACGGGTAGAGAAATCTATCTCGGGTTGAGCTTATCACAAAACATTCAAAGTTTTGAGCTCAACATAATGGCTTATAGTCACATGTCAGACTATAACCCGGTCCCTAAATAAAGGAAAGTCTTTGACTTATCCTCAACAACGAGAAATTCATTTTTCTCGGTCATGAGCTTATATCGAAACATTCAAAGTTTTAAGCTCCTGAACACAATTTTTCTCGGACTTCTGAGCACAATTTTTCAAAGTATTTCAAAACAATGTGCTCATATACTCCCCTATTTAAATACAATCTCTTTTCGAGGGGGAGTATAATGATTTCATAAACATCTGTTCCAAAGTTTCATGACACATTATTCTCTCCATGTTTCATCACTAATTTCACAAAAATTTCAATTTCATGCAATTTTTGAGGGGGAGAATAGTGATTAAAATATGTTGTCTTGGATAATATCTTTGATGTAAGTGCTTTCTCTTCCTAATATGTGCAAAAACCTTTCCTTTTATGATGCACATATGTAGGGGGAGCGTTTTTGGTGATATAGAAAACTTTCAAGGTGTAAACATTGATTTCATCTACACCTTGACTGCATTTTCAAATGATTTTTCTGGTTACGATATCTATACCCTTCAACACATAAATTCACGATGGTATTGGTGTCAAAAGGTGGTTAGGTATTCGTCCTATGATCCAACCAGAACCGGAGGGATCTTCCCAGGGACAATCCATTAGAACTTAGAAGTCCTTAGGAAAGATGGAGTAGTTGAGTGTACGGGAATAATGCCGACTAATGACTTAAGCTAGCACTGGAACAATCACAACAAGGTGCTAGTTATGACGTCTTGGTAAGCATTGAAGGGGTTGAAGAATGAAAAAGAAATGTAAGGATAAAGGGTGTAAAGAAAGAAGCCCTCCATACAAATTAGGCAGAAACCGGGTCAATACATCTATTATCAGAATCACTTTGATGATTTCTGATACTGAAGACAAAGCATCATGGACCCAGTGATGCAATGCACAACCCTTCCCAGCCTACTCAAGCTTCTCTCAAAAGAAGTTTGTTTTATTGTCACGGAGTTCAACTCATTTCTATCAACTTTCTCACTCCGAGATAGTAGATATTGAATAGGTGGCAGTCTGCTCCAGCCTCCAATCACCAAATAAACGTGCACTTATAGAGTCTAGAGCCAACGAGATTCATCAAAAATCTCATTAGGACACTTATTCCATAGATCAATTGTTGTTCATCATTAGAACACAAGCGATGATTTACAAAGTCCTACGCTCTATCCTTGTGGTATTGCTAGAACATTCAGAGTGATACTCTTTAGTATTCACAGTGATGAATGGAAATCCTTCCAGTGTTAACATCAAACAGCACTGCGGTAGGTCATATGTAAGATTCACTTGAATCAAACATATGTTAACTGGAAAGCAACAGTGGTTTGATTCTTAATTGATTCAAACTCGTTCCAGGTCTCGACGCAATATCTTTATGATCTTGCCAGAACATTCAGAGTAATACTATTCAGTATTTACAGTGACGAATGGAAATCCTTCCAGTGTCATCATCAAACAGCACTGCGGTAGGTAACTTGTGCGATTCTATATGAATCAAACTTGTGTCAACTGGAAAGCAACGATGGTTTGATTCTTAATTGATTCAGACTTGTTCCAGGAAAGTGAATTGACGACTTAATCAGCAGAATGGAACTGCATGATTCACTCCTTACTTTGAATTATCTTTCGATATATTCAAGTATTGAGAACGGCTACCACAGCTAGAAATCCTATCAAGGAAGTTCTTTGAACTTACCTGATCACAGGTACAGTATTCGTACTGTATAACGGGAAACCGGTGGAATGCAAACGGTGGCGTTATCTCAAGAGTCGCAATTCAAGGCCACATATTCAGGATTATTGAAGAAAGCTCAAGAACATCTAAAGACAAAGACTTCCGCTACTCTGATGATCAAGGGAGATTGTTTACAAGCTTTCAAGTCAACACAAAACATGAGTATGTGGAGAAAGACACAAGAACACGAGCTGGCAAAGCTTCAAGATCAAGTCAAGGAAAAGATCAAAGATCCAAGATCACAAGTCATGAAAGGATCGATGAAAGAACTCTCAAGACAACGAGCTTCAAAGTCTGCATCAACAAAGAAGTGAAGTCACATAATACATGACCACCACTTAGGGGGAGATTGTTAGAAGTATTTAAAGTGATGGTCAAAGAAGTGAAGTCACATATTATATGACCACCCCTTAGGGGGAGATTGTTAGAAGTATTTAAAGTGATGGTCATATAATATACCGTTGCGAAGCTCGTGGAAAAATGCTATTCAACGGAGTCGAGAGTTCTATGTTATTGTTATGTATGTAACGGGAATTAGTCCCGAACACACAAATGAGGAAGGCCTCCTAACCTTGTAAGCCTTAGTATAAAAGGCCCATCCTCCCTCATTTGTGTGTGTGTGTCTCCCATTGTATCTTTTCTCTTCTTCTTGTTTTAGAGAGAGAAACTCTCCTTAGTTTCTCTCACTAGAATCATCTATCTTGTATCTTTCTAATTCTTCTTCATCTAATCTAATATTCCATTCTTAGTTTTAATCTTGATCTTATTCATCTTTATTTCTTGTTCTTATAAGTCGTGTGAATCAATCTAACAATATATATATATATATATATATATATATATATATATATATATATATATATATATATATATATATATATATATATATCGGGGCCTTAACAGTAGCTTTAAGGTTGGGGCAAAAGGGAGGAGTTAGTTAACATATGTAAGGGCATAGGATTTCCTTTACAGAGGTCATGGGTATGGTTAGGTGGGCGTTTGACTTATAGTTTGGAGACCTAAAAGTTGGGACTGTTTTGTGTAAAATATGAACGAGATAGGCATCAAACTTAACCAAGTTAAGGACTTGTTAGGGAAGGGTAATGGGGTGTTTAGAACATATGAATGAGGAACATATATGGGAGAAGGCTAGATGTCCATCATAGGTTGATGAGTCGTTTTAGTGTTTGGTTCATGTTTTGATTGTGTGCTTTTGTTTGTTAGCTTTCTTGCTAGTGCGCGGATTTTTGGAGAAGCTCAATCAGGTGAGTTTCATAGATTATGCTGTGAATGTTTTGTGTTTGGTGATGGACTTGTGCATACTTATGTGATTAACTACTAGTTGATTCATGATTGTTTTATGTTTTGACTTGGTACCAAGGGGATGATGACAAGGCGGGGCCTTGTGATTGGTTCATAGGTGTATGGGCGCCTATGGGACCATGGTGTTTGGTAAGGCTGGGAGCCTTGGATTTGGTTTGGTTTGTTAAATCTTGAATATTAGTTGTTAATGCATGTTTGTATCACATTGTCCATATGTCATTAAATTTGGTTATTATTCACAACTTATGGTTTGATTTTGGCGTTGGAGTCTAAACCTATGACTCTCACCAACTTTATGTTGACGTGTTTTAGTGTCTCTTTCAGGTGAGAGTGTGGTTAAGCTTGAGAATAGAAGTGGCTAGTTTCGGAGGCATTAGGATTGCATTTAGAAGGAGATCCCCGTTCCTTCTTAGTTTATTTCTATATGTTTTGAATAAGTGATACTTTGTGGACACCTTTATGATGTTTTGTTTGTGGTAATTGTTTGTCTTGGGTAAGAGGTAGGACTGTTACCTACTTGCCTAGACTCCTGCATTTTGTGGAGATATTGTCATGACATTTGTGTCACCATTTTATGACATTTCCATTTCATTTAGTTATCTCTATAGACAAGCCATGTTGTGATGATATACATACGTCGCGCCCCATATTCCGCCATGTTGGGGTGTGACACTAACCCATGTGAAAGTATGAAATTTTTTTATGCAAGTGCAGGTACCGAGATCAAGGGTCAACAAAAACGAGACAGTAGTCTTATTGTGTACCGTTCTAAACTTCGACTTCAAAAGAACTCGATATCTCAGAAACAAGTGTCTCAGAGGATTTGCGGTTAAGCTTCGAAAAACGATTTACAGTGACATGACAGATTGTAACCCGAGCTTCAAAGAGAGGAAAGTTTATCGTCGATGATAAACTTATCCTCAAAACGAGAAATTAAATTTTCTCAGACACGAGCTTACATTAAAACTATTCAAACGTTTTAGGCTCGTGTAAAATGGCTCGTCGCTAAATGGCAGACAATGACTCGGACTTTAAATAAAGGGAAGTTTATCTATTCAGCGATAACTTACCCTCAAAACGAGAAATTAAGTTTTCTCGGACACGAGCTTGCATTAAAACTAATCAAAAGTTTTAAGATCGTGTAATTGGCGTATAATTATATCTCAGAATATACCTCAGACTTCAAAGAAACGAAAGTTATCCCCGATGATAACTTATCTAACGAGAAATTGATTTTTCTCGGACATGACCTTATATTAAAAACATTCGAAGTTTTTAAGCTCATGCACAATGATTTACAGTTAAATATCAGACTGTAATTCGGACTTCAATTTTAGGAAAGCTTATCTTCAACGATAAATTGTCCTCGTAACGAGAAATTAATTTTTCTCGGTCATGAGCTTGTATTAAATCATTCCAAGTTTTCAGCTCACAAAGGAAAGTGTATCTTTTAAATAAGAGAACTTTTCCTCATAACAAGAAATTCACCTTTCTTGGTCATGAGCTTTACGTTAAAACATCCAAAAGTTTTCAAGTTCATGGAAATGACTTCTAAGTAAATGTCAGCTTAGGAATCGTTCTTCAGTTAAAAGGAAAGTTTATCGCCGATGATAACTTATCCTCATAACGGGAAGCTTACACCTTCTCGGACTTGAGCTCCTTTAGTAAGATATTCAAAATCTTAAGCTCAAGTAATTGGTTTTCAAAACCGTTGAACACAATTTTTCAAGAATTTTTCAGAAGGTTTTTCTAAATATTTAAAAATTGTATGTTCAACAATGTTTTGATAAAAGATCATTGTCTTCTGGAATCGATAATATTTACGATCCTAGAAATGTCATTCAATAATCACACTGGGTTGTAAATAAAGTTCGAGCAGAAGTTTAAATGATTTAAAACATGCTCCATATGCTATTATTTTAGATAGTAACCCGCCTTTCATATTCAAGTCAAGTATTTCACCGGAAAGCTTTGACTCAACAACGGGAATTCATTTTCTCGGGCATGGTTTATTTTATAACCATGTAAGGGATTGTCTTTACGTAATAACACAATCTAACACAAATATATGTACGCATCAGTGAACTTGTTTGTTAAAATAGTAGTTGACTTTTCAAGTTCGTATTTCCCAACTCACAACAAATTGATTGTCCAAGTAATGTCAAGTTCTTAATTGTTTTTGGTTTTAATGAAATTTTGGTATCTAGGTCTAATTCAACAAACACGTGAAAATGGTAAAAATAGTATCACTACGTAACCGTACTACACTAAAAACAAATTGCAATTACCACACTTAAAGCAAGAAGTACAAGTTTTGAATGCACAATTGGTAAAAATGATCAAAATGTAAAGTATGTAAAAGTAAAAGGACCAAAAATGTAAATTCTAAAAGTACAGGGACTAGGAGTGTAAAATATAACAAACTATAACAACTAAATAACAAAACTACAAAACTGCCAAACAAACTTGTAACAAACTCAAAATATAAGGACCTAAACTTGCAAACCCTAAAAACATGATTTTCGAAAGCTAATTAAAACAAATCTGAAATTATAGGGACCTGTGGGCAATTAAACAAGACTTAATAACAAAAACGGCTAACACAACTCCAATAAGCTCGTATGAGCTTATTATCCAACCAAATAAGCTCTGGTTTTTTGCAAACTACTTAAAATCAAGAATTAGCTAGGTGTGTCAAAGGATATAAGCTGAAAACATGTAAAACTCAAGTTAGCTTATTCAATAAGCCCAAAATAAGCTATAAGCTGAAAGAGACATCCACTATTTGATTTTGTGGAAACCTTGGTTTCCTCGAATCTTTTAGCTACTAGCCATTGTTCATATGATTATACAATCAAAGCGGAAAAGAACAATAACTATGTAACAAGGTGTTTAGGCACAAAGAACACATGAATTAAACAATTGGGTTGCTAATTATATTAATAATCAACAACCACTAGACGTGTATACATTAATCCCACGTCTAGTCGACACACGCTTTAGGTTTACATTGTGAATGAAAGTTATGAATAAACCTAATACCCTTGGTTCCTTTTATAGTGTAAGGAATAGGGTTTACAAGAGATACTATCAAATAAACATGTAAATCTTCTATTTAAATAAACTTATACAGAATATATTCTGCATGTTTATCTAAATAGAAGCTTCCAAAGGCTTCTTGTCAATGTTTATGTCAATGCTTGAATTGCATGTGACAATGCTTGGATTGCACTTGACAATGCTTGCTTCTGTCAACGCCTGATTTGTTCTTGACACCGCCTGGAATACACTTGTCAACGCTTAGACAAATGCCTTCATGTTTTCTTCATTTTTGAGTTTCTGCCACATCAACTTTTTGACCCAACAATCTTCCCCTAGTTGATGTTGGCAAAACTCTATGTGTATCTCTTGTAAGTTGTACATCATCTTCAAATTGCTTCCCCTCAATTGTAGCATGTATGTCTTCCCCTTTTTGTCACATCAACAGGGAAGTAAACAATGTATGCAATCTTGAATATTCTCCAAATATAGGCTCTTTGTAATGATCTTGAAGAAAAATAACTATAATATTCTTGATGTAGAAGTAGAGTAACCCAAACCTATGTTACATGTCTTGTACTATCCACGTGATAAAGAACTTATACTCATGGAACAAAGTATAAGTATACCTCGATCCCTTGTCAATATTCTCATCCTTTGTGAGACACTGAGCACGATAATGTAACTCCTTCAAGTGTTATGACAAGTCTTCGCCACCAAACATTCAAAGCACGAACAAGTTATCTTGAAAGTTAGTTGTCATGCTAATTACTTTCAAGATATGATAGAACATAACCTCACGAAAATCTTCTTCAAACATCAAACTTACCATAAGAATTCTTCCCCTTAAGTTAACACCTCTTCATGACGAATATCAATCTTCATATCATATGTAAAAGTAAAAGAAGGATAACTCTTTTGCAAGGCTACCTCGATTACATAATCAAATCCAATAAAGTTCTTCACAAATTGTTGCTACCTCACGTTAAATCATTAATTCATTTAAAAATATCCGAGCCATAAATATCAACCTGATATTCTGAATAAAAACGGAGATTCCATGTACCTTCGTGTGTAAATTCCTCCTTTTTGTGTGCTAAAATCGTATCAATTTTCCCAAACAGCAGCTGTTCTTTTGTTATCCGAGAACCCTTACTGTCCAACATCTCTGTCATGTGTATTGTCCAATATCGGACAAAAGGTATCCACGCTTGAACAATCATTTCTCGGACAACTCATGTCAACGCTTTCTATCAGCGTTTGCCTTATTCATGTCAGCGTCAAATTAACAAACATCAGTGTCAACCATAAACCTTGTCAGCGTCTATTCTTGTCAGCGTTGCTTTCAGCCACTAACACCCTCTAAAGTAACAACTCATATAGCAGAGAGTGCATGTGCACTTATGGATAAATAAATAAATACAGTAAATAAAGAAAACTTACTGTTTTTAACATTTACTCTTATAAATCCATGTTATTTTCCCTTCTTTTTAGTTTAACCCCACGTCTAAATTTAATCCAATCCAATATTTTCGTGGGATATCATAACTGCATCCATATTCTTCCCCGTAAATCACGCATAGGAAGAATATATTTTAACCGTCCCATATATTGTTGCCAAAGATAAAAACGTATCTTCCTTTATCATAGACTGTTGCACTAATCTTAAGAGATACATCTTTGCCAAATATAGAACAAAATAAACGTACCATCACCAGATCAATATTAAGGACGCTTGTGAACTTCTGACTTTGAACAGTAATCATCATGTATAACGTTCATCATCTGTACATGTTGTCCCATGCTTGCCAGATTTAGGGTTTCTCACAAACCCTAAAATTGAAAAGTACTTGTTCCAAATTAGAACTCAACCAATCCTAGATATTGAACTTCTTGCTGAACTGCTATTATCAAAGCATGAATCTAGGGTTTATGAAAATCCTAGAGCAGTAACGTCCATAGCAGTTATAAACACAAAGCATACTAGGGTTCATCATGAATTTTATCAATTCACTCACCAAAACTAGCATAATTGATAGCAACATCATCTATTCTGTTTTGAAGATCGATCTAGGGTTTGAAGAAACCCTACACCATAATTTTATGTAAAACAGAAATCTGAAAATCACCTCTGCAGCCCATTTCGACGCCTAATAACTTTTGATTGGGGATAAAACTCGACAATCCCTCCGATGGATGTCTAGATATATGTGTATAGAATACACACAAGAAATTTCGTGATGATCCAACAGTCCAATCAAAAGTTATGACCTTCTGAATACTGTTGTGCACACAAAAACGTCCAGAAAAACCCTAGACGGATTTTTCTTCTTTTCACCATACACGAACACCTTGTTGGTCCTTACATCACGAGCCACGAGGCTCTGATACCAACTGTGGAAACCTTGGTTTCCTTGAATCTTTTAGCTACTAGGCATAGCCATTGTTCATATGATTATACAATCAAAGCAGAAAAGAACAATAACTATGTAACAAGGTGTTTAGGCACAAAGAACACATGAATTAAACAATTGGGTTGCTAATTATATTAATAATCAACAACCACTAGACGTGTATACATTAATCCCACGTCTAGTCGACACACGCTTTAGGTTTACCTTGTGAATGAAAGTTATGAATAAACCTAATACCCTTGGTTCCTTTTATAGTGTAAGGAATAGGGTTTACAAGAGATAATATCAAATAAATATGTAAATCTTCTATTCAAATAAACTTATACATAATATATTCTGCATGTTTATCTAAATAGAAGCTTCCAAAGGCTTCTTGTCAATGTTTCTATCAATGCTTGAATTGCATGTGATAATGCTTGGATTGCACTTGACAATGCTTGCTTCTATTAACGCCTGATTTGTTCTTGACAACGCCTGGAATAAACTTGTCGACGCTTAGACAAATGCCTTTGTGTTTTCTTCGTTTTTGAGTTTCTACCACATCAACTTTTTGACCCAACAGATTTTTCAACTGAAATGATTAAGCTAATGATTACAAGACTGGAATCTCAAAAACTATGGAAAATGGTTCAGTGAATAAGCTGGAATCTCAAAATAAGCACAAAGAGCTTATCGTTGACTTTCTTTGACCAAAAATTTCCAATCAGCTGAAAACTTCCAAAATGTCTTAAATCATGTTTGTAAACAGGAATGTGCAAGAAAAATGCAAGATTTTTGAAGTGGAAATGTGGGAAATGATTCAACAGTAAGGACTTATCACATGGAAATGCATTTGCTCAACAGCTGATTAATAATCCAATTCCTAGCTTATATCTTGATACTATATTATCTCACATAGTAATTCTTAAAGCTTATATATTGAACTTTGACTAGAATAAAAATCAGCTTTTAAAACTCACTAACAAAGAATTGCCAAGGGATTAAAATCTGCTTGTTTAAACTGATAAAGACTGACCCAATCTTTTTTAATGCAGTTTGCCTGTTTGACTTTAATTTTGACTACAAAAACTCACAAAGTGATTTGTAATGATCTATTGAGTATGTATTAGCTCAAAACAACTACTTAAAATATCTAAAACACTAAAGCAACTATAATCCAAACACTGGTTTTAGGCTGTTATGAAAATTTTGCTAAGACTTATCAGTCAAAAGATCATGAAATCATATGACACTTATCTGAATTTGTCAAACAACTCGAATGAACCATAAACCAGCAAAGTTCCAACAAGTTAACACTAAAGAACAAAATGTGCCTACTGATGATAGTTTAGAAATGAAAGACCAATTAATATCAAGCTATGACTGAATCAAAAGCTATGAGACTACTATCTATCTATCAGATCATATCAAATACACCAAATAAACACCAAAACAATCACAATTCAGTAGTTTAGCTAAGTAACTAGGAATTGAGCATGGCAAGACATTTAAGTGGAACAAAAATGAGAATTTTGATGCCTTTTAGCTATGAAGCCTCCTTTGGTGGAGTAGTTAGGTGCTGAGCCTACTAGGATCAACACAAACACCAACTTTCAACAACCAGTACCTATCAAATCATCATCTTCATCTAGAACTAATCACCTCTGCATCATTCTGAACTTTTGGCAAGAAATTGACCTAGAACTGTCTGAAATCAACTACAAGCTTCCAAAACACATCAAACAAGATCTATTGATCTAATATAATCAATAGAACTAAGCAGTAACAGTGAAGGTAGGAGAATGCAGTAATGAGAAATGATTTGAAGTGAAGAGTGAAAATTTAAGTTTTATTAATGGCAAAAAGTTGTTACAGTTATGTTACACTACTAACTAACTAACTCAAGTGGTTGTCAATCACTTGATATTAGTTACTAACTAAAACTCTAACTGAAAATTAGAGAAAGTGATTAGTGTGTGTTTTTTCACACACTTGCTACAATATGAAAATGAAATGAATACAAGGGTATTTATAGAAGACGATTGAAGTTAGTTGGGGTGCAGTGAAGTGTAGGAGCCAATACCCAGCTTCCACGTGGCCTCAATCTCTCAATTGAAATTTGTAGATGATGAACAGATTTGGGGGGAAAGTATCCACTGGTTGAAATGTTAATTAGATTGTTGGGTTGACTTCGTCTCTTCATTCCGAGTATATTTGGTGTTGAAAGCTTCTTCTGAAAGTGTCTTGATCTCTTGCTTCGATCTGGAGTTAGCTAAGCCACGTGGCATGTTGTTATTGGAAGAAAGAATGAGACACGGATCATTATCCGTTTAGTGAAATACTAATGGTTAAAGGATGGTTAGCTGGCACACTCTCTTTCTTCATTTATTTAGCTGAGTTGGTGATCCATGGTATTAAAATGGTGACTTCTGATTGGCTCTTAGCTCTTCACACGGATCATAAGCCAAATAACTTTGAAAGTTGACAGTTTTGGTCCTTGGACTTGGCAGAATCTTGTTTAAGGTTAGGAACTTTATTGTCTTGTCATTTTAGGCCCTTGAACTTAATGATTGACAATAATAAGCCCCTTGACTTGTTGACTTGATATCTTGACCATGTTTGACTTTGTTCTTGACTTTTCCATATTTGCACTTTTAGTCCTTCAACTTTGAAAGTTGTCAAGAAAGGTCCTTTGACTTTGATTAACTTGTTACTTTTCATCCTCCTTTTGTCTTTTCTTAATCAATAAAGTCTTGATTCTTTTGTTTGCTTCATAATTGTATATTTTTACCTATACAAGCATAAACAACAAAACATACCCATAATACTGCTTTTATGAATCAAAATTAGGTATTTTGCTTTGTGTTTTAGGGCAATTTGTGATATAATTGATATTAGATTTCACTCATATCAAATCCCTTACACTTGATCATTGCCATGACCTCATACAATGCAACATTTTAAAGCACCAATTTACACTTTTCTCACAATTAATCCACCTTGGCCAATATGGAATGCTTTTACACTACACTATAATATATGATGCATGATTTTGATTTATACAATGCAATGCAAAGGAAAACAATTCTATTTATATATTTTTGGATTTTTCTTGAAATGATTTTGATGGAAATAACTCAAAAAGAAATAAAAAACTCTAATTAGGGCTTTAATACCATGAACACTTATCATCCTCAAGTTTCACTTTCCCCATACCAAGCTTAAAAACAAGATCATTGTTATCCATAAGTGAAAGTGCGTCAATTCAGTCATATATATTAATTGTGTTACCATTATAACCCCACTTATTATGCCTCTAAGACCGGTTATTATTTGAGCAAATTGCTTGAGGGCAAATTTGTCATTATTTAAAGCATGAAATATAAGAAATGCAAAATCTCTAAATAAGGAAGCACAGTTTTAATCCTAAGTAACCATCTTATCCATTACTTGAAAAACTGCCCACAATTGATATAAGTCCGACTCAAAAGAATAAGTCATTCGCCTTATGTGTAAGATCCTTATGTCATGCTTTAATAAGTAGCTACACACTCGCTAAGGAAAGAAAACTAAAACTCACGCAATAATTTATATCCGCCGCCTTTTTGAGACCTTGGATCTTCAATCCCGCAACCCGTCAAGGTAATATTTGATTGGAGCAACTATTAAATCCCCGCAACCCTTGTGAGAGTAATATTGGAATTCAATAGCTACTATAATTAACACTTCACTACCCCTCTTGGGAGTCTTGTATAATTATTAGTTTTTTCTTTTTTTTTCTAGCCACTCATTTTTTTATAAGCCGCTCTTATTTTTCTTTATTCCTCACAAAGAAAGTTGAGAAGAATAAAAGGAAAAACACCCGCTATGTATTAAGCATGACATAAGTCTAGTACACATAAAACGTTCTAACTTAGAATCTTAAGACGTACTTATACCAACCACGAATGATTAGTCAAAAATGCATAAGAGACTATAAACTGATTAAAACCGTTCTTGATTATTTATTAACATATATACATGCGTTGACAAGAAAGTAAAGGTTACGAAAGGGGATATAAAATCCACAATTAATTAATATGAGGTTTATCTAGCCCTTTACACTTACTTCAAACTCTATCATCTCTTGTTCTCCATAGTTTAAAACCTCAAATAATGAGACTAGTGGATGCTTAGCCTAATAAACCAATAAACGTCTATATGGTTAAGGCTACTAGCTAGAGAATGCTTAGATAAGCAGACTCGGGTTGAGTCAAAATATCCATGGCGGGCCTAATATGTCAAAGATATCTAAACTTGTTAAACCATTTCCTTTTTATATATTTTTGACGAAAAATAAAAGAAGAAATATATACAATTCAAATGTGTTATGCAAATGAAAAATGATTAACGAAAAAATTATGAATGCATATTTTTGGTGGCCAAAGTAGATCAAAATTTTGAAAAATGTTTAAAAAAAAAAATAATTTCCAAGTTATCATGAAGTCAATAGCAAAGTTCTAGGTAAGGTCACTTCAATAGAAGACCCCCCTACACTTAAGATAAACATTGTCCTTAATGTTTAATAGTATTGGAGTAAACTCTCCTACACTTATTACATTGATAACTTTTCTTAACCCAAGCTAAGGAAAGGTCTACTATAGTGAATTCATTTTAAGCACAATGTGGTTTGAAAATCACAATAGTAACGAAGTGAACCCGATACAAAGGCCTCCTCCATAAGCTCAAATGCAGGCAATGAGAGAGAGCAGCCCTACAAACATCAAGAAGACAAAAGAGAGGCATCCCCCCTACACTTCTGCTCATCTATATACCCATATTCCTATCCTACCACACTCTAGTCTAAAAGATTTAAACCTAGTTATTCAAGCTTGATTTAAGGAGTCTCTAGCTCGACTCGTCCCACACTTAAAGTGTCTATGGAAAACCTATCATGGAGAGTAAAAGATTTACCCTTTTTATGAAAAATCTCCATGATGAGGTAAAGCAAGTTTCAAGTATAAAAAACTCCATAAATATCCATCCGGGTCAAATACATAATTGTCGTCCCACTTATAACACAATCCAACAAGTAACATCCTAAGCAATGGTGAAGTGGGTGAGGTGTTCTTCTCCATAAGTGTTGCCCATAAATTCCCCAAAGGATGATGAGGTGATACTCTAAAATCTCCCACAGTTTTTCCTTTTATTGCATCAGGAGGATACGGAGTTGGTTTATCAATCTCTATACTAGGATCAAAAATCCTTTCCTTGATGGGAAAACAACAAGTGGTGGTAGCCTTAGAAGATTCCCTTTATATGTCACGTCTTGAGAGAAAGGTTGTGGGACAATAGGTATCAACAAACTCTTGGAAGAAACCATCATGACTTGCTTTTCTTTGTCACTTTGAAAGGTTAAGGTGGGAAGGAGAGAAGGTAAAGTGTTTTCATGCAATAAAGAATCTATAAAGAGTATGTCTCCCTCCTTGTCAAAATATCCAAGAATGTACTCAAAAGGTGTATCAACCTCAAGAAACTCATCCCTATCATCAATGATAGAACCCTCCTCATAACCATAATCATCATAGATTGGTATGTCAAAGATTAGTGACTCAACATGTATTTCCTCAAAACCAAAGCTAGTGTGATCATCAAACAATGGAGGCTCAAAAATGGAGAACTCATCATCACTATATTCATCATAAATTGGTGTATCAAAAAGAGGTGGTTCATCATCACTAGAATCCTCATTAGTTTCCTCATTGTGGTGGAAAAGTAGGTTATCAAATGATGTTTCAAAAAGAGGATTGGAATGTATTACAAAATCACCAAAGTTAAGCTCTTGAGGTTCATGAATATCCAATGAGGAAGTAATAGAGGCTATGGTCTCAACATATGGAGGCTCATAATTGGCACTTGTGCAAGCTTCATGAAAATATTCACCACAAACTTCATCAAGGATATTAACTTGATTCTCCTCCTTATTAAGAACATCAATATGCTTCACCGTCTCGGGTTCATTGGATTTCTTAGACAACTTACCCATGTTAAACAAAACTCTTTCATCTCCTACCCGCATTGTGAGTTCACCTTCCGCCACATCAATAAGAGTACGACCCGTCCTCAAAAAGGGTCTCCCAACAATAAGAGGAACTCTCAGGTCCATATCATAATCAACAACTTCAAAATCCGCGGGGAAAGTGAATTTATCAACTCCAACAAAAACATCTTCCGCAATTCCCACCAGATAAGCTATTGAACGGTTTGCTAATTCAAGTGTCATTTTTGTAGGTGTGAGTTCGGGAAGTGAAAGTCTTTTCCAAACCGATAATGGCATCAAATTAATGCTTGCTCCAAGATCCGCAAGTGCCATGCAATTCTCAACCCCCGGTAAATTGAAAGGAATAAAAAACAATCCCGGATCACCAAGCTTAGTAGGCAACTTCTTAAGCAACACCGCGGAACAATTTTCGTTCAAGGAAGCATTAGGCAAATTTCTCTTTGTTCGAAAGAAGATCCTTAATCATCTTGCCAAACTTAGGCATATTAGCTAAAGCCTCCATAAAAGACATATTGATATTCAATTGCTTGAACATCCTCAAAAAATTAGACACTTGAATATCATCCTTGTTCTTAAGCTTTTCCTTTCTTAATCTTGAAGGATGTGGAAGACTTTGTTTTAGTGTAGGTTCGGTGGTAGTTGTTGAAGGATTTTCTTTGTTGGATTTTTCATTGATAGGTGTAGGAGGTGAAGGAATAGTAGGTGTAGGTTTTGAAGGTGTAGAACTAGAAGATGTAGACTTATCACAAGGAGGAACCATAGTAGGAGTCACCAAAGTAGGTTTAGGAGCAATTGAAGGATCATAGGTCTTTTTTCCACTCCTTGTAGTGATTGTATTTACATTGGCCCTTGGGTTGGTTTATGTGTTTGAAGGTAAAGCACCTTGTGGTCTTTGATTGAGAAGCAACATAAATTTCTTGTTTGTTTCCTCATGCATTTCCCTCATTCTTTTCTCATTGGCTTGAAACCTCCTTTCATTCTCTTGATTCATTTTGTGAAGAAGCTCAATGGTGTTAAAATCGTGTGGCACATTCCCTTGAAAGCCTTGTTGTTGGGAAGGTGGAGGTTGATTGTAAAACCCTTGGTTATTGCCATGAAAGTGATGCCCTTGGTTTTAAAAGTTATTAGGTGCTCTATAGTTGTTTTTCCCTTCGTAATTTCCCCTTGGCTCTTGATTTCTTTGAAGCAATTGAGGAGGATTGGTTTGGTTTTGGTTGGGTGGATGGGGTGGAAAGCCGGGTTGAGCAAGGTAATTGTTTGACTTGTAAGAGAGATGGTTAGGGTTGATGTTAGGTTTAAAATGCTCTCTTTGTTCATCTTGATAAGCATAACATTCACCTTAAAAGTTTTGAACTTTGTCACATTCTAGGTAAGAGTGAGGTCCTCCACATATCTCACAACTTAGGGAAATGGCATTCACATCATTGGTAGAAGAGTTTTTCAAGGAAACACTCCTAAAGGCTTGAATCATCTCTTGTTTGTTCTTTTCAGTTACTTGAAGTAGCTCATTGTGACTCTTGAGGAGTTGATTATCAATGGATGTATGAGCATTCTCTTGCACAACATAGACCCTCTCATCTCTTTGGTTATTTGTTTGCACCATGGATTTAGTCTTAATGATATCCTATGCTTCTTGTGTGGATTTTGAAAGAATGTTCCCACCCGCGAAGGAGTTAAGGGAATCTTGATGGCGAGGTCTCAGTCCATTGTAGAAGGTGTTGATTTGGTGAACTTGGTTAAAACCATGGTTTGGGAATTTTCTCAAAAACTCTTTAAACTCTTCCCAAGCCTCACTAAAGGTTTGATCATTCCTTTGTTGAAAACCTATGATTAGGTTTCTCAAAGCGGTGGTTCTTGAAGGAGGAAAGAACTTATTCACAAATTTCTTCCTTAAGTCCTCCTAAGTGTGGATGCTCATAGATGGTTGTCTATCTATCCAATACCTAGCATTACCCTCTAAAGAGAATGGGAATAGGATCAACTTAATGGAATCATGAGGGACCCTATTATACTTAAGTGTATTGCAAATGGATAAGAACTTCTTGATGTGATCATGGGGGTCATCCATGGGTCTCCCTAAGAAGGGTGTAGAAGAAACCATAGTGATCATATTTGTCTTAAGCTTAAAAGTGTTTGCGGGTATCTCGGGTATAACAATAGCATCGACATTTCCCTCTAAATTTGATTGGAGGATCTCCATCAATGGTCTATTATCAACGGTGGCCATGAGTTCGTTTACAGGGTCAAAAGCACGATGCTCGGGATCGGCTTGATGGATGGTATTTTTCTTGTTCTTTTACTTCCTTTTAGGAGGAAGGGGTTGTGCACCAAAAGGTATATGTGCACGCGCTCGAGTGCGCATGCAACTCAACTCGAGGACTGAGAGAGGAGCTCTCGATCGACTTTGGAAAAGAAGGGATTATCCTTTCCGAGGTTCAATAAGTAATATCCACAAGAAAATATAATATATGTAAGTAATACTTGGGTGGCAAAACCCCCAACAAGCTTTCCTTCTTAGAATACTCACTAGTGAACGGGGGGAATGAGGTGGCGTGTAGCTCTTAAGTACCTTTTTCCCTTAGGCTTGCATTGTATAGCAAAGCCGCCTTTCTATTCACTTTAATAGTTCGTATTCTTTGAATTCTTGCCTATTGGAAGTATTTATCTATTTTTGCCTTTAAATTACTTTGATCGATACATGAACTTAGGACCGGAACGCCCCCAAGCATGGTGTATTGCCTCGGCAATACTTATGGAAGTAGATGTATTGGTTGTTCGTAGTACGTATATGTATTTACATATAATAATATAGAGAAAATATTTTCGTATTTATTGGGTTTTTAAGAAAATATTATATGTATGTAAAAACGATGGAAACCGATATATACAATATATTTTTGGTGTAATCTTTTAGGAAAAATATTACTTTTTGAATTTTTTTATTTTTTTTGGTTCATTTCTTAGGAAAGAATTAATTTTGTGGTTTTTTATTTTTTATATTTTTTTATTTTTTATTTTTTTATCTTTTTTATTTATGATACGTA
Organism: Glebionis coronaria; assembly: GCA_025667525.1. Lineage (NCBI taxonomy): Eukaryota > Viridiplantae > Streptophyta > Magnoliopsida > Asterales > Asteraceae > Glebionis > Glebionis coronaria. The sequence continues at coordinate 2,742,464 of JANFOE010000249.1, read as the reverse complement.
AAAGGAATGCTCACAAGGTGAACGGATCCCAAAATCCAATCGAAACCGTCAATCAATCGGCAATCGTAATGTCATGAACCGGCAGCGGCGCCATTTATTATTTGACTTTTCAAGTTCGTATTTCCCAACTCACAACAAATTGATTGTCCAAGTAATCTCAAGTTTTTAATTGCTTTTGGTTTTAATAAAAGTTTTGGTATCTAGATCTAATTCAACAAACACGTAAAAATGGTAAAAATAGTATTAATACGTAACCGTACTATACTAAAAACAAATTTCAATTACCACACTTAAAGCAAGAAGTACAAGTTTTGAATGCACAAATGGTAAAAATGATCAAAATGTAAAGTATGTAAAAGTACAAGGACCAAAAATGTAAATTCTAAAAGTACAGGGACTAGAAGTGTAAAATATAACAAACTATAACAACTAAATAACAAAATTGCAAAACTACCAAACAAACTTATAACAAACTCAAAATATAAGGATCCTAAACTTGCAAACCCTAAAAACTTGATTTTCAAAAGCTAATTAAAACAAATCTGAAATTATAGGACCTATGGGCAATTAAACAAGACTTAATAACAAAAACGATTAACACAACTCCAATAAGCTCGTATGAGCCTATTATCCAACCAAATAAGCTCTGGTTTTTAGAAAACTACTTAAAATCAAGAATTAGCTAGATGTGTCAAAGGATATAAGCTGAAAACATGTAAAACTCAAGTTAGCTTATTTCAATAAGCCCAAAATAAGCTATAAGCTGAAAGAGACATCCACTATTTGATTTTTAAACTGAAAATGATTAAGCTAATGATTACAAGACTGGAATGTCAAAAACTATGGAAAATGGTTCAGTGAATAAGCTGGAATCTAAAAATAAGCACAAAGAGCTTATCGTTGACTTTCTTTGACCAAAAATTTCCAATCAGCTGAAAACCTCCAAAATGTCTTAAATCATGTTTGTAAACAGGAATGTGCAAGAAAAATGCAAGATTTTTGAAGTGGAAATGTGGGAAATGATTCAACAGTAAGGACTTATCACATGGAAATACATTTGCTCAACAGCTGATTAATAATCCAATTCCTAGCTTATATCTTGATACTGTATTGTCTCACTTAGTAATTCTGAAAGCTTATATATTGAACTTTGACTAGAATAAAAATTAGCTTTTAGAACTCACTAACAAATAATTGCCAAGGGATTAAAATCTGCTTGTTTAAACTGATTAAGACTGGCCCAATCTTTTTAATGCAGTTTGCCTGTTTGACTTTAATTTTGACTACAAAAACTCACAAAGTGATTTGTAATGATCTATTGAGCATGTATTAGCTCAAAACAACTACTTACAATATCTAGAACACTAAAGCAACTATAATCCAAACACTGGTTTTAGGCTGTTATGAAAATTTTACTAAGACTTATCCGTCAAAAGATCATGAAATCATAAGACACTTATCTGAACTTGTCAAACAACTCGAATGAACCATAAACCAGCAAAGTTCCAACAAGTTAACACTAAAGAACAAAATGTGCCTACTGATGACAGCTTAGAAATGAAAGACCAATTAATATCAAACTATGACTGAATCAAAAGCTATGAGACTACTATCTATCTATCAGATCATATCAAATACACCAAATGAACACCAAAACAATCACAATTCAGCAGTTTAGCTTAGTAACTAGGAATTGAGCATGGCAAGACATTTAAGTGGAACAAAAATAAGAATTTTGATGCCTTTTATCTATGAAGCCTCCTTTGGTGGAGTAGTTAGGCGCTAAGCCTACTAGGATCAACACAAACACCAACTTTCAACAACCAGTACCCATCAAATCATCATCATCATCTAGAACTAATCACCTATGCATCATTCTGAACTTTTGGCAAGAAACTGACCTAGAAGTGTCTGAAATCAACTACAAGCTTCCAAAACACATTAAACAAGCTCTATTGACCTAATATGATCAATAGAACAGTGAAGGTAGGAGAATGCAGTAATGAGAAGTGATTTGAAGTGAAGAGTGAAAATTGAAGTTTTATTAATGACAGAAGGTTGTTACAATTCTGTTACACTACTAATTAACTAACTCAAGTGGTTGTCAGTCACTTGAGATTAGTTGCTAACTAAAACTCTAACTGAAAATGAGAGAAAATGATTAGTGTGTGTTTTTTCACACACTTGCTACAATATACAAATGAAACGAATACAAGGGTATTTATAGAAGACGACTGAAGTTACTTGGGGTGCAGTGACGTGTAGGAGCCAAGACCGAGCTTCCACGTGGCCTCAATCTCTCAATTGAAATTTGTAGATGATGAACATATTTGGGGGGGAATTATCCACTGGATGAAATGTTAATTAGATTGTTGGGTTGACTTAGTCTCTTCATTCCGAGTATATTTAGTGTTGAAGCTTCTTCTGAAAGTGTCTTGATCTCTTGCTTCGATATGGAGTTAGCTAAGCCACGTGGCATGTTGTTATTGGAAGAGAGAATGAGACACAGATCATTATCCGTTTAGTGAAATACTATTGGTTAAAGGATGGTTAGCTGGCACACTCTCTATCTTCATTTATTTAGCTGAGTTGGTGATCCATGGTATTAAAATGGTGACTTGTGATTGGCTCTTAGCTCTTCACACGGATCATAAGCCAAATAACTTTGAAAGTTGACAGTTTTGGTCCTTGGACTTGGAAAAATCTTGTTTAAGCTAGGAACTTTATTGTCTTGTCATTTTAATCCCTTGAACTTCATGACTGACCATAATAAGCCCTTTGACTTGTTGACTTGATATCTTGACCATGTTTGACTTTGTTCTTGACTATTCTATATTTGCACTTTTAGTCCTTCAACTTTGAAAGTTTTCAAGAAAGGTCCTTTGACTTTTATTGACTTGTCACTTTTCATCCTCCTTTTGTCTTTTCTTCATCAATAAAGGCTTGATTCCTTTGTTTGCTTCATAATTGTATCTTTTTACCTACACAAGCATAAACAACAAAACATACCCATAATACTGCTTTTATGAATCAAAATTAGGTATTTTGCTTTGTGTTTTAGGGCGATTTGTGATATAATTAATATGAGATTTCACTCATATCATAAAACAAGAGGAATCTTGTTTTTATGAAGTTATCATCTCCACATACCGTAGCAATTTATAATTGATATCTACATACTCGACGATGCGACTACTCAAACGGGGACTACAACTCTTTCGATAGAACACGGCTCAACAATTGAGGGGGAGAAATTGTCAAGCGTTCAGATTGACGCTGAAAGTGACAAGTTCACAAATTAGTGTCAAGATAACGATATCAATCGCACATGTGGTGTCAAGAGATAACTTCAAGAGTGACGAGGGAGACCAACATTCGCCAACAAGAACCACGTGAGTTATCACATGATGTTCTCATCATTCAGGTCCAACCTCGTAAATTATAATTTTTTGAATACATTATAATATATGATCTTTGCACATGATATGTACACCCTAATTAATTTGAGGGTGAGCTTGTGAAAATCATGAAGATAACTGGATATGCATTTTTCTTCCTAAAAATTTCTTAAAACTTCATTAAATCATTTGATATTAAAAACATCGATTGGGTTAATATTTTTAATATGGGGAGAAAATGTGATTTATTATTAAGATCAATAATGGTTTGACTTAATGTGTTGGCTCATCTCGACATGTGTGAAATGTTTTCGAATATCGTGGCATATGTTAAGGGGGAGCAAAATGGATTTGCATATCAAAAGGGATTTCATGGTGATTTATACTTACCCACAACCCATTTATTTCACGTCGATTAAGAGTGTGATGACCAAAGGATGGTAGGATAGGTTAAGTCCAATGATTCTTCCAGAACCGGAGGATCTTCCAAAGGATATTCTATAGCTAGAAATAGTAGTCCTTAGGAAAGATGGAGAAAGATTGTGAACGTAGCTGAATGCCGACCAAGTACTTAAGTTAGCACTGGAACAATCACAACAAGGTGCTAGTTATGACGCATTGGTAAGCATTTAAGGGGTTGAAGAATGAAAAAGAATTGTAAAGATAAAGGTTATAAAGAAAGAAGCCCTCCTTACAACTTAGGCAGAAACCGGGTCAACTCATATGTTACTGAAGATAGACATCATGGACCCAGTGATGCGATGCACAACCCATCCCAGCTAGCTCAAATATCTCTCAAAAGTTATTTGTTTTAATCACACTGAGATGAATATGTTATCTATCGATTAATTCATTCCAAATAAATTGATATTGAAATAGGCACTCCTCTCCAGCCTCCGATAACTAAAATCCAAAATGCACAATCGAGTCTAGAGCCATTTGAGATCATCAATAATCTCATTAGGACACATTTCCATATTTCCTTGCTTCTTCACATTCTGTGAAAAGTAAGAAATATATTAAGAGTCCTACGCAAAATCTTCATGATCTTGCCTAAACATCCAAGTAATAGAAAAGTATTTACAATGAAGATAGAAATCCTTCTTGAGTGAACATCAAAAAGCTCATGGTAGGTGACTAGTGTGATTCTTTATGAATCAAACTTGTAATAACTAAAAAGCAACAGTGGTTAAATTCTTAATTGAATTTAAACACGTTCCAGGCTTCTACGCAATATTTTAGTGATCTTCCCAGAACACTCAGAGTGACACTCTTTAGTGTTTTCAGTGATGAGTGAAAATCCTTCTAGTGTTAACATCAAACAGCACTTGGTAGGTAACTTGCAAGATTCTATCAGAATCGAGCTCGTGACAACTAGAAAGAAACGATGGTGCGGTCCTTAATTGAATTTCACTTGTTACAGGTATATGAATTGACGGCTTCAATCATGCGGATATATCTATCTAAATGATTCACTCTTTACGTTCGCAGTTAGCTCTAGACGGTCGAGTAAAGAGAATGGGTTTACCCGCGAAATCTTGTAAAGGAGGTTCTTAATTAAAACTACCTGCCACAAGTACGATATTTAAATATCGTCCAACGGTCTTCACTGACCGGAGTTAAAATGCTACCTACTTAGGTTGAAATGTTCCAAGCCATTTCATCCATGTATATGTTTTGTTGCTAACTGTTTCATGCAGCGTAACAAGACGGTGGCGGTGCGGTGTCCGAGAAGAAGTCATCTCCAAATGCTTATACTTTCTGCACTTAATACTTCAACAAATTCTAGAAAGTCTAAAAGTCAAGTCTTCCGCTGTATCAAACTCTGAAGCTTTCAAGAATTTATAAAGGTATAAGTATGTGGAACATGAAGTCATGAGAAGGCGAATATCACAAGTAATGAATGCACAAGGTCAAGGCAAGGAAACATGCTCAAGACTAAAGTCAAAGATCACATCAGCATATTCACAAGAACAAAATCGAAGACTCAAGGATAGTATGCTAGGTTTAAGATTTTGTAAAATGGTATGACAAGGGAGATTGTTGGAAATACGAAATTCCAAAGAAAGTCTCGGTCACATCATAGTTTGCATAGATCACGAGCTATAGACTATTTAGGACTTTGTCTCTTGGAGCGACCTCCCTTAGGGGGAGATTATTGGAAATATGTTTTTACGTATTTAGAAAGGATCAGTCACTCCAACGAGATACATCTAGTATGTGCTCGTGATCTAGTAATGTAACAATATAACCCACAAAGCCCACATGTAGGGTGGGATATATATACCCCCTCCTACCATGTTAGGAGGGGTTGGTTCTCACATTTGATAATACAACTTTACATTTTCTCTCATTCTCTCCCACCTCTCTCTTGTTTCTCTCTTTAAGTTATTCATCTCTCTCTCTATTGTGAGCATTCCACACATTAGATAATCCAAGGATTACGTAGATCTACACATTTCAACAACAAAGTGTTCTCCAACAGCCACTCACTCATCAAGCATCTTCATCTCAAACTATCAATTCTCCAATGGTCTATACTCCTCAGCAAGGATATTTTCCAATTGAAGCACCACAAGCACAAGCCTTGTATTCCAATGAACTTTCAGCAATTCAAGTATCGGTTCTTAGAGCAAATGATTCCCCAACTGATGTTTTAAACCATCTCACTGCCTACTTGTCAAAACTTATTGCAACTAGAGGATTTCCCCTACGAGAAATCATCTCCACACTTCTTCAAATCCTCGTCAACAAGCCACTATTCAAGATGGTCAAGTGACGGTGTAATCAATTCAAGGAAGGCAAAACTCATATGGACCATGTACAAGAACCGTAAACACAATCCATGAATGCTCAAGCTGTGAGTGCTCAAGCTAGTGTAAATGGAAGCTTCATTGGTCCTCAAAAAGTTGTGACTTGCTACAATTGTTGATCACAAGGTCATGGCAAGACAATTTACTCAGCCAAAAAGGAGAACGCATGCGTCATGGTTTCAAGAGAAGATGTTCTTGGTCGAAGCTAAATCAAAGGGAAAGATTTTGGATTTAGAGGAGTTAGCATTTCATGCAGACCAAGGGGCAACAGATAATGAAGGCATTACAATTGTCGCTACTTCTAATGATGCATATCAAGCGGATGATCTTGATGCATATGATTCGGATTGTGATGACCTTCACTCAGCCCAAGCTTCTCTCGTTGCTAACATTTCTCACTACGGTTCAAATGTTGTTAGTGAGGTACCAACCACAACCAATATTGTTCATAATAATCCACATGGCATGAAAATAACAACCCCGAACAGCCTTCGGTAGATAGTAATTCAAATGTTGGGGTATCCAATACTTCACATTTGAGTGAACCTCAACCAAATGCTACGATGTGTATGGAATCTTATGCTCAACATGATTTTGTAATGGTGCCTAAACATATAATTGATAATATGAATGTGGCTGTCCGACAAACCGTAGATGTGAATGCCAGTGATGAGATGGCATTTATACATGATCTCATCGTTCTTTTCGGACTTTAAATGCATAAAAATGTCATAAAATACCATATATATATGCTTGTGTTTGTTTACTTGTGTATTTTAGGTATGGATATCGTGAAAAAGACAAAAGATCACAAGTTACAAGGAAAAACGGACACGAGAAACGAAGACGTACAAAGAAACGGGCCCTAATCATGGAATTCTCAACAAATACCCTTGAAGACTTGAAGACAAACAATATTGATCCTCATTTATTGAAGAAATGACACTTAAAACCCTTGTATATTCATAATTACAAGTTTGGTCCCTTAAGTTTGTCAAAATTACACAAAAGGTCCTTCAACTTTAAAGAAATGGTAAGATTAGTCCCTCAACAAATCAAAATTGCCAATAATGGTCCCTCATGAAGTAAAAGATACAATGAAGACCTTTGAAGATCAACATTGTCCAAGATCAGTCCTTGAATTATCTCAAAATGGCAAAAAGAACCCTTGAAAACCCTTTTGAAAAGTTATGTGCCAAAAATGACAAGTGGTGAAAAGTTGTTACAAAGGATTTAGACGCTGATGGGGTTTAAAACACAAATGACAAAAGAAAGGAAAAAGAAGGGTTAAACATGGGCATTTGAAACATTTAAACACAAGATGCGCCAAACACTTCCCCAATCCTACAAAAACGGATCAAAAGGTATTACTGTAGCAGTCAAGAACTCAGATTTTACTCCACTTAAAACAAAGGGTAAATGAAATTACCCTTACCTACACTTGATTCACACGCCTATAATCTCATCCCAACCTTAAAACACTCACTCCCACTCACCAAATGGCCCCACCACCAAAACCGTTTCACCATCATGTGACAACTTCCTCATCAAGGATTGCCACGTGTCAAGATCAACAGCCCACATCATTTGCTTCATCACAAAGCTATTATAAACGGTTTGGATGCATTTTGGACAGCTCACACCAAGAAAACGTCTAGAAGACCAAGGGCATTTTAGAGAAATCACATCTAGGGTTTATGAATAGTGTTTAGCCAGGCATTTGCCTATAAAAGGAGACCTCAACATGTGAGAGTCCCTTTGTTCCAGTTTTAGGCTATTAATCTTTGTAATTCCTTTTTAAAGTAATAAAATTTGATTTTCTGAATTTTGAGAAATCTTGTTCTTGTTTATTAAAAGTTGGTGTTGGAATAGCCTAATTCTGAGTTCCATTTATATGTTTAAAGGTTTTTGAGGCAAGGTTTTAGTTGATAAAGCTTGGGTTTCAAAAATCAGAAAGTGCTTGTTTATTTGATCTCACCTTATAGTTTGTTCATCTTAGCAGCATTGGAAGCTGGTACTTGTTTTGCTAGTACCTCAGCTCAAACAATCCAGGGCCTGGATGTAGGTCTTGGAGGTTTGCACCTTCTTCCCTTTTCATTTTCTCTTTAAGTTTCTGATTATTTGTGATTTTTGTGGATTTATGCTTGAATCTGTGTTATTGTGGGTGATTATTGTTGATTTGGCTTGGTTTGATGTTATTGAGGTGTTATTGATCTGATTTGTGGGTTGAATCTTCATAAGCCTTTGAAAATTTGTGTAATCAAGTTTTAAAAGGGTGTTTGGGATTACTGCATAAGTTGGATTTGTGACTTGTTAAGTGCTTGTGTGTTGTTTGCAAGTATTGGTATCTGTTTGTTGGGTGTTTTGGTTCATCTGTTTGCAGGTTTTGTGGTCTTGAACACATAGATTCATAGATTGGCTATAAAATCTTCATAACTTGGTAAAATTGGCTAGGATTTTGAGGACACCTAGATCTAAGCATAGGTTAAGGGTAACAAGTGCTAAATCATAGTTAATCACACCAGTGTAGAAGGATTTGAGTCTTGAATTTGGATCAAGTGTCAAGTATATCAGCAAACTATTTCTGCATATTGTTCATTGTTCATCAGTAACTTCTAGTGCTTTGATCTTGTTGATTTCTTTGATTCAGTGTTTGATTCTTGTTGCTTTGTGTTTATTGTTAGTTTATATAGCTTGTGTATGCATCTGGTTAAGTTTGGTTGGCTTATTTTGCTTAAATCTGCTTATTAAGTGCTTAACTGCTTATTTGCATATCTGGTGCTTATCTGGTGACTGTTTGGCTTATTGTGGCTTATTGTGTGGATCATTTTGTGATTTTATTGTTGCTATTGACTCCTTGTGGTTCACTGATCACAAAGGTGCCTTTGTTTCCAATTGAATCAAACCAGAACTCTCAAATAAGCTTGGTCAATTAGTCAAAGCAGTGGGAACTCCTTTCCCCTGCTGGTTGCCACTGCTAGTGCAATTTTTGTGTCAGCTTATCAAAAAGCTATAACAGCTTATTTTAACCAGCAACAACTTTGTTTTTTTAATAGGTGCTCATATTTTGACCCATTTGTTCATACTGGAGCATTTGGGTGGTTGACTTTTAGGTTTGACTAGAAAACCAACTCCTTTGACTTTTACATAAGCTCATTTGTGCTTATTATGGCTTATTGGTTGAGCTTATTGGAAATTTGTTGATTGATATTGCTTATTGAGTCCATTTGAAAGCTTTTGCAAGTTGAATCAGCCTTTGGGGTGCATTATTTCTCAAAAACGACTATTTTGTCGTTTTGTGGATTTTTGCTTTTCTATTTTCTGGCTTATTGAGTGTGCTTATTGGAAATTTCTTTTGACAGATCTCTTAAGCATCCTAAAAGAGGGTTGTGTGTCAAATTAGAGCTTATGGCATTAGCTTATGGCTTAATGGGCTGAAAAGCCCAATAAGAATAAGCTTTGTGTTCAATAAGCTGTGATAAGCACATTTTCAGCTTTTGGGCCTTTAGAGTTTTGTTCTTAGAATTGAATTTTAAGTCAGATAGGGCTTTTCCAAGTCAATTGGGCCAAGTTTGACTTTTTGGGCCCAAAAGCCCATTTGTGTTGACTGATTTTGGATTTGGCCCATTTTAGGGCCCATTAGGGGTATTTTGGTAATTTCACTTTGATTTTCTGATTATTTAGGTTAAATAAACTAGTTTGCAAGTTTTTAGATTTTTTTAAAATTTTTGGATTTCTAATATTATTTTAATATTATTTTATTATTATTTTTGAAATTTCACATTTTCCAACTTTTTACATTTTTCTTAGGTTAATTACATTAAAATAGGAATTTAGCAACTTTTAGAATAATTTTATCACTTATAGATTAATTTTTATAAATATTTTAAGTTTTAATAGTTTTTAAATCATTTTAAATAGTATTTATTAGTTTTAAAATTTCTAAAAATAGTTTTTAATCTTTTTAGGTCATTTTAGAGGTTTATCAATTGAAAAATCTTTATTTGGGATTTTTGATAATTTATTTGATTTTTAGGGCTTTAATTAGCATTTAAAAATTGAATATTTAATTATTTAAAAGGTTTGAAAAAATTTTGATCATTGGTAAACTCTTAGTTTATTATTTTTGATTTTTGGTGAATTTTTGGTAATTTTTAGAATTTATTTTAATTTTGGTGATTTTTAAGGTTCTACGTCTTAACTTTCTAATAGTGATTTTTCTTGTTAATTTTCATTTTTACGTCTTCGTCATTTTCTCTTCTAATCCCCTTCTAAACCAATCTTTAATCACAAACATTTGGCAAATTTCTCACACACATATACCTCCTTGGGAAACGAACTTTCACACCATTAAGGGTCATTAGTGTTGATTTTCCTAAATCATCACTCGATACTTACCGCTTTTACCCTCCTTTTCCTAAAAGAGGTGTAATTTTACCACAATCAATTTTGGCGCCGCTGCCGGGGAGGTGTGTCGTGATTAATTTGCATTGTTGTTTTTAATATTAACCAAATAGTATTTGTATTAGTAGAACTCTACTAATACGTATTATCGGTTTTCTTGGTTTTTCTTGTACAAATATTATTACTATATTGTATTAAGTATCACAATAAATTTACAATATCTCCAAAGTGTGAAAACACAACCTTAATTGGGATTTCATCACTCAATTATTGTATTCGAATCTCAAACAAAAAGAAAAAGGCAAAAATAGATAAATACTTTCGTGAAGCTCGATTTTGAAAGATACAAACTATAAGGTGGGTATAAGGCGGGTATTATAAAATATACCCTAAGGAAAAAGGCTCTTAAGTGCTTCGCGCCGCCTCGTTTCCCCGCTTGCTTGTGAGTATTTTGAGATTGAAGGCTAATCGAGGGTTTTGCCGCCCAAAGTATTATTACGTATACTATATTTGCTTGGTTTCTTTGTGATTAAACCCTCTTGAACAATTTGGTTTTCACCAAAGTTCTAAAGTCATTAGAAGGCGTTCACTCCACGTGATCGTTTTCATTCCTTTGAGGCTTCTTTAATCAAGAGTTTGATTCGAGGAGAGATTTTGTAGATTGTTGTCTACGAAGATACACCAAAATCCAAAAAAATTAAATATCATCAAAAACACAAAAAAATTGAAAATTCACAAAACACCCAAAAAGAATCTTCTTTGCTCGCCTCCCATTCTTCGTGAAGTTTATGATCACTCGTAATCAAGCAAAACGAGTTCGTAAACGACTTCAAAAGCAAGCCAATCAAGAGACGTTGATTGTGGAAGAACCTCCAATTGTTGAACCTATTGTAGAACAAGAAGTCGTCATGGCTAATCGTACTATGATGGAGTTGCTACAAGCACCCACCGAGGGTTTTGGAGAGGCTATTGTGATTCCCGCCATCCTTGCGGAGAATTTCGAGATTAAGACGGGTTTAATGTCGATGTTGCAAGCAAATAAGTTTAGAGGTCATGAGAAAGACAACCCGCATTACCACATTAGGAATTTCAACCGTCTCACCGCCACTAGCAAGTTTAAGGATGTTCCACATGACGCCATTAAGATGATGTTGTTTCCATACTCGTTGGATGGACCCGCAAAAATTTGGCTTGAGAAAGAACCGCCAAATTCGATTTTGACATGGGCCGATCTCGTTTCTAAGTTTGTGAACAAGTTTTTTCCACCATCTAAAACAACACACTTAAAAAATGAGATTTCACGATTTGTGCAAAGAAATAATGAGAGTTTTTCAATGGCATGGAAACGATTTAAAGAGATGTTACATGAATGTCCACACCATGATTTCACGGAATTACATCAAGTGGATACTTTTTATAATGGGCTTAATGATCATGAACGAGATTATTTGAACGCCGCCGCGGGTGGTAATTTTTTGTGCAAGACGACAAATGAGGCTTTACAAATCAGTGAAAATAGATCTAAGGTTTATAACCCTCGTAACACACCGAGTGTTGCCAATATGGGTTCGTCATCTTCGTCACAATCGTCTCGTAGCATTAACGCCTTACATGATGAAGCTAATGAGGAAAATCGGTTTTTTGATAGATTTGCTAATCTAATGTCCCATTGGAAGGCTCAAGAAGCTTCCAATTCCGCTGCGGTTAAAGCGGTTGCTAAGAGTTGTTTATCTTGTGGGGGAGCTCATGATCTTTCCGAGTGCATTACCGCGGATGGTAACACTTCGAGTGCTTATGTAGCAACGGGAACTTACAACCAAAACGGTCAAGGTTCCCGTCCAAATCAAGCTCCACCAAACCAAAATGTTAACAATTATCGAAACAACAACCAAGGTAATTACCAAGGCAACACACGCAACTACAACAAGGGGAATGATCAAAGTGGGAATGGATAAATTTCTAATCAAAATCAAAACCGTGATTTTCAAAACACTACACAAGGTTTTCAAAATGCTCACACTAAAAATTTGCAAGGAGAATTTTTGGATTATGCTAAAGCAAATGATGCTAAATTTGATAACATGCAACGTGAGATGATTAGCTTAAGATCCGAGTTGAAAAACGAGCTAAAAAATGAACTTGCTAATGAACTTAAAACTCATGCAAACAAAATGGAAGGAAATGTCCAACGTCTCCAACAAAATCAACAAAAAATGGAATTAAGACAACATGAGATTAAGCAAGAGTTATTAAAAGCGGATGCTAGGCAATCAAAATTTGAAGACCGAACGGCTAAGATGTTTGAAGCAATCATGTGTAAACCCTCTTCCTCGGGTGGTCTTCCTAGCGATACCATTAACAACCCGAGGGGAGAAATGAAGGTTATTACTACACGAAGTGGTAAAACTTTCAAGGAACCAATCTCTCGTCCAAGTACTTCTATGGAGAAGGAAATCGAAAAAGAACCCGAGGTGATGGTCGAAAAGGAGCACATTACAATCCCACGAAGTACCGCTCAAACCACACCTACGGTTGAACCAATACCAATTGTGGAACCCGAGTTTCCAAGGCCGTTGCCTAATGACCAACCCACACCACCTTTACCTTACCCTTCGAGACGAAACAAAGAGAAAGCACAAGAACGGAACAATTATCAATTTGAGCTATTTATGAAAATGTTTCGTGATTTACATTTTAACATAAGTTTTGCCGATGCTTTAATTATGATGCCTCGATTTGCCGCAAACTTCAAAAGTATGCTTAACAACAAAGAGAAGTTACAACAATCATCTAGTTGTTCATCGGTTTTTCTTAGCCGCATACCACAAAAAGTCGGTGATCCCGGTAAATTTTTGATTCCGTGTGCTATTCAAGATATGGAGGAATGCTACGCCTTGGCCGATCTTGGTTCTAGTATTAATTTAATGCCTCTTGAGATTTTCAAATCGCTTTCGCTTCCGGCTCTTACTCCTTCGAACATGTCTATCGAGATGGCCGATCATTCTACGATTTTAGCATGTGGAGTAGCCGAGGACGTTTTCGTTAAAGTCGGAAAGTTTTACTATCCCGTTGACTTTATCGTTGTAGACATTCCTATCGATCGAAAAGTTCCTCTCATTTTGGGTCGTTCATTTTTGGATACATCAAGAGCACTTATCGATGTTCATGCTCGAAAAATCACCCTTCGTTTCAATGAGGAAGAACTTGTCATCAATGCAACACAAAACTCCAATCTTTCTCATGTATATTCTATTGCAACTTTAAACCATGGTGATTCAACCAATGTCGTTTGCAAAGAATTTTCACCAAGAGTTTTAGGACATGTCGCCAAAAACAATTTACCATTTCCTCCGCCGGTGGAGGTTATGAGTGTAAAGCCTACAAAGAAGAAACCGTCAATACTTGAATCGAAAAATCCTTTACCTCACCTCGAACATTCATTCTTGAAAAGTGTTGATAAGTTGCCGGTTTCTACGGAAGATCTTTCGGATGATGAATATGTAGACCCCGATGGGGAGGTTTTCTTCGTCGATAAACGTTTTGAGAACTTGCCACCACCAAAACCAAAACGATTTACAAATGTGAGAATTTTTAGTGTGACTAACATCGTCTTAGAAACACCGAATATTTTTGGCATAATCAAAAAGGGTTTTCATAAGGAGAGTTTAAAAGATAAAAAAGAAAAAGATTTTAAATGTGATTTAATTGATTTTTCTACAAATCTAACTCCGTCATCACCACGTGATTTGAGTGCTACAAGCTCGTCTACTCCTTTTGACGATGCTTTGTGTGGTTCTAGTATGGGGGAAGCCCCTTATGTTCCCTCATCCTTGTCCACCGAGGACGAGATATTCGATCCCGGAATTTCATGTAAAGGGAAATCTCGGTCTTCCACCGATGCAATAAATGGAAAATCTTTCTATTTGCTTGGTGCGAGTCTACCTCGAGTAGCTCAAAAGTTTGTCTTACCAATTGTCTCACCCTTCTATTTCTCATCTATTTTCTTCAAACTCTTTGAGTTTATGGCACATGTTGAAGTGGCGTTAATTTGTTTTTCCAATGAAAACGAGAACGCCATCTTCGACCCCGGTATTTTGAACATTTAAGGACTTAGTCCTTTTTACCGGTTGCTTTTTGGGCCTTGTTTATCATGTAAGCCCCATCAAACAATTGACCACACCATGATTTTCCCTATATGTTCACATTTTGAGGGGATCGAGTCGAGCTCATGACTCGGTAATCAAAAACGAGGTGCCTCGTGGGGGAGATCCCATGCTTATCTTTTATGCTCACTATTCACTAATAAGGGGACTTGTACCCTTTCAACTCGTTGTCTCGTGGTTGTTTGTGATTGTGTTATCTAGATCATCATCATTATCTACGATTGAAGACTCTCGTGTTCGTTTACGTGAGCCTCCATCGTTCGTTTGAAGAAGTTTTCACGAATCCATGACATATCCTTTATTGTTCTAACAATTATCTTTTAGCATACTTAATAAACGGCTTTAGATATATTGTTGATCACCCTTTCCATGCTAGATCCTAAGCATTCGACTCTTCGTCTCTAGTATGGGGGTGCTCCACCTTTAGACTCGAAACATTGAGGACAATGTTTACTTTTAGTATGGGGGGGTGAATAGGTACTTGCTTTGCTACGCCCTCACGTTCTCCAATTTTCAATGTTTTGTTTTGCTAATAAGGCTAAAAATGGCCAAATTTTAAAAAATTTCTTAGTTTTAATAAGTGTTTTTAAGACACGAATGTATATTTTCCGATGGGTAGAATAAGAGTTAATTTTTGACTGGATGGGCATTTGGAGCCATTTACATTCCTTAACCCGCTCAATTCAAGTTTTGCTAGACTTTTATATAGGGAGCTTTAAAAAGCGAAAGTCTTAATTCATACGGGTTAAGAACAAGAACTTTTCGCAAGTTCCTATAATTGATTCTAGAAAGTTACTTATCAAGGGAACTATAAAACGCATTCTCTAAACTTGAAAAAGTCCAAGAAAGTGCAAGATCCTATAGGTGGCTTGAAAACCCAAAACTTTGATTTGATATAGTCTTAATGAAAGCTAATCCAAATTTGGCTTAATTTTGACTTGCATGGCTAAGTATTCACGAGTTTCTTTAATTAGAGGTCTTTATATAGTGAAGAATGAGAAATGATAGAGTTAGACAAGTGATCATGCTAAACGTACAACATGAAAGTGTTCTTTCAAAAACTCATATGTTTTTAATTGTGGCTTTTTCTTCCCATAAGATCAATGCATTAGGAATAAATCATAATTGCAATAAGTAAGGTCGTACGATTTGAAAGGTTACTTAGCCTCTAGCGCAAGATCGTTTAAAAGTTGCTCGGGGTTGAATAGAGTTCATAGCCAAGGCATAACTTATTGAAGCGGGACGCGAAGATTGGCGATTATCCAAAAAGGCCCTAACAAGGCATGAGGAGCTCTATTTTTGCTAAAGATCCAAAGATGATGTGAAGTATCATTATTCCTAAATCAATATGAAGGATCGAGACACACGACGAGAAGCAATTACTCCCCTAAAGATCATGGAGAAAGTCTATCCAAAAAGACCCTAACAAGGTATGAGGATAAATATATCCAAGTCCGAAAAGGAGGCGGATCGTTGTATATCAAAATCCAAAGTAAAGATTGAAGAAAAATGATGAGGTCGTGGTCCAATATGAAGAATCTCTCAAAAACGTCAAGTGAAGAAATTCCAAATATATGAAGAGAAGACCATAATTTCAAGAGCGTCTTCCCAAGATTTGAAGTATGAAGTACATGCCAAATATCGGTCCGAGAAAGGTCTCAAATCGTGAAACGAGTTATGCCAAGATATGAACTTAAGGAGATACACGAGAAACCGTTTTAAAAGATTTTGTCCTTCGGCTAACTATTGATCAAATCGTGCTACTTTGCTTTCGGACTAATAACTACTCAAATAAGTCAATATGAATCACTTGTGATCCATGACAAATAGATAAAAAATGCTAGTAACCCATTTCCTTTTATAATAACTAGGATTGCGGGGAGAAAAAGTATTACATAATTTGGACGTATGAGTAGTGTTAGCATTGTGACTTGTACCAACAATGATCTCGTTTTTGCACTTAGCATGGAATGTATGACAATAAAGGATGACGAAGTTTACTCTAAGGGACATTTGTTTGTTTCTATTCTTTGACCCTAAAAGTCACTTTTCGTGATGAAAATCATATATTATGTCTTTACACATCATCGTAGTATGTTGCAAGTCTTTTACTTTTCAATAAAGGTTAATAAAATTGAACTTTGGTGATGCTTAGATACATTATTCTAGCATTGCGTGAGGGCACGGCAATGGCTTAGTATGGGGGAGTGATGAGATGGCATTTATACATGATCTCGTCGTTCTTTTCGGGCTTTAAATGCATAAAAATGTCATAAAATACCATATATATGCTTGTGTTTGTTTACTTGTGTATTTTAGGTATGGATATCGTGAAAAAGACAAAAGATCACAAGTTACAAGGAAAAACGGACACGAGAAACGAAGCTGTACAAAGAACCGGGCCCTAATCATGGAATTCTCAACAAATACCCTTGAAGACTTGAAGACAAACAAGATTGATCCTCATTTATTGAATAAATGACACTTAAAACCCTTGTATATTCATAATTACAAGTTTGGTCACTTAAGTTTGTCAAAATTACACAAAAGGTCCTTTACCTTTAAAGAAATGGCAAGATTAGTCCCTCAACAAATCAAAATTGCCAATAATGGTCCCTCATGAAGTAAAAGATACAATGAAGACCTTTGAAGATCAACATTGTCAAAGATCAGTCCTTGAAATATCTCAAAATGGCAAAAAGAACCCTTGAAAACCCTTTTGAAAAGTTATGTGCCAAAAATGACAACTGGTGAAAAGTTGTTACAAAGGATTTAGACGCTGATGGGTTTTAAAACACAAATGACAAAAGAAAGGAAAAAGAAGGGTTAAACATGGGCATTTGAAACATTTAAACACAAAATGCGCCAAACACTTCCCCAATCCTACAAAAACGGATCAAAAGGTATTACTGTAGCAGTCAAGAACCCAGATTTTACTCCACTTAAAACAAAGGGTAAAATGAAATTACCCTTACCCACACTTGATTCACACGCCTATAATCTCATCCCAACCTTAAAACACTCACTCCCACTCACCAAATGGCCCCACCACCAAAACCGTTTCACCATCATGTGACAACTTCCTCACCAAGGATTGCCACGTGTCAAGATCAACAGCCCACATCATTTGCTTCATCACAAAGCTATTATAAACGGTTTGGATGCATTTTGGACAGCTCACACCAAGAAAACGTCTAGAAGACCAAGGGCATTTTAGAGAAATCGCATCTAGGGTTTATGAATAGTGTTTAGCCAGGCATTTGCCTATAAAAGGAGACCTCAACATGTGAGAGTCCCTTTGTTCTAGTTTTAGGCTATTAATCTTTGTAATTCCTTTTTAAAGTAATAAAATTTGATTTTCTGAATTTTGAGAAATCTTGTTCTTGTTTATTAAAAGTTGGTGTTCGAATAGCCTAATTCTGAGTTCCATTTATATGTTTAAAGGTTTTTGAGGCAAGGTTTTAGTTGATAAATCTTGGGTTTCAAAAATCAGAAAGTGCTTGTTTATTTGATCTCACCTTATAGTTTGTTCATCTTAGCAGCATTGGAAGCTGGTACTTGTTTTGCTAGTACCTCAGCTCAAACAATCCAGGGCCTGGATGTAGGTCTTGGAGGTTTGCACCTTCTTCCCTTTTCATTTTCTCTTTAAGTTTCTGATTATTTGTGATTTTTGTGGATTCATGCTTGAATCTGTGTTATTGTGGGTGATTATTGTTGATTTGGCTTGGTTTGATGTTATTGAGGTGTTATTGATCTGATTTGTGGGTTGAATCTTCATAAGCCTTTGAAAATTTGTGTAATCAAGTTTTAAAAGGGTGTTTGGGATTACTGCATAAGTTGGATTTGTGACTTGTTAAGTGCTTGTGTGTTGTTTGCAAGTATTGGTATCTGTTTGTTGGGTGTTTTGGTTCATCTGTTTGCAGGTTTTGTGGTCTTGAACACATAGATTCATAGATTGGCTATAAAATCTTCATAACTTGGTAAAATTGGCTAGGATTTTGAGGACACCTAGATCTAAGCATAGGTTAAGGGTAACAAGTGCTAAATCATAGTTAATCACACCAGGGTAGAAGGATTTGAGTCTTGAATTTGGATCAAGTGTCAAGTATATCATCAAACTGTTTCTGCATATTGTTCATTGTTCATCAGTAACTTCTAGTGCTTTGATCTTGTTGATTTCTTTGATTCAGTGTTTGATTCTTGTTGCTTTGTGTTTATTGTTAGTTTATATAGCTTGTGTATGCATCTGGTTAAGTTTGGTTGGCTTATTTTGCTTAAATCTGCTTATTAAGTGCTTAACTGCTTATTTGCATATCTGGTGCTTATCTGGTGACTGTTTGGCTTATTGTGGCTTATTGTGTGGATCATTTTGTGATTTTATTGTTGCTATTGACTCCTTGTGGTTCACTGATCACAAGGGTGCCTTTGTTTCCAATTGAATCAAACCAGAACTCTCAAATAAGCTTGGTCAATTAGTCAAAGCAGTGGGAACTCCTTTCCCCTGCTGGTTGCCACTGCTAGTGCAATTTTGGTGTCAGCTTATCAAAAAGCTATAACAACTTATTTTAACCAGCAACAACTTTGTTTTTGTAATAGGTGCTCATATTTTGACCCATTTGTTCATACTGGAGCATTTGGGTGGTTGACTTTTAGGTTTGACTAGAAAACCAACTCCTTTGACTTTTACATAAGCTCATTTGTGCTTATTCTGGCTTATTGGTTGAGCTTATTGGAAATTTGTTGATTGATATTGCTTATTGAGTCCATTTGAAAGCTTTTGCAAGTTGAATCAGCCTTTGGGGTGCATTATTTCTCAAAAACGACTATTTTGTCGTTTTGTGGATTTTTGCTTTTCTATTTTCTGGCTTATTGGGTGTGCTTATTGGAAATTTCTTTTGACAGATCTCTTAAGCATCCTAAAAGAGGGTTGTGTGTCAAATTAGAGCTTATGGCATTAGCTTATGGCTTAATGGGCTGAAAAGCCCAATAAGAATAAGCTTTGTGTTCAATAAGCTGTGATAAGCACATTTTCAGCTTTTGGGCCTTTAGAGTTTTGTTCTTAGAATTGAATTTTAAGTCAGATAGGACTTTTCCAAGTCAATTGGGCCAAGTTTGACTTTTTGGGCCCAAAAGCCCATTTGTGTTGACTGATTTTGGATTTGGCCCATTTGAGGGCCCATTAGGGGTATTTTGGTAATTTCACTTTGATTTTCTGATTATTTAGGTTAAAATAAACTAGTTTCCAAGTTTTTAGAATTTTTTATAATTTTTGGATTTTTAATATTATTTTAATATTATTTTATTATTATTTTTGAAATTTCACATTTTCCAACTTTTTACATTTTTCTTAGGTTAATTACATTAAAATAGGAATTTAGCAACTTTTAGAATAATTTTATCACTTATAGATTAATTTTTATAAATATTTTAAGTTTTAATAGTTTTTAAATCATTTTAAATAGTACTTATTAGTTTTAAAATTTCTAAAAATAGTTTTTAATCTTTTTAGGTCATTTTAGAGGTTTATCAATTGAAAAATCTTTATTTGGGCTTTTTGATAATTTATTTGATTTTTAGGGCTTTAATTAGCATTTAAAAAATGAATATTTAATTATTTAAAAGGTTTGAAAAAGTTTTGATCATTGGTAAACTCTTAGTTTATTATTTTTGATTTTTGGTGAATTTTTGGTAATTTTTAGAATTTATTTTAATTTTGGTGATTTTTAAGGTTCTACGTCTTAACTTTCTAATAGTGATTTTTCTTGTTAATTTTCATTTTTACGTCTTCGTCATTTTCTCTTCTAATCCCCTTCTAAACCAATCTTTAATCACAAACATTTGGAAAATTTCTCACACACATATACCTCCTTGGGAAACGAACTTTCATACCATTAAGGGTCATTAGTGTTGATTTTCCTAAATCATCACTCGATACTTACCGCTTTTACCCTCCTTTTCCTAAAAGAGGTGTAATTTTACCACAATCAGCCACCCTATCCGCTGACTTGCGTTGTATAAAGAAAAGGTCAAAACTTTTGAAATGGTTCCTCAAGCAGAGAAAATAACTTATTTTTAATTTGACCAATTTCGTTTTGAAAGGCTGGAACACTTAAAAGAGATAGAAACATTAAGAGCTAATCTTTCTAATGAGTTAAAAGAATAAGAGTCGGTTGTCAATAATTTTCAAAAACTTAAAACGGATTTTGAAACTCTCGAGTCTAAAAAGGTTGAATCAGAAATTAATGCTACCAAACTTATAAAAATGAGAGATCAATAGTTTTTACAACAATATTCATCTACTTGAACGGTTCATTTATTAACTTCATCATTTAAAGAACTAGAACTTAAGCGTCTTCATGATTTACCACCAAATCCAAGTTATGCAAAATAAGCTCAGCAAGAAATTTCTAATCTTTATGATGCGACCCTAATTGGTAAATCGAAAGAGGCTCCATATGTTTGTGATGATGCTGAGACTATATCACTTGTGGAGGAAAGTCGATCAAAAATGCTTTCGAAAAATCTTTAAAAATTTTGATTATGATAAGCATAATAAAGTAGATTTTGATTTTAAGACAGGCTTTAAGACACAAAAGGACATAGATCACGTACAAGCATGTGTGCCCAAAAGTTTGAAATGAAAACCTTCCTAGTACGTCTCGTATACTTGTCAAAAATGATTTATCTAAGTTAATTCCACTGGTAAGTAAGGTGTCTACAAGCTTAAATAAGCTGCACCAACACTTTGCCGAATTCGACAAGGTCATTAAGTAACGTACGACGGCTATGGCTGTAACCGAAGGTGAATGGAACTTTGAACACACCAGCGCTGCGTTTCGTAATGAAATTATTCTATTTGCGAAAAATATTAAAGCGTGTTTTAGTAATCTTGATCAAAATTTGGTTTTGGAAATTAAAGAGGTTCAACGAGTTTTCAATGGAAAAGATGATGCTTATGAAAACGGTTTAGTTAAAAGGAACAAATTTTATGACAAAATGATCAACTTCTGAAACAAGTGATGTCGCATGATATTGTATCCGTTTGTATGAATAATTGTGTTGATAATGATTCTATTGTGCATAATGTTAAAACTGTGGATAATGTGGTAGATACTAATTGTCACAAATTTGACGCTGACTTTTTAATGCTTCAAGATTCCTATAATTCGCTTTCAAAACGTTTTGATGAGATTCAAAAACATTGTATTTTGCTTGAATGTGCAAAACAATTTATTCACGAGATTTTTGAAATGTCACACGAAGGTGTTGATATAGATGATCCAAACTTTAAAAAGGCTTTTCGACTAAATATACAATCAATACAACGTCAGACAAGTGACAAATTTGCTAAATCGTTGCCAACAGGCATAGAGGAATATAAGGAGATGCATCGTGTGAATGTACTTGAGGTCGCTGAGAATTTTAAACTTGATGTAGATCATCGAGTTTCCAAGATTTTGTCCAAAGTTGATCACTTGAAACAGAAAAATACACAACTCATCGATTCAATAAAGCCCACATGTGCTAACACCACTGCACGGAATCAATCATTTATTGAACAACTGAACCGAAAGTCTGTGGAAATATCTAATTTGAGGGAACAAATTTGTGATAAAAATTTGGCTTTGCTGACTGTCTCAGGATCGTCCTCTATTGAAATTAAAAGGAACCTCATAGCCGTCACACCACTAAACAAGGGCTCTAGGACTAAACCATCTCAACCATTGGTCACAAAAGATAAGGCAAACTCAAAACCAGCCTCTAATATTCTTGTGTTGCCTTCTACAAGAGTAAATAAAACTACTAAGGCTCAAAGATCTAAGCTTAATGGAAGTACAAAGAAAGATAGGATCTTGCCCTCATCTAGTAGTCAAGTGAAGAAGAAAGTAGAAGCCCACCCTAGGAATGTTATTTTTGTTTTTTATAAAAAGAATCATGTAGTTAAACCAAAAGGCTCTACGGTTGTGCAGTTTTCTAAGCCTACTTTGAATTCTAATTTGAGATGTTGGAATTGCAATGAATGTATGTTTTCTAGTCGTCATGATTTTTGCCTTATCGACCATGTGAATGATATATATGCCCGAAAGCACAACTTAGAATGGAAACCGACTGGGGAAGTGTTAACCCAAGTTGGATGGATGTGACGTCCAACTGGTAGAACTTTCATTATAGTAGGAAACGCGTGCCCTTTAACTAGGATCACTCCCACTACAGCAAAGAAAGCGTGTCCTTTAACTTGGAGTACTAAGGCTACCAAAACACAAGTGCATCCTTTAATTAGGAACACCAACACTACTTTAGGAACCAAGTGCCCTTTAAATTGGTCTACTCCCACTGTAGTGCCTGTCACTAATCCAAAACCTCAGGAAGTTGAAACTATTGTACCTGTTGTATGCAAACCAATTAAAAAATGTTGGAAATCTAAGGATGACACAAATGTTAGCAATTCTGATAATATATCTGTATCAGCTAACACTACAGAACCCATAGTTTCCAATGCATTGTCTATTGTTGTTGTTGAAAACAGGTTGTCCAAATGGTATTGTGGTATTTGGACTCCGTTTGCTCCAAGCATATGACCGGAGATCGCTCTCAGCTCAGAAATTTCTTCAGCAAGTTTCTTGGTACGGTTCGATTTGGAAATGATCATATTGCAAAAATAATGGATTACGGTGAATATCACATTGGGAATGTCATAATTTCAAGAGTGTATTATGTGGAAGGACTCGGTCACAATTAGGGATGAGCATTTGGATCCGAATCCCAGAATCGAACTCGAACCGTACCGATTCCTGGTACCCGAATCCCGTTCGGTACGGTACCGGTACTACGAAATAAGGTGAAGAAAATTCGGTACCACTAATTCGGTATGGTACCGGTACCAAATAGGGAAATTCCCGTAAAAAACGGGAAATCCCGATTTCCCGGTACCGGTACCGATATCCGAATCCCGTTCGGTATGGTACCGGTACCATTAATTTATGCTCGGGAAAAATTTGGTACCACTAATTCGGTACGGGATCGGTACGGTACCGGTACCGTGCTCCTCCCTAGTCACAATTTATTTTCTGTGGGACAATTTTGTGATGCAAACCTAGAAGTTGTTTTTCTATAGCATACTTGCTTCATTCGTAATTTAGAAGGGGTAGATTTACTAAAAGGTACTCGAGGGAATAACTTGTATACTTTGTCTCTACAAGACATGATGGCCGCTGTTGATGCAAAAGTTGGGTGATCCTTGCTAGACCCGAATTAGGCTCAATTCGGGTTGGCTGGGCTCCGGCTCCTGCACCAAGTGAACTATTTGGTTGGGATCCTGCACACTAAACAATACGCGTTAGGCTTACCATGGGAGGGTTTCCCACGATTAGACTCCGACGTGAGAGTAAGTAATCGGTTAGGGTTTTATGTGAGTTGAGAGTATAGAACGTAATACCTTTGTGGAACCCTTGGAGGTTCCTTTTATAGGCAGTGGAACCCTAGTGGGCTGCCACTGATACTTCGGCCCCAAGGAAAGGATAAGTACCAGATTTAGAATGATTGTTATCTTCTAATTATGGTGAGTGAATATCCTCTCCTTTTGGGGTAAACCTATTCCTAGACAGAATGTGATTCTGTCTAACCCTGCACCGGTCATGTCGGGCCGTGGGCCGCACACATGTGTGCGGTTACTGTTCATTTAAGCCCGTAAGCTTAAATGACATTACTCCCCCCATCTGTGATGGGCCGGATACGGTAGTACCCGTGGGTCGGGTTCCTGACCCGGCTGGGGACTATACGTTATCATGTCCCCCCAGTCTAGTTGTTACAACCATAGGCGTAACCTCTAGACTACCAAGATGCTCTCTGGACGTACCAAGAAAAATAGGGAATGATAAGTTGCCCAAGAATTTGTTTTGGCCGCACGTGGCAACTTGACTTAGGAATTTATTCCATTTTTATCTCAGCCGCTCGTGGCGACCGAGACAAATTAAATACAACATTGAATGTCAAGTCTTACGTAAGAGCCGCATATCCCGACATCAATAATTGTTCACCTGCCACTTTGACTGACAAAAAATCTAAAAAATGATTTGCACGAAACAAGCCGTGGAGCTAGCTAGGCATCACGGCATTTTATTAGAACGTTTACATTTTTTTGTTTGAACAAGAATGTTAAGTCCTAAAAAACAAAAAAGAAACCTAAACAAAACATAAGAAGAAAAACAGATAGACCGCATGGTTCTTCATTAAAGCCACATATAGCGAAGCACCCATGCGGAAGCCGTAGCTTTCAAAGATAGCACCTTTTGAGATTAGAGATGTTCCACGTACGTTCCAGGTCACGGCCATCCATGTCGCATAACTTGTACGCGCCTCGTCCCAAGGCTTCCGTGACTTCATACGGTCCTTCCCACTTAGGGCCCAGCTTTCCTGTATTCTCCGCTCGACTTGATTCGTTAGCACGATAGACATAATCTCCCGGTCGAAAAGAAACACCTTTGACCTTGGCGTCATAATAAGCCTTCATTTTAGCCTTGGACTTAGCCTCATTGATGGCTGCTATCTCCCTTTTTTCTTCCAACAGATCCAGGTTGATTCGCAGCTGCTCGTCGTTCGTGACGACATTAACCTCCGCCGTGCGGATGGTACGCATTCCTATTTCTGCTGGTATAAGAGCTTCAGTGCCGTTGGCCAATGCAAATGGAGTATCTCCGTTGGCTGTTTTGATCATAGTCCTATGTGCCCATAGAACATGTGGTAGCTCATCCACCCATTTGGCAGTTCGCTCATCCAGACGTGCCTTGATGTCGTTTCCCAAGCTTCTATTCGCTCGTTCCACAAGGCCATTTGTCTGCGGATGCTTGACAGACGCGAAACGCCGCTTGATATTCAATGATGCGCACCAGTCCTTGAATGGATTGTCCGCGAACTGCTTACCGTTGTCCGAGATGATCTCTCCTGGTAGGCCAAAACGACACACAATATGCTCCCAAACAAACTTTTTAACTTGCTTGCCTGTGATGGATTTGACTGCCTTGGCCTCTATCCATCGTGTGAAGTAGTCCATTGCAACAATCAAGAACTTAACTCCCCCCGCAGCTACAGGAAATGGTCCTGCAATGTCGATTCCCCATTTATAGAATGGCCATGGGGAAGTGATAGGTGTAAGCTCCTGCTGCGGGTGCCGTGGCACTGGTCTATGCACTTGGCAATCACTACACTTGTGAATCATGTCGCGCGCGTCCCTGTGCATGGTAGGCCAGTAATATCCTGTCCGTAAGGCTCTAGCTACCACGGATCGCGGACCTGCGTGCATGCCGCACAACCCTTCATGTATTTCACTGATTACATAGGTAGCCCGCCGTAGTCCAACACACCGCAACCATGGCTGCAAGAAAGAGCGCTTATAAAGAATACCTTCTCGGAGTTCGAAGTGTTGCGACTTCCTTCTGATGCGTCGTGCTGCTTTTTCCTCGTCCGGAAGGGTCTCACTAGTCAAATAGTTGATGATCGGGGTCATCCATGTAGGTCCATCCTCCTCAACTATAGTAGCGACCTCCCCTTCTGTTATAGATTTCTCCTTGAGTATTTCCACCAAGACTTGTTTGGACAAGTGAGCGAAGCTTGTGGATGTGATCTTGCTAAGAGCGTCCGCCTTCTTGTTCTCGCCTCTTGGCACCTGCTTGATGGAAAACTTGCTGAAAGCCGCGATTAGTGACTTGACTTTTTCCAAGTATCTGACCATGTTGTCCTCCTTAGCCACATATCCACCTAGAATATGGTTCACAACAAGCCGTGAGTCCACGTAGGCCTCAAGGTTGTGGACTCCCATTCTAGCGGCGATTTTTAAACCCGCAATTAATGCTTCATATTCCGCTTCGTTGTTGGTGGCCGTGAACTCAAAACAGAGGGCGTACGTGAACTCCATTCCTTCCGGATTTGTGAGGATGAGACCAGCTCCGGACCCATCCGTACACGAAGATCCGTCCGTAACTAACACCCATGGTTCCGTTGGAGTCTCGTCTTGTTTAACGATTGGCCCTTCCTCATCTGGTTTCTCAATCAGGAAATCTGCCAAGATCTGGCCTTTCACAGCCGTCCTTGGCCTATAAGATATATTGTGCTCCCCCAATAAGATGCTCCATTTTTGTAGCCTCCCTGCCACATCCGGTCTAGAAATGACCTGCTTGATTGGTTGGTCCGTAATGACTACAATTGGGTGCGCCTGAAAGTATCAGCGCAACCGCTTTGTAGCAAACACTAGTGCCAACACCAATTTTTCCATAGAGGAGTAATTCAGCTCCGGCCCTTGTAATGTTCTACTTATGAAGTAGACCGGAGTTTGCACTGTATCTCTATATGTCATGAGTACCGCGCTTATTGCGCCATGAGTGGCTGAGAGATACATAATGAGTTCCTCCTTTGGCCGGGGAGCTACTAGCATAGGGAGAGATGCAAGGTGCTGCTTGAGTTGGCCAAAAGCTTCCTCAGCTTCCTTTGTCCACCGGAAGTCTCCCTTCCTAATGCATTTCTTGAGTGTCTTAAATAGGGGTAATGACTTCTCTGCGGATTTGGATAGGAACCTATTTAGCCCGGCTAGTTTCCCATTTAAGGATTGAACCTCCTTCCGTGTCTGAGGGGATGGCAGTTGTATTACTGCGTCCGTTTTCTCTGGGCAAGGTTTGATGCCGTTTGGATTAATCAAATATCCAAGGAACATTCCCTCCTTTTCCCCAAACGTGCATTTCTTTGGATTTAGCTTCATGTTAATCCTCCTCAGTGTGTCGAATGTCTCTTGGACATCCCGGAGAAGTGCATCCTCCGTATGACTTTTTATGACTAAGTCATCCACATAGACTTCCAGGTTGCGGCCTATCTGTGATTCAAAAGCTTTGTCCACAAGCCGCTGGTATGTAGCGCCGGCGTTCTTTAGTCCAAACGGCATTTTCGTATAGCAATATACGCCCTGACTTGTATGGAACGCCGTTTTTTCTGCATCCTCCTCCGCCATCTGGATCTGGTGATATCCTTTATATGCGTCTAAGAAGCACTTAAAGGGATATCCACACAGGGATTCCACCTTCCAGTCAATCTCCGGTAACGGGTAACAATCCTGTGGACAGGCTTTGTTCAGATCCGTAAAATCCACACACATGCGCCAACTTCCGTCATGTTTTTTTACCATGACCGGATTGGATAACCACTCGTAGTAGTATACATCGCGCATGATACATGCGTCCACTAGCTTCCGTACTTCTTCCAATATCACTCGGCTGCGCTCAGGCGCCTGGCCGCGCTTCTTTTACTTGATGGGTTGGTACCCCTGGCGGATCTAGAGCTTATGTTCTGCTATCGCGCGTGGCACGCCTGTCATATACTTTGGCTCCCATGCGAATATATCTAGGTTTGCACTTAAAAGAGAGCACATGGCCCTTTTGCCGCTATCCGAGAGCGCCCCCCCTATGGATATCTCCTGTTCCGGGTAGTCAGGATGAATTGTCACCTTCCAATTGGGAGGTGGTGATCCATCCTTGGGTGGAACAGGTGGAGCCGGTGTTGTCACGGTATGACACTCGGATGCTGGTACGATTGTGTTGTAAATGGTGACGATTCCTCCCTCAACAGGGAATTTGATCATTCCGTGTGCCGTGGAGGGTACCGCTCGTATAGCCAGAATACCTGGTCTGCCTATGATCCCATTGTACGGAGAATGTGAGCGTATCACCATAAAGTTCATCCACGCCGTAGTGGAGTGTTCCTCATTCCCAATGGTTACAAGCAGACGCAGTTGCCCTATTGGCCAGATAGTGTCTCCACTAAAGCCAGTGAGCGGCGTCGTGGCCGGTACTAATTGGCTTCTTATTTCTGGGCGTAATTGCACAAAACAGTGTTCATACAGTACCTCTGCTGACGACCCTCCATCCACATACATGCGACGAACATTGTGTGTTCCAATGCTTATCTCAATAGTGAGAGGCGCATCAATCACATCGCTTGCTGTGATGGGAGGGAATGAGATTTCCCTGCCGCGTGAAAATTTTTGGCCAACTTTCTGCCTCGTGCGGCATTGTCTGGATTGGATCATGTATATGGTCGAAGGTTTGTCATTTTGGGGATCCTTCTTATCATACTTCTTGTTGTGTTTTCCATCCTTCCAATCCTTAACTAAGTGCTTGAGTTACCTGATTTGATCAGTGACTCAATGTGCTTCTTGAGCTGGATACACTCCTCCGTACCATGGCCCTTGTCATTATGGAACTCGCAGAAGCGATTTCCTTGCCAACGGTCCGGCGGAGTTGTCATTGGGGGAGGCCTTGGAAAATTTGCCCCTTCCGTCAGCAAGATCTCCCGGTAGGACATCTTTAGGGGGTAAACTTATCGTCCGGCCGCCCTCCTTTGTTCTGGCTCTTATAGTCTGAGCCCTTGCTATTGTTCTGATTGCCTTGACCGCCCGACTGTCTCCGAGACTGGTCGTTTGACCGGTACCCATTTCCTCTGGATGGGTAAGCCGCGGCAACAGCTGTTTCTCCCTCTATGAAATTTCTGACCCTTTCCATGAGGTCATCATATCTCTCTGGACGCTTGTCATTGAGACGCCTAATCAATTCCCTGTCTGTTATGGCGTGCATGTAGTCAGAGATTTTTAGGAGTTCCGGCATTGTTTTTATGCGCGTGCACTCATCATTGAAGCGTTCAGTGAAGGCTTCTGTGGACTCTCCCGGCCGTTGTTTGACAGTTGCCAATGAGACTGGATCCCTATTATACTTCTTCCTCTGAGTATAATTATTCTGGAACGCAGTGCGTAGTTCCATGAAACTATCAATGCTTCGTGGATGGAGTCCCTCAAACCAGTCACGGGCATTGCCGATCAGAGTTGAATTGAAAATTTGGCACCATATAGGCATGGGCCATCGCTCAATTTTAGCCTGCGTATCGAATATTTTGAGGTGATCATCCGGATCACCAGTTCCATCATAGGTCTTGACACACATCGGCATGCGACGTTTGGTGTCCTCGGAGTAGTTCCGTATGCGGAGGGTGAATGGGTCTTCCCTGGGATCCGCCCATGGCCGGGTGAGCCTAGGGTCATCCCATGGTTCACACCACGGGCGGGAAAGATCCTCCGCTTCTGCATCTCGATAATAAGGGCCACCATAATAGTCATCATTGTTTGGTGGTGGTGGGGGGTACGCCTAGGTCGGCGACGCTTGAGCGGATGGTTATCCGAGTCTTCTCCCGACGGATCTGGAGACGGGGGTGGCGCCCCATCCCTTGCGCGAGGTCCGCTCTTTTGAGAAGAACCTGGAGTCCTTTTCCCGGTGTCCACCCTATCCCACACACTTGTGCGGCGCGTGGCTCTAGTCAGCTCTCGATCTGGTCGATCGGGTGAACCGTCAGACTTATCTCCCCCTTCTCGAGACTGTGTTAGTTCCTGTATGAGGCGATCTCCTATGCGCTCAAACACATTCCTAGGTTGAGGGGTTTCCTCAAAGATGCCCTGGTCCTGAGTCCGGGTTTTCCTTTTCCTCTGATTTTAGGAAGAGGTGATTGGTCCAGTATTTCCAAAGTTGAGCCTAGACTGGAGGTTCCTCCCTAGATTCAACCTTGATGCAATCCCTGGGACGATCCTATCAAAGTTCTGCGTGAGAACTCGAGTGAGATCCTCCTCCCTGAGTGGTTGGACTTCTATTTCCTTCTCAGTCGATGGTCTGCGCGGCTCCTTGTTAGGAGGATTGGGCGCACTCCCTGGATCAGGGTTATCCAGGGTTGACGTAGGTGGGGGTGTTATAGAGATCGTGTTCGTCACCCCCAAGGGCTGAAAACCACCACGGTTACCAGGTCCGCCTGCAGGACGGCTAGGAGATTGATTGGGGATGAGTATCCCTTCCCCTTGGGACTTCCGATTCCCAGGATTCGTGATCCTAGGATTAGCTTGCGGATGCCCCTTCGTCATTGGAAATTCGAGATGAGGTTTTGCTCTAGCTTAGTGTAATGGGTCCCACGGATGGCGCCAACTTGTTGATGCAAAATTGGGTGATCCTTGCTAGACCCGAATTAGGCTCAATTCGGGTTGGCTGGGCTCCGGCTCCTGAACCAAGTGAACTATTTGGTTGGGATCCTACACACTAAACAATATGTGTTAGGCTTACCGTGGGAGGGTTTCCCACGATTAGACTCCGGCGTGAGAGTAAGTAATTGGTTAGGGTTTTATGTGAGTTGAGAGTATAGAACGTAATACCTTTGTGGAACCCTTGGGGGTTCCTTTTATAGGCAGTGGAACCCTAGTGGGCTGCCACAGATACTTCGGCCCCAAGGAAAGGATAAGTACCAGATTTAGAATGATTGTTATCTTCTAATTATGGTGAGTGAATATCCTCTCCTTTTGGGGTAAACCTATTCTTAGACAGAATGTGATTCTGTCTAACCCTACACCGGTCATGCCGGGCCGTGGGTCGCACACATGTGTGGTTACTGTTCATCCAAGCCCGTAAGCTTAAATGACATTACTCCCCCCATCTGTGATGGGCCGGATACGGTAGTACCCGTGGGCCGGGTTCCTGACCCGACTGGGGACTATACGTCATCAGCCGCTTCTCCCGTGTGTCTTCTCTCTAAAGCATCAAAGACTAAGTCATGGTTATGGCATCGACGGTTATCTTATCTTAACTTTGACGCTATCAATCATATGGCGAAAAACGAACTTGTTCGTGGTCTTCCTAAACTTAAGCTTCACAAGGAACATTTATGTTCCGCGTGTATAATGGGGAAGAGCACTAAGAAATCATACAAACCCAAGACGGAGGAGACCAACCAAGAGAAACTTTATTTGTTGCATATGGTTCTTTGTGGGCCAATGCGTGTTGAAAGTCTTAGTGGTAAAAAGTACATCCTCGTCATTGTGGATGATTACTCACGGTTTACATGGGTGAAATTTCTCGCAACTAAAGATGAGGCACCTAAATTCATCATCGGCTTTCTCAAGATGATTCAATTGCGTCTCAGTACTATTGTCTGACGCATTCGTACTGATAATGGAACCGAATTTGTCAATCATGCGTAATTATTATGAAGAAGTTAGCATATCTCATGAAACATCTGTTGCTCGCACTCCACAACAAAAAGGTGTTGTTGAAAGGCGAAATCGCACATTTATGGAAGCTGCCCTAATGATGTTAGTTTACGCAAAGGCTCCATTATTTGTATGGGCAGAAGCAGTATCTACAGCACTATACACCCAAAACCGTTCACTCATTCGCAAACGCCATGGTAAAACACCCTATGAGCTTCTACATGGAAAATTACCCGATTTATCATATCTTAATGTGTTTGGTGCACTTTGCTATCCGAACAACGATGGTGAGAATTTGTGGAAACTTCAACCAAAGGCTGATATTGGTATATTCATTGGTTATGCACCCGCAAAGAAGGCTTTCCAAATCTACAATCTAAATTCTCGTAAATCCTCGAAACTATGAATGTTGATTTTGATGAGCGGACAACAATGGCTTCTTAGCAAAGCAACTCCGAACCCGCACTTCATGAAATGGGACCCAGTAACATTTGCTCTGGTCTTGTCCCAAATAACCCTTCTTCATCATCATTTACACCACCTACTAGGACTGAGTAGGATATGTTGTTTCAACCATTCTTTGATGAATTCTATACGCCTCCAAGTATTGTGCTCAAGAACCTGTATTAATATATCTGGCTACCGAAGTTGTTGCTCTAACAAACGAAGCACAATCAAATATGTCTACACCTACAATTGGTCAAGAGGCACCTTCAACGAGCAATTCTCAACCAACACCCGAATCAACTACCCATCTTATCCATATTGATGATGAAGAGGATGATGATGATCACGACCTCGAATTCTCTCAAATGCATGAACTTCCATTCTTTGGGGTACCGAATCCAGAAACTAATCAAGCGGGACCATCCACCTCGAAGGAAGCTCCTACTACGGTCTACTCCAATCCATGGTTTAGTGTACATGACAGAAAATGGACAAATAATCATCCCATAGATAGTATCACTACAAGAAAATCAATTTTAGGCAACACTCATAAAGTGTTGTATTATGCCTTTAAAATGTTGCATTATGCATAATGTGACACTTTACCAAGTGCTACGTTATGCAACGTCGCCTTAGGTATATGTAACACTTATATTGGTTAATGCAACATTTTTCAAAAGTGTTGCTCATATTTGGGATCTGTGATACTTCATTGTGCAACACTTCTAAAAAAATGCAACACTTTTTACAATCAAGTGCAACACTTATATACACACATGCAACACTATTAGATTCAATGGTAACACTTTTCAAATTGATGTGCAACACTTTTTCATTTAGAACCAATACGCATACAACAATTTAATGCAACATTTTTTGCAATGATTTGTGGCACTTATATTCATGCAACACAAATTTTTGATGTTTATAACACACAAATATTTCATCAAGTCTAATAGATAATTTAAAATTTCCATTCCATAAAATAAATAAGCAAATACAATAAAAATATGATGTTGTACTTTAACCAAGTTATTTAATGTAAAATAGCTAACATACATAATCTAACAGAAAGAAATGTTATCTAATGAAAATTCCAGAGATCTTTACATCTTTAAAGCTCTTTAAGTACGAATTTCTTAGCAAACTAAGTCGAAGAAATGTTGCCTGCCATACATAAAAACGATATAAGATTAATTCTTTTCTACATATCATAGAAAATAAAGGGTTAGCTGCCAGGTAACATTTCATTAAAAGTAGTCTAATGAAATACCCGATCACCAAACTCTCATAAAGTAAAAAATCAGCCTATGAAATATAGTCTTCCCCGCGTTTAAAATTTGTAAAGCATACTTAACTTCTTTTCATGTACTATGTTTATATACAGAAGTTTTAATCAGAATCTATATGAGTTAAAGCGAAAATCATTATCCCTTATTATTAAATTCTAATCAACACTTAAAAAAAACTAATAAAATGTAACCTGACAAGCTGAAGTTCTTGAACAAAAACCGAAATCATTTGGAAAATCATGAATTCGATATTCATCAAATCAATGTAGCCTGTTATATACAAAAACAATAAGAATCATCACTGCTAGATATACAATCATGTTAATTATAAATAAATTTACATATAAAAATCTGTTTGTCATGACTACAATTAGGAACAAAATTATTGAACACTGTAATAAGCATTGCTTTCAAACAACTCTCACCTTTTTTTTGAACGGCAGTTTGGTGCAGCGGAGTATCTTGCGTGCCACCGAGGCACCAAGTCTCTCAAACCGAGTTCGAATCATCTCACGAAGAGAATACCAACCCCCATGCTAGCCATCCAGTTTCCCATTAAGGGGCTTCAAGGCATTGCGATGGGATTCAAACCCGGCTGCCAATTCTGGGAAAATCCCCCATATAGGAAATGACAAGAGTCGAACCCCTGACCTCCCCCACATGGAGACTATAACCAAATGCATCCATCCAATTGAGCTAGACTTCATTTGCAAAAAACAACTCTCACCTTGTTTGACCCTTCTGACCAATTTGCACCTGTTCACCTTTCAACTAAGAAATTCTGACCAATTTTCACCCGTCACCTTCAAACAATTGATTCAGCTCATTCGACCAATTTGCACCCATTCACCTTTTCAAATAAGTGACATGATGCTTTTAGTACGGGTAAAAAAGGATTCGATCAACTTTTCCTGGATATATATTCATGTTATTTTTAAAGAAATTTACAAATAAAATTTATGTTTGTCATGACAACCGTAAGAATCAAATCTTGAAACAATGTAATAACCAATGCTTTCAAACGACTCTCACCTTGTTTGACCCTTCCAACCAATTTGCACCTACTCACCTTTCAAATAAACGATTGAGCTCATCTGATTAAAAACACAACATCACTCATATCCTAGGGGTTTCATAGTGCCACATATATAAAATATATTAAAGAGCTTACAATGGCATGTGGTGTGATGTGTGCATGCCTTCAATTGCTGATCCCGAGACGCATCTACAAAAAATGAGTCGTAGTACATTTAGTGGAACATAATAAGATGAAAGCAAACTTTAATGGATGAAGAATATAAGGTGGAAAGTGGCAACTCTAAACATCAATCTTTACGCTATTGAGTATTTGAGTTGTACATATAAGAAAACTTTGAATGACACATTCACTTACATGTATTTTTTCCAAACAGCCCATAAAAAATTAAGTGATACAAACAAGTCTAATAAAGTGTAATTAATACTAACAATTTGTATACATCAACTTTAATCTGTAACATTGTGACTTAATATAAACTATAATCAAGTAAAAGCTAAGCTGTAAGGAATTGAAATTTCATTTCTAAGATGCATTAGTCACGTGAATCACATTTATATGGTTAAAAGTACAAAACAATCATGTTTATTACTTCCGTCTATCAAGCAACAAAAGCAAGAGAAACCGATAGTCAACTCCCTCTTTGAGTGTTAATTAACATCTAGCTTTAAAGTTTCCTTCAAACGTAAATATTTTTTGGTATTAAGGTCCGTTTTTTGATCATGAATTTAAAAAAATCATTCCTCGGTCGTTTATAACTTGAAGCCTAGCTTCTTTCTGTTGCAAGGATACGGGATCAGGGCATGCCATAATATCTAGTCATACGTTGAAATTTTGCTTGATTGAAGTACGGTAATGTGGTACTAATCACCTAATTAAGTTGTCTACATGGAAAACTAATCTAATTTGGTTAAAGTGATATATATATATATATATATATATATATATATATATATATATATATATATATATATATATATATATATATATATATATATATATATATATATATATATATATATATATATATATATATATATATATATAGTGTAACTTTATTTACAAAACCCATCTTAGTGACAGAACTTGCAGAACTGTTGTTTTTGAAGGCAAACATGTATGTTTGAAGGAGTACATGTATGTTTTTAGAGAATATTTGTATTCGCGAAGCATATTTGAAGTTCTTTTGTCAAATTTAAATAAAATTAAAAAAAAAGATATCCAAAAACATACATGTTTGAGGGCGTGCATGCATGTATGTGCACTAATTCAAAAACATACATTTTTGAAAGCGCGCATGCATGTATGTGCACCGATCTAAAAAACATACATGTTCGCTTTCATAAACATACATGTACGCCTTTAAACATACATGTTTGCCTTCAAAAACAAGAGTTGTACAAGTTTTGTCACTAAGATAGGTTCTGTAAATAAAGTCCCTATATATATATATATATATATATATATATATATATATATATATATATATATATATATATATATATATATATATATATATATATATATATATATATATATATATATATATATATATATATATATATATATATATATATATATATATATATATATATATATATATATATATATATATTGATATGTATATTAGGCGTTGATAAAAAGCCCTTATGCATCAACATCATGCACACATAATACTTATAGACAGGTCTAATGAAGAACTGTAATATATATTACATGTCAATAAGACTTAGTGATGCGAACTACCATCCTCTACAATACGCTAAATTCATAATTTAAACAGTATGTTTCTTGTGTTAGTTAAATTTCAGGTACTTACATGTTGCCTTATAATGTGTATAGGTAGATATCATCAGTATTTTAAAAACAGTGAAGTTGCTTTAACTGCTTTTTGTAACAAAGATTCAGGAGTTTCTAGTCCTTTAATAAAAGTCTCTAAATCAAAACAAAAATCCAACATCATCACTCCAAGTTAATAAAATATTTTGAGAAAGCTTATTGTTGAACCATAAAAGCAAAAAGAGCAGACATTGGAATATATCTCATTCTCGTATTGATTGTTGCCAGAGTCGTAATCATATTCATACTAGTATAATAAAGAAAAACCCTATTTTAATTCTATTTCATTCCTACCTGATGTCTATCTTACACACTTTTGAAGTAAAAGTTATAGGAAGAAAAATAGATAAGCTGGGTCAGTTTGAGTCAGATCATGTATTAAGTTATCAGAGTCGTAACAAGTCTGTGCGTCCTTTTCGATCCCAACTTAGCAAACAGTATAATACATCGAATAAAAATAACAGCATATATATATATGTACAAATATATAGGAGATAGGTGGGTTGAGTATGATGTCAAAACAAGTTTACGTCTAATCGATCACCTTGTGTTTCGTGGAATGTTAACTAGCTTATGATGTTAATTTATATCTTTAGCATTTTATACGTAACTATATTACATTTTATATCTAATACCTCAAAGATGTTTTTTTAGTCTAAACACTTCATATTGACCCCCATAATTAGACTTTCGAGAGAGTTGAGAACCAAACATCACTTGATAACCGACAACATATCCATGATATTTAAAAAAGATGAATATGGAATCCAATTCAAAGAACTAAATAATGAAAATACATTCGGTTATGCAACATTTAACTCTAGTTTATCAACCTACACTAAGTCTACAAATTTAGATTAACTTAACATAATTAATCTTAAACCTTAGTTACTCTTAAACTACACGGGATCCAAAAGGCATATTAATAGTGAATCAGAACATTTTTTCATTCAGAGTTAACTAACCTTATCAGATGAATGATATTGAGCATGTGGATGCTCATGTTTCACATTTACAAGCAAGTATTCCAAGCATGCCACGAACTTCAGCATCTTCACATATAAAGTTCATAAGACAAATCCCCCCGAAAGACTAGGTTTTGCATATGGTGGTTCACAAGTTAATAATCATAAGATTTTCATAAACAAATGATCTATTATTGCAACCAATGAGACTGAGATAATCTCTCTTGAAGACTTCTCATCAGTTTCTTCATGTGAGCACACCTGATATAGTTTATAACAAACCAATTCAAGAAAGCTTATGATAGAGTCAATGAGGTTTGATAGGTAGAGAGTAAATATTATGCTAATAATATGATAAATGTATTGCTCATAGAAGGAAAGGATACAAACCTAAGTAGAGTGTCAATGGCTACACTCGATGAATTCTTAAACCAAATCAGCAACACACACCCACCCCTATATGAAATATGAAAACTAACTATAAGCATAGATGAATAAACAACATATAAACCTTTTGAATCCTTGTACAAGAATTCGAGTTTAGTGCAGGCTTGATGTGAAAGCACACCCCTAATTTCACCCAAATAACCTCTATATCATAGACAACATCTACTTCAAAAATAGATTATACGATATTGCTGACAACTCCATGAGACAATAAAATAACAATTGTGTTGATGATTTCTAGCATAATACATCAATTGGGAATATAATAAGATTCGTGGAATAAGAAAAAGAATATATCAATGTTCAATTCATGAAATTTAACCAAATAACATAATAAAAGACAATCAAAGATCCGAAAAATATAATAATATACATACAACTAAATTAACATTAATTAATTTGTTACCAGGATAAGCAATTTGTAATCAATAGGCACACTTTTTTCAGTTCGTATCTTTGATTGTGTCTCGAGTAATAATTGGTGAAGAAATGGTGACGAAATAGTGAGATGGAGAGACTCTTGAGCACTTTACGAAGATGTGTGTATGGAGAAAGGAAGAAGGTTTTTAGTGAGGGACAATGGTTAGGGTAATTTAAATTAATGATTTTTAGTGAGAGGGAAAACAGATTTGGGGTAAAATATTTTTCAGATTTGGGGTAAAATATTTTTGGAGGAGTGGCAATCTAAATTTTCATCTTAGGAGCGGGCGGCAGTTCAAATTTTTTATTAAAAAGATGGCAACACTTTTAAACAAAATGTTGCACTACACCTACTAACGCAACACTTATTATGAGAGTGTTGCTTATTGTTTGATGTTTTCTAGAGAGCAACACATTTTAAAAGTGTTGCTTATAAAATGTTACATTAGCTACTTTTTGTTGTAGTGTATTATTGGTGACCTTACTCGTCTAGTATCCACACGTAATCAGCTACAAGAAAGTGTAATGTTTTGCTACTTTGATGCCTTTCTCTCTGAAGTGGAACCTCGGACGTGGCAAGAAGCTTTTACTCAATCATGTTGGATAGAAGCAATGCAAGAAGAACTTGATGAATTTTAACGTCTTGATGTATGGGAACTTGTTCCATGCCCAGATAAAATGATGATACTTACTTTGAAATGGGTTTATAAGGTGAAACTCGACGAGTTAGGCAGAATATTGAAGAACAAGGCTCGACTAGTAGCTCGTGGATATCGACATTTCTTGGGCATCGAATTTATGGAGTCCTTAGCACCCGTTGCCCGTTTGGAAGCTATTAGATTATTCCTCGCTTATTCAGCTCATATGGACATGATCGTCTATCAAATGGATGTGAAGACGGCATTTCTTAATGGTGAAATCAAGGAAGAGGTATATGTTCAACAACCGCATGGTTTTGTGAATTCTAAATATCCTAATCACGTGTACAGGCTTAAGAAGGCTCTCTATGGGTTGAAACAAGCTCCACGCACGTGGTATAATCTATTGTCACAATTCCTCATCATGGAAGGCTTCGCAAGGTGGATCCAACGCTGTTCATTAAGAAACGAGGGAAAGACATGATTATTGTATAAATATATATTGATGATATTATATTTGTTGCCTTGACCCAAACTTTATCGGATGAATTGGGACACTCATGTCTTAGAGAGGTTGAATGTGATGTGTGAGGATGTTTGATCAACTTCAGCAGAAAACCAGAACTCCCTCAAGTATTGCGAGTAGCATGTAGAAGGTTCCCTAGTAATGGCTTCGGTTAATGATGGGTAAGGTATCATTTTTCTTAGGACTTCAGATATCTCAAAGTCCCAAAGGCATTTTTATCAACCAATCAAAATATGCCCTTGAATCGCTCAAGAAATATAAGTTAGAATCTTGCGACCCCGTGGACACTCCAATGGTGGAAAGAACCAAGCTAGATGTAGATCCAAATGGGATTCCTATTGATCCTACACTTTATCGTGGTATGATTACAACTTGCTATATGTATGTGTGCACGGTATCAAACTAGGCCTACTGAGTTACATTTAGCTACCGTTAAAAGGATTTTTCCGTATCTCAAATGAACCGTTAATCAGGGACTTTGGTACTTGAAGGACTCCTCAATTGCACTAACGGCATATGTAGATGCAGATCACACGGGTTGTTAGGATACAAGGCGTAGCACAAGTGAAAGTTTGCAACTACTAGGAGATCGACAAATCATTTGGGCATCGAAAAGGCAGAAAAGTACTGCAATTTCAAGTGCGGAGGTAGAATACACAGCTATCTCCGGTTTTTGTGCTCACATTCTTTGGATGAGATCGCAATTAACCGACTATAGTCTAGGTTTCAACAAAATTCCGATGTACTGCGACAATAAAAGTGCCATTGCCCTCTGCTGCAACAATGTCCAACACTCCCAATCGAAGCATATTGACATTTTCTACCACTTTATCAAGGAGCAAGTTGAAAATGGAGTGATCGAGCTTTACTTTATCAAATCGGAGTATCAATTGGCGGATATCTTCATGAAGGCTTTAGATCGCGCTCGAATTGATTTTTTGGCCGACAAGCTAGGAATGAAAACTTTCTCGCCTGAGACTCTAAAGGCATTGGAAGATGAATCGAAAGAATATTGGTGTTAAACAATTCTTCGCATCCTTTGTGATCATTTGTGTATATTGTTTATATTTTTATCCACAAAAGCAAATATAATCATATAAAACCATATAAAACTCATAAAAATTGAAAATTTCAAAAAAATCCAAAAGTATTTTTACTATCTTTTTAATTTTTTGAAGGCATGTCTTTTAGAAGATAATATTTACGGCCTTAGAAATATCGATTAATATTGACACGGCGCCATAAATAGAGTTTCTACAAAAGTTGTAAATATTTCATAAAACATGCCAAAATGGCTTGCTATTATTTTAGATAGTAACCTGCTTTTCATATTCAAGTCAAGTATTTCTTATGAAAGCTTTGGCTCAACAATGGGAATTATTTTTTCTCGGGCATGGTTTACTTTATAACCATGTAATGGAATGTGTTTACGTCATAACACAATCTAACACAAATATATGTACGCTTCAGTGTATTTATTTGTTAAAACGAGAGAAATCTGGTTTTTATGAAGTTATCATCTCTACAAATTGAAATTCTTTACAATTGGTGTCTACAATTCTACATACTCGACGGTGCTACTACTCAAACAACGACTACATCTCTTTTAGATAGAAAACGGGTCAACAATTGAGGGGGAGCAATTGTCTAGCATTCAGATTCTTCGATGTCGATTCTTTGTGAATTTCTGGTTATAACTATTGGTGCCAAGACGAAGTATTCATCTTTTAATTGGTGTCAAGACGTCATAACCAAATTCACAATTGGTGTCAAGACAACGATATCAATCGTATATGTGGTGTCAAGAGATAACTTCAGATGTGACGAGAAGACCAACAATTACTAACAAGAACCACGTGATTCTATCACATGATGTTCTCATCAATCAGGTCCAACCTTGTCATTTTTTTCTAAATATGGTGAATATGTGATATATTTCAACTAATATGGTATCAATTTTTTACAAAATTGGTATCATTACATATCGGTATCATGGAGATAAAACGGACTTGCGTTTTCTTCCCAAAAACTTTGTTCAAACTTCATTAAATCAATTGGTATAAAAAATATTGGTTGGGTTAATATTTTTAATATAGGGGAGAAAATGTGATTTAATATGACAAACGATTTATCTCAATTGGTTTGACTTAACGTGATGGCTCATCCCAACATATGCGAAACGTTTTAGAATATCATGGAATATGTTAAGGGGGAGCAAAATGGATTTGGATATCAAAATGGATTTCATGGTGACATATACTTACCCTCATCCCATTTATTTCACGAAGATGATTGTGGTGACATAGGGATTGTAGGATAGGTTAAGTCCAATGATTCTTCCAAAACCGGAGGAATCTTCCCAAGGACATTCCATAACTAGAAATAATAGTCCTTAGGAAAGATGCAGAAAGATTGTGAACGTAGATGAATGATGACCAAGTACTTAAGTTAGCACTGGAACAATCACAACAAGATGCTAGTTATGACATATTGGTAAGCATTAAAGGGGTTGAAGAATGAAAAAGAATTGTAAAGATAAAGGGTCTAAAGAAAGAAGCCCTCCTAGGCAAAAACCGGTTTAACTCTTAACTTATTGAAGATACACATCATGGAACCAGTGATGTAATGCACAACCCATCCCAGGTAACTCAGATATCTCTAAAAAGGTATTTGTTTTAATTACACGGAGATCAACATGTTATCTATCGATTTATTCACTCCGAATAAATTGGTATTCAAATGGTGGCATTCCTCTCAAGCCTCCGATCACTAAAATCCAAAATGCACGATCGAGTTTAGAGCCATTTGAGATCATCAAATATCTCATTAGGACACATTTCCATATTTCCTTGCTTCTTCACACACTGTGAAAAGTAAGAAAGATATTAAGAGTCCGACACAAAATATTCAT
This sequence comes from Glebionis coronaria, assembly GCA_025667525.1. NCBI lineage: Eukaryota > Viridiplantae > Streptophyta > Magnoliopsida > Asterales > Asteraceae > Glebionis > Glebionis coronaria. Next base: position 2,700,112 of record JANFOE010000249.1, on the reverse strand, counting down.
GATCTTATATGAGCAACCGAGTAATACGAAAGTAATTACAATGAAGATGGAACTCCTTCTTGAGAGAACATCAAAAATCTCATGGTAGGTGATTGTGCGATTCTTTATGAATCAAACTTGTGATAACTGAAAAGCAACAGTGGTTTAATTCTTAACTGGATTTAAACACGTTCCAGGCCTCTACGCAATATCTTAGTGATCTTGGCAGATAATAAGTGTGAAAACACTTATCCTTTTACCACTTAATTATAATAATAACCAAGCCAAAACGTGTATTTGATGTCGTAAATGTCGGAATTATGCGTGGTTTGTGTTTTTGTTGTGATTTAGGATCAAAATGTGAAAAGGGAAGAAAACACGATCTTTCACGGGCTTTTATCGAAGAAAAAGACAAAAGACGAAGTCAAAAGATCAAGAGTGCAAAAAGAACGGAAGTCCAAGGCCTATTCTGAAGATTTATCGAAGAAAAAGTCTAAAGACGGAAGTTTAATGAAGTCGAAGAACTCAAGTCTAATTAATGAAGAAATTATAAGACGAGTTCAATATATCCCGAGACAAAGTCGAAAAAGTTGAAGAATTTAGAAGACGAAAAGACGTGAAGAAGAAGAAAGAATCAACACATGCTAATCTCCCTATAAATACCCTCCTAATGACACATTAGGAGGTGTTAGCTAATTTGACACATTAGTCTTTCCATTTTATTTTCCAAGCACTTTCATATTGTCATTTACTTAATTATCATTTAAATTCTTGCCTTTAATTTCAAGTAAGTCTCTTAATTTTGTTGTTGAATCCTTAATTTTAATCAAGTTTTATATTAATCTCTCCTTCTACCTCTCTTATTTTTGTTAATCTTTATGTTTATGTGCTTATTGTTATGCTTATTTGATTAATTGTTATGTTTTTATGTTTTTGATTATGTTAGTTTATTGATTTGATAGCTTATTGTGTGTTTGATTTGATTTTAGTTAAGTGTTTTTGTTAGTTTATTTTATTAAAAGTTGATTTTTAATTTTTAGTTTTATTAGTGTTTTTCATGTTTTTAATTTGTGGTTTAATTAGTTTTTCTTAAAAGTGTTTTAGATTAAGTTTTGGTAGATTGCTTATTTGATTGTAGCTTATTCGTGGCTTATTTTCTGATTTTTAGTTGTTACTGTAACTTTTTATCTGATCTTTTGATTTTTCGGATTAGGGTTTTAAATTCCCAAGTTTTCTCTGAATTTGTCATTTTTTCCGAAATTATTTCTTTTCCGAATATATGCCATTTCTCTGAAATCTTATTTTTTCTGAAAAAGTAAAAACTCTGAAAATCATTTATTCCGAAAAAAAATCTGAAAACAAAAAGTTCCGAAAAATCATTTTTCCGAAGAAACTTCTCAAAAGATTTATTCCGAAGAAAGTTCTGAAAAGATTTATTCCGAAAAAAAAAGTTGTGAAAAAGTATTATTCCGAAGAATATCTGAAAATACAACATTCCGAATAAATAAAAGAAACATTCCAAAAATTTAAGTATTCCGAAGATTTCACTGTTTACATTCCGAAGAATTGTGCAGCCTACCTGCCTGCTTCCTTTTTTCCGGAAAAAATTGAGCAGCTAGCTTGCTAGCTTGAGCTGCTTGCTTACTAGCTTGTTTATTAGTTAGTATTGTTCCGTAATTGTTTAGTTTAATCTGAAAGTTGTTCCGATTTTAATTCTAAAAGTCACGTATTTTTAGTTATATTTTTCATCGATTTTTAGTATTAATATTTTTTTGTAAAGTTTAAGTTTTATCTTTTATTTAGTACCCGCTTTAGCTTTTACCTCGTTCAGTTTTAAAGTACCCACTTAGTTTTATTTTCTCCTTTTTCATTAGGTTAATTTTATTTTTCAGTCGAAAGTTAATTTCTTCGTTTATTTTTATTTTTATTAATTGTTTCGTTCTAATATTTGTTTTTAATATCGTTTATTTACTTTTAGTCAAGCTTTATTTTATCGTTTTTTTAATTAAGTTACTTTCAAAGGCTGAATTTCGCACCGTTTACTTTTTAATTACTTTTAGCTTATTTACCTTGCTTTTTACTTTAAAGTTTTGCAATTTTATTTTAAACAACAACCAAATCTATTTCTTTTTCACCAAAAACGACTGAGTCACACTTAAACCAGTAATCAATTCGATTAGACACATAATAGAACAATTTCACATAGTAATTTTACAGTTATTAAATGGCGCCGCTGCCGGCTCTTTTCGTAAAGATTAACGGTTTTCTGTGAGAGACGCGTTGAATTTTGGGATCCGTTCACTTGTGAACGTTATTTTTCTTGCTAAAAAATGTTCAAAAATCCATAAAAATTAAAAAATTGTTAAAAATCCATAAAAATTAAATATTTTCAAAAATACAAAAAGATTTTTATTTTTATTTTTACACGTACATATATATTCTCTATTTCTTTGGTATCTTTTTCTTTTGCTTTTGCAGGTGTATGCGTACTAGATCTTCATCTTATTGAGAGCCCGAGACTCGTGAAGATTTAGATATGGCTGGTGTACACAACAACAATAATCCACCCCACCCCAACATGAATAACAACAACAATGTTCCCCCACCCGACCTTCGAACGATGGGGGAGCTTTGTCAACCAACCATGAACGGACGAGGAGGACCGATTGCGCCGATAAAAATCACGGCTCCAGAGTTTTCGTTGAAGCATCACATGATCCAACAAGTTCAAAACACTTGTCCATTTCGCGGATTACCGGATGATGAGGCCAACAAACACCTCGACAAGTTCATTATCGTAACTCAAAGCATGAAGTTGCCCGGTGTTACTATGGATTTTCTTCGCCTTCACCTATTTCCACACACCTTATCCCACCATGCCGAAAAATGGTTTGATCGTCTTCCGAAGAATTCAATTCATACATGGGACGAGATGACTCAATGCTTTTTGTCGCGCTACTTTCCACCATCCATGGTCATGAGCCTTCGGAATCAAATAAGTGGATTTACACAAGAACCTGATGAATCACTTTTTGATGCTTGGGAACGATATAATATTTTGATCGATCGATGTCTAAACCACAACATGCTCCCTGACACCTTAATTGATACTTTCTACAACGGTTTAACTTTTCGTGATCGTGATACGATTAATGCAGCCGCCGGTGGCACATTTATGAAAAGAAGACCCGAGGCGTGTAGAGAGCTTATAGAGAACATGACTACTCATCACAAAAATTGGGATTCATCCGCATCCTCAAGATCAAACCCAAGAGTCAATGTGTCTTATACTTCTTCCAACCCTGATATCACCGAATTGACCTGCGCAATGGTCGAAATGAGCAAAAACATGCAACTCTTGGCTACAAATCAACAATAACAAATTAAAGCTGTAGCACTTTCTTGTGAGACATGCGGCGGTCCTCATTCATACACTGATTTTCCTTCTACTCATGACAATCCGGAAAATGTGTATGCAGCTTATGGTAACTATTCAACGGAAAGCCATCAAGCTCGACCTCAAGGTGATCGTAACTTGCTAAGTTATCGTTCTAACAACTTTCTTTCACCCGGTTTTTCTCCTCAAAACCACAACCCCAACAACTACAATAGAAGCAATCTAAACCCACCTCGAGCTTCTAATCCTTATCACCCACCCGCTCAACAAGCACCACCCATTAATCAAGATGTAGAAACTTTTATGAGCACCCAAGGAGAGCTAGTTAAGAATCTGCAAAGCCAAATCATCAACTTGAAAGGAGATATCACTAAGCAAGGGAATGATATTAGAACCGAGCTTCGACATGATATAGAATGATTTGAAGAATATGATGGATAGTTTCTTTCCAAGTACTCAACCCTCTACTTCGGGCTCTCTTCCTTCAAATACCGTCACCAACCCGAGAGCGAATGTGAGTGCTATTACTACACGCAGTGGAGCAACCTTAGTAGGACCATCTACCCCTCCCCCAGTTACTCCATCTACACCTCTTCCACCACCATTTATCTCTCCTACTCCCACGCCTAGTATTAGTTCTCCATTATCGTCTCCACCTCTTACTGAAGAAGTTCCGAAGAAACACCCTTCACCAACCCCACCTTACACCTTTAAACCTTCAACATCTCAACCTTTACCTGCTACACCTACACCACCTAAACCCAACATTCCTTATCCATCTCGATTAGACAAGAGCAAATTGCTCACCAAGGATGACATTCAAGTGTCGAACTTTTTGAAGAAGATTTCGGGAGTAACCATCACATTTAGCCTTGTTGAATCTCTAGCCCAAATGCCTCAATTTGTTAAGATGTTTAAGGAATTCCTTAATAAGAAGGAGAAGATGGCCGAGTTTTTTAATACTCGATTGAATGAAAATTGTTCTGCAATCCTTCTTAAAGAAATTCCGGAAAAACTTAGAGATCCCGGTCGTTTTGTGCTACCATGTACTTTTAACCAAACTGAAGAATTTACTGCCTTAGTCGATCTCGGGGCAAGTATAAATCTGATGCCTTTAAGTGTTTGGAAAAAGTTATCATTACCCGATCTTACACCAACAAAGATGACTCTTGAGCTAGCAAATCGAACTCTCGCTTACCCCGTTGGTATTGCCGAAGATGTGTTTGTTAAAGTTGGCACCTTCACTTTCACGGTCGACTTTGTTGTTGTTGATTATGAAATGGACCCTCGTATTCCGTTAATACTTGGTCGGCCATTTTTGAGAACCGAAAAAGCTTTAGTCGATGTTGCCGAATGTGAGTTAATCTTAAGAGTCGGGAATGAGGCACAAATTTTTAAAATGGGGAAGATCACAACCAAATCAAATGGAAGAGAATCAACGAATATGATTAATGTGCTTGATGATTTTGTCGTCTAGAACAATCCTCTTTTCGAGTCTTGCCATGATAATCCACTTTTCCAAGACGATGTGGATGATTTTGATGATTCTCTCTCCACTTTGGATCCTCCACCAATTTATGATTCTCCACTGATCTATGATGATTATGATGATGATTCTAGTTCCGATGGGGATGATTATGATAATTTTGTTTCAGAGTATCCAGACATGCCAACTTATGATGATTTTGATGATGTTGATACTCTCTTGAGTGATTCTTCACATGATGACCTTGCACCTATTTTTTATGAAGATCCTTCACCAACAATGCTTGATCCTACTTTGGATGACTACTCATTTGAGGAAGATTTTGCTACTTTTCTCAACACTTACTTCCCAAATGAGAGTGATTATCCTCCTTTGGACTTTGATGATGCTCTTTATCCTCCTTTGGATATGAAGAAACCCGTTTCAAATGAGAAGAAGCCGGAAGACACCGATATCCGCAGTACTTATGTCTTGACACCTCTTTATCCACCTTCTGAGGATGAGATTGTGCGATTTATGAGCGGATCCTCTTCAAGGTCTACTGAGCCTGAGTGTTATTTTCCCCTAAAGGAAAAGGTGTTCGATCCTGGTATTGCAATTTTTAAGCCATCTCAGTATCCACCTGATGAAATAAAAGGAAAGATTTTTGGAACTTTTGGAGATATGCTTGCACCTCATCGCCCTTGCTACCACCGTGCTCAACAACTTAAGGGAACCTTGCCTATTCTTCTTTTGCTTGCCTTGTTCGCCTTAATCTTGTGCTATTTGACGGACGAAAACCATGTCTTTGATCCCGGTGGATGTGTTTCAAGATTCTTCCTATGCAAATCAAGGTCGAGTCAGGCTCACGACTCGGTGAACAAAAACAAGCGCTTCTCGGGAGGCAACCCGCTGTATCTATCCTTTTTCTTTGTTTTTATAATAAGTGTAGGGGGAGACCCTAGTATGTGTTTGTTGTCTTCTTTCTAATCACGTGCAGGGATTCGAGCTTTCAAAGATCCATTCTTGATGACTTTTGACGACCCGTGATTCCGTGTACCCGTATTCCCGGTTCTATCCTAAACTATTTTGATTCATTATTTTATCATTTATTATTGAAATAGGAATCACTTTAGTTGTCTCCTCCTTAGCAAGATTTAAACAATGTGCACAATGTCTCAAGTATGAGGGAGTTTACTTCCACATGCTTAAACATTGAGGGCAATGTTTATATTAAGTGTAGGGGGACTTCTATCGAAGTTAAGTGGGCTTTTCCATGCATTTATCCTCATTTTAACCGGAAAATTTGATTTTTCGACATTTTTCAAAATTTTTGATCTATTTTGGCCTAGTAGTATTTACATTTGTATAGTTATTTTCTTTCTTTGCTAGAATAAATTTTAATAAAGTGGTTTTAATTTTCAAACGTTGTGAATCTTTGACTCAACCAGAGTTTACTTATCTAAGTTTGCTAGGCTTTTATATAGGGAACTTTAAAACGCGAAAGTCTTAACTCTTACGGGTTAAGAACAAGAACTTTTCGCAAGTTCCTATAATTGATCCTAGAAAGTCGTTTATCAAGGGAACTTTAAAACGCGAATTCTAAACTTGAAAGAGTCTAAGAAGTTGCAAGATCCTATAGATGACTTGAAAACCCAAAACTTTGATTTAATTGGCTAAGCATCTACGAGTCTCATTCCTTGAGATTTTAAATTGTGGAGAACGAGAGATGATAGAGTCAATTATAAGTTTGGTATTCTTTCATGAATTTATGTGAGTTGATTATAAGTTTTTTCTCCCATCGTTTGCTAATAAATTTAATTGTAATAAATAAGTTTGTACGATTTGAAAGTTACTTAGCTTCTAGCCCAAGATCGTTTTAAAGTTGCTCGGTATTGATTAGAGTTCATAGCCAAGGCGTAACTTATTGAAGCGAGATGCGAAGATTGGCGAGTTCGAAAAGGTCCTAACAAGACATGAGGGCTACATTTTGTTGCTAAAGATCCAAAGTGATGTGAAGAATCATTTATCAAAAATCAATATGAAGGATCGAGACACACGACGAAAAGCAAATACTCCCGTAAAGATTATGGAGAAGTCTATCCAAAAAGACCCTGACAAGGTATGAGGATAAATAGATCCAAGTCCTAAAAGGAGGCGGATCGTTGTATATCAAAGTCCCAAATAAAGATTGGAGAAATATGAAGAAGTCGTGGTCCAAATATGAAGAATCTCTCAAAAGGTTCAAGTGAAGAAATTCCTATTATGAAGAGAAGACCATTATTTCATGAACGTCTCTCAAGATTTGAAGTATGAAGTCAATGCCAAATATCGGTCCGAGAAAGGTCTCAAATCGTGAAACGAGTTATGCCAAGATATGAACTTTATGAGGTCCCGAGAAGCAGTTTTAAAAGATTTTGTCCTTTAGCTAACTATTGATTAAATCGTCCTACTTTATTTTCGGCCTAATAAACTATCGAAATAAGTCAATAATGCATCCTCGTGATCATTCAAGACAACAATAAAATATAATAGATACACCTAGGAATAAGGGAGTCTAAGTGAATAATTGGCCCACATGAGTTTGTGATAGTTTGCTAACTTATAATAACAATGATCTCATTTTTAAGCTTGGTATAGGGAACGTGAAACTTGAGGGTGATAAACATTCATGACATTCCAAAACCCTAAGGTAAGTCTTTGATCTTTTTACTTGTCTTGTGTTTAATAAGGCCAAGGTGGATTGATTATGATGGAAAATGTAAAACCTACTTTGTAACTAATGCATTGCATGAGGGCATTGCAATGGTCAAGTGTAGGGGATTTAATAAGTGTGAAAACACTTATCCTTTTACCACTTAATTATAATAATAACCAAGCCAAAACGTGTATTTTATGTCGTAAATGTTGGAATTATGCGTGGTTTGTGTTTTTGTTGTGATTTAGGATCAAAATGTGAAAAGGGAAGAAAACACGGGCTTTCACGGGCTTTTATCGAAGAAAAAGACAAAAGACGAAGTCAAAAGATCAAGAGTGCAAAAAGAACGTAAGTCCAAGGCCTATTCTGAAAATTTATCGAAGAAAAAGTCTAAAGACGGAAGTTTAATGAAGTCGAAGAACTCAAGTCTAATTAATGAAGAAATTATAAGACGAGTTCAATTTATCCCGAGACAAAGTCGAAAAAGTCGAAGAATGTAGAAGACGAAAAGACGTGAAGAAGAAGAAAGAATCAACACATGCTAATCTCCCTAATCTCCCTATAAATACTCTCCTAATGACACATTAGGAGGTGTCAGCTAATTTGACACATTAGTATTTCCATTTTATTTTCCAAGCACTTTCATATTGTCATTTACTTAATTGTCATTTAAATTCTTGCCTTCAATTTCAAGTAAGTCTCTTAATTTTGTTGTTGAATCCTTAATTTTAATCAAGTTTTATATTAATCTCTCCTTCTACCTTTCTTATTTTTGTTAATCTTTATGTTTATGTGCTTATTGTTATGCTTATTTGATTAATTGTTATGTTTTATGTTTTTGATTGTGTTAGCTTATTGATTTGATAGCTTATTGTGTGTTTGATTTGATTTTAGTTAAGTGTTTTTATTAGTTTATTTTATTAAAAGCTGATTTTAATTTTTAGTTTTATTAGTGTTTTTCAAGTTTTTAATTTGGGGTTTAATTAGTTTTTCTTAAAAGTGTTTTAGATTAAGTTTTGGTAGATTGCTTATTCGTGGCTTATTTTCTGATTTTTAGTTGTTACTGTAACTTTTTATCTGATCTTTAGATTTTTCGATTAGGGTTTTAAATCCGAAGTTTTCTCCGAATTTGTCATTTTTCCGAAATTATTGTTTTTCCGAATAAATGCCATTTCTCTGAAATCTTATTTTTTCTGAAAAAGTAAAAACTCTGAAAATCATTTATTCCGAAAAAAATCTGAAAACAAAAAGTTCCGAAAAATCATTTTTCCGAAGAAACTTCTCAAAAGATTTATTCCGAAGAAAGTTCTGAAAAGATTTATTCCGAAAAAAAAAGTTGTGAAAAAGTATTGTTCCGAAGAATATCTAAAATTACTACATTCCAAAGAAATAAAAGAAATATTTCGAAAATTTAAGTATTTCGAAGATTTCACTGTTTACATTCCCAAGAATTGTGTAGCCTACCTGCCTGCTTCCAATTTTTTCGCGCCAAAAATTGAGCAGCTAGCTTGCTAGCTTGAACTGCTTGCTTGCTAGCTTGTTTATTATTTAGTATTGTTTAGTTTAATCTGAAAGTTGTTCCGATTTTAATTCTGAAAGTCACGTATTTTTAGTTATATTTTTCGTTGATTTTTGGTATTAATATTTTTTCGTAAAGTTTAAGTTTTATCTTTTTATTAGTACCCGCTTTAGCTTTTACCTCGTTCAGTTTTAAAGTACCCACTTAGTTTTTATTTCTCCTTTTTCATTAGGTTAATTTTATTTTTCTGTCGAAAGTTAATTTCTTCGTTTAGTTTTATTTTTATTAATTGTTTCGTTCTAATATTTGTTTTTAATATCGTTTATTTACTTTTAGTCAAGCTTTAATTTCTCGTTTTTTTAATTTATTTACTTTCAAAGGCTTAATTTCGCACCGTTTACTTTTTAATTACTTTTAGCTTATTTACCTTGCTTTTTACATTAAAGTTTTGCAATTTTATTTTACACAACGACCAAATCTATTTCTTTTTCACCAAAAACGACTGAGTCACACTTAAACCAGTAATCAATTCGATTAGACACATAATAGAACAATTTCACATAGTAATTTTACAGTTATTAGCAGAACACTCAGAGTAACACTCTATAGTGTTCACAGTGATGAGTGGAAATCCTTCTAGTGTTAGCATTAAACAACACTTGGTAGGTAACTTGCAAGATTCAATATAAATCAAGCTCGTGACAACTGGAAAGCAACGATGGTGCGATTCTTAAATGAATCAAACTTGTTCCAGGAGTCGGAATTGACGGCTTCAATGATAATTTTATCCAAATGATTCACTCTTTACGTTCGCAGTCTACTTTGGGACGGTCGAGTAAAGAGAACGGGTTTACCCGCGAAATCTTGTACATGAGTTTCTTAATTGAAGCTACCTATCACAAGTACGATATTTTAATATTGTCCAACGGTCTTCACCGACAAGAGGTAAAATGCTACCGAATTGAAATGAAATGTTCAAAGGCATTTCGTTTGTGTCTACTTATGTTGCTGCATTTTAAGACGGTGGCATTGCGGAGTCCGAGAAGAAGTCGTCCCCACATGCTTAAACTTTCTGCACTTAAGACTTCAGCAAATTCAAGAAAGCTTAAAAGTCAAGTCTTCCGTTGTATCAAACTTTGAAGCTTTCATGAATTACAAAGGTATAAGTATGTGGTACATGAAGTCACGAGGAGGCGAATATCACAAGTGATGGATGCACAAGATCAAGGCAACAGATAAATGTTCAAGATTGATATCAAATATCACATCAACATATTCACCGAAAAAGAAAAGAAAGACGATTACAACGAGCTCAAGACAAGCATAGTATGCTAGGTTTACATTATTATTGTAACTCAGGTAATCCCCTTGTTTGGAGTGACCTCCTTTAGGGGGAGATAGTTGGAAATACGTTTTTACGTATTTAGGAAGAATCGGTCACTCAGACAATATATTAGTTAGTAGCTCGTAGTCTAGTAACTTATGTTAAACAAACAAGGCAAAGCCTGGTCCATTCTATAATGGCCGACCCATATTGTAAGCCTAAGCCTGTCTTGTGGGCTTGAGTATATAACCCCTCTCCTTAGTTGGAGAGGGGTGGTTACTCTCATTTTTCACGCACAATAATATGTGTTTTCTCTTTACATTCTCTCTAAGTATGTGTGTGTGCGTGTATGTGTGTGTGTTTATAACCCTTTCTCTCTATACTTTCTCTCTCTAGATATATAGATTTACATACTTATAACATCTTTTATTCTTTATTTGCACATACTTGTGTTTACTAGTTTAGATCCACTATCTATTGTTCATATTGTGCATAAGAAGATTTCATATAATCCCTCAAGTCTAAGTTTTTGAAAAAGGATTTTTGAAATCCCATCTTTAATCAAGCAAATTTAAGAAACTATTCAACCCCCTTTCCTTCTAGTTTCTACAAGATCTAGTTAGACAATAGCATCACCAAAAAGTAAGCATCCCATCATTTCATGTATAACAATGTTTCCGCCCTCGACATTCACTTTGTCCTCAAGGTGAAGATGAGAATACATGGTATGAAATATATCATCTCGAACCTAAGTGGCATCCTCTAGCGTGATTATGAAACTGATCAATAAGTTATTCATCATCTGGGATGATTAAATACATGATCTTAGCTTTACAAATGTGACCCAAAGCAAACTTTTCATCATAATTGTAACACCCCCCTCAGTTCACGCCTAACTGTCATCTCACTTTAGGTAAGTTTCTTCATGGGAAACGTTGTCTAGGTTCATGGATGTCGTAAGTTGAAAATGATGACTAGTTTGAGTAGCTAAAAGAGGTGGATATTGGGAATGTAGTATTCTTGAGAACGTAAAGGGTGAAACTTGTTCTCTTAGATCTTAGCTAAAGCACGGGCTATCGAGATTGTTCTAGGAGCAAAACAAGATACCTCAGTTTGAATCTTAGGCTTAAAACCGGAGATAAAACAACTAAACAAAAATGATTCTGGTAACCCATTAACCCGATTAGATAAAAGCTCAAAATGGTCGTAAAAAGCCACCAACAATAGTTGTTTGTTGAAGTTTAAAAAGTTGACCTTGAAAATCTTCATATCAAGGTGGGCCGGAACGCTCTTACAAAGCTAAAAGAAACAATGGCCACTCTCTTATGGGAGTGTTACGAAGTATCCATTGATACCAAAACAACGTTGCACCATTAAAATAGAATGCCGCAACTCGTAAAGGTGTCTTGAAGTGTCTGATGCAGGTAAAAAAATTGTTCTATCTGAAATATCCAACTTACAAGATCTCCACTTTCGAAACGTGGTACAACAATCCGTAATGGTTTTAGTAGTTGAGATGGAATAGGGTTCGTTGGGGTTATGACTGTATTTAGGTTATGGTTTGGATTCAGGTTAAGGTTTGGATGCGGGTTAAGGTTTAGATTCAGGTTAAGGTTTGGATGCGGGTTATGGCTTAGATTCATGTTAAGGTTTGTTGCAAGGCTGTTGTTAGTGTAAGTTTATGGACTTATATTTAATAGTCATGTGATAGGATCGAACTTGAGATTACGGGATTGCACACAATACCTAAAGAGTTAATTTAATTAATAAAAATATATTGTATTTATTAATTTATTTAATAAATATATATTTATGTATTTAATAAATTAAACCGAGACATAATTTTAGCGATTGTTGAATTAATTAATAGTTAAGTATTAAACGAGTGTTAAATAAATATATAGTAACTCATATAAAGAAAGAAGTTTGGAAGATTCTGGAACACCCCTTATGGGGTGTTTGGTCGGTCGGTTATGGGGAAAAAGGAAGGGGGAAAAACTTACTTTTATTTGTTTTTGGATACAAGATTATGCCTATATAAACAAATCCTTCTCCTCATAATTCACAACACAAAAAATCCTTCTCCCCTCTCTTTCTTTGTTGCGATCGCAGAAGGAAAACCCACAAGGGGTTTTGGTTGGTTTTCTTGGCTGATCGTTTTACTTACAATCTAGTCCTAGCCACTCTCTAGGGTTGTTGGGTAGATTATTTACAAGCGTTGTAGCTCGGTTTTCACGTCCTAGAATCGCGGTTAGCTCTTTGTATTACGTGTGTACAAGATCGTAATATAGTCTTACTTTATACTATATCTTGGTATATTACGGTATAAACCCGAATTGGTGATTCGTTCTTCGTCTTGTGGATTTGCTTTAGCGTAAATGTATGTAACCCTAATTCGATTAATTATAATTGTGTTATTATTATGATCTTGTTAAATCACTTCCGCTATATGTGCTTTGATCTCGTTTAAGGTTTTATATAATTGTTATGATGTTAATAAACTTTAAGTGGCATCGAGAGCCGTTTTAACATGTTATAATTATTGAAAATCTAAAGTTTTTAACTAATAATTGTTTTGAGTTAAAACTACATGTTTTTAGGTTTTCATAAAATTAGGGTTTTGTTTTTTTTTTTAAATTAGGGTTTTTTGCCGAATTTTTAATTTTAAAAAAAAGAATTGTTTTGAAACCCTAAATTACATGTGGGATAATTTTAGATTAAATTACATGATTAATTGTTATGTCATGTATCGTTACGATCCGTAGAGATTTAATTGTTAAGAGTTTTGGGGAATCCATGATAACGTGCATCTTTTCATGGATCGTAAAATTATATGTTTATATGATTTTATGTGTTATGTGATTATTTTATTCAATAAATCTAGAATTAGGGAAGACTTTTATATGAATATAAAGACCTAAATTTGATGATTATTGAATAAATCGTATGTATGTGGCAATTTGATTTATTTGTTGCACATATAAATTTTTATTATGTGTTTATGATTTAGTTTTTTTACTTGTTTATATAAAAATTGTTGAATTGTTGTAAACAAGGGTTTTTTTTAAAGAAATAATATGGACTAAATCATATTAAAAATAACGATTTGTTAGAGATTTAAATTACATAACATTACGTTGATCGGTGAATTGCAATTATAATCTAACGGCGTACTCCTTTTGACAAACTATAAAGTGGGATAACGCACCGCTGGTCACGTACCCAGTTAAGGAAGGAGGTGTTATGCCATTAGTCGCTGACCAAATTTCCGGCTCGCCTGGGCGTCAAATTGAAATTACCTACGATTATTAATTGAATTATACCTTAAGGTTGATTTACCACAAATTCACATCCGAAACACAATGAATAATGGTATTGCTTTGTGCGTAGCCGAGTTCTTGCAAAAGTACGTTGTGAATAGTTGTGGGTAAATTCATTAATTGGTTTGACCAATACCTCAACATAATTTATGTAGAAATTTAGTCTCGTGAAATAGTTTACTAAATGTTTTATTAAACTTATGCTATGGATTTGTATGCATGCTTCTCCATACATTGATTTTGACATCGAAAATTTATACCCTTAAAATTTAAGTCGAATGCTCCTAATTGACGAACACTTGAAATTACTTCGTCATGAAATGAGATTTTTGGGTGATGTTGTAATGGAGCGAAAACCTTTCGTAGAATGAGAATTCGTATGATGGTTTTACGTTACTCAGATTAGAAGACTTAATTAAGTTACTCATTGAGATCTGGAAACTTAATGCATTCAGAAGGTATGAAACATGTTTACAACGCAAAACGTTTTTTTGGCAATGTTAATCCTTAAAATATCAAGAAATTGAAAATTGTTTGTCAATTGAATTGTTCGACAAGTCGCTATGTTGAGTACATTCATTACAAGAAGATCAACTGATGTAATGGATTTATGTCAATATAGTTCTAGAATTCAAGGAAAATAATATGGTTTTTATACCGGGGTAATTTTATTTTCTTGAAAGTATTTCGTTATCAAAAATACTAATATTTGAACTTATTTCTATAGAAATGGCTCAACCCACTAATAACACTATAAGTTTCGCGCTCAAAGCTTTCTTTGAACTTCTTGAACTTACTGGCCCAAACTTCAATGATTGGTATCACTCGCTAAGAATTGTCTTGAGAGCAGCAGGTACTATCGATATCTTGACTACTCCCTATCTGGAGGATCTTGCTGAAGGAGCATCTGATGCGCAAAGGCTTGAACACGCTGCTAATTTTAAGAAGCACTCTGAGGTGGCTTTCTTAATGCTAGGAAAAATGGCTCCTCCACTTCAACAAAAGTATGAGCTATTTTCACCTAAGCGAATGCTTGATGAGCTCAAGGCTATGTTCGAGAAGCCGCAAGCTGTGGAGATCTACGACTTGGTAGATGCTTTGCATAGCTGCAAGCAAGCTCCAGGAAAGTCTGTAAGTGCCCATTACTTGGAGATGAGGGGTTATATGGAACAGCTCATTGCACTAGGACAACCCTATGATCATAATATGGCTATCAACTTGATCAATAGGTCCCTTAACAAGGACTTAAATGATTTCGTTAGAAACTATAATATGCATTGCACGGGGAAGACAGTTAATGATTTTCATGCAATGCTCATTGACTATGAAAAGGGGTTGAAAGACAAGGCATCTACCGCTACGCCTTCTGTACTAACCATACAAAAGGGTAGAGTGAGTAAGCCAAAACTGCAAGCGAATAAAAAGAAAGGCAAAGGCAAGGGTGATAAGGGAAAACAAGTTGCGACTTATTCGAAACCTAAGCAAAACTTTGTCATGAAGAATAGATCTCAGAAGGATGAGACTTGCACCATAGCAAGGCAAGTGGTCACTGGAAGAGGAATTGCCCTCTTTACCTCGAAGAATTGTGAGAAATAAAGAAGAAGTCTGAGCAGAGCGTTACAGCTTCAGGTACTTTATTTATGATTGAATTGTTCAATTTAACATACAAATTAAATTCCTAGTTATATGATACGGGATGCAGTATTAACATTTGTAATAGCTGCTGGGATTTGATCTGGAAAGCAAGCTTTCCTATGGGGAACAATTTTTGCAAGTGGGCAATGGCGCACAAGCAACGGTTGAAGCTATAGGAACATTTAATCTAGTTTTACCTTCGGGTTTAGTACTGATTTTAAATGATTGTCATTATGCACCTACAATTGTTAGGGGTATTATTTCCTTTTCTTGTTTGTTGAATAATGGATTCGTTCACACGATTGATAATAATGGAATTTCTGTTTAGAAAAATGGTATTTTGTATTTTAATGTAATTTCTGTGAATGGTGTGTTTGAAATAGACATGCATGATAAATGAATCCAAGAATAATTAATCTATCTTTATAATGAGTAAGAAGAGAAAGTTTGACAAGAACTCTACTTATCTTTGGCATTATAGACTCGCCCATATTGGGAAGACTTGTATACAAAAGCTTCAACGTGAAGATCTTTTAGAAAATATCAATGATGAATCATTTGATAAATGTGAGTCTTGTATCTCTAGAAAGATGACCAAGAAACCTTTTAATAGCAATATTGAAAGAGCTACTGATCTACTTAGACTTATACATACTGATGTGTGTGGACCACTTACACATACGTCAAGGAAAGGTGCTAGCTACTTCTTAACATTTACGTATGAGTATAGCCGTTATGGTTATGTTTATTTACTTAAGCATAAACATGAGGTATTTGAAACATTCAAAGTGTTTAAAGTAGAAGTATAACTACAATTAGGGTAGAAGATTAAAGCTCCTCGTTCTGATAGAGGTGGTGAATATTTAAGTCAAGAGTTTATAGATTATCTAGGTGAGAATGGAATTTTTCAGCATCTTACTTCTCGCTATGCTCCACAACAAAATGGTGTATCCGAAAGGAGAAATCGTATATTATTGGATATGGTGCGATCTATGTTTAATCTTACAACTTTACCTTTATCCTTTTGGGATTATGCTTTAGAGTCTGTTGTTCGCATTTTAAATATGGTTCCCACAAATAAGTTTGATAAGACACCATATGAACTATGGCATGGAAAGAAGCCATATTTTTCTTATTTAAAGGTCTGGGGTTGTGAGGCGTATGTGAAACGTGACTTGGGTGACAAACTCCACCAACGATCTGTAAAATGTATCTTTATAGGATACCCTAAGGAAACTATGGGTTACTACTTTTATTATCCACCTGAGAACAAAGTGATTGTTGCTAGGTATAGAGACTTCCTTGAATCTGATCTTGTAAATCAAGAATTCAGTGGGAGAAATTATGATCTTGAAGAGAGTCATATAGATACATTACCTTTTGAAAACACTAGCGATGTAATTCCTGTAGAACCAGAAAGTCTGGCAGTTCTACCAAAATTAGTTCCTCTGCGTAGATCCAACAGGATTAAAAAAGCAAATAGCAATATATGTCTTAACATAGAGGATGATGATGAGTTAGGGGATCTTGGTGAACCCGCTAATTATAAATTCGCCATACTTGATCCTGAGAAGGATAAGTGGATGGTTGCTATGGATGAGGAAATGAAATCCATGAAAGTAAATGATGTTTGGATTCTTGTAGAACCACCACTGAATGCTAAAGTAGTGAGACATAAGTGGATATACAAGAAGAAAACTGACATGGACGGAAAAGTACAATCCTATAAAGCTCGTTTAGTAGCTAAAGGTTTTACTCAAACCTTTGGCGTAGACTACGAGGAGACATTTTCTCCTGTAGTAGACTTAAGAGCTATTAGGATTCTCATAGATATAGCAGCATACTGTGACTATGATATATGGCAAATGGATGTTAAAACTGCCTTCTTGAACGGTCGCTTAGATGAAGACATCTATATGCAGCAACTAGAAGGGTATGTTGATCCTAAGAATCCAAGACATGTGTGCAAAATTCAAAGATCCATTTATGGTTTGAAGCAAGCATCACGTCAATAGAATAAAAGATTTGATGAAGATATCAAAAAGTTTGGATTTATACAGAATCATGATGAGCCATGTGTATATCGCAAAGCTAGTGGGAGTGATGTAGTATTCCTAGTCCTATATGTTGATGACATATTAATCATGAGAAGTAACATTCCAAGACTTAAAGCTGTTAAGGATTATCTTGGTAAATGTTTTTCTATGAAGGATTTAGGAGAAGCTACATACATTCTGGGAATTAAGATCTATCGAGATAGGAAAAGACGGTTAATTGGTCTATGTCAAGATGCTTATACAGATAAGATTTTGAAGAAGTATAATATGCATAATTCTAAGAAAGGTTTCCAACCTATGGAAGTTAAGCATAATCTGAATCATGAGATGGATGCATGAACTCCTGAAGAGGATGCATACATGTAGAAGGTGCCATATGCTTCGGCTGTAGGATCTATAACGTATGTTGTTAGATGCACAAGGCCTGATGTGGCGTTTGCTCAGAACTTGGTCAGTAGATACCAACAGAATCCAGGGAAGCTCCACTGGACTGCTATTAAACATATTCTAAAGTATTTGAGGAGTACGAAAGATATGTTCTTGGTATATGGAGGGAAACCAAACACAGAACTGAATGTGGCAGGTTTCTGTGATGCGTCCTGGCAATGTGATGAAGACGATACGAAGTCTTAAACTGGTTACGTTTTTGTTATCAATGGAGGACCAGTTGACTAGAAGAGCAAGAAACAGACAACGATTGCAATGCATGCTACTCAGTCTGAGTACATGGCTGCTTCAGAAGCTGTAATGGAAGCTGTTTGGATTAGGAAGTTTATTGAAGATCTTGGAGTGATGCCTTCAATTAAAGAACCTATAGATATGTATTGTGACAATTCTGCTGCAATAATATTTGCCAATGACCCTGGAGTCATGAAAGGCGCCAGACACTTTATGCGTAGACATCACTACGTCCGAGAACAAGTTGAAGCTCGTGAAATCAAATTAATAAAAGTTCACACAAATGATAACGTAGCAGATCCTTTAACTAAGGCTTTGCCTAGGCCAAAGGTAGTTAAGCATGCCAAGGCGATTGGGCTGCAACTAGCTAGCGAACTCATGCAATAAATCTGTGATTAGTATTTGGATAAAAGATGTTATGACATTATTATATAATGAAATAAAGATTGGGTTTCGTTTATTCCTATTATTTAATAAGTGTATCCTATTTTACATGTTTTGATCCATGAATAAATTGTATGCTAAATGTCCGTTGTCGATTAATAATATGGGAATATTATTAAATTAAGACAAATCAAAATAGAGATGGAGTATACTTGAAAGTATATTGATCGATTTTGGATGATATTCGATGAATCGGATATTGGACTTATCCCAACTATATGTTTTTACTTTATGGATCTTTTTCATTAAGTAAAACATAAATAGTTATCCTTAGACTTGAGATACCAGGAAACTGTTGTGAATCTAGTGCATATCTGTGGAATAATCTAACGCTAAACGTAACTGGTAGCTATAAGGATTATTTTCGGAAGTGTTGCAAACTTCAAAAGTTTTGCTCGTATTCAATATGGAATGTATTTCCTCCAATTTCATTTTGGAGTTTAATACTGATGGGCCCCTCGTGAGATTAGTAAGATGTTTGTGTGGCCACACCCAAATTTGTTTTGGTAATCTTGCTGAATCTGTGAACAAGAAACAGAA
The DNA here is from genome assembly GCA_025667525.1 of Glebionis coronaria. NCBI lineage: Eukaryota > Viridiplantae > Streptophyta > Magnoliopsida > Asterales > Asteraceae > Glebionis > Glebionis coronaria. The sequence goes on along the minus strand of JANFOE010000249.1, from coordinate 2,681,056 downwards.
TGGTTATAGAAAGAAATGACTGAGATCCATATCCTTATTAACGTTGTATTAGAAATAAAAGGATAATAATAACAATGTAGAATCGTTAAAAGGTTTTTCCAGAAAACCTTACTCGAGTTGTACTAGAGACATTGCTAAGTGTAACTAGACGCTAGTCAATGTAATCACGATATTTTAAAATATGTCCGTGTGGGAGCTGTAAGTTTATGGACTTATATTTAATAGTCGTGTGATAGGATCGAACTCGAGATTACGGGATTGCACGCAATACGTAAAGAGTTAACTTAATTAATAAAATTATTTATTGTATTTATTAATTTATTTAATAAATATATATTTATGTATTTATTAAACTAAACTGAGACATAATTCTAACGATCATTATTTAAGTAATAGTTAAGTATTAACAAGTGTTAAATAAATATATAGTAAGTAAATATAAAGAAAGAAGTTTGGAAGATTCCGGAACACCCCTTATGGGGTGTTTGGTCGGTCGGTTATGGGGAAAAGGGCTGGGAAAAAACTTCCTTTTATATGTTTTTAGATACAAGATTATTCCTATATAAGAAAATCCTTCTCCTCATAATTCACAACACAAAAAATCTTTCTCCCCTCTCTTTCTTTGTTGCGATCGCAGGAGGAAAACCCACAAGGGGTTTTGGTTGGTTTTCTTGGCTGATCGTTTTACTTACAATCTAGTCCTAGCCTCTCTCTAGGGTTGTTTGGTAGATTATTTACAAGCGTTGTAGCTCGGTTTTCACGTGCTAGAATCACGGTTAGCTCGTTGTATTACGTGTGTAAAAGATCGTAATATAGTCTTACTTTAAACTATATATTGGTATATTATCGTATAAACCCGAATTGGTGATTCGTTCTTCGTCGTTTGGATTTGCTTTAGCGTAAAGGTATGTAACCATAATTCGATTGATTATAATTGTGTTATTATTATGATCTTGTTAAATCGCTTCCTCTATATGTGATTTGATCTCGTTTAGGGCTTTATATAATTGTTATGATGTTAATAAACCATCAGTTAGAGCTTGAATTTGAAGGTTTGTTGCTTCAGTGGTGATTTCTAAGTGCTTCAGGCGGTCATCTACTGTCGTAGTTCTTGTTTTGGACATTAGAGTTCAACAATGAAAGCACCAAATTATTATGACATCTATACTAATGACGAGAAAAATATAAACAAACACCTTTGTTAGGTGCTATTTGATTCATATATAAGATAAGTAAAGATTTAGATGAGAAAAAAAATTACATAAAATCATAGTATGTATTTCGATGGGAAAGAAATACTCCCTCCGTCTTAATTTACTTGTCCACTTTAAATTTTTTAAGTTTTTTTATCAATTTTGACCTTAAATAATATTTTGTGTATTCTGTAATATTTGATAAAAATTATACCAATAAAAATACATTTAAAACGCAACTCATTCATATAGTTTTTATCAAGTATTACATAACACTGTAAGACTAAATCACATGACTAATCAAACACAAATAATATTATGATCAAACTAAAAAAGAAGGATTAGATTAAGATGAAGAGAATAAAAGAAATACAAAGTTGGTGATTTCCTAGTGAGAGAAAAACAAACACCTTTTCTCTCTCTAAAACTAATCAAAATGAAAAGCACACACACAAATGAGGATTAGGAAGCCTTTTATACTAACTAAGAAATGTTTAGGAGGCCTTCCTCATTTGTGTGTTCGGGACTAAATCCCGTTACATAAACAATAATAACTATGAACTCTCGACACCGTTGAATAGTATATTTCACGAGCTTCGCAACGGTATATTATATGACCATCACTTTAAATACGGCTAACAATCTCCCCCTAAGGGGTGGTCATGTAATATGTGACTTCACTTCTTTGGTGTTGCAGACTTTGAAGCTCGTTGTCTTGAGAGTTCTTTCATAGTTCCTTTCATGACTTCTGATCTTGGATCTTTGATCTTTGCCTTGACTTAATCTTGTAACTTTGCCAGCTTGTGTTCTTGTGTCTTTCTCCACATACTCATGTTTTATGTTGACTTGAAAGCTTGTAAACAATCTCCCTTGATCATCAGAGTAGCAGAAGTCTTTGTCTTTAGGTGTCTTGAGCTTTCTTCATTTATATGAGCATGTGGTCTTGAATTACGACTTCATGAAGTTACGCCACCGTTTGCATTCCTCCGGTTTCCCGTTATACAGTAAGAATACTGTACCTGTGATTAGGTAAGTTCAAAGGACTTCCTTGACAGGGTTTTCGGCTGTGGTAGCCGTTCTCAATACTTGAAATTATCGAAAGATAATTCATAGTAAGGAGTGAATCATACAGTTCCATTCTGCTGGTTAAGTCGTCAATTCAATTTCCTGGAACAAGTTTGAGTCAATTAAGAATCAAACCATCGTTGCTTTCCAGTTGACACAAGTTTGATTCATATAGAATCACATAAGTTACCTACCACAGTGCTGTTTGATGATGACACTGGAAGGATTTCCATTCGTCACTGTAAATACTGAAAAAGTATTACTCTGAATGTTCTGGAAAGATCATAAAGATATTGCGTCGAGTCCTGGAACGAGTTTGAATCATTTAAGAATCAAACCACTGTTGCTTTCCAGTTAACATATGTTCAATTCAAGTGAATCTTACATATGACCTACCGCAGTGCTGTTTGATGTTAACACTGGAAGGATTTCCATTCATCATTATGACTACTAATGAATATCACTCTGAATGTTCAGGCAATATCACAGGGATAGAGCGTAGGACTCTGTAAATTATCGCATGTGTTCTAGTGATGAACAACAATTGATATAAGGAATAAGTGTCCTAATGAGATTTTTGATGAATCTCGTTGGCTCTAGACTCTATAAGTGCACGTTTATTTGGTGATCGGAGGCTGGAGCAGACTGCCACCTATTCAATATCTACTATCTCGGAAAAGTCAATAGAAATAAGTTGAACTCCGTGACAATAAAACAAACTTCTTTTGAGAGAAGCTTGAGTAGGCTGGGAGGGGTTGTGCATTGCATCACTGGGTCCATGATGCTTTGTCTTCAATACCAGAAATCATCGACATGATTCTGATAGTAGATGTATTGACCCGGTTTCTGTCTAAGTTGTATGGAGGGCTTCTTTCTTTACACCCTTTATCCTTACATTTCTTTTTCATTCTTCAACCCCTTCAATACTTACCAAGACGTCATAACTAGCACCTTGTTGTGATTGTTCTAGTGTTAGCTTAAGTCATTAGTCGGCATTATTCCCGTACACTCAACTACTCCATCTTTCCTAAGGACTTCTAAGTTCTAATGGATTGTCCCTGGGAAGATCCCTTCGGTTCTGGTTGGATCATAGGACGAATACCTAACCACCTTTTGACACCAATACCATCGTGAATTAATGTGTTGAAGGGTATAGATATCGTAACAAGAAAAACTTGTAGAAAAAGCAATCAAGGTGTTGATGAAATCAGAGTTTACACCTTGAAGGTTTTTTGTATCACCCAAAACGCTCCCCCTACATATTTGCATCATAAAAGGAAAAGTTTTTTCACATATTAGGAAGAGAAAGCACTTATATCAAAGATCTTATTCAAGATAACACATTTTAATCACTATTCTCCCCCTAAAAAATTGCATGAAAGTGAAATTTTTGTGAAACTAGTGATGAAACATAGAGAGAATAATGTGTCATGAAAGTTTGGAACAAATGTTTATGAAATCATTATACTCCCCCTCGAAAAGAGATTCTATTTAAATAGGGGAGTATATGAGCACATTGTTTTGAAATACTTTGAAAGATTATGCTCAAAAGTCCGTGAAAAATTGTGTTCATGAGCTTAAAACTTTGAATGTTTTGATATAAGCTCATGACCGAGAAAAATGAATTTCTCGTTGTTGAGGATAAGTCAAAGACTTTCCTTTATTTAGGGACGGGTTATAGTCTGACATGTGACTATAAGCCATTATGAGAAGAAAAATAGAAAAGACATGTTTTGAAAACATTTGAACTCTCATTCGAACTTTATGTACGTACCCGTGTCGATATTGAACAACATTTCTAAGTACGTGCATATTATCGATGCTGAGAGACATGTCGAAGGAGAGTATTTTTGGTATTTTGAAAGATTTTCTCATTTTTTATTTTGTTTTTATAGGTTTTATATTTTTGTATTTTGATTTTCTGAGAGATATATACAAGGTTACTGCTAATGTGCAAGACGTTCAAGGTCATCAGGAGTGAAACTATGCATACCAAGTCGACGAACCAAGAATTCAAATGTGTCTTGAGAAAGAGCTTTGGTGAAGATGCCGGCTAGTTGGTAGTCCGTCTTGACAAAAAACAGTTCGATCGTTCCTCTTTCCACATGCTCCTTTATGAAATGGAATCAGACAGCAATGTGCTTGGTCTTGGAATGTTGGACCGGGTTGCAGGATATGGCTATGGCTGATTGTGAGTCACAATAGATAGGCACTTTGTTAAAGTGAAATCCATAATCTGTGAGTTGTGTTCTCATCCAAAGGACTTGAGCACTACACACAGATAGAGACACATATTCTGCTTCCGCGGTGGAAAATGTCGTACAGTCTTGTTTTCTTGATGACCAGCTCACTAGCTTCTCGCCTAAGAATTGTGCTCCACCAGAAGTGCTCTTGAATGAATCATGACATCCTGCATGGTCGGCATCTGAAAAACCAGTGAGATTAAAACCAGAATCCTTCGTATACCAGAGACCCATGTGAATGGTTCCCCGGAGATAACGAAAGATCCTTTTAACCTCCTTGAAGTGCTTCTCGGTTGGCTTAGCCTGATACCGAGCACATAAACAAGTAGCATGCACAATGTCCGGTCTACTTGAGGTTAAGTACATAAGGGATCCGATCATACTTCGGTATTTTGTAGAATCTACAAATGTCCCTTTCTTATCCAAATCAAGCTTGTGTTTAGTATCCATTGGAGTACCAATAGGATCACAGTTCTCCATTCCAAATTTCTTTAGAATTTCAAGCACATATTTGGCCTGATAAATGAAAATGCCACGGGGGGATTGGTGAACTTGGAGACCAAGAAAAAACGTCATTTCCCCCATCATGGACATTTCAAATCGACTTTTCATAAGGTCTGCAAATAATATGGAATATTTTGGGTTAGTAGAGACAAATATAATATCGTCTACATAGACCTGAGCCACCAATATGTCGTTGCCGTAGTGCTTGATGAACAAAGTTGGATCAATGGATCCTTTGCTGAAGTGATTTTGTAGAAGAAATGATGCTAATTCGCCGTACCATGCCCTCAGTGCTTGTTTCAAACCATAAATTGCCTTTTTCAACTTGTAGACATGGCTTGGATGTTCGGTGTTGACGAACCTTCAGGTTGACATACATACACATCTTCTTTTAACGGTCCATGCAAGAAAGCCGTCTTCACGTCCATTTGATACACAGTGAACGATTTTTGTGCAGCGTATGCCAAGAAAATCCTAATAGCTTCCATTCGAGCAACCGGGGCGAAGGATTCAGCAAAATCAATTCCCTCATGTTGTTTATAACCTCTCACAACTAACCGAGTCTTGTTCCTAATGACCGTTTGTTCCTCATCCATCTTGTTTTTGAATAACCATTTCAGAGTAAGGGGGTCGATATTGTCCGGTCGAGGTACTAACTCCCATACATCAAGGCGGATGAACTGATTGAGTTCTTCTTGTATAGACTCAATCCATGATGCATCGGTCATTGCTTCTTTCACACTTGCTGGTTCCATTGAGCTGACTGATAGTGCATAGATGCACATATCACCGTCGGTACGCAGCTGATTTCGTGTTGAGACTGGTCGTGTGAGATCGCCAATCACTTGAACCAAAGGATGATTCTTAGTCCATTTGTGTTCATGTGGAAGTGTATGAGAAACTTGATGCGAGCTCGACGGATCCACATATAATGTTGAAGGCTGAGTAGAACTTGTGGAAGCCGCAAATGGATTAACAAACTCGTGTTCGTTGAGCATCGCATTGTTTGCATTTTCAGCAACAATTTCATTCTGAAGATGAACGTGAGTAGGAATTTGTTGAGAATGTTGTTGAGTTGCGTCAGCAGTCGGAGACGTGGTTGGAATGTTTGGAGTCAATATGGTTGAGGTTGACGTAGATGGTGCAAAAACGGATGCCGTTGGTGTAGGTGCAGCTGGTGGTTCTGGAACTACCGCAGCAGGTGTAGCCGGGGCATTTTGAGGAACACCAAATGACGAAGGACCCTCCATATATTCATCATAAATTGGCCCAAATACACGTTCCGAAGGTTGTAACGATGAGATTGCTGACGGTGCAAATTGAAGCGCGAGTCCTGGACTTACGTGTCCAGAAGTCGGACCTTGAAGCTCGGGGTGTGAACTTCTGTGTTGAGAGGCCATACCCGAGAGTTCATCAAAGGTAACATTCATTGTCTCCATTACCTTTCTTGTCCTTCGATTATAAACCCTGTAAGCACAAGCAGTTGAAGAATAACCAATGAAAAAACCAATATCACCTTTAGGTTCAAGTTTACCGATATCTTTACGATCATTCTTCGGATAACATAAAGCACCAAAGACATGTAAAAATGAAATATCCGGTTTTCTTCCATTAATGATCTCATAAGGTGTTTTGTTGAAGCGGGTGTGAATAATGGAGCGGTTTTGAGTATAACATGCAGTTGCTATAGCATCAGCCCAAAGGAATAACGGTGCACTAGAGGAGAGAAGCATCGTCCGAGCAGCTTCAACTAACGTACGATTCCTCCGTTCCACAACTCCATTCTGCTCTGGAGTTCTTACAGCTGAAGTTTGATGAGAAATCCCAACTTCGTCAAAATAAGCTTTCAGTTTCTGATTGGTGAATTCTGTACCGTTATCCGTTCTTACAATGATAACAGGGGCTTGAAGTAGCTCTGATGTTTTCTTCAAGAAATTGATAATTACATCCGGGGCTTCATCTTTCGAAGCAAGAAAATGAACCCCTGTGTAACGAGAATAATCATCCACAATCACAAGGACATACCGCTTACCATTAATACTTTTGATTCTCATTGGGCCACACAAATCAATATGAAGAAGATGCAAGCTATTCGTCGAATTTGGAACAGGTATGGGTTTGTGAGGCTTCTTCTTGCTTTTACCTTGCTCACATGATGGACAAAGATGGTATTTAGTATATTTGAACTTTGGAAGACCGGTAACGAGATCATCTTTTACAAGTTGGGTGATGGCATCGAAATTGAGATGAGATAACCTTTGATGCCATAACCATGACTTTGTCGAAGAGGCCCGGGCCATGAGACAAATTGGAGATGCAGCAGACATTTGAAAAAGATCAATGGTGTAAAGGTTTGTTTTACGATTTCCTTTCAACAGATCAATTCCTTCAAGATCCCTAACAAAGCAAGTATGACTTCTGAAGGCAACCTCCAAATCTGAATCACAAAATTGCCCAACCGAGAACAAATTGTGTCCCAAGCCATCAACAAAAGAAACTCTGGTGATGATAATATTTCCCCAATGAAGATCACCGTAGCCTAGAATTTCCGCAACATGAACAATTCCAAATCGAACAGTTCCCATAAAACGCCATACAAAGTTCTTGAGAAGACTTCGATTCCCAGTCATATGTTTGGAACAGCCCGAGTCCACGCACCATAGACAAATTTCAACAGCTTGCCAATGATAAGAGAAGAGAAAATTTGGCAACCGAAGAAATAGGTTCCTGTATGGTTAGGAAATAATCAAGCCATATCACATACCGACATTTCACTGTCAGTATGAGATCTACTAGAATCAATAACATGACCATTAGAGGCAAAATATCTTCCAGTAGGCAACCACTTAGAGGTAACTCTAGGACTTCTAGGCGTAGCAAGACTTTCAGTGGACCCTACCTGCTTAGTTTTCGGAACATACACTTTAGCCTTAGGAGTGCTATGTGTCTCGCTGATAGAAAACTTGTCAAGGCGAGTGTAACCACCATAGTTCAAACCATTCATAGTCAAACCACAAACATCATGACTAAAAGTAAAGAAACATTTATTACATTTAGCACAAACTAACTTCAGATTATTCATTCCGAAAAGCAAGTTTAAAGTCATTACATTCAGAAGAATTAAGTTTCTGATTATGAATAAAAAACGGTAAATTCCTACGGTGTTCTTCTACCTCCACATTATTAGCCTTGGGACGACTACTTCTAGAGGCAAAAGGGACCCTATCATTCCTTGTATTGCTCGTAGGTTGTGGCCTTCTGCTCTTAGTGTAGTTGTTCATTCCTGTAGAAAAAGACACACGCTTGTTAGAATTAGCATTTTTTAAATCAATGACTTGTGGTTGTGCGATAGTGGTCGGTTTTGTCCTAACGCTTGCTTTACGTTGGATGCTAGGCACAGAGATATCTACCCTAGTTTGAGATGAGGGTCTAACGCGAAACATTCCTGGGGCTATAACAGCAGCTTTCATTCCAGTAACCTTGGGAAACGGTGTTACAGCAATACGAGTGGGTCCCGAGGTTGCTGGTTTCTGGATCATCGTATCCGCACTCAAGCTAGGCTCAGAAGTCTTATCATTTAACAAAGCCTTTAATTTACAGTTCTCACAGATTTTATCAATAAGTTTCTGATAAACAGACTTGCTCTGTTCAATAGCCCGCTTATATGAAACGACAACAGATTCTAAATCTGCAATCTTAGCCTTAAGCTTCTGAATATTACCATCACTAGCACTCTCTAACCCTAAAGAAGCCAAATTTGTTTCCTTAACCCCTCCTAACTGAGCCTGCAACCGAGCGATAGTTTGTTGCATTTCATTGTAAGCTTTTTCATATGAAATCTTGTCATATTTGCATTCATCACATTTTTTGACAAATTTATTCCAAAGATCGGTGAATTCTTTATCCTTTCTAATGACATAGGATTCCATTTTCTCTTTCATAAGATCAAGCTCAGTTTGAAGGTTTTCATTTTGTGACACAGAGGTACTTAACTCAACAGGGCTGCTATCAATACAATCACTTGCTTTAGAGAGGCGTTCAAGATCATGTTCCAAAACTTTGATTTTATCAAGAGATTCATCAGCTTCCTTCGCTAAAGATTTAAAGTCTTCAACAAAGTTGGCAAATTCTTTCAGAAAAGCGTGTTCCAAATTACCTAACCTAGCATGAACTTGATTAATAATCGGATTAATATCGTTTTGAAGAATTTTCTGGACCTTAATTTGAACAGGTGATGTAAAATTTCCTCCAGTTATTTTGGAATTAACAACACGTTTAAGAATGACAAAGTTATCTTTAAGCTCGTTTAGAAATCGAGGTGTGATACTCGGTTTAGGAGGGTCATCAGATAATTCCTCACTTGGTAGCAAAAGCATTTCAGTACTCGTTTTAGTCCGAACAAAAACAGTTGGAGGATTGATTTTCGGATAATAAACGGGTGTCACTTCTTTATCAAGCTTTTTCATTCTTAAACGAGTCTCTTCAGCAAGTTCAGTAGTTTCCTCGGAATCATGCACAATAGGAGGATCATGCTCATCTGACAATAGCAACACTACCATTATATAAAGTTTCATTAGTGGCCTGAACTTGCTTAAGGTATCCGGGATTAGGGGGAAGAGGACAACCTAAAGCCAATTTGTATCGAGTGTAATTTATCTCATTCACTTTTGGTGCGAGCATATTTATCGTCTGCAAGTTTGGCCACGTTTAACTAAAAGGTTGTCTAATTCTCTAATCCTATCTTGAGCTTTGCAAAAATCCTCAAGAAGCCCATCTTCTCGAATTGTGAAATCATGTTTCAGCTTTTTTCGTTCTTCTTTTAATTCCAAAATGGTAGATTTTTTTGTTGAAAGCTGTTTATTAAGAGACGTGATTTCATCATTCAATTCGCTTATCTTTTTAGCACTACTTAAATGTAAGGCATTTAATTTCTTAGTGGTGCACTTTTCTTGATAAACAGATGTAGCATGGGCCTGTTCAAGTTCTTTAATTTTAGCCTGATGAATTTCAAAACATTTCTCCCGTTCCTTATATCTCGCAAGCTCAGTGGTCAATTTGGCATTAGTTTCTCTAAACTTATTATTAACCACCGTAGCATGATCTACATCCTTAGCAAGCTTATCAAATAGAGATTTATAATACGCATGAGTCTCATCAGGAAGGGTTGTAGGCTGAGCAACTAATAAGTGTGAAAACACTTATCCTTTTACCACTTATTTCCAATAATAACAAGACCAAAACGTGTGATTTATGTCGTAAAAGTCGGAATTATGCGTGGTTTGTGTTTTTATTGTGTTTAAGGACCAAAATATGAAAAAGGAAGAAAACACGGGCTTTCACGGGCTTTTACTGAAGAAAACGGGAAAAAGACAAAGTCAAAAGATCAAGAGTGCAAAAAGAACGGAAGTCCAAGACCTATTCTGAAGATTTATCGAAGAAAAAGTCAAAAGACGGAAGTTTAACGAAGTCGAAGAACTTAAGTCTAATAGAGAAGAAAATTAAAAGACAAGTTCAAATCCCGAGACGACAAAGACGAAGAATTTAAGTCGAGTCGAGAAAACGTGAAGAAAGCAAGAAAGAAGATGCAACACATGCACTCCTTCCCTATAAATACCCTCCTAATAGTCATTATGAGGGTGGTTAGTCTTTAGTTAATTTTTCACTTTTTTAGTTTTCTCTAGTTTTTAGAGAGAGAAAGTCTTAAACTTTCTCTCACTAGTTCATCTTTTAATCTTTCAAGATTAACTCTTTGTATTGCTTATTTTAATTAATCAAGTTCCATTTTAAGCTTTTATCTCTTAATCTCATTCTACTTTTCTTTGATTTAAGATTGATTTTGGTGTGATTATCATGTGATCCGTGTTGTTCTAATTGATTTCATGCTTAAAAGTTAATCTTTTGATCATTTTATAAGTTTTCATTTGATTAAGCTTTAAGACTTTTGTGCTTATTGGCTTACTTTTATGATTAGCTTATTTTTATCATTAAAAAGTTTTAATAAAAAGTTTATGTTTTTATGGTTTGATCTAAAAAGTTGGTTAATTTCGAGTCGAATAAGTTGATCTAAGTGCTTATTTGATTCGATTTTGTATTTGGATTGATAAGTTTTGGTACTAGCTTATTACTTTAGCTTTTTACCTTGCTTTTCCCCATTTCCATAGATTTCGGAAAGGGTTTAATAGCCCTTTTCCGATTGGCTTTCCGACCGGTGTACCACCATAACCAATTTCCTTGATTTTAGGAATGTTGTTAGGCCCCTTTCCGATTGCCCCTTATTCCGACGGGTCCCATCTCCACTTTCCGATCGAGTGATCGGATTAGGACTTTGATATTCGGATTGGCTCCACAAGCATTCCGACGGTAGGACTTGTCCCGTTTTCCGATTGTAGTCTTATTCCCCATTCCGATTGGTTTGGTCTTTGAGCATTATTCCGATTGGGGTTTCCCCGTATTCCGATTGGTACCCACTTTCCCACTATTCCGATTGAGTTGCTCCGTCCACATTCCGACCATCCGATCGGAAAATATTCCGATCGGGGACCCTTTTGGCTTGTTTTGGTTTCTTTCGATATAACTTTCTTATAGTACCTTTTATTTTTCTGAAAATTTTCCAAGTGCTAGTTTTATTTAAAGAGTTAGTACTTTTCCATTATCACCTTTAAGTTTCCATGCATTCATTTTACTTGTCATTTCAATATTAATCTTTTAACTTTCCTTTTACTCAACGACACTTTAATTACTTGCTATTAGTTTAAAACAAATCAACCAAACCTTTGATCCACCAAAAGACGATTGAGTCGCACTTTAGACCGGTTTTCAATTCGAAAAGATTCGGAACTATAACGAACTTTCATATAGGGTGTCAAAATCCTTGTATTAAATGGCGCCGCTGCCGGCTCTTTTCGTTAAGATAAACGGTTTCTAGTGAGAGACGCATTGAATTTTGGGATCCGTTCTTTGAACGTTATTTTCATTGCTTTAAAAATTTCCAAAAATCCATAAAAAAAAATATAAAACTTTTCACAAATACAAAAACATTAAAAAACCTATAAAAACCAAAAAGATTATATAGATATTCCTTGTGTATATTTTTCTTCTGCAGGTGTATGCGTACTAGATCTACAAACTATTCTGAGCCCGAGAATCGTGAAGATTTAGATATGGCTGGTGTTAACAACAACAATAATCACCCACCTCAAAATAATTTGAATAACAACCACAACAATAACAACAACAACAATGTCCTTCTACCTGATTTACGAACCATGGAGGAATTGTGCCAACCCACCATGAACGGACGCGGAGGCCCGATTGCGCCAATGCACGTCACGGCTCAGGAGTTTTCGTTGAAGCATCATATGATACAACAAGTGCAAACGAACCCGTTTCGTGGAATTCCGGATGATGATGCCAACAAACACCTCGACAAATTCATTACCATTACCCAAAGCATGAAGTGCCCCGGTGTTTCTATGGATGACCTTCGCCTTCAACTTTTTCCACACTCGCTTTCTCACCATGCCGAAAAATGGTTTGACCGTCTTCCTAAGAATTCTATTCACACGTGGAACGACATGACTCAACGCTTTTTATCGCGCTACTTTCCCCCATCCATGGTCACTAGCCTTCGTAACCAAATTAGTGGATTTATGCAAGAGAATGATGAATCGCTTTTCGATGCTTGGGAACGTTACAATGATTTGATCGACCGCTGTCCTAATCACAATATGCTCCCCGTCACTCTCATTGACACCTTTTACAATGGTCTCACTTTTCGTGATCGTGACACGATCAATGCCGCCGCCGGTGGTACTTTTATGAAAAGGAGACCGGAGGAGTGTCGAGAGTTGATTGAAAACATGACTACTCACCACAAGAATTGGGATTCTTCCGCATCCTCGAGGTCTAATCAGAGAGTCAATGTTTCGTCTACTTCTTCCACCACCAACCCGTCTATTTTGGAACGTGCTATTCTCGATATTAACAAAAGTCTCCAAATTTTAACTTCTAACCAAACTCAACAAGCTAAAGCCGTTGTTATCTCTTGTGACACATGTGGTGGTCCTCATTCCTACAATGAGTGTCCTTCTACTCACGGCAATTATTCTGAAGACGTTAACGCAGCATATGGTACTTATCCTACGGGAGGCTATCAAGCTCGCCCTCAAGGAGACCGTGGCTTGCTCAGTTATCGTTCCAACAATTATCTTGCTCCTCCTGGTTTCCCTCCTGCAAACCAAAACCAGCAACAAAGCTACAACCGAAACAACCAATCCCAACCTCGTGCTCAAAATCAGTATCAATCCCAAAGAAACCCATACCCAACTCAAGGAAATTCTCAAGCTTACCAAGCTCCACCTCTCAATCAACCGATGGCCGTAAACCAAGACGTCGAGACGTTCATGAAGACTAATCGTAAGATGGTGACGAATCTTCAGAGTCAATTTGTCAACTTGAAGAATGACATGGTGAAACAAGGGAGCGATATTCGAGCAGAGCTAAGGAATGATATGGCCAAACACAGCAATGATATTAATGCCAACATGCAAAACTCTTTTAACAATCAAGCTCTTCACCTTCGTGATATGATTGGTTCGCTCATCCAAGGTAATCAACCCTCTTCTTCGGGTACTCTTCCGAGTAATACCATTGCAAATCCGAGAGGGGAGATGAAAGCAATCACCACTCGTAGTGGAAAAGGTTATATGGAACCCGAGCTTCCTACACCTCCACCGGTGATTGTGATCAAGGAAAAAGAGCAACTTTCCCCACCTCCTTCATCTTCTATCCCCATTTCCCCACCACCCGTGGTTGTGAGTGATCCTACTCCCTTAAAGCCTTCTTCTTCATCCAATATACCTTATCCTTCAAGGTTAAGGAAAGAGAAGCAAAAGAGCAAGGATGATATTCAGGTTTCGAACTTCCTTAAAATGTTCAAACAATTGAATTTTAACATCTCCTTTGCCGAGGCTCTCGCTCACATGCCCAAATACGCTAAGATGTTTAAAGATCTTTTAAGTGATAAAGAAAAGCTTCTTGACATTGCTCAGACCCAACTTAATGAGAACTGCTCCGCAGTGCTCCTAAGGCAATTGCCCACCAAACTTGGTGATCCGGGTCGCTTCTTGATTCCTTGCAACTTCCCGGGAGTAGAGAATTGCATGGCCCTAGCCGATCTAGGTGCCAGTATAAACTTAATGCCTTTAAGTGTTTGGAAGCAATTATCTCTCCCCGAGCTTGTCCCCACTAAAATGACTTTGGAATTAGCCAACCGTACGGTTGCTTATCCAGTGGGGATAGCCGAAGATGTCTTTGTTGGCGTCGATAAATTCACCTTCCCGGCGGATTTTGTCGTCGTTGACTACGAGATGGATCCCCGTGTTCCATTAATCGTTGGACGTCCATTTCTGAGGACCGGTCACACTCTCATTGATGTCGCCGCAGGCGAAATAATCATGAGAGTTGGTGACGATCAAATTGTCTTCAACATGGGTAAGATTTCTAAGCAACCTTATTCATATGAGAGTGTTAATGCTATTGATGTTCTCGATGAGGCTTGTGAAGAACATTTTCATGATGCTTGCAAAAGTACTCTTTCTTCTCTACCCAATGTTGAGACCGTTGCCTCAATTGCCCCAGCATTGACTCCTTTTGGAGAAAGTGACTTGGATGACTTTGAAGCTAGCTTGGGTCCTCTCGATATTAAGTATGATAATTTGTCCACAAATTGGGATGAAGACATTAGTACTATTGAGAGACTTCTCAATGAGGACCCGTTCTCTCCTCCTGCTCCTAAAGAGGTGACTAATGATGATCCATCGTTAGTTTCACCATCTACTGAGGATCCTCCTACTCTCGAGCTTAAGGACCTACCGCCTCATCTTGAGTACGTTTTTCTGGAAGACAACGAGAAGCTACCGGTCATCATCGCAAAGGATCTGAAAGAAGACGAAAAAGCCCGACTTGTCGCTGTGTTGAAGAAGCATAAACAAGCTATCGCTTGGAAAATCTCGGACATCCGTGGAATTGATCCTCATTTCTGCACACATAAAATTCTCATGGAGGACGACTTTAAGCCCACAATTCAAAGTCAACGAAGGGTGAATCCTAAAATCCATGAAGTCATCAAAAAAGAGGTTATCAAACTTCTTGATGCGGGTATGATTTACCCCATTTCGGATTCACCATGGGTTAGTCCAGTCCATTGTGTGCCTAAGAAAGGCGGAATTACCGTTGTGCCTAATGCTAACAACGAGTTGATTCCTACCCGTCTCGTTACTGGGTGGAGAGTTTGTATAGACTATCGCAAACTCAATGATGCCACGAGAAAGGATCATTTCCCTCTACCTTTTATGGACCAAATGCTTGAACGTCTAGCTGGTAATGAATATTACTGCTTTCTTGATGGTTTCTCGGGTTATTTTCAAATACCCATCGATCCCCAAGATCAAGAGAAAACAACATTCACTTGTCCCTACGGCACATTTGCTTATAAACGAATGCCTTTTGGCTTATGCAATGCCCCCGGGACTTTCCAAAGGTGCATGTTGGCTATCTTCCATGACATGGTTGAGCAAACCATGGAAGTCTTCATGGATGATTTCTCGGTCTTCGGGGATTCCTTCTCTGCTTGCCTTGCCAATTTGGAACGTATGCTTAAGCGGTGCGAAGACACTCGCCTTGTTCTGAATTGGGAAAAATGCCATTTTATGGTAAAAGAAGGCATTGTGCTAGGACACAAAATCTCTAAAGCCGGTCTTGAAGTCGACCGTGCTAAAGTTGATGTCATAGCCAAATTACCTCCACCTTCAACCGTGAAGGGTGTGAGAAGCTTTTTGGGTCATGCGGGCTTCTATCGACGATTCATTCAGGATTTCTCTAAAATCGCTCGCCCGATGACCCACCTCTTGGAAAAAGATACTCCTTTTATCTTTTCTAAAGAGTGTCTCGAAGCCTTCAATCTTCTCAAGGATAAGCTAACTAAGGCACTGGTCTTGGTTACCCCAAATTGGGAGCTGCCCTTTGAATTGATGTGCGATGCTAGCGACTTTGCTATTGGTGCGGTTTTGGGCCAACGTGTGCATAAACACTTCCAACCAATCCACTACGCTAGCAAAACAATGACAGGGGCTCAATTGCATTATACGACAACCGAAAAAGAGCTTTTAGCTGTTGTCTATGCTTTTGAGAAATTTCGCCCCTATCTTGTTTTATCCACCACCATCGTATACACGGACCATTCCGCGTTGAAGTACTTGATGACTAAGAACGATTCTAAGCCAAGACTTCTTCGCTGGGTTTTACTCCTTCAAGAATTCAACATTGAAATTCGTGACAAGAAGGGAGCCGAAAACCTGGCCGCGGATCATTTGAGTCGACTTGAGGATCCATATCAGGGGGATCATCCGAACAAAGAGATCAATGACTCTTTCCCCCTGGAAACTCTAATGTCTATAAATCTCAATCTTGATGGCACCCCGTGGTTTGCGGACATTGCAAACTACTTAGCGGGTGGTATTCTCATCCAAGGGTTAACATCCCAACAAAAGAAGAAGTTCTTGAATGATGTTAAGACTTACTTTTGGGATGACCCTTATCTATTCAAACAGTGTGCTGATCTGATTATTCGTCGATGTGTTGACGGACCGGCAGCTTTTGACATTCTTCAAGCATGCCACAAAGGACCCACCGGTGGTCACTTTGGTCCCAACTACACCGCTAAGAAAGTGTTTGATTCTGGATTCTACTGGCCCACCATTTATCGTGACGCTCACGAAATGGTTAAGCATTGTGATGCTTGCCAACGTCAAGGCAAGATCACACATAAGGATGAGATGCCTCAAAATTTCATACAGGAATGTGAAATCTTTGATGTATGGGGCATCGACTTTATGGGGCCATTTCCATCATCCAAAGGGAACAAGTACATCCTCGTCGCTGTCGACTACGTCTCTAAATGGGTTGAAGCTAAGGCTCTTCCTACGAATGATGCGAGGGTGGTTGTGAACTTTTTGAAGCAGCTTTTCGCTCGATTTGGCGTTCCTCGTGCTATCATCAGTAACTGCGGGACTCATTTTTGCAACGATCAATTTGCAAGAGTCATGGCAAAGTATGGTGTCAATCACCGTCTTTCCACCGCCTATCATCCCCAAACCAATGGGCAAGCCGAAATTTCCAATCGTGGCTTGAAGAGAATTTTGGAGCGTACTGTGGGAGAGCATCGTGCTGCGTGGGCCGATAAGTTAGATGATGCTCTGTGGGCTTTCCGTACTGCTTACAAGACCCCGATCGGTTGTACACCCTATCGTCTTGTGTACGGGAAAGCCTGCCACCTACCCATCGAGTTGGAACATAAGGCGCACTGGGCCTTGAAGTGGGCGAACTTCGACATAATCAAAGCCGGTGATCATCGCAAGGTTCAACTCAACGAGCTAAATGAACTGAGGAATGAAGCTTATGAGAACTCGCTGATCTACAAAGAGAAGACGAAGATGATCCACGATGCTAAAATCAAGAACCGAGAGTTCAACGATGGTGATCAAGTCTTACTCTTTAACTCTCGGTTGAAGATCTTCTCTGGCAAGTTGAAGAGCCGCTGGACTGGTCCATTCACCGTCGCCAAAGTTTTTCCGTATGGGACCATTGAGCTTTCTCAGCCGAATGGGCCCAATTTCAAGGTGAATGGCCAGCGTTTGAAGCTGTACTTTGGTGAGGACATCTCTCAAGAGATGATTCCATCCCTCACCACGTTCCCCATGAACTAAAATTGGGTCGAGTCAGGCTCATGACTCGGTGAACAAAAACAAGCGCTTCTCGGGAGGCAACCCGTGTTCTATCCGTTACTGCTTTCATAATAAGTGTAGGGGGAGCCCCGCATATGTTTGTTGTCTTGTTTCTTGTGCTGTGCAGGGATTTAAGCTTCATAGAGCATCTTGATGATTTTTGACGAACCGTGATCCCGTGTTTCCTATCTTCCCGGTTCTATCCTAAACTCTTGTGATTCAATATTTCATATTCTATATGTTCACATTGAATTCACTTTAGTTGTCCTTTCCTTCGCAACATTTAAACAACGTGCACAATGTCTTAAGTGTAGGGGAGTTTACTCCCACATGCTTAAACATTGAGGACAATGTTTATCTCAAGTGTAGGGGGGACTTCTATCGAAGTAAGTGGTCTTTTCCATGAATTTGCCCTCATTTTAATCGGAAAATTTGATTTTTCGACATTTTTCAAAATTTTTAATCTATTTTGGCCTAGTTGTATAGTTACATTTTCCTTTATTATGTTTATTTTCTTCCCTTGCTAGAATAGTTTTTCAATAAAGTGGTTTTAGATTTTTCTTAGTCATGAACATTTTGACTCAACCCGAGTTTACTTACCTAAGTTTACTCTAGCTAGTATCCTTAACGTGTTTAAGTCAAGTTTTGCTAGGCTTTTATATAGGGAGCTATAAAACGCGAAAGTCTTAACTCTCACGGGTTAAGAACAAGAACTTTTCGCAAGTTCCTATAATTGATCCTAGAGAGTCGTTTATCAATGGAACTTTAAAATGCGATTTCTAAACTTGAAAAAGTCTAAGAATTTGCAAGATCCTATAGGCGACTCGAAAACCCAAAACTTTGATTTAATAGGCTAAGCATCCACGAGTCTCATTCCTTGAGATTTTAAACTGTGGAGAACGAGAGATGATAGAGTCAATTATAAGTTCGGTATTCTTTCGTGAATTTATGTGAGTTAATTATGAGCCTATTCTCCCTCCGCTTGCTAATAAACTATCTGCTAATAAATAAGGATTGTACGATTTAAAAGGTTACTTAGCTTCTAGCCCCAGATCGTTTAAAAGTTGCTCGGTAATGACGAGAGTTCATAGCCAAGGCATAACTTATGAAGCGGGGCGCGAAGATTGGCGAGTCCGAAAAGGCCCTAACAAGGCATGAGGGCTACATTTTGTTGCTAAAGATCCAAAAAGTGATGTGAAGAATCATTTATCGAAAATCAATATGAAGGATCGAGACACACGACGAAAAGCAAGAACTCCCCAAAAGTCATGGAGAAGTCTATCCGAAAAGACCCTAACAAGGTATGAGGATAAATAGATCCAAGTCCTAAAAGGAGGCGGATCGTTGTATATCAAAGTCCAAAATAAAGATTGGAGAAAAATGAAGAAGTCGTGGTCCAAAGATGAAGAATCTCTCTAAACTTCAAGTGAAGAAATTCCTATTATGAAGAGAAGACCATAATTTCAAGAACGTCTCTCGAAGATTCGAAGTATGAAGTCGCTGCCAAATATCGGCCCGAGAAAGGTCTCAAATCGCGAACCAAGTTATGCCAAGATATGAACTTTCTGATATCCCGAGAAGCAGTTTTAAAAGATTTGGTCCTTTAGCTAACTATCAATTAAATCGTGCACTTTATTTTCGGACTAAATAACTATAGAAATAAGTCAAACAATGCATCCTCGTGATCATTCAAGACAAAAATAAAATATAAGAGATACACCTAGGAATAAGGGAGTTTAAGTGAATAATTGGCCCACATGAGTTCGTGATAGTCTGCTAACTTATAATAACAATGATCTCGTTTTTAAGCTTGGTATGGGGAACGTGAAACTTGAGGATGATAAACGTTCATGGCCGCCAAAACCCAATGTAAGTTTTTAATTTCTTTACTTATTTCAATCTTTTATGTTTAGTATTTAATAAAGGCCAAGGTGGGTTATTTATGATGGAGAATGTAAACCGTGCTTTAAAATTAATGCATTGCATGAGGGCATTGCAATGGTCAAGTGTAGGGGATTTAATAAGTGTGAAAACACTTATCCTTTTACCACTTATTTCCAATAATAACAAGACCAAAACGTGTGATTTATGTCGTAAAAGTCGGAATTATGCGTGGTTTGTGTTTTTATTGTGTTTAAGGACCAAAATATGAAAAAGGAAGAAAACACGGGCTTTCACGGGCTTTTACTGAAGAAAACGGGAAAAAGACAAAGTCAAAAGATCAAGAGTGCAAAAAGAACGGAAGTCCAAGACCTATTCTGAAGATTTATCGAAGAAAAAGTCAAAAGACGGAAGTTTAACGAAGTCGAAGAACTTAAGTCTAATAGAGAAGAAAATTAAAAGACAAGTTCAAATCCCGAGACGACAAAGACGAAGAATTTAAGTCGAGTCGAGAAAACGTGAAGAAAGCAAGAAAGAAGATGCAACACATGCACTCCTTCCCTATAAATACCCTCCTAATAGTCATTAGGAGGGTGGTTAGTCTTTAGTTAATTTTTCACTTTTTTAGTTTTCTCTAGTTTTTAGAGAGAGAAAGTCTTAAACTTTCTCTCACTAGTTCATCTTTTAATCTTTCAAGATTAACTCTTTGTATTGCTTATTTTAATTAATCAAGTTCCATTTTAAGCTTTTATCTCTTAATCTCATTCTACTTTTCTTTGATTTAAGATTGATTTTGGTGTGATTATCATGTGATCCGTGTTGTTCTAATTGATTTCATGCTTAAAAGTTAATCTTTTGATCATTTTATAAGTTTTCATTTGATTAAGCTTTAAGACTTTTGTGCTTATTGGCTTACTTTTATGATTAGCTTATTTTTATCATTAAAAAGTTTTAATAAAAAGTTTATGTTTTTATGGTTTGATCTAAAAAGTTGGTTAATTTCGAGTCGAATAAGTTGATCTAAGTGCTTATTTGATTCGATTTTGTATTTGGATTGATAAGTTTTGGTACTAGCTTATTACTTTAGCTTTTTACCTTGCTTTTCCCCATTTCCATAGATTTCGGAAAGGGTTTAATAGCCCTTTTCCGATTGGCTTTCCGACCGGTGTACCACCATAACCAATTTCCTTGATTTTAGGAATGTTGTTAGGCCCCTTTCCGATTGCCCCTTATTCCGACGGGTCCCATCTCCACTTTCCGATCGAGTGATCGGATTAGGACTTTGATATTCGGATTGGCTCCACAAGCATTCCGACGGTAGGACTTGTCCCGTTTTCCGATTGTAGTCTTATTCCCCATTCCGATTGGTTTGGTCTTTGAGCATTATTCCGATTGGGGTTTCCCCGTATTCCGATTGGTACCCACTTTCCCACTATTCCGATTGAGTTGCTCCGTCCACATTCCGACCATCCGATCGGAAAATATTCCGATCGGGGACCCTTTTGGCTTGTTTTGGTTTCTTTCGATATAACTTTCTTATAGTACCTTTTATTTTTCTGAAAATTTTCCAAGTGCTAGTTTTATTTAAAGAGTTAGTACTTTTCCATTATCACCTTTAAGTTTCCATGCATTCATTTTACTTGTCATTTCAATATTAATCTTTTAACTTCCCTTTTACTCAACGACACTTTAATTACTTGCTATTAGTTTAAAACAAATCAACCAAACCTTTGATCCACCAAAAGACGATTGAGTCGCACTTTAGACCGGTTTTCAATTCGAAAAGATTCGGAACTATAACGAACTTTCATATAGGGTGTCAAAATCCTTGTATTAGCAACTTGATCCACACTAAGGTCCACACTAGGCTCATTCGAAATAATATTACTATTATTCGTTTGATCCTCGTGTGTCTCAATGTAAGGCTCAAGCATCTCAGTATACTCTTCCTCCTGATTAGACATATTATATATATCATTATCATCAAAACTTTGGTGTACCTCAGAGGGACCGTCTGAATCATAGACGGGAGCTTTGTCATCATGCATTCCTGAGGTTGATGCTTGCTGTAAGTTTGCCATCAAGATGTAGTTGGAATTCACCTCTTCTTCCTCGTCATATTCTGCAACAGAAGCCATAAGATCAAATTCCTCAGCTTGAAGTGGAATCCCTGCCTCTTCTTTTTGTGTTATGAGAAGCTGAGTCTGAAGATAAGCAGCATCCCTCTTCTTTTTGGCTGTGCAATCTCGAGCATAATGACCAATTCCCCTGCAGTTGAAGCATTGAACCTGACGATTGTTGTTTCCATTTCCCATACCAGTGTTCTCAGCCCTTGCAGCCACAATATTTCTAATTACCAACCGTTGGCACAACAATTAACCCATTCTGATTACCACGAGTTTGTCCATATTGATTTCCTGTATTCCCAACATTCTGACCATACTGTGTCCCCGTGTTCCCAGCAACTACCAATTGGCAATCTTGATTCGCATTCATGAAAGGTTGAGCAATCTGCCTATTTCTAGTGTTCGAGGAGATTCTCTGATTGTTGTTGGTGGGGTTAATGGTAAATTTGAATGCCTTTGTAAGAAGTGCAAGACCAGTGTTAATCGCATGAGTTGGATCGGTGATGTCATCTAAACAAGCAATGGGTTGTTGTAAGTAGTTCACAACTGCAGGAGGTTGATATCCATAAGGAGTGAGTTGTTGTTGTTCTTGTTGTGGCATGAAGTTACTTGATGAGGGTTGATGGTAAGGTACCATGGGATATGACATAGATGATGGAGAGTTTGCCATGAAAGCCAATGGATCTTGTGTCTTGGCACGTCTTTCAGCCCTAACTTCATTAGCTTCATCTTTATTCATCTTCAAATAATCATATACTTGAGTGTAGTCCACTACATGAAGATCCTTGGTTTGATTGACAAGAGTGACATATCTTGACCATTCAGAAGGAAGTTATCAAGAAATTTGATGTTTGCAGCAATTTGTGCAGGTTCATGTTTGTTTCTTCTAAGATGATTCATGAGGGTTGAAAATCGATGATAGTAAGGTTCAATTTGTTCCCCTTCAATAGACGTAAATTTCTCCCATTCACGAAGCAACTTAGTTTCCTTCTCTTGTAAACCAATTTCACTCCCCTTCATCATTTTCTGAATCCTAAGCCACATCTCGTGTGCGGTTTCACAACTATCGACAGCAACATAAACATCTTCAGGAAGTCCCATAAGGATGACTTGAATTGCTTGATCATCAGCGTCGAGTGGTTTAGATTCAGCTTTAGTTAATTCTTCATCCGTTTGCTCATGACTTGAGTCAGCCACTGGGTTAGCATTCGTAGGGTCCCCAGGCACAATGATGGTTCTTCTAACATACGGACCTTGTTGAATCGATTTGACAATCAATTTTCCCAAAGGTTTGCATTTTGCATAACGAAGGAGACGACTAGCCCATTTAGTGTACTTCTCCTTGGTGAGCATGGGAGGACGATTCTCAGTACCCGCAGCATAAATATCTTGTTGAGACGTCATCTTAGAAGTCGTGTGAAAAACAGGATCTCAATTCGTAGAAAGCAGAATGTTGAAGTTAAAATCCCCTAAATATGATTAAATCCCCTAAAAATGAGCTCTCCTGAAACCAAAAGTTCTAAGGCCAAAAAAACACACGTGTTAAAAATTTTCAAAAACACAAATTTTGAAAATATTTTCGGAATAATGGCTTTTTCAGAAAAAACAGCTTTTTCGGAATAAATGTTTTTTCGGAAAAATGAGTTTTTCAGAGAAAATAGCTTTTTCAGAAAAATGAGTTTTTCGAAGAAAATGGCTTTTTCGGAAAAATGAGTTTTTCGGAATAAAAATGTAGAAACTAGAAGGGGGGGTTGAATAGTTTCTTATATTTACTTGTTAAAATGTGGTTTCCAAAAATCCTTTTTCAAAAACTTAGGCTTGAGGAAATATGTGAAATCTTCTTATGCACAATATGAACAATGATAGTGTAACTAAACTAATACTAACAAACATATATCCACAAAGAATAAAGAATGATAGTGTAACTAATCTAGTACTAACACATGTATATGCATAAAGAATAAAGAATGTAAAGAGTTAAGGGTAAAGAAAGATCAAACTGAACACCAAGGATTTATAGTGGTTCGGCAACGAAGCTCACTCCTCGTTCCTACTCCACTCCTCGAGTACTCCTTACTCGAGAGTTCACTACACAACAAGCTCCTTATGGTGGAGAAAACTGTACACGTCGCTTAACCAATTTCCGACTCTAAGCTAAAAGTCGAGCCTAATCGTAGCTAGGACCAATCTACACAACTATACTTAGTACATACACAACTTCCAAATAGACACAACTACTTGGATCTTCACAACTATGACACAACTACAAGTGTATAAAATTAGATCTTCAATGGATCTTTGGTGGTGGACTCAACATTTCACTAGGATAGTGTTCTTCTCTTTGCACTTGGAGAGGAAGGGATGGAAGAACAAGATTCACTTCTTAAACAAGTAATAATCAAACAAATGATCAAAGATTTGAGTGATTAAAGAAGGGGTTTGAATCTGGAAATAAATGTGCAAAAGAGGTGAGGTGAAAAGCTGAGAATGGTCCACTATTTATAGGACAAAGGAGCCAACGGCTATATCTGCCCGCGGTACCTTATCTTAGCCCGCGGTACCTTATCGATAAGGTACCGCCTAGGCGCTAAGGTACCGCCGAACTAGACTCTGCTCCTTTTTGTCCTTTAGTGGTGGAGGTCTTATCTGGATATAAAAAATATCCTGAAAGGATATTCTTAACCAAATAAGAATATGCCATTTTCAAATTTCAAATAATTAATTTAATAAAACATTTTCTTAAAAAGAAAGTTTAATAAAAACTTGTCACACTTAATAAAAAGTGAGTTTTAAGAAAAGATTAAATCACTTGATCACTTGATTAAGGTTAGTACTTGTTTATCCATACCTTAAGTGAAAATGGGTAAAATGAAAAATACTTGAACTCAAGAATTCGTTTTTCGTTGTTTTCGTAAATGCTTGTTTTTACATATTGTCGTAATCAAAACTAAGCGAGACCGAAAAATGCAAGTAACGTTTTTAGTCATTATTGCATTAACAATCTCCCCCTTTTTGATTCCGACAATACATAAACTCAATCACACAAAAACAAGATTTTCGAAGACGAGTTTATTCATTTCTCCCCCTTTGTCGAAGCAAAAAGGTTGCGTAAGCCGGTGTTGAAGAAACGGACTTTGCAAATACTCCCCCTTGGTGTTTACTCCCCCTAGCTTGGGGCACCGAGGAATCGAGATATGGTGACAAGCTACATAGAAGGGTTAGTTGAACAAAAGAAACAACCAACAATATATAGCAATAGGTCACAAAAAAAATTAAAAGATAAGAAAACACAAAGACAAGGATCCAAGATAGGTTACTAAAAGAACATCATACAAAGAAGTATGGAAAAAGAAACAAGCCAAAAGCATAAATCTAATCCTAGTTATTCTAGAATTCTAAGATTTGCTTGAATTTGGTGTCTTGTGGATAAGCAACCAATGCTTATATGAAAGACAAGGTAATAGCGGAGGGTGGTGGTGGTGGCTTGTTGGAGATCTCATAATCAAAGTGAAGAGGAGGCTTGATTAAGAGACTCTTGATGTAGCTCAACTCCTCATATATGTGTGCCATAGCAAGATGTTGATATTGACAACAATGACAATATGTTCCATGGTGCATGACATTATCATGAGAAGGAGGAAGAACACTAAAGGGTGGTGGTGGAAAAAAAGATGTTCCACAATCAACATTCTTGGTAGGAGATATGTGATTAAGAGTGTTCTTGGGTGGGTTTGAATTGAAAGCAATTGGAGAAAATGGAGGAGATTCAAGGCTTTCATTGGGAGAATAAGACATTTTGGATATGAAGTAATGCAAAATGCTTATGGTTTAAATAGGGAAGGCTTAGGGTATTTTTGGGGTGGTCAAAGGGTTTGAAACAGAGATTCTCAAAAATATTGGAGCAAATCTGGAGTTTCAGACAAAAACCTGAAAAAGGAAGGCCACTGTAGGCGGTTCCTTATCTAGGGTGGCGGTACCTTATCAATAAGGTACCGCGGTTCACATATGGAACCGCCTGCAGAAGCAGGGTTTGGTGTTTGGAGGAAGATTTTTCAGCAAATCTTATTTTTCTAGTCTAACTTATCATAGGGATATGCTTAAAAGCAAAGATAGACAAAGAAAACATATGCAAACTTATCAAATAGAGATTTGACCAAAATACATGGATTAAAAAATCAATGTAGGAGGTGTGTAAGACAAGACCTTAAGTCATGACACAATGATCCTCCATGATTCAATCTTGTTCTTGCTATGTTTGAGAGAATCATACATATGAATTATGTAAGCTCTAGATTAATAGCGAGAATCTATGAAAAATCGTTTTTAGATTGAATTAACAATGTCAAACGAATTTCTCAACCATTTTCGAAAGAGACTTTGAGAATTTTGAAAAGGAGAGGAGAAGATTTTTCAAAAGGAGTTTAAAAGACTCAAGGACTCAAAGAGGTAAAAGAAAACACACAAGAAGAAAAGAATTTAAGGAAGATGTTCCATTAATCCTAGACCTAGACGCAAGTAATTAAAAGATTCCCTCTTAAGTGGCTTAGTGAAGATATCGGCTAAGTTGTCCTCGAAGGGAACCTTTTCAATAGTAATGTTCCTCTTTTGAACATTATCCCTAAGGAAATGGTGTCTAATTTCTATGTGTTTGGTTCGCGCATGTTGCACGGGATTCTTGCTTAGGTATATAGCGCCTTTATTATCGCACATGATGGGAACATCATAAAGAGATATCCAGTAATCAACAAGCGCTTGCTTCATCCATAGAGCTTGTTGGCATGCTTTTCCGGCACTCACATACTCGGCTTTCGTGGTGGATATCGCAAGAGCGGTTTGTTTCTTGGAGAACCAAGAAGTTAAACAACAACCCATGAAGGTACAAACTCCACTAGTGCTTTTCCAGTCCACATAGTCTCCCGCATGATCCGAGTCCGCGTAGACAATGGTTTCTATGTCGGTCCCTTTAGGATACCATAATCCTAAATGTATAGTGCCTTTAATGTATCGGAAGATATTCTTAACCGCTTCAAGGTGAGAGGTTTTGGGAGCCTCTTGGAAGCGAGCACAAAGGCAAACACTAAACATGATATCCGGTCGACTTGCCATTAGGTACAACAAACTACCAATCATACCTCTATATTTGGTGTTGTCTACCGACTCACAATCATCATCTACGGTGAGTTTAGTATCCGAGGCCATAGGGGTCTTCATTGGTCTAGATTCTTCTAATCCAAATTTCTTTAGCATTTCTTTAGCGTACTTAGATTGACTAAAGAAAATACCATCGTCCATTTGTTTAATTTGGAGTCCTAAAAAGAAGTCAAGTTCTCCCATCATACTCATTTCAAACTCATCATGCATGATTTTGGCAAAGTCATCACACAATTCTTGACAAGTTGAGCCAAATATAATGTCATCAACATATATTTGTACAATTATGAGGTGAGGACCTTTCTTCTTTGTAAAGAGTGTATTGTCTACCATTCCCATGGTATACTCATGTTTAACAAGAAACGCTTTAAGTCTATCATACCAAGTTTTGGGTGCTTGTTTGTGTCCATAAAGTGCTTTCTTAAGCTTGTAAACATGGTCCGGTTTCTCAAAATCAATGAAGCCGGGAGGTTGAGCCACATATACCTCCTAATTGATCAAACCGTTAAGAAATGCACTCTTTACATCCATTTGTTGAAGCTTAAAATCTAAGGCACAAGCGTAGGCTAAAAGGATTCTAATAGATTCTAATCTAGCTACCGGTGCATATGTCTCGTCATAATCAATCCCTTCTTGTTGATTATAGCCTTGAGCTACAAGTCTAGCCTTGTTACGAGACACAACACCATTCTCATCTAGCTTATTCCTAAATACCCATTTGGTTCCTATAATGGTAGAACTTCTAGGTGGAGGAACAAGTTCCCAAATATCATTGGCAACGAATTGATTCAATTCTTCTTGCATCGCAATGACCCAACTCTCATCCGTCAAAGCTTCTTTAACATTCTTTGGTTCAATCAAGGAGACAAAACAAAAGAAGTTGCTTTGGTTTTGGACTTGAGATCTTAGGGTCCTTTGATTTAAGTCACCAATGACATTATTGAGAGTATGATCCCTAGACTCCTTAATGTTTACTTCCTTTTCAACACTAAGTCTTCAACTCCTATTTTTCTAACCTCTTTAGCTTTAACTACTTCTAATTCATCCAAGTTATCATTAACCAATGGTGGTGTCTTGGGTGAATGAGGGGTTTCATCAAAGGTTACGTTGAGTGATTCTTCAATAACCCCCGAGGTTCTATTTAGGACTATGTAGGATTTACTAGTTTAGGAATAACCTAAAAGGATACCTTCGTAAGACTTTGGGTCAAACTTGGTAAGGTAGTCTTTGGTGTTGAGGATAAAGCACTTGCTTCCAAACACCCTAAAGTATTCTAATGAGGGTTTCTTACCTTTAAGAATCTCATAGGGGTCTTTCCTAGGAAGGGTCGAATAAGAATTCGGTTGAGAATATAAGTCGATGTGTCCACGGTATTGCACCAAAACTTTTGAGGCAAAGATTGCTCGTTTAACATCGTCCTACTCATCTCTTGGAGAGTCCTATTCTTCCTTTCAACTACCCCATTTGATTGTGGAGTGCGAGGAGCCGAGAAGTTATGGGTAATACCATGAGCTTCACAAAAGGCACCAAATTGCACTTCATTATCAAATTCCCTACCATGATCCGTCCAAATAGAAACAATTAAACATCCTAGTTTATTTTTAATTCTTTGACTAAAGATTTCGAAGTGATCGAAAGCTTCATTCTTGGATGCCAAAAATCTAGTCCAAGTGAATCTAGAATAGTCATCAACTATAACTAGGGTATAAAGGTTACCTCCATAACTCCGTATGGCGGAAGGTCCAAAGAGATCCATATGTAGGAGCTCTAAGCACCGAGAGGTCGAAACCAAATTCTTGGCTTTGTGACTTGAGTGAACTTGCTTTCCAACTTTGCAAGCATCACAAAAGTGACTATCAAACTTAATCTTGGGGCGGTGTCTTACCAACTCCTTAGAGACTAAAGATTGAATTAAACGCATATTAGCGTGACCTAATCTCCTATGCCAAAGAGTAGAACTATCATCTATAGTCGCAAGACATATGTTGTCTTTTGACTTCTTATTAACCTTCATGACATAAAGCCCATGCTTTCTAACACCTTTTCCAATGGATTTTCCATCTTTTACGATTTCACTGTCATGTTCCGAAAAGATGACCTTACACTTATTATCACAAATTTGACCTATACTTAAAAGGATAAAACCTAAGTTATCTACGTGCTCAGCATTTTCAATGGTCATGGAGTCAAGAGAAACCGTACCTTTGCCAATGATATTACCACGTAGACTACTAGCGAATGTGACGTTACCTCCATCATATGCTTTGTAATGTGAGAACAAACTTCGATTACCCGTCATGTGTTTAGAACATCCACTATCCTTAATCCACTCATCGGGCTCCAAATCAATTCCCAAGCATATCTAGGTAACTACGCACAAGATCAAACATTTGGTCCCCAATATCTCATGGGTCCAAAATTGTTAGTTCCAAACATCCCTTGCATTTGGTTGGGATGCATGAATGAGGAGGGGATTCCCCATGGAGAACAAAATGGAGGAGGGTAGTAATTCATGTAACCATTTTGTTGTTCATTATTTCTCCTAGGTGTATTTGATCTAGGTTTAGAGTTATTATTATTCCTTCTAGGTGTTGGAGTTTTACTTCTAGGTCGTGAGTTGTTTTGATTATCTCTTCTAGGCGTTGTCGTCCTACTTCTAGGCTTAGACTCATTCCGTACTCTAGGTGGAGTAGAGGATAGCCTAAATAAACTTCTATTTCCCATGAGAGGTTTACTTAATGGCTTGTAGAACTTACCAATAGCATTGTCGTCAAGTATGGGTAATTTTACCTTATTAACAGTAATATGCTTTAGTTTTTCATCTAACTTAGACTTTTCAGAAAGTTCAGGATTTTCACAAAATTCATCTTCTGGCCGCAGTACCTTATCTATGGCGGCGGTTCCATAGTGATAAGGAGTCGCGCCATACAATTTGGAACCGCGTCCAGTGGGCGTTTTTTGTGAAAACCTGACTTGTTTTGGTTCACTAGTTGAGGCTTCATTTGAGTTAAAACCTAGACCAAGTCTTTCCTTAGAATGAACTTGTTTGTTTAACATATCATCAAGAGCACTAGTACCTTTCATGAACTTTTCCAATTTAATGGAGGTGCTCTTGAGATCTTCATTCTCTAATCTAAGTTTCTCACAACTTAAGCAACCTAAATCAACCTCTTTGTTTTTCTCAAGTTTAGCCAATTTCTCCATAAGTTCATTGATCTCATTTTCAAGCTTAGTTTTGGTTGATTTTAAGGTTTTATTCTTTTCTATGAATTTAAGACTAAGTTTGTGTAAGCTATCATATTTGCCTTCAAATTCAATATCATCTAAAGTGGAACTATCATTGCTATAATATTCGGTTTTGGAATGTACCTCTTTAGAAGTGTGAGCCATAAGACATTTCTCCTCTTTGGGGTTGTCATCATCATCTTCACCGCTATCGCTCCAAGCGCCACTAACGAATGCCGTGTGGTTCTTATCACGAGTGGGCTTTGGACAATCACCAATGAAGTGATTTGGATCACCACATCTAAAGCAATTCCTATCACCTTTTTCGTTCTTGACAAACCGATTCTTTGACAATGGTTTCTTGTCATAGTTGGGCTGCCTAACGTGTTGGCCTCGTCTCTTGAAGAACTTCTTGAAATCTCTCACCGCCAATGCATACTCCTCGTCATCGCTTTCCGAGGAACTATCATGGTTACTTTGTGCCTTCTTGACTTTAAGTTCAAGAGATTTCCTTTCACTCTTGATTTTCACTAATTCCGAGTCCTTCAAAATTATCATCTCATGAACCTTCTAGTATCCTATGAGTTCATCGAGTGATAAACTTGAGAGATCTTTCGACTCTTCAATCGCCGTGACTTTTGCTCTCCACTTTGGATGTAAGGCCCTTAGAAACTTCCTAACATTGTTCTTGCTAGAAAAACCTTCATCAAGTGCTTTTAGACTAGTAATAATGGTGTTAAACCTAGCAAATGCACTATCAATAGTTTCATCTTCTAAGATGACAAATTGTTCATATTGTTGGACAAGAAGATCGATTTTGCTTTCTTTGACTTGGCTATTACCTTGGTGGGTTACTAAAAGAGTGTTCCAAATATCTTTAGCGGTTTCACACATACTTTCATACTCTTTCTTAGGCAAAGCATTATAAATGACCATTTTAGCCTCATTATTTTTTGAAAGTTTCTTTTTAGTATCGTCATTAGCTTTGTCAAAAGTGACCAATTCTTTTGTTTTAGAAACTTCATTAAATTGAAAGGGTAAAAAATCACCATTGGTAATAACATGCCAAAGATCTAAATCTTTTGATTTCACATAAGTTTCAAATCTATTTTTCCAATAAATAAAACTATCGGTTTTAAAAAGTGGTGGTCTTTGCATAGATTGCCATTCTAGGTACTTGTTGGAATCCATAGATCGATTCAATTTTTAAAATACAATATACTTTAAAAATTCTTGAGCAACCCGTGTCACACCCCACCATGGCAGAACATGGGGCGCGACGTATGGATATCATCACAACATGGCGTGTCTATAGAGATAACTATATGAAATAAGAAATGTCGTAAAAATGGTGACACGAAGGTCATGACAATATCTCAACAAATGCAAGGGGTCTAGGTAAGTAAGTAACAGTCCTACTTCTTACCCAAGACAACAAATATCATACCAAAACAATCATATGTGTGCCACAGTATCACTTATTAAAATGAACAAACAAATAAAACTAAGAAGGAAACGGGGATTCTCCTTCTATATGCATTCCTAAGCTTCTCCAATCCTAGCCACTTATGTTCTCATGCTTAACCATAGTATCACCTGAAAGAGACACTAAAACACGTCAACATAAAGTTGGTGAGAGTCATAGGTTTAGACTCCAACACAAGACAAGTCATAAGTTGTGAATACCATAAACCAATAAACATATGGACAATGCGCTACAATCATGTACTAACAACTAGCAATCAAGTTCAATCAATCATTACAATTCCAAGGCATCACGCCTTACCAACAATCACAATTTCCAAGTCATCACGCCTTACCAACAATCACAATTTCCAAGGCATCACGCCTTACCAACAATCACAATTTCCAAGGCATCACGCCTTACCAACAATCACAATTTCCAAGGCATCACGCCTTATCATTAACCATAGGTCCCATAGGCGCTCATACACCTATGTACCTTTCCAATCCAGATCACACACAAACAAGAATCACATAGCAGTTAATCACATAAATGTACACACAAGTCCATCTCAAACCTTAAACATTCACAACATTAATTTAGAAAATAATTCAACACAGTGTCTCTTCCATCCCATCTGGAAGTCAAAAACAATAGTAAACATGGGACTATGAAACTCACCTGATAGCTCATTCACAAGTCCTCGCACTAGCAACAAGCTAACAAACCAAAAACACGCAATTAATACACGAACCAATCACTAAGATGACTCATTAACCTATGACGGACATCTAGCCTATTCCCACATATTTACCTCATTGACAAGCTCTAATCACCCCATTACCCTTCCTTAACAAGTCCTTAACTTGGTTAAGTTTAATAACTATCCCATTCATATTTTACCCAAAACAGTCCCAGTTTTTAGGTTTCAAAACTTTAACTCAAACGTCCCTTTAAACATACCCATGGTTTCTGTAAAAGGAATATTCATACCCTTACGTATGTTGGATAACACCTCCCACTTGACCTAACCTTAAAGCTACTGTTAAGGCCCCGATATACATATATCTACTTTTGTCATTCCAGATTTCCTGATTTTAAACGTACTAAACGTTTGTTACCATTAAGGGGTCTTACCCTAAACCACAACCTTAGCCCAAGTGCAGATACTTACTACAATATATAAACCATCTCTCACGTTCGTGAGAAGATCCCAATGCAACCCTAAGTACCCCAAACAACCCAAAACTTAAAAAGCAAAAACAGGCTGAATTCAAAACTGTTTTGACCTCCGACTGTTGTAACCTGATTTTGACCCACTTCCCGACCTCCAATTTAGTTCTTGTTTCTTGCATTGGAAAGCCACTTCAAATATATTTCCATAGGTACTTGGATCGTAAAATAAGAGTTTATAGAACTCCAGATATGATCAAAACAATTGACACAAAATCTGCCCAGTTTTTAAAAACGGGTTTAACAAAATCAACCTCATTAATTAACCATAATCCCTCTAATTACAAGCCCTAATTTATATGATCATCATATTATGATTATCACATCATTAATTTACTGATTTTATATGAACCCTAACCCTAATTCCATCATAAGAATGATTATAAAAACATAAAAACAATTAAATTAAAAAGGGTTATGAAGGTTTACCTTTGATTTATGAAAACCCCCAAAATTATGAAGAACCCTAAAAACCCTCATGAAAACCCACGAATTTTTTTAATCTCCAGGGAATAATAGTGAATTTTGATTGTGATTAAAAACAATATATATAGTGTACATAAAATCCTAGTCCAAAAATAAGCCCACTTTCCTTTTTTTCCTCTTTTTCCCTTTTTCCCTTCTTTTTTGCGTCCAAAACCGACTATGCACCCTTAAAATTCATTTTTTTTCCCCTTTTTATTATTAATATATGTATTAATAATATTACCTTAATTTTCATTAATTTATTTCAGCTCCTAAAGCCTCCAAAACCTCAAAACCGTAAAACTAGTCAGTTTTTACGCGATTACCGTAAAAGACGTAAACACTTTTAAAAAAAATCTCAAATTTTGAAATAAACTTTATAACTAAGTCCTAAATGACTTAAAACCATCCCGAAAATATTCATACGGATAATTACCTCACCAGAGACCTCTAAATGCTAAACCGTAAATCCTAAAAAAAATACTATTACTATAATACTTATACGTATACGTAAACACCAAAATTCACCATTTCATTTCATAGTCACTAATTGTGAGCTCATGAACATGAAATAACCGTTCCTCGATTTACTTATGAGTACTTCAATACTCATAAATGATAACCACACCAACCTCGTTCACACAAAATAAACACGTAAACACACAATTCAAGTAAGCACACATAAAATAACTTAAAAGTAAGCCCAAGTGACAAATCCAAAACCTAGGGTTGTCACATCACTCCCTCCTAATAGAAATCTCGTCCCGAGATTTACTCCCAAACTCCAACTTATTCTCAGCAAACAAACGAGGATACATATCCCTGATAAAACCTCCACGTTCAAACGTGAACTCAGTTTATACTAAAATAATCTCAACCAACAAGACATGAGCCTTAACCGTCCGCGAGGAAACCTATTAAATCCATAAAGTTATGTAACCAACCTAACTAAATCTCGCAACTCATCAAACAAAAACTGTCTTGAAACCAAGTTAGGAGCCATCACATAACTCGACGGGTTTAAAACTGTCACCCCGATTTCAGTCTTACTCATAAATACCATAAATCAAAACTCATCAAATATAACCACGTATTCTAAAGTCTAAAGAACTCTCATATTCCATCCCAACTCATCTCTATGTTAACCCTACAAGTGTTCATTACCGCAAAATACCCAAAACACGAGTTTAAACCATGTTGTCCGAAAATTAACCTTGAACTCAACACTTGTACAATTAATTCGACCAAGCTACTAACTTCCAATTACGAAACTTTCTGAATATTTGAAAAGTATGTTCCGAGTACATAACTTTAGGCTTTTGAATCACCCAAAAACCTTTAAAAACGAATAAGTTATGACCAAAACGATTTTTCTCAAAATCTGCCTAGGCATTAGCGACAGTTTCTGACAGTTAGCGACATATTTTGACAGTTTAGCGACAGTTTCTGCCTACTCTGATTTATACCAAAAAAACGATTTTTAAACCCTAAAACCCCCCATTAATTACCAAAACTAGAACCTAATTTATTTTAATTCCAGAAAATTAAAACTCTATTAATTACATGATTTTAATATATTTCACTAAATAAGAACAAAATTTTTAACTTAAGAACAATAACTTTAGGTGATCAAAACCAAAATATTTTAAAATAACCGAGTCATGCTTATATGTTAAAGAATTTATATTCTACCTTATTTGAAACATGATCCCGACACTTCCTTATTTCATCGACTACCAACAACTATTTTTTTCAATTTGCAAGTTCTATTTTTTTACCATGTATAACTCGAAACAAAAGACATCGTTACCCCAAAAAGAAATCTCCACCATCTCAAAATCCTTCACGCCAAAAGTACCGTACAAACAAACACGTGAAATGAGGACCCGAGAAATGCGCTACTACATAAGTTGAACATCTCAAAGAGAAACGAGCTAGCAACCATCCCAAGAATACAACCGGTAAGTAGAAAATAATTTTACATACATAGGCATAAGCGTACCTACACTCAAATCCATCCAACATATACTATACAAGCATGTATTAACTCTCTTTCATGCAATCATACTTGAAGTCCAGTGGTGTTGTGGCACATATATAATTATGTAGGCCTCCATAATTATACATGTTCCATTTCACCAATGTACTCCCTCCTATGATGACACTTATAAGAAATTAATACTACACATAACACATAATCCAACAACTCACAAGCACATAACCACACAAGATAAGATCCAAAACCCCATGTATTAAAATAACATAGCCAATGCACGAAACACATAAACTCGTAGTCCAGCTGAACCAGCGTAGACAAAATTCAAAATGTATAAAGAACATGAAAACATAATTAAGCGAAATCCAACAATGACTAGCGTATACGACCATGGTTCCACCCGCACTAATCAAAACTCGTAAATAAAATAACATGTAGTTAAGTATGAACTTACTATGGTTTAATTCATACTAGTCAAAATATCGCAATAAATAACATCCAAACACATCAATTAATATAAAATGCACACATACTCCTATGACGCCTATATGCAGGGACCCTTAAGCTATAGACTAGGCTACGCGACTAGGCAACCTAATTCTCTATAACCATTGGCTCTGATACCATTCTGTCACACCCCACCATGGCGGAACATGGGGCGCGACGTATGGATATCATCACAACATGGCGTGTCTATAGAGATAACTATATGAAATAAGAAATGTCGTAAAAATGGTGACACGAAGGTCATGACAATATCTCAACAAATGCAAGGGGTCTAGGTAAGTAAGTAACAGTCCTACTTCTTACCCAAGACAACAAATATCATACCAAAACAATCATATGTGTGCCACAGAATCACTTATTAAAATGAACAAACAAATAAAACTAAGAAGGAAACGGGGATTCTCCTTCTAATGCATTCCTAAGCTTCTCCAATCCTAGCCACTTTGTTCTCATGCTTAACCATAGTATCACCTGAAAGAGACACTAAAACACGTCAACATAAAGTTGGTGAGAGTCATAGGTTTAGACTCCAACACAAGACAAGTCATAAGCTGTGAATACCATAAACCAATAAACATATGGACAATGCGCTACAATCATGTACTAACAACTAGCATTCAAGTTCAATCAATCATTACAATTCCAAGGCATCACGCCTTACCAACAATCACAATTTCCAAGGCATCACGCCTTACCAACAATCACAATTTCCAAGGCATCACACCTTACCAACAATCACAATTTCCAAGGCATCACGCCTTACCAACAATCACAATTTCCAAGGCATCACGCCATATCATTAACCATAGGTCCCATAGGCGCCCATACACCTATGTACCTTTCCAATCCAGATCACACACAAACAAGAATCACATAGCAGTTAATCACATAAATGTACACACAAGTCCATCTCAAACCTTAAACATTCACAGCATTAATTTAGAAAATAATTCAACACAGTGTCTCTTCCATCCCATCTGGAATTCAAAAACAATAGTAAACATGGGACTATGAAACTCACCTGATAGCTCCTTCACAAGTCCTCGCACTAGCAACAAGCTAACAAACCAAAACACGCAATTAATACACGAACCAATCACTAAGATGGCTCATTAACCTATGATGGACATCTATCCTATTCCCACATATTTACCTCATTGACAAGCTCTAATCACCCCATTACCCTTCCTTAACAAGTCCTTAACTTGGTTAAGTTTAATAACTATCCCGTTCATATTTTACCCAAAACAGTCCCAGTTTTTAGGTCTCAAAACGTTAAGTCAAACGTCCCTTAAAACATACCCATGGTTTCTGTAAAAGGAATATTCATACCCTCACGTATGTTGGCTAACACCTCCCACTTGACCTAACCTTAAAGCTACTGTTAAGGCCCCGATATACATATATCTACTTTTGTCATTCCAAATTTCCTGATTTTAAACGTACTAAAAGTTAGTTACCATTAAGGGGTCTTACCCTAAACCACAACCTTAGCCCAAGTGCAGATACTTACTAAAATATATAAACCATCTCTCACGTTCGTGAGAAGATCCCAATGCAACCCTAAGTACCCCAAACAACCCAAAACTTTAAAAGAAAACAGGCTGAATGCAAAACTGTTTTGACCTCCGACTGTTGTAACCTGTTTTTGACCCACTTCCCGACCTCCAATTTAGTTCTCGTTTCTTGCATTGGAAAGCCACTTCAAATATCTTTCTAGGGGTACTTGGATCGTAAAATAAGAGTTTATAGAACTCCCGATATGATCAAAACAATTGACACAAAATCTGCGCAGTTTTTAAAAACGGGTTTAACAAAATCAACCTCATTAATTAACCCTAATCCCTCTAATTACAAGCCCTAATTTATATGATCATCATATTATGATTATCACATCATTAATTTACTTATTTTATATGAACCCTAACCCTAATTTCATCATAAGAATGATTATAAAAACATAAAAACAATTAAATTAAAAAGGGTTATGAAGGTTTACCTTTAATTTATGAAAACCCCCAAAATTATGAAGAACCCTAAAAACCCTCATGAAAACCCACGAATTTTTTTTAATCTCCAGGGAATAATAGTGAATTTTGATTGTGATTAAAAACAATATATAAGGTGTACATAAAATCCTAGTCCAAAAATAAGCCCATTTTCCTTATTTTCCTCTTTTTCACTTTTTCCCTTCTTTTCTGCGTCCAAAACCGACTATGCACCCTTAAAATTCGTTTTTTTTCCCGTTTTTATTATTAATATATGTATTAATAATATTACCTTAATTTACTTTAATTTATTTCAGCTCCTAAAGCCTCCAAAACCTCAAAACCGTAAAACTAGTCAGTTTTTACGCGATTACCGTAAAAGACGTAAAATATACACTTTTAAAAAAAATCTCAAATTTTGAAATAAACTTTATAACTAAGTCCTAAATGACTTAAAACCATCCCGAAAAATATTCATATGGATAATTACCTCACCCGAGACCTCTAAATGCTAAACCGTAAATCCTAAAAAAATACTATTACTATAATACTTATACGTATACGTAAACACCAAAATATCACCATTTCATTTCATAGTCACTAATTGTGAGCTCATGAACATGAAATAACCGTTCCTCGATTTACTTATGAGTACTTCAATACTCATAAATGATAACCACACCAACCTCGTTCACACAAAATAAACACGTAAACACACAATTCAAGTAAGCACACATAAAATAACTTAAAAGTAAGCCCAAGTGACAAATCCAAAGCCTAGGGTTGTCACAACCCACTCTGATACCAATTGTAGAAACTAGAAGGGGGGGTTGAATAGTTTCTTATATTTACTTGTTAAAATGTGGTTTCCAAAAATCCTTTTTCAAAAACTTAGGCTTAAGGAAATATGTGAAATCTTCTTATGCACAATATGAACAATGATAGTGTAATTAAACTAATACTAACAAAAATATATCCACAAAGAATAAAGAATGATAGTATAACTAATCTAGTACTAACACATGTATATGCATAAAGAATAAAGAATGTAAAGAGTTAAGGGTAAAGAAAGATCAAACCGAACACCAAGGATTTATAGTGGTTCGGCAACGAAGCTCACTCCTCGTTCCTACTCCATTCCTCGAGTACTCCTTACTCGAGAGTTCACTACACAACAAGCTCCTTATGGTGGAGAAAACCGTACACGTCGCTTAACCAATTTCCGACTCTAAGCTAAAAGTTGAGCCCTAATCGTAGCTAGGACCAATCTACACAACTATACTTAGTACATACACAACTTCCAAATAGACACAACTACTTGGATCTTCACAACTATGACACAACTACAAGTGTATAAAATTAGATCTTCAATGGATCTTTGGTGGTGGACTCAACACTTCACTAGGATAGTGTTCTTCTCTTTGCACTTGGAGAGGAAGGGATGGAAGAACAAGATTCACTTCTTAAACAAGTAATAATCAAACAAATGATCAAAGATTTGAGTGATTAAAGAAGGGGTTTGAATCTGGAAATAAATGTGCAAAAGAGGTGAGGTGAAAAGCTGAGAATGGTCCACTATTTATAGGACAAAGGAGCCAACGGCTATATCTGCCCGCGGTACCTTATCTTAGCCCGCGGTACCTTATCGATAAGGTACCGCCTAGGCGCTAAGGTACCGCCGAACTAGACTCCGCTCCTTTTTGTCCTTTAGTGGTGGAGGTCTTATCTGGATATAAAAAATATCCTGAAAGGATATTCTTAACCAAATAAGAATATGCCATTTTCAAATTTCAAATAATTAATTTAATAAAACATTTTCTTAAAAAGAAAGTTTAATAAAAACTTGTCACACTTAATAAAAAGTGAGTTTTAAGAAAAGATTAAATCACTTGATCACTTGATTAAGGTTAGTACTTGTTTATCCATACCTTAAGTGAAAATGGGTAAAATGAAAAATACTTGAACTCAAGAATTCGTTTTTCGTTGTTTTCGTAAATGCTTGTTTTTACATATTGTCGTAATCAAAACTAAGCGAGACCGAAAAATGCAAGTAACGTTTTTAGTCATTATTGCATTAACAAAAACTATTTCGGAATATTCACTTTTTCGGAAAAATGGGATTCTTCGGAATAAAGGAAGTTTTCAGAAATTTTTTTGGAATAAGTGGGTTTTCAGTAAAAACTTCGGAAAAATGTAATTTCAGTAAAAACTTCGGAATAATTGGATTTCAGTAGAATCTTCGGAATACTTGGATTTCAGTAGAATCTTCGGAATAATGGCTTTTCAGAAAAATCTTCGGAATAAGAGACCTTTTCAGTAAATTCTTCGGAATAAAGGACCTTTTCAGTAAATTCTTCGGAATAAAAGGGATTTCAGAAGAAACTGCTTTTTCGGAATACCTTGAATTTCAGAGAAAATGAGCTTTTCAGAGATTTAGAAACCCTTTTCTGAAATGGAAAATTTCGGAATCCCAAACCCTTTTCCGAAGAAATATCCGAGAAATAAGGAAATACAGTTAGAGTCGACAGAGAAGATGCTAACCCACCAAAACACAATCACGAATCCACCAAAATCAATAACCACTTCGATCACACCAATAACACCACCTCAAAACCTCAACTACTAATCGAATCCAATATCCTAAACCAAAAAAAACCCGAAATCAATACCAAATCAACACCAACGCTAACTACGAATCCCTTGGCGAATGATACCACTTGTAAGACTAAATCACACGACTAATCAAACACAAATAACATGATGATCAAACTAAAAAAGAAGGATTAGATTAAGATGAAGAGAATAAAAGAAATACAAAGTTGGTGATTTCCTAGTGAGAGAAAAACAAACACCTTTCTCTCTCTAAAACTAATCAAAATGAAAAGCACACACGCAAATGAGGATTAGGAAGCCTTTTATACTAACTAAGAAATGTTTAGGAGGCCTTCCTCATTTGTGTGTTCGGGACTAAATCCCGTTACATAAACAATAATAACTATGAACTCTCGACACCGTTGAATAGTATTTTTCATGAGCTTCGCAACGGTATATTATATGACCATCACTTTAAATACGGCTAACAAACACAAATTTTTTAATTTAATAAAGAAAGACTTCAAAAGTCAAATATGGACAAATAAATTGAGACGGGGGATTACAAAGTTAAATGAGAAGAAGCATAATGTTGAGACAACGAGCAAGTTAAGTAAAAGATTATTATTCTTCTATCTCATACTATGGCTTTACACAAACTTATTTAGCCCCATAAAATTACTAGATATTTCTATTAATCGGTCCATACACAAACTTATTTAGCCCCATAAAATTACTAGATATTTCTATTAATCGGTCTAGATAGCCTTTAAAATAACATCACCAAAAGTAAGCATCCCATATTTCAGGTGTAACACAAACTTAAACTTTACGTGTCCGCAGTTAAGCTTTTACATGTTCGATACTTTCATATCAAAAATGATCATTGTTTGTTGAAGCTTTTCCAAATTGAAACATATTTCGGGTCATGCGCTGTCACTCGGTATAAGCAAAAGCAAAAGCAAGTTGCTGATATGGGTCAAAAGCACTAGGCTATCAGCCAAACTTGTAGTTTCTTTAATATGGGCTAGATTCAGCTTAGACTTATGAATATGTTTTTGAATTTTGGATGATCTGATTTATTTTCTAATACCAAGGCCCAAGTGCCAACAAAGAATTTTAATTTATTTTTTTTCTTGCTAACTTGAGAGTTTCCGACTCGACATTACGAGCCGGCTAATTTCACCACGACTATTTTTTGCATAGCCCGAAGTCAACGCAGGTGAACCTTCGAAGATTAATTATATTATCTCAGTTGGATTCGAACTAAAGAGTAGTACTGTATAAGTAGTTGGAATTAATTTTCACCCTAAAACTTTTTATAACATACACGGTTTAGCTATTGTTTTACGAAACTGACACAACGTAACTAATCCTTAATCCGATCATTTTAGAGCATTAATATATTTTTTTAAGGTGTTGATTAACATTTTGGAACACACAATGTTCAGCGTATCATGTGGTCAGACAAAAATTTCTAACTTAAAACTATGAAATGTTATTTGGACACATTAAGTCGCTAGTTCGCAACTACAAGAACTATATTTGTTTTCCCAACAAATTACAAAGGAGAAATATGGAATAATATTGTTCGTTCAATTTATAATGAACACTGCTATATAAAATTTAAATTATAGACATGAAAGGACTTGGAATATCAACTGGACTTTGTATACGTTACATGACTTTTATAACTTGATTTGCCGATTTTGGGTTTAAGATGTTGCCTGAGTTAATTAGTTTTTAAATGTTGCATGAGCCAGAAAATTGCTGTTTTGAAAGCTATTAGGAATACTCATCCGAAAAAACAACTTTCACAGAATTGATATCCACACTTTTACTTTAATGAATACACACCATTTTCTTTTTTTTTTTTTTTTTTTTTTGCGCTAGATTGTTTTACTTTATTTAATTACCGTATTAACTGGTCCAGCAACAAATATGTGTACGAGATAATCAGGGACGAAGCCAGAATCATATATGATCGTGCATAAAACTTTTTGAACCGTAATTTATAA
Source organism: Glebionis coronaria (assembly GCA_025667525.1). NCBI lineage: Eukaryota > Viridiplantae > Streptophyta > Magnoliopsida > Asterales > Asteraceae > Glebionis > Glebionis coronaria. Next base: position 2,638,622 of record JANFOE010000249.1, on the reverse strand, counting down.
AAGTTAAAATTTATTTTGTATTTGTAAATATACTAACTATAAGACTAGAAACACATTTTCGAAGGACCGGGTGCAATGCATCTAGAAAAAATCGATGTTTTTTTTCAAAAATTAACGGTAAATCAAAAAAATTCATATATGTCACGGGCACCTACGAGACACCGTGACTCCATCCCTGGAGATAATATGAAGTATCCTTAACAGTAGTATATTTTTTATATTGGGGCAGAAAATGGTTGTCGTGATTTCTAGACTTTTAGTTATCTTTTCTAGTTGGGATATTAGGAGGATTTGGATTAACTTTCTAGTCTATACTCTATAGTGACTATATTGGGGTTCTAAGGCTATAAACTTGCAATGAGTGGGATTTGCATTAAGTTTGCATTTTGCAACCTTTTGGACCAATCTCATTAGCAACTCACCAACAACGAGCTAATAAAAAACTCACGTAATAATGAAAAAACATTTCTAGTACCACGATTTTTGAAAACACACGACTTGAGAGCCAATTTTTTCACCCACTCGCCACTAACATGAAATTTTCTCGTAGAAAACAACATCTCATTTCTACTTTCTACACTTCCAAATACAACGTTTTGTATTGATAGTTGTTTAGATGTGTTTAGTTGGAGAAAAATCCTTATTTTTTCAGAAAAACTTTTATTTAAAAATGGAAAAATAGAAAACTTGTTTAGTTACACTTTTTTCTAATAATTTTCAAAAATGGTAAATTTTCGTTTTCCACTTTTATATAAAAAAACTAGAAAAGACAATTTTGCACTTTTCTATTTCTTTTCCTAAATAATAATAAAACATATTCTCATGTCTTTTTCTAACCCTATTTTACGTTTCTGTCACTTTTTTACGTTTTTTCTGAAAGAAATTTTAGTTTTGTCAGTTTTTCACGTTTTCGTCATTATAACGTTTTTTTCAGTATTTTTACGTTTTCTTCACTAAATTTACATTTTTGTCAGTATTTTTACGTTTTCGACAATATTTTTAAGTTTTTCCTCAGTTTTTTAAGTTTTCGTCAATTATTCGCTTATCTAGAAAGGAAATGAAATTTAGAAAATAAAAATTTCAATTTCATCTAAACAAGTTTTCAAAATTTTCAACTTTCTTTAGAAAAAAAAACTTTTTTTTTCTAAAAAATTAAAAATAGAAAAATATGAAAAAATTTCTACAACTAAACAACCCTTATATTTTACGATGCATAGAGCATCAGCTAAGCGTTGACGATCTAGTCATTCCACAAATGCGTCTTCACATCTCACATTGTGTTACTATTATTAAAAAGAAACTATTAATCATTGTATCTCTTTATTCGCAGTTTCGCACCATACCCTGATAAAAAGATAGTAGGAGACACAGGCAACCTGTGTTGCTTTTATTCGTACAAGCCCTCGAAAACAACTTTGCGCTAATTAGGGAGACATGTTCCTACTTGATGTTCTAAAAGGCCCTTAAAGACTTCGAAAAACTTTGTGAAACGCAAAACTTAGACTTTTATGTTACATAGAGGTGATAAATCTTGCTTATTTTAATAAATATTGGCACTTTTTGTCTACTTTTAAAAAAGGATTGGATACTTTTTTCTTATTCTTTATTTTTCAATGGGATAAACGGACGCATATGTAAAAAACTTATGGGTTTAATGGACGCACACGTAAAACAGTAATTAAGCTACTCGGCGGATATTTTATATTTAGTTTCTATTCCCGGCTTTTAAACAATTATTTTTATTTATTAATTCTACGTTTTTATATGTCTTTTTTCTCATTTTAGCTTGCGCCCGTTTAGCCCGCCCGTTTCGCCCGCCAGTTTTGCCCGTGCAACCCACGCCCGTTTAGCCCGCCGCCCGTGTCCGCCCGCCCGCCCGTTTTGCCACCTCTTACGCAATATACCAATGTGTATGTTTAAAGCTTGACATGAGGTGAGAAATGAAAAACATAATAAAACGCGACAAGTTATGATGCATGAATGTTTTCTTCAAAAGATTATTAGAAAATATATTTTTTTTACTTTATTTTACACTTTGTAACTCTATAAAATATTTTATAAATATTTGCGTAGTTCGTGTCGTCTCTACGCTTTAAAAACGCAAAAATTTCGCTTTAACTGCTAAGACTTGAGACTTAGTTATACCACCACGCAATGTGTCACAGTATCTATAACCTTATTGCTAATGTGTCACGCTATCTATAACCTTATTGCTAGCTAACCCACCTTACTAAAAATCAATATGTGCGATATTTAGACAAAATAGAAAACGGATTGAAGATGGAGACCGGGGCAGAGATTCCTGTAAGGAAAACTGTATACTTTTATCAATATAAAATCAGATTACAATTAAAATAACTAACAAAATATGTTACTCCCAATAAATTCATAACACAAGATTTAGAGATAGAAAAAGAAGAAAGTTAGAGAGAAGAGTAGAGAGATGGTGGAAGGTAAATATTACTTAGAGAGAGAAAGTAAATGAACCAACACTGTCTTCCACACATGGAAGAGGGTTTATATACCCCTGAGCTTGGTGGGCTCATGGACTTGTTTCTTTAGGTCGGGCTTGGCTTCACTTGGGCATATAGCCCCTAACTTATACAATATTAGCTTATAGTTTAAGCCTGGTTAACCCGACTAACCTATTACTAAACAAGACATTTAACGACTAAGATGACCTATTACATTCTTGTTCGACTATATAAAATATAGGCCTAACAATCTCCCCCAATTTATCGGTCATCTTTAAACTGCATAAGATGAATGAGTGAATACATTCTTGTGGAGGCGATCTTCCTTCTTGGGTCTTGTATCTTGGTCTTAATCTTTTTTGTAACGGCTTTGTTCCTTCATGCTTTTGTGATTTGTATCTTGAGCCTTTGTCATTTGAATTTGAGTGCCTGATATCTTCAATCTATCCTTGATAGTGTTCATCTTGTGCTCTTGTGACAAGATGACCTATTACATTCTTAAGTATTCTGATTATCGCCATCTTGTGCTCTTGTGACTTCTGAATCGACATATTCATACTTTGTTGCTTTCGAAATGCTAACAATCTCCCATACAAATATGGTTGTAGTTAGTCCTTCAAATATCCATCAGAGTTGCGGAAGACTTTAACTTTTAGTATGAACATGTGAGGACGAATTCGGTTAGTACACTGCTACGCCACCTTCTTGATATGTTGCAACATATATAGACACGGATAAAATGGCTTTGAACATTTCATCCTAATTCGGTAGCGTTTTACCTCCGGTCGATGAAGACCATTATACGGTATTAGATACCGTACTTGTGATCGGGTAGATTCGATTAAGAACCTCCTTGACAGGGTTTCCCGGCGGTAGTAGCCAGTTATCTTTACTCGACCGTCTCAAAGCAGACTGCAAACATAAAGAGTGAATCATAAGGATAAATTATCCGTCTGATTAGAATCGTTAATTCAGATTCCTGGAACAAGTTTGATTCAAATAAGAATCGCACCATTGTTGCTTTCCAGTTTGTCACAAGCTCGATTCATAAAGAATCTTGCGAGTTACCTACCGCATTGCTGTTTGAGTTTGACACTAGAAGGATTTCCATTTGTCACTGTGAACACTAAATAGTGTCACTCTGAATGTTCTAGCAAGATCACACGGATTTTGCGAAGAAACCTAGAATCAAGTTTTAATCATTTAAGAATTTAAACTTAGTTGCTTTCCAGTTCTCACAAGTTTGATTCGTGTAGAATCACATAAGTTACCTACCATGAGGTTGTTTGATGTTGACTCAAGCAGGATTTCCATCTTCATCGTGAATCGTATCACTCAGATGTTCTGGCAATATCACAAGGATAATACGTAGGAATCGATTGTGTCCTGATGAGATGATAAATTGATCTCTTTTTGGCTCTAGACCCGATAAGTGCATTTTGGTAATCAGAGGCTGGAGCAGACTGCCACCTTTTCAATATTAACTGACTCGGAGTGAGAAAGTCAATAGATACGTGTTGATCTCTGTGACAATGAGACAAGTTTCTTTTAAGAGAAACCCGAATGGCTGGAAAGGGTTGTGCATCGCATCACTAGGTCCATGATGCTAGTCTTAAATAGATGTATTGACCCGGTTTCTACCTAGATTGCATAGAATATTCAACTCCTTCAATGCTTACCAATTCTTCATCACTAACACCTTGTTATGATTGTTCCAGTGCTAGCTTAAGTAATTAGTCCGCATTCAGCTTCATCCCACTCCATCTTTCCTAAGGACAACTATATCTAGCTATGGAATGTCCTTGGGTAGACCCCTCCGGTTCTGGTTGGATCATAGGATTTTGTTTTCTATCCTAAACCACCTTTTGACTCCATCGTTCCGTCGTGGATAGTAGGTAGTTAGGGTATCGATCGTAACTATAAAACCATTGAAAACCATTCAAAGTTCTTGATAAAAATCAAAACTTTTAACACTTTGAAAGTTTTACATTTCCGAAATGATCCCAATACACACATGCATCGATATTAGAAATAGTTTAGCATGTGAAGAAAAGAGTTGCACTTGAGTCTTAAGATCACATGTTGCGATATATGACATTTTAATCACATTTTCTCCCCATGTCTCTAATATAAAAATATAATATATTAGAGATACCAATTGATTAAAATATGACAATTTTCTAAAATCCGATGGGAGAGAAACATGTTTACACGCATGAATCATGGAACATTAGTCGGTAGTTCCCCTCAACAATATATGTGGGTCCTAATTGATCAAAATTTGACAATATATAGGAAAAATGACACCACAAAATATGTTAAGGTACGGAGATGAAATGCCTTATCCGATATAATGTATAACATATGACAATTTTATACCATTTTCGGAATGTGTTTGATACATAAAATATGACAATTTTTAAGATGTACCCAACAATATTAAGGCTTGATTTTAAAACGCTCCCCCTCAAAATTGATCAAAATAACATATGACATTTTTGATATATAAAAACCATTTTATGAGGAAAGGAGTGTTGAACACACTATTTTGAAAGATTTAGAAAAATCTTTTAAGAAATTCTTGAAAAATTGTGTTCAACGGTTTTAAATGATCATGATAGAAGATTTCTCTTCTATTGCATAGGGAAAGCGCACTGAAATGTACACTTCCTTTTCGGGTCCGCTTTGCATGAGCTCAAAACTCTGATTGTTTTGTGACAAGCTCATGACCGAGAAAAATAAATTTCCCGTTGTGAAGGATAAGATATCATCCGTGATAAAATTTCCTTAAGGTGAAGTCCGAGTTCTAAACATTTACCTAGAAGTCATTTTTCATTAACTTAAAAACTTGGAAGGTTTTTTATAGGAAGCTCATGACCAAGAAATGTTACTTTATCGTTGAGAAGGATAAGTTATCGTTCGTGATAAACTTTCCTTATTTGAGGTTCGAGTCTTAAGCTGTGATGCACTTAAAAGTCATTATGAGAGAATATCAAGTAGATTCATTTGCTAGAACCTCCAAGTCATCTGGAGTCATATACTTCATACCAAGATGGCCAATGAGATACGCAAACCTATCTTGCCATAGAGCTTTTGTATACAAGTCTGCCATCTGGTACTCAGTTCCAACAAAGTATAATTCCACGATACCGCGCTCCACTTGTTCCTTGATGATGTGATATTTGACGTCGATGTACTTGGTTCGGGAGTGTTGAACCGGATTGCATGAGATGGTTATGGCTGAATTTGAGTCACAATGCATAGGTATTTTATCAAAGTGGAAACCATAATCCGTGAGTTGAGTTCTCATCCAAAGTACTTGAGCACAACACGTGGATAGAGACACATACTCTGCTTTTACGGATGACAGCGAGGTGTAATCCTGCTTCTTTGACGACCAGCTCACGAGCTTGTCTTCCCCTAGAAATTGTACGCCACCAGAAGTGCTCTTTCTAGTATCAAGGCAGCCTGCATGATTTGAATCTGAAAAAGCTATTAGATGAAAACCAGTTTCTTTCAGATACCAGAGTCCCATGTAAATGGCATTCTTAAGATACAGAAAGATCCGTTTAACCTCCTTGAGGTGCTTTTTAGTAGGTCTGGCTTGATATCGTGCACAATAACATGTGGCATGATGAATATCAGGCCTGCTGGCTGTAAGGTACATGAGAGACCCGATCATACTGCGATATCGCGTTTGATCTACAGGAGGTGAGTACAAGTTGTTGATCCCAAACTTAGATCGATTAGCTTTGTGTATACGAGATTAGATCAAGTATAACACGTAGAGAAACCTTTGTTATATGCTTTGTGAATCTAAGTGTTATGCGGAATTTAACACTTAAACAAGAACACAAGATGTAAACAAAACTCTCACTTTGATTATGAATGTCAAACTTGCTTACAATGAAAGATGTTTACGAATGAAAACTTATATAAAACTTGATACTAAACATTAACCTAAAGGCCTTCTTTTATAGACTAAGAAGCCTTGTACAATAAGCTACGTATCAACTATTCTAGGTAAAGATAAACATAGAAAATACATTGTCGTTTCTATCCTTACTAGAAGTATTCTAGAACATAATAAACGTGTAGCTTACATCTTCCATCAGTGCTTGTCTTCAATCTGTCAACGCTTGACTTTAACTTGTCAACGCTTGAGCTGTCAGCGCTCACTTTGTTCTTGTCAACGCTTGAGTTGTTCTTGTCAGCGCTCAAGTGATCTGGCCTTAATTTATTCCCAACACAAGTCAGCGTCTAGGGATGAGGTCGACAAAGGTATACCAACGCGAGCACATGAGGTCATACCATGCCTTTGAAGTATCTCTTGAGCATACTTAGCTTGGTTAATAAAGATACCACGTGGGGATTGATTAATCTGGAGGCCTAAAAAGAATTTTAGCTCCCCCATCATTGACATTTCAAATCTGTTGTGCATTAGTTTTTCAAAACGTTTTGAAAGTTTTGGGTTCGTAGAACCAAAAATAATGTCATCAACATAAACTTGCACCAGCAGTATGTCATCCCCATATTTTTTAATAAAGAGAGTAGGATCAATAGAACCTTTGGAGAATCCTTTGGAAACCAAGAAGTTTGATAGTTCTTCGTACCACGCCCTTGGAGCTTGTATAAGTCCATATACAGCCTTCTTGAGACGGTAGACTTTTTCAGGATGATGAGGATCAACGAATCCTTCTAGCTGATTCACATACACTTCTTCCTTCAAATAACCGTTGAGAAAAGTAGTTTTGACGTCCATCTGATAAACCGTGAAGCCCTTATGTGCAACATAAGCAAGGAATATCCTGACTACTTCCAAACGAGCGACTGGAGCGAATGATTCATCGAAATATATTCTTTCTTGTAGACGGTATTCCTTAACCACAAGATGAGATTTGTTTTTGATGATTGTTTGTTCTTCATCCAATTTATTTTTCCAGATCCATTTGAAATCGAGAACTGATGTTCCATATGGTCTGTCAACAAGTTCCCATACTCCAAGTCATTCAAATTGATGAAGTTTGTCTTGCATTAATTCAATCCACGTGTGATCAGTCATGGCTTGTTTGATGTTTGTAGGTATAGTGAAACTCACGGTGAGTGTATACATACATACATCGCCATCGATTTCGAGTTTTCTGCGTGTTCGATCCGGTTGTGAAGGATTTCCAATAACTTGTACCAGTGGATGATAACGTTTCCAATGGTGAGTGGATGGATATTGTTGATAGAATGTGTACATGTTTGATAGATCAACGTGTTGAGTAGAAGACTCTCTGACTTCGCGTACCGGTGTACCGAATGGGTTGAGAAATTCGTCTTCATCGATTGCTTGATTGTTGTTTCCTCCTGTAGCATTGACGGTTGGTGATGTTGGTTGTATGAAAGTTTCTTGAGTTTGTTGAGTATCCAATGGATTTGTCTCTTGAGCAACGATTGTTGAAGTAGATGCAGCTGTCTCTTGTTGACTTTCTTCGGGTGCATCAGCAGTATTTATAGCGTAAGGCTTTGACACAACTTGATTGTTTCCATTGTAATATTCATCAAACATTGGATCATATAAATCAACCAACTCATTCATTTGTGTCACATCTGTCGAGTCTATTGTAGGAGTATTTTCTTGACGTTCTTGCACGGGACGTACACTATTTTGTGTAGGCGCCATTGTTGGAAATTGAGGTGCGGGACATGAGCTGTTGTGATCAAGTACCATTTGTGGCAATTCGTCAAATTTCATATGAATTGTTTCGACAATAATCCTTGTTCTCTTGTTGTAAACTCGATATCCTTTCGACAATGTAGCGTACCCCACAAAAATACATGTATCACCTTTTTCTTTCATCTTGTCGAGATTCTCATCGTCTTTAAGAATGTAGCATAAAGATCCAAACACGTGAAAGAATTTAACAATAGGTTTCCTGCCATTGATGATGTGGTAAGGTGTCTTTTCATGTCTAAGTATGACGAGAGAACGATTCTGAGTATAACATGCAGTTGCAATTGCTTCAGCCCTGAAGAATAACGGTAATTTTGATGCAGAAAGCATTGTTCGAGCTGCCTTAACCAAAGTACGGTTCCGTCTTTCGACTATGTCGTTTTGTTCAGGAGTTCGAGCAATTGAAGTTTGGTGTTCAATGTCTTTTTCTTGAGAGTAGGCTTGCAGAGACTTGTTCAAAAATTCAGTACCCTATCTGTTCTTACCGTTAAGACTTGAGCTTGAAGATTGCGTTGTATCATCTTGAGAAAGTTTTTGAGAACCTCTGGTGTTTCATCTTTGGATCTTAAGAAGTAAGTCCATGTATATCTAGAGTAATCATTAACAATCACGAGAATATACTTTTTCCCGTTAATACTCTCTACACGCATGGGGCCACATAAGTCCATGTGTAGAAGTTCCAATCGTCCTTTTGAGCTTAGGGAAGTATTTGTTTTGAAGGACTTTCGTTTTGCTTTCCCCTACTCACAAGAAGAACAAAGATGGTCTTTGACGAATTTTAACTTAGGAAGACCGGTCACAATATCTTTCTTTGAAAGCAAGTTGATGATGTCAAATGTGACAGTCTTTGATGCCATAACCATGCTTGAGATGATGAAGCTTTATCCATTAAGCAAATTGTATTTGTTGAAGATGTGTCTTGACGAGTTACTATCTAGAGATCAGAACCACGAGAACCTATAAGAAGGTCATTCCCATCATAGTCTCTAACATAGCAAGTAGTTTTCCGAAAAACCACTTCCAAATTTGCATCACAAAATTGACCAACCGAGAATAAATTGTGATTCAGTCCCTCGACGTAATAAACCCGTTTGATAGTGATATTCCCTTGAACCAAATAGCCATATCCAAGTATCGGTGCAAACTGGTCATTTCCAAACCGCACCGTACCCAGAAACTTCTCCACGAAGTTACTGAGAAGCTTGAGATTACCCGTCATGTGCTTTGTGCACCCGGAGTCCATTATGAATAGAATTATTTCGACAAGCTGCACAAGAATTAGGAGAAAATGTAGAGTTTGACAAATGGGATCCCTTGATATAAGTGGGTTCTAAAATATTAGTAGGCCTAGATACAAATCCTAAAGGCAGGCTAACATTCATAGACCCATATAATATAGTGGTTATCTTAAGTACCCATTTGTATCTGGGTGGTGTAAATCTCGAGTACCCCCGTTTACATGTCCTAATCATGTTCTCATAAAGCTTATTTAACCTGTTTTGTTTGCGTAGAGTAGTGGATTCTAACGCACTTAGTTTCTTAAGTGGTTGAGCAGTGGATTGGTTCAAAGTTCTTGTGGGTTTTCTAGTACTAGTGGGCACAAGAATAGGCTTCCTTGTTCTAGCAGTCACGCCATTATGATTAAAAGCACAAGCATCATGATTGAAAGTATGAACACATTTTCCACATTTAACATAAGCAAATTCAACATTTGAGGTCTTAGCATTCAAACCGTAATTACATGCAGTTACAAACGTTTTATTCTTATAAAACTTAAAATTCCTACGGTGGTCTTCTACTTCCATCTTCTTTCCTTGACTATTGTTAGGCATGACCTTATCTTGTATTCTAGTGCTCTTAAGCTATGGTCCGCTAACGCTAGTGGTGGGAATTACTCCTGTAGAAGAAGACACACATTGATTAGTTTTCCTAATATTCTGAGGTAACCGCAATGTTCTAGTTTGAGTGGGCCTAGTGTTCATCTTATACATTCCTGGTGCTATCACATTTGTGCTCTTATCATTTCCTAGTTTAGGCAAAGTCTGGGGGGGGTTCCCAAAACAGATAATTTAGGACATTTAACCGCATTCGGTTGACGAACAGCGGATGGTCTACCCAAATCAGACTTTCCTTTCATTTTATCAATGAGTTTTTGTAACTCACTGATGGCTATGTCCCTTTCTTGTAGCTGAGCTTTCAAATCATTTATTTCGAAACTTTTTTCATTCAATTCACGAAACGAAGTAGCTGCAAGTTCTTGACACTTTTTATGATTATGAGATTTATCACCACTATGTAAATCAAGTTCAAGAGAAATGGAGTGTTTCTTAAGTTGGGAAAAACTTTTCGAAAGTTTGTTATATGACTGAATTTGTCTCGAAAGCTCAACTTCAAGATTTTGACATTTAACGTCCGTTTCTGACACTAGACATGTTACATGACAATATTGATCAAGATCGGTATACACACCAAGTATAGCATTCTAATGGTCATAATAATAGTATTCCTTAGAAAGTCGATCAATTTCGTTAGAAAGTTGGTGTTCTTGTGTCTTTAATTTAGTTTGAAGAAAATCAACTTCATCTTCAAGATATTTAACATATCTTAAATCAGTTATCATTTCCCTCAGTGAGAGCATTATAAAATATTTCCACATTATTTGAAAGATCATCGATGGTTGGAACAATACATTGTTGAATGACGTCTTCTACTTGTGGGCTAGGTTTAATATTCCTAACGGTATCTCTAGAAACTTTTTCATAGTCGACGACACCTTTGTACAAATTTAGAACCCCTTGTTTTATAAACTCAAATTGCTGAACACTTTTACTTTTCTCATCCCATTTACGTTTTTCATCCGAAATTTGTTTTTCTAACAAAATTGATTGGTTTTTGAAACCCTTTTTAAAGAAACTTTCTTTTCCGTTTCATGATTCGTTGAGGGAACATTTTTAAAAAAAACTCTTGTTCTTTTGAAAGTTCTTTTTGAGGAACAAACTTAATATGATTATTAGAATCAGAAAGGTTTATCAAATCACTTAAAATGGATCGACTTTCTTCGTGATGACAAATGATTTCATCGCAGTCAGGGGAAAGCATAAGGGCAAGATTATCATTATAGCAACCGATATCATAAAGAGCAGGATTGATACCTTTAACTTTCTTGAGATATTCATGCTTAACAAAACTCGTTTTCATATTTCTATTGAGCATGTTCATAGTTTTAATAGACTGACCCGTTTTGTAAACAATGTTGTTTAACGTTTCGAATCTATTTTCCAAAGCAAGAACCTTTTCAATATCATTTTCTTCACGAGTTTTATAAAGCTCAGTTTGTTCTTTGTTAACTAACTCTAATTCAGAAATCTAGAGTTTATGTAGCAGTAGTTGTTCTTCAAGTTCCGATATCTTTTGTATTGACATATGAATTTCATGTGTTACTTCAGAACAATATTGTTCGTTGAGCACCTTAAGTTCATATACCAAACCATTAGCTATAGCAACTCGTCGATCAGCTTCTTTTACATAATCACACTCTTTAAGCCTGTCTATCTCCTCGGCTAAGGATGTGTTTTCTTGCTTCATACCTTTATTAGCCTCTTTGTTTTCATTAATTTCATGTTTCAAAGTTTCAATAATAGACGCAAGCAAATCACGGTCCTCATTCGATTCAGTATCTTGAGCAGCATTACTGTCATTATTACACGTATGCTGTGAATCTGTAGAGATATTTCTATCCTCCGTGTCCATTACATATGTGTCATTGATGCTTTCGGGTTGCTCAGGATGTCGTCGTTCATTAGCAAACACATTATAGTTATCATATGATGGTACCTTTTCAATTGGCTCAGTATCAAAGATAGGTCCAGAATTGTCAGTAGTCTCTGGAATCACTTCTTGAATCTTTGCCATGTACACATAATGTGCCTCCAACTCTTGATCATCGGCTTCATCATCAGTGTCGTCACGCCAATAAAATTCATCTGCTGTGAGTGGAATCCCTACTTCTTCTTTCTTACACAACAACATCTTTTCCTTGTGATATGCAGAATCCTTAACCCGTTTTGGTTTCTTGCATTCTCTATCCATGTGCCCAAATCCCTTGCAGTTGAAGCATTGGATCCCATTCTTCTGCACAAACGGAGTGCCTACATTTTCTCTATCCCCAACTTGATTTGACATCCTCTGGTTATCATACCTTGCATTACGATCATACCTTGGAGTATTGTCAACATCCTTATATCTAGCATTGGATGATGATCTGAGGTTTTTTTTTGGTAGGTTTGTAGATCTTCTTATATGTTGTGGTGAGTAAAGACATGAGTTTCTCAAATTTCTTGTCCCTTGTAGTTTGTTCATCATCACTTGCATCAGTGTCTCCATCAAACTCGGTGTCATATTTTGAAGGTGGATTGGGGACAATTGCTTTTGATATGTTTCTAGCAGTATCTAGAGGTTTGGTGGATGAGCTTGATGACCTTGAGGACCTTGAGGAATGAGAAGGTTCTTGTTGACGGTGAACTGGTTGTGTTGAAATAGCAGCCACAAATGCAATAGAGTTAGCAGACCATCCTGCCTTTTCATCCCTATGTTCATTTACTTCATTATGATGTTGTTTCAAGATATCATAAAGTTCGTGATAAGAGATAGCCTTGACATTTTCTCTTTGTTTAACCAAAGTCACAAACCTTTTCCATTCCGGTTTGAGTTGAAGTAAAAACTGAACATTGGCATGATGATTGGAGATGGTGCACTGATTTCTGACAAGCTCATTCATCATTTTGTAGAATCTCGAGTAATATGAGACAATGGATTCACCATCTTCGGATGTGAATTTTCCGAACTCCCAAAGTAGATTAGTCTCAAGATCTTGAACGTTGATCGACTCACCTTGCTTCAATCAATGAAATGCATTTCACATTTCCATAGCATTAGGACATGCATCAACCGTGGAATAGATATCGTTATCAACCCCAGATATTGCAAAGATGGTAGATTTCGAAATAATCCAAATATTGCGAAGATGGTAGATTTCGCAGTAATCCAGATATTGCGAAGATGGTAGATTTCGCAATAATCCAAAAACCTTTCCGCAATAACCAAGAAACTTTTCGCAATAACCAAGAGACTTTCCGCAATAACCAGGTTTTTGAAGATTTCGTAGTAACCATCAAACTTCCCGCAATAACTAAAACCCTAGATATTGCGAAAAGTGAAGATTTCATAATAATGGATGAGATTCCAAAATAATGGTAAAAAAAGTTTTTTTTGCCAAAATCGAGCCAAACGCCACAAAATTTTGTGTTTTTGGACGATCCAAAGTAACCAAATCCCTACCACAACTATGTAGGTGATTCCTAAACCAGAAAAACACAAAAAAATTGGGACGTGGGTTTAATGGATAAAAAGCTCACGAAATTTGTATAGAACACCAGAAAACCAATCAATCACCTATCTACTATAGACTCTAATACCAAATGTTAATCTCAATCAATCTATAACACAATATTTAGAGATATAAAGAGAAGAAAGTTAGAGAGAGAAAGTAGAGAGATGGTGGAAGGTAAATATTACTTAGAGAGAGAAAGTAAATGAACCAACACCCTCTTTCACACATAGAAGAGGGTTTATATACCCATGAGCTTGGTGGGATCATGGGCTTGTTTTTTTGGGCCGCGCTTGGCTTGCACTTGGGCGTTTAGCCCCTAACTTATACAATATATGCTTAAAGTCCAAGCGCGGTTAACCCGACTAACCTATTACTAAACAAGACCTTTAACGACTAAGATGACCTATTACATTCTTGTTCGACTATATAAAATATAGGGCTAACAAAATATAAAGACACGAAATTAAACAGTAATGAAGATGGAGCTGTCTTTTTTTCTGTCTATCAAAACTAAATGAGAAATGGTATATTTATATTGAAAACTTGACTTGTTCTCAAAGAAAAATATATACCATAGTCAGAAAATCTATTATAACTAGACAGATTTTCCTGTCTTTTTAACACACGAAAATATTCTCTGAATAAATTATGTACTAAGTTAACATATATTCCTAAAATATATATGTATAGAATTTTCTGGAAAAACAGAATTCGCAGAAAAAAGATACCGAATCTGCCCGCATCCAAGCGAATTTTGTAGCTACATTCGTGTCCGCAGGTCGCGTGTTCGTACACAAGTTCAGTAGCTTTGAACCCGTTTTTGTCTAAAAATCTCACATTTCTATGATTAGGTTGTCCTATTGAACCTAGAACTTGGGATCTCCAGTCATTTGGGTTAGATTTTCCTTCATAGAAACTCCTTCCTTCAAGGGATTTAGTCTCATTCCTTTTGACGACTTACTAACTAACTCTCTGCTTAAGCCTTTCATAAGCGGATCCGCGATGTTATCCTTTGACTTCACATAATCAATTGAGATAACTCCTATTGAGAGTAGTTGTCGTACCGAATTATGTCAACGAAGAATATGTCTAGACTTTCCGTTATACATTGTGCAATGAGCTTTACCAATTGTCGATTTACTATCACAATGTATACTAATGGTCGTTACTGGTTTAGGCAATCTGGGTATGTCCTCTACGAATTGAAGTAGCCATTCCGCCTCTTCACCGCATTTATCTAACGCGATAAATTCTGATTCCATCGTGGACTTAGCTATTACAGTTTGCTTGGAAGACTTCTAAGATATAGCGGCCCTTCCTAGTGTAAACACATATCCACTAGTTGATCTAAAATTCTTTGTGCCAGACATCTAATTTGCATTACTCTATCCTTCAATAACAGTTGGATATCTAGCATAATTCAGTCCATAATCACGAATGTATCTCAAATAATGAAGTACCCTAGTCATAGCTTTCCAATGTGCATCACTTGGATTACTAGTATACCTACTTAGCCTGCTAACAACATATGCTAAGTTAGGTTGGGTACCTGTCATCAAATACATTAATATGCCAATAACTCTTGAATACTCTAATTAGGCAACACTTGCGCCTATATGTTTAGATATATGCAACTGGCGTCAATTAGAATTCTAGCTAGGTCAGAATCCCCTGCATTATGAGTATTAAGAATTTTGTCCACATAATGTGCTTAATTTCTCCTACATACTTAAACATATGCATAGTACATGCTTATGCTTAGATGCTTAAACTGTCATCTCATTGTTGTTGTATTTAGGCATTAACTAGGATCTTTTTTAATATCAATCCTTATTCTATAATTACATTAAGTATTTCATACATTCTCCTATGTGCCTACTCGATTATGTGTTAGATTTTGTGCTAACTCTATCATATCTTGAACTCTTTTGAGTCTTCTAAGAGTCTTATCTCTTTCTTCATTTCTTTGCCTTAGGGCTTCTTCTTTCTTCTAATAGTTTTGCGACTATTAGTTTTTCTCATTTTTGACAACTTAATTATGCCATTCGAAATATTTAAGTAATTTTTGTTATGCAATTGTCATTATTTTTCATTTTTTTCTACTTTCTTCAAAGTGAAGAACATAAAGAAGCTATTATCGCTTGAAGTTTTATCGAGTCACCAAATTGTTGTGTCGTCTTCTTTTCTCTCTTTTGACACACACAATTTTGGTACTATTATCATTGCGTGCACATTAACTTCTCGAATGCTTGTCATTGTTTGTGCAAACGTAATGTTAATCATCCTTGTTTTCTTTTCCTTCATAGTCATTCTTCCTTTCTTTTCGACTATGTGGAATATTTTTATTGTCCTGGTCATACTTTCTTTAGTTTGGTATTCTCGCCAAGAAATTAAAGTGGAGTATGTCTTCATGATATTTTTTATAAATTGGAAATCTCTTTTCTCTCTTAGTCCTTTTTATATATTTAGTTGTCACCAAAAATAAGTTGGGTTTTGATGCGCGTCTTGCACTCCTAGTTTTACATTTATATACAAGACTTATTAATTCCTTAACTACGCATACGAGCAAGTATACTCGTTTATTGTAGTAAAGTCGGGTAAGTCAAGATCGTCCCATGGGATTTGCGCATATTCAAAACGTTTAGGTGGTGTAGGTAATAGGGTTGTCACTAACGATATTACCGCTAGAATTAACTTTGTAAAGGAAAACATAAAGTAATACTTGTGTGAGTTCCATTTCATCCGTAGAAGAGATAATTTGCGTGCATTTAGCAACTATGAATCACAAATCTAAAGTACATGAAGTTCATTCCATGTTATTTTTCATAGAATCCATATTAATAAATTGGTGTAGACAAACCCTTTCGACCTATGATTATATATTACAATTCATTATAATCCCCATTTGTTAGAAAATACAAAGAGATAAGTTTGGTTTGAATGGGTTCTTTTGACCTATACCCAAGATAAATCTTTTGACAAATTCCTTTAACCAACTCGTCAAGGTGAGTATCAACCACCAAGAAACCAAATTGACTCATGCACAAATCTTTTGGAACATAGTTTACCGGAAATCCTTTCGACCTCTAAATCTAATAAAAGCTATATTTCAATTGATTATCAAAACATGTTTCAAGAAATTATCAACCATAAAACCTGTAGAAACTAGAAGGGGGGGGGTTGAATAGTTTCTTATATTTACTTGTTAAATGATGGTTTTCAAAAAATCCTTTTTCTCAAAAACTTAGACTTGAGGAAATAAGTGAAATCTTCTTATGCAAAATATGAACAATGATAGTGTAACCAAACTAATACTAACTAATATATGTATACCAAAGAATAAAGAATGTAAAGAGTTAAGGGTAAAGAAAGATCAAACCAAACACCAAGGATTTATAGTTGTTCGGCAACGAAGCTCACTCCTCGTTCCTACTCCACTCCTCGAGTACTCCTTACTCGAGAGTTCACTACACAACAAGCTCCTTATGGTGGAGAAAACTGTACACGTCGCATAACCAATTTTCGACTCTAAGCTAAAAGTCGATCCCTAATCGTAGCTAGGACCAATCTACACAACTATACTTGGTACATACACAACTTCCAAATAGACACAACTACTTGGATCTTCGCAAATATTACACAACAACAAATTTATAAGATGTGATCTTCAAACGATCTTTGGTGGTGGACTCAACACTTCATAATGATAATGTTCTTCTCTTTGCACTTGAAGAGGAAGGGATAGATGAGATAGATTCACTTCTAAACAAGTAGTAACTAATCAAATGATCAAGGATTTGAGTGATTTAAGAAGTATGATTGAATCTAGAAATTTGTGTGCAAAAGAGGTGAATTGAAAATCTGAGAAAGGTCCACTATTTAAGGACAAAGGGCCAACGACTATATCTGCCCGCGGTTCCTTATCCTAGCCGGCGGTACCTTATCGATAAGGAGCCGCCTATGTGCTAAGGAACCGCCGGACTAGACTCCACTCCCTTTTTGTCCTTTAGTGGTGGAGGTCGCATCTGATTATAAAAATATCTAGAAAGGATATTCCAAATCAAAAGGGAAAATGCCATTTTCAAATTTTCAAATATTTAATTTAATAAAACATTTTCTTAAAAAGAAAGTTTAATTAAAAACTTGTCACACTTAATAAAAAGTGAGTTTTAAGAAAAGATTAAATCACTTGATCACTTGATTAAGGTTAGTACTTGTTTATTCATACCTTAAGTGAAAATGGGTAAAATAAAAAATACTTGAACTCAAGAATTCGTTTTTCGTTGTTTTCGTAAATGCTTGTTTTTACATATTGTCGTAATCAAAACTAAGCGAGACCGAAATATGCAAGTAACATTTTCGGGCATTATTGCATTAACAATCCCCCCCTTTTTGATTCCGACAATACATAAACTCAATCACACAAAAAACAAGATTTAAATAGACGAGTTTATTCATTTCTCCCCCTTTGTCGAAGCAAAAAGGTTGCACAAGTCGGTGTTGAAGAGACGGACTTTGCAAAGACTCCCCCTTGGTGCTTACTCCCCTTGCTTGGGGCACCGAGGAATCGAGATATGGTGACAAGCTACATAGAAGGGTTAATTGAACAAAAGAGACAACCAACAAGAGATAGCTATAGGTCACAAAAAAATAAATTAAAAAGAGAAGAAAACACAAAGACTAAGATCCAAGTGAAGTCATATATAAAAAAATTAAAAAAAAAGAGTCATACAAAGATGTATGAAAGAGGAAACAAGCCAAAAGCATAAATCTAATCCTAGTTAATCTAGAATTCTAAGATTTGCTTGAATAAGGTGTCTTGTGGATAAGCAACCAATGCTTATATGAAAGACAAGGTAGTGGCGGAATGTGGTGGTGGTGGCTTGGTGGAGATCTCATAATCAAAGTGAAGAGGTGATAGGTGTGTAAACACCCATCCTTTTTACCACTTAATTACAATAATAACCGAGGCAAAACGTGTATTTTATGTCTTTTATGTCGGAATTATGCGTGGTTTGTGTTTTTGTTGTGATTTAGGACGAAAAGGCGAAAAGTGGAGAAAACACGGGCATTCATGGGCTTTTATTGAAGAAAAAGATGAAAGATGAAGTCAAGAAGTCAAGAGTGCAAAAAGAACGGAAGTCCAAGACCAATTCTGAGGATTTATCGAAGAAAAAGTTAAAAGACGGAAGTTTATCAAAAGCCGAGGAACTCAAGTCTATCTTATTGAAGAATTAAAAGACGAGTTCAAAAGAAATCCCGAGCCACAAGTCATTAGAGTCCAAGTTTAAAGAACATTAGAAGAATAAAGGACTAATGGTGCAATTAATGAAGATTAAAGGCTTAAGGACCTAATGACGCAATTAAGAAGAAATGAAGGAGGGGAGGAAGCTTCCTAATCCTCCCCTATATATAGATTAGATCTTAATTACTTTCATTTTGTTGGCTAATCGTGACAATTAGTTCTTCCACTTTTAATTACCTTGTCATTTAAATACTTGTCAAATTTAAATTCATGTCTTGCACCTTAATTACCATTTAATTTCAAGTAAGTTTTTCTTTTAATTCTTGTTAATCTTTATCTTTATCTTGTTAATCTCAATCTACCTTTCTTAATCTTTGATTCTTATTGTTTATGTTCATGTTCATGTTCATGTTCTTATTTTTCTTATTTTGATCAAGTGGTTTTGATTATTTTGATTAGTTTTGTGAGTTTGATTGTTTTGGATTGATTGTTTATGATTAATAGATGTTAATTTGTTTGTTTGATTTAAATTTTGTGGTTGATTTAGCTTTGTTTTGTTTAGATTCGTGCATATTTTTGTTCCTTGTTCTTCGGTTTTCTTGTTTCTGATCTTTCCAGGTAAACCAACCCAGCACTTATTCCGAATCAAGTTCGTGGCCAAAGTACTCTATTCGGAATATTGGATATTCTGAATAGAGTAGTTATTCCGAATAGGTATAATATTCCGCATAGATTTCTTATTCCGAATAGACATTCCGCATAGGCAACTGTTCCGGATAAGGGATATATTCCGAATAGTCCAACTATTCCGCATAGGAACCATTATCCCGAGTAAGCTTCTATTCAGCATAGTGATAGTATTCCGAATAGGGTGTTTATTCCGCATAGGGGTGATATTCCGAGTAAGGGCACTATTCCGCATAAGACTTTATTCCGAATAGGGACAGTTATTCCGGATAGAGTTTTATTTCGAATAGGAGTTAATTTCAGTTTCTTTAAATTCAGTTTTTAAGTTTCTGCCTTTTTATTTTTCAAGCTTTATTTTTCCCGCCTTTTTCCCTAGACGCACTTTAAGTTTATTGCCTTAGATTTATTTTAACTTTGCCTTAGTTTTAGTTTAAGTTGCGTTTTAAGTTTGCCTTAGTTAGATTTAAGTTTGTGTTGTTCACATTCAGTGCCCTTTAATTTTAGTCAAGCTTTTAAATACTTGCACCATTTACTTTAAATTAGATTTAGATTTACTTTATTTTTAAGTCATTTACTTTAATTGTTTCGCACTTTTATTTTAAATACTACAACGACACAACTTTTGTTTTCACCAAAGAACAGCTGAGTCATACTTTAAACCATTTTTCAATTCGAAGAGACATACTTATACGAACGAATCTTTTTACCGGGCCAAAAGCCTTGTATCAAATGGCGCCGCTGCCGGCTCTTTTCGTAAAGATTAACGGTTTTCTGTGAAAGACGCGTTGCTTTTTGGGATCCGTTCACTTGTGAGCTTTATTTTTCTTGCACAAAAATTTACAAAAAACCATAAAAATTAAAAATTGCAAAAAATCCATAAAAATTAAAAATTTCAAAAATCCAAAAAGATTTTATTTTTATTGTGTATATATATTGTCTTTGTGTTTGGTATTGTTTTCTTTTGTCTTTGTAGGTGTATGCGTACTAGATCTTCTAATTATCAAGAGCCCGAGACTCAAGAAGATTTAAGTATGTCAGGTGTTAACAACAATAATCCACCGCACCTCAACAATAATAACAATGTTCTTCCACAACCCGATCTTCGGACAATGGAGGAGCTTTGTCAACCTACCATGTTTGGACGAGGAGGACCAATTGCGCCGATGCAAATCACGGCTCCTGAGTTTTCGTTGAAGCACCACATGATTCAGCAAGTGCAAACTAGTCCATTCCGTGGATTGCCTGATGATGATGCCAACAAACAGCTCGACAAGTTCATTACAATCACCCAAAGCATGAAGTTGCCCGGTGCCACAATGGATGTTCTTCGCCTACAACTCTTCCCACATACTTTATCACATCATGCTGAGAAATGGTTTGATCGTCTCCCGAAGAATTCTATTCACACTTGGGATGACATGACTCAACGCTTTTTATCGCGCTACTTTCCACCATCTATGGTCATGAGCCTTCGCAATCAAATCAGCGGTTTCATGCAAGAACCCGATGAATCTCTTTTTGATGCTTGGGAAAGATATAATGTCTTGATTGATCGTTTTCCAAACCACAACATGCTCCCTGTGAGCTTAATTGATACTTTCTACAACGGTTTGACTTTTCGTGATCGTGATACGATTAATGCAGCCGCCGGCGGCACATTATGAAAAGGAGACCCGAGGAGTGTAGAGAGCTAATTGAGAACATGACTACTCACCACAAAAACTGGGATTCCTCTGCTTCTTCAAGGAACAACCCGAGAGTCAATGTTTCTTCCACTTCAGCAAACCCTGAGATGAACGAACTCACCCGCATGATGACTGAAATGAGCAAAAGTATCACGCTTCTCGCTTCAAACCAACAACAACAACAAGTTAAAGCGGTTGCTAATCCTTTTGAAACATGCGGCGGTCCTCACTCATACACCGATTGTCCTTCTACACAAGGAAATCCAGAAAATGTGTATGCAGCTTATGGTAATTATTCACCGGAAAATTACCAAGCTCGACAACAAGGGGATAGAAATCTGCTGAGCTACCGGTCAAACAACTACCTTTCACCCGGTTTTTCTCCTCAAAACCAAAACCCCGCCAACAACTACAATAGAAGCAACCAAATCCCACCAAGAGCTTCTAATCCTTATCACCCACCCGCCCAACAAACCCCACCCATTACTCCTGATTTTGAAGCCATCATGAGAACCCAAGGTGAGCAAATCAAGAATCTGCAGAGCCAAATTATCAATCTTAAAGGAGATATCACAAAGCAAGGAAATGAGATTAGATCCGAGCTTCGAGATAATATCCAATCCTCCTTCAGCAATCAAACAAATGATTTGAAGAATATGCTTGCTAGTTTCTTACCCGCAGCTCAACCTTCTTCTTCGAGTTCTCTACCTTCAAACACCGTCACCAATCCGCGAGCTAATGTGAGTGCTATTACTACTCGTAGTGGGATTACCATTGTCGATCCACCAATCCCACCCTCATCATCTACACCTCCTCCACCACCATTTATCCCTACTCCTCCTACACCTAGTATTAGTGCACCATTACCGTCTCCGCCTCGTCATGACGATGTTTCCAGGAAGGACCCTTCAACATCTCCACCTTTACCTGCTACACCTTCACCTTCACCACCCAAACCTAATATCCCTTATCCCTCTTGTTTAGGCAAGATCAAAATGCAAACCAAGGATGACGCTGAAGTGTCACGCTATGTGAAGATGATCTCTCAAATGAACTTCAACATTAGCTTTCTTGAGGCACTTGTCCACATGCCCAAATTTGTCAAAGCATTTAAGGAATTGCTTAACAAGAAGGAGAAGCTGATTGAACTCGCCAACACACGCTTAAATGAAAACTGCTCTGCAGTTATTCTTAGAGAACTTCTGGAAAAGCTTGGAGATCCCGGTCGTTTTGTGTTGCCTTGCGTTTTCAACAAAACTAAAGAATTTACTGCCCTTGCTGATCTCGGGGCTAGTATTAATTTGATGCCTTTGAGTGTTTGGAAAACACTATCATTACCCGACCTCACTCCAACAAAGATAACTCTTGAACTTGCAAATCGCACTCTCGCTTACCCCGTTGGTATAGCCGAAGACGTGTTCATAAAAGTTGACACATTTACTTTCCCGGTCGATTTTGTCGTTGTTGATTATGAAATGGACCCTCGTATTCCTTTAATACTTGGTCGGCCATTTTTTAGAACCGGACGAGCTTTAGTGGATGTGGCCGAAGGTGAGTTAATCTTAAGAGTCGGGGATGATGCCCAAGTGTTCAAAATGGGGAAGCTTACAAGTACAATCTTTGGAGGCCGCGAATCAGTGAATATGATTAATGTGCATGATGACTTTGTTGTCTACAACAATCCTCTATTCGACTCTTTCATTGATAATCTACTCTTTCATGATGATGTGGATGTTTCTCGCCCCAATTTGGAACCTTCTCCCATTTACGATTCTCCACCGATCTTTGATGCTTATGATGATGATGATTCTAGCTCAGATTCGGATGATTATGATGACCTTACTTCTGGGTATCCCGAGCTGCCCACATATGATGATTTCGATGAGGCTGATACTCTTTCGAGCAATTCTTCACATGATGAAGATCCTCCGCCATCACTCGATCCTACTTTGGACGATTACTCATTTGAGGAAGATTTCTCTACGTTTCTCAACACATACTTCCCTCATGAGAGTGATGCACCTCCTTTAGATTTTGAAGATTATCGTCTTGATCCTACTTTGGATTTGAAGAACATTCTTTCAAAGGAGAAGAAACCAGTCGACACCAATATCCGCAGCACATATGATTTAACACCTCTTTGTCCCCCTTCTGAGGACGAGGTTGTGCTTCTTCGCGGATCTTCTTCACACTCTGTTGAGCCTGAGTGCTATTTTCCCTTAAAGGAAAAGGTGTTCGACCCCGGTATCGATATTCTGCAGCCATCTCAGTATCCACCTGATGAAATACAAGGAAACATTTTTGGAACTTATGGAAATCTTCTTGCACCACTTCACCCTTGCTTCCACCGTGCTCCATCGCTGCTTAAGGGAACCTTGCCTACTCTTCTTTGGCTTGCCTTGTTCGCTTAAGCCTCTGCTATTTGATGGACAAAAACTATGTCTTTGATCCTGGTGGATATGTTTCATGCTTCTTCCGTTGATGATCAAGGTCGAGTCAGGCTCACGACTCGGTAATCAAAAACCAAGCGCTTCTTGGGAGGCAACCCATGCATCTATCTTTTCGCTTTCTTTATCATAAGTGTAGGGGAGACCCTTTGGTTTGCTATTTCCTCTCCTCTCTTAATCAGGGATTCGGGCGCTCAATGATCCACTCTTGATGATTCTTGACGACCCGTGATTCCGTGTTCACTTCTTCCCGGTTCTATCCTAAACTCTTTTCGATTCACTATTTTATATTTTCCAATATTAAAATAGGAATCTCTTTAGTTGTCTTTTCCTTAGCGAGATTTAAACAACGTGCACAATGTCCTAAGTGTAGGGGAGTTTACTCCCACATGCTTAAACATTACGGACAATGTTTATCTTAAGTGTAGGGGGGACTTCTATCGAAGTTAAGTGGCCTTTTCCTTGTATTTGTCCTCATTTTAACCGGAAAATCAATTTTTCGACATTTTTCAAAAATTTTGATCTATTTTGGCCTATTAGTTTTTCCCTTTGTATAGTTATTTTCTTTCCTTATTAGAATAAATGTTTAATAAAGTGGTTTTAGTTTTCAAAACGTTGTGAATCTTTTGACTCAAGCCGAGTTTACTTATCTAAGTTTACTCTATCTAGTATCCTTAACGTGTTTAGGTCAAGTTTTGCTAGGCTTTTATATAGGGAGCTATAAAACGCGAAAGTCTTAACTCTCACGGGTTAAGAACAAGAACTTTTCGCAAGTTCCTATAATTGATCCTAGAGAGTCGTTTATCAAGGGAACTTTAAAACGCGATTTCTAAACTTGAAAAAGTCTAAGAATTTGCAAGATCCTATAGGCGACTCGAAAACCCAAAACTTTGATTTAATAGGCTAAGCATCCACGAGTCTCATTCCTTGGGATTTTAAACTGTGGAGAACGAGAGATGATAGAGTCAATTATAAGTTTGGTATTCTTTCAGGAATTTATGTGAGTTAATTATAAGCCTATTCTCCCATCGCTTGCTAATAAATTTATCTGCAATAAATAAGGTTGTACGATTTGAAAAGTTACTTAGCTTCTAGCCCAAGATCGTTTAAAAGTTGCTCGGTATGGATTAGAGTTCATAGACAAGGCATAACTTATTGTAGCGGGATGCGAAAATTGGCGAGTCCGAAAAGGCCCTAACAAGGCATGAGGGCTACATTTTGTTGCTAAAGATCCAAAGTGATGTGAAGAATCATTTATCAAAAATCAATATGAAGGATCGAGACACACGACGAAAAGCAAAAACTCCCCAAAAGTCATGGAGAAGTGTATCCGAAAAGACCCTAACAAGGTATGAGGATAAATAGATCCAAGTCATAAAAGGAGGCGGATCGTTGTATATCAAAGTCCAAAATAAAGATTGGAGAAAAATGAAGAAGTCGTGGTCCAAGTATGAATCTCTCAAAACTTCAAGTGAAGAAATTCCTATTATGAAGAGAAGGCCATTATTTCATGAACGTCTCTCAAGGTTTGAAGTATGAAGTCGCTGCCAAATATCGGTCCGAGAAAGGTCTCAAATCGTGAAGCGAGTTATGCCAAGATATGAACTTTATGAGGTCCCGAGAAGCAGTTTTAAAAGATTTTGTCCTTTAGCTAACTATTGATTAAATCGTTCACTTTGTTTTCGGACTAAATAACTATCGAAATAAGTCAACAATGCATCCTCGTGATCATTCAAGACAAAAATAAAATATAAGAGATACCACTAGGAATAAGGGAGTCTAAGTGAGTAATTGGCCCACATGAGTTCGTGTTAGTTTGCTAACTTATAATAACAATGATCTCGTTTTTAAGCTTGGTTTGGAGAAAGTGAAAACTTGAGGATGATGATTATTCGTAACATTTCCAAAACCCAAGGTATGCTTTTTGATTTCTTTACTTTGAATGTTTATAGTTTTCTATCTCTTTAATAAAGGCCACTATGGATTGATTATGATGAAAAGTGTAAACATGCTTTGTAACTAATGCATTGCATGAGGACATTGCAATGTTCAAGTGTAGGGGATTTGATAGGTGTGTAAACACCCATCCTTTTTACCACTTAATTACAATAATAACCGAGCCAAAACGTGTATTTTATGTCTTTTATGTCGGAATTATGTGTGGTTTGTGTTTTTGTTGTGATTTAGGACGAAAAGGCGAAAAGTGGAGAAAACACGGACATTCATGGGCTTTTATTGAAGAAAAAGATGAAAGATGAAGTCAAGAAGTCAAGAGTGCAAAAAGAACGAAAGTCCAAGACCAATTCTGAGGATTTATCGAAGAAAATGTCAAAAGACGGAAGTTTATCAAAAGCCGAGGAACTCAAGTCTATTTTATTGAAGAATTAAAAGACGAGTTCAAAAGAAATCCCGAGCCACAAGTCATTAGAGTCCAAGTTTAAAGAAGATTAGAAGAATAAAGGACTAATGGTGCAATTAATGAAGATTAAAGGCTTAAGGACCTAATGACGCAATTAAGAAGAAATGAAGGAGGGGAGGAAGCTTCCTAATCCTCCCCTATATATAGATTAGATCTTAATTACTTTCATTTTGTTGGCTAATCGTGACAATTATTTCTTCCACTTTTAATTACCTTGTCATTTAAATACTTGTCAAATTTAAATTCTTGTCTTGCACCTTAATTACCATTTAATTTCAAGTAAGTTTTTCTTTTAATTCTTGTTAGTATTTATCTTTATCTTGTTAATCTCATTCTACCTTTCTTAATCTTTGATTCTTATTGTTTATGTTCATGTTCATGTTCTTATTTTTCTTATTTTGATCAAGTGGTTTTGATTATTTTGATTAGTTTTGTGAGTTTGATTGTTTTGGATTGATTGTTTATGATTAATAGATGTTAATTTGTTTGTTTGATTTAAATTTTGTGGTTGATTTAGCTTTGTTTTGTTTAGATTCGTGCATATTTTTGTTCCTTGTTCTTCGGTTTTCTTCTTTCTGATCTTTCCAGGTAAACCAGCCCAGCACTTATTCCGAATCAAGTTCGTGGCCAAAGTACTCTATTCGGAATATTGGATATTCCGAATAGAGTAGTTATTCCGAATAGGTATAATATTCCGCATAGATTTCTTATTCCGAATAGACATTCCGCATAGGCAACTGTTCCGGATAGGGGATATATTCCGAATAGTCCAACTATTCCGCATAGGAACCATTATTCCGAGTAAGCTTCTATTCAGCATAGTGACAGTATTCCAAATAGGGTGTTTATTCCGCATAGGGGTGATATTCCGAGTAAGGGCACTATTCCGCATAAGACTTTATTCCGAATAGGGACAGTTATTCTGGATAGAGTTTTATTCCGAATAGGAGTTAATTTCAGTTTCTTTAAATTCAGTTTTTAAGTTTCTACCTTTTTATTTTTCAAGCTTTATTTTTCCCGCCTTTTTCCCTAGACGCACTTTAAGTTTATTGCCTTAGATTTATTTTAACTTTGCCTTAGTTTTAGTTTAAGTTGCGTTTTAAGTTTGCCTTAGTTAGATTTAAGTTTGCGTTGTTCACATTCAGTGCCCTTTAATTTTAGTCAAGCTTTTAAATAATTGCACCATTTACTTTAAATTAGATTTAGATTTACTTTATTTTTAATTCATTTACTTTAATTGTTTCGCACTTTTATCTTAAATACTACAACGACACAACTTTTGTTTTCACCAAAGAACAGCTGAGTCATACTTTAAACCATTTTTCAATTCGAAGAGACATACTTAAACGAACGAATCTTTTTACCGGGCCAAAAGCCTTGTATCAAGAGGAGGCTTGATTAAGAGACTCTTGATGTAGCTCAACTCCTCATAGATGTGTGCCATAGCAAGATGTTGATATTGATAACAATGACAATATGTCCCATGGTGCATGACATTATCATGAGAAGGAGGAAGAACACTAAAGGGTGGTGGTGGAAGAAAAGATGTTCCACAATCAACATTCTTGGTAGGAGAGATGTGATTAAGAGTGTTCTTGGGTGAATTTGGATTGAAAGTGTTCTTGGGTGAGTTGGGATAGAAAGCAATTAGGGAGAATGGAGGAGAATCAAGGCTTTCGTTAGGAGAGTAAGACATTTTGGGATGTGAAGTAAGGCAAAATGCTTATGGTTTAATAGGGAAGGCTCAAGGTATTTTTGGGGTGGTCAAAGGGTGGAAGCATAGATTCTCAAAAATGTTGGAACAAATTTGGAATTTCAGAAATACCCGAAAAAAGAGGAAGCACTATACGCGGTTCCTTATTGCTTCCGACGGTTCCTTATTGATAAGGGACCGCGGTTCATATATGGAACCGCCTATAGTGGTTGAGTTTTGGTGGTTAAGGAAGATTTTTCAGCAAATCTTATTTTTCTAGTCTAACTTATCATAGGGATATGCTTAAGAGCAAAGATAGACAAAGAGAACACATACTAACTCACCAAATAGGTATTGACCAAAATACATGGATTTTAAAAATCGATGTAGGAGGTGTGTAAGACAAGACCTTAAGTCATGACACAATGATCCTCCATGATTCTATCTTGTTCTTGCTATGTTTGAGAGAATTATACATATGAATTATGTAAGCTCGAGATTAATAGCAAGAACTATGAAAAACATTTTTAGATTGAATTAACAATGTCAAAACATTTCTTGACCATTTTCGAAAGAGACTTTGAGGATTTTGAAAAGGAGAAGAGAAGATTTTCAAGAAGAGTTTAGGAGACTCAAAGACTCAAAGTGATAAAAGACTCAAAAGAAAGTAAGAGACTCAATAAAGGGAAAGTAATTAAGGAATATGTTCCATTAATCCTAGACCTAGACGCAAGTAATTAAAAGGTTCCCTCTTAAGTGGCTTAGTGGAGATGTCGGCTAAGTTATCCTCGGAGGGTACCTTCTCAATGGAAAAGTTCCCCTTTTGAACATTATCCCTAAGAAAATGGTGACTAATTTCTATGTGCTTGGTTTGCGAATATTGCACGGGATTCTTGCTAAGGTCTATACCACCTTTATTGTCGCACATGATGGGAACATTATGAAGACGAATCACGTAATCAACAAGCGCTTGCTTCATCCATAGAGCTTGTTGGCATGCTTTTCCGGCACTCACATACTCGGCTTCTGTGGTGGATATCACAAGAGCGGTTTGTTTCTTGGAGAACCAAGAAGTTAAACAACAACCCATGAAGGTAAAAACACCACTAGTGCTTTTCCGGTCCACATAGTCTCCTGCATGATCCGAGTCCGCGTAGACAATGGTTTCTACGTCGGTCCCGTTAGGATACCATAATCCTAAATGTATAGTGCCCTTAATGTATCGGAAGATACGCTTAACCGCTTAAAGGTGAGAGGTTTTGGGAGCCTCTTGGAAGCGAGCACAAAGGCAAACACTAAACATGATATCCGGTCGACTTGCCGTTAGGTACAACAATCTACCAATCATACCTCTATATTTGGTGTTGTCTACCGACTCACAATCATCATCTACGGTGAGTTTAGTATCCGAGGCCATTGGGGTCTTCATTGGTCTAGATTCTTCTAATCCAAATTTCTTTAGCATTTCTTTAGCGTACTTAGATTGACTAAAGAAAATACCATCGTCTATTTGTTTAATTTGGAGTCCTAAAAAGAAGTTAAGTTCTCTCATCATACTCATTTCGAACTCATCCTGCATGATTTTGGCAAAGTCATCACACAATTCTTGACAAGTTGAGCCAAATATAATGTCATCAACATATATTTGCACGATTATGAGGTGAGAAACTTTCTTCTTTGTAAAGAGAGTGTTGTCTACCATTCCCATGGTATACTCATGTTTAACAAGAAACGCTTTAAGTCTATCATACCAAGCTTTGGGTGCTTGCTTAAGACCATAAAGTGCCTTCTTAAGCTTGTAAACATGATCCGGTTTCTCAAAATCAATGAAGCCGGGAGGTTGAGCCACATATACCTCCTCATTGATCAAACCGTTAAGAAACACACTCTTTACATCCATTTGTTGAAGCTTAATATCTAAGGCACAAGCGTAGGCTAAAAGGATTATAATGGATTCTAATCTAGCTACCGGTGCATATGTCTCGTCATAATCAATCCCTTCTTGTTGATTATAGCCTTGTGCTACAAGTCTAGCTTTGTAACGAGACACAACACCATTCTCATCTAACTTATTCCTATATACCCATTTAGTTCCTATAATGGTATAACTTCTAGGTGGAGAAACAAGTTCCCAAACATCATTAGCAACGGATTGATTCAATTCTTTTTGCATCACAATGACCCAACTCTCATCCGTCAAAGCTTCTTTAACATTCTTTGGTTCAATCAAGGAGATGAAACAAAAGAAGTTACTTTGGTTTTGGACTTGAGATCTTAGAGTCCTTTGATTTAAGTCACCAATGATATTATTTAGAGTATGATCCTTAGACTCCTTAACGTTTACTTCCTTTTCAACACTAAGGTCTTCAACTCCTATTTTTCTAACCTCTTTGGCTCTAACTACTTCTACTTCATCCAAGTCATCATCAACCAATGGTGGTGTCTTGGTTAAAGGAGGGGTTTCATCAAAAGTCACGTTAAGTGATTCTTCAATTACGCCCAAGGTTCTATTGAGGACTATGTAGGCTTTGCTAGTTTGGGAATAACCTAAAAAGATACCTTCGTAAGACTTTGGGTCGAACTTGGTAAGGTAGTCTTTGGTGTTGAGGATAAAGCACTTGCTTCCAAACACCCTAAAGTATTCCAATGAGGGTTTCTTACCTTTAAGAATCTCATGGGGATCTTTCGTAGGAAAGGTCGAATAAGGATTCGGTTGAGAATATAAGTCGATGTGTCCACGGTATTGCACCAAAACTTTTGAGGCAAATATTGCTCATTTAACATCGTCCTACTCATCTCTTGGATGGTCCTATTATTCCTTTCAACTACCCCATTTGATTGTGGAGTGCGAGGAGCCGAGAATTTATGGGTAATACCATGAGCTTCACAAAAGGCACCAAATTGCACTTCATTATCAAGTTCCCTACCATGATCCGTCCTAATAGAGACAATCCATCCTAGTTGATTTTGAATTCTTCGACTAAAGATTTCGAAATGATCGAAAGCTTCATTCTTAGATGCCAAAAATCTAGTCCAAGTGAATCTAGAGTAGTCATCAACTATAACTAGGGTATAAAGGTTACCTCCATAACTCCGTATGGCGGTAGGTCCAAAGAGATCCATATGTAGGAGTTCTAAGCACCGAGAGGTTGAAACCAAATTCTTGGCTTTGTGACTTGAGTGAACTTGCTTTCCAACTTTGCATGCATCACAAAAGTGACTATCAAACTTCATCTTGGGGAGGTGTCTTACCAACTCCTTAGAGACTAAAGATTGAATTAGACGCATATTAGCGTGACCTAATCTTCTATGCCAAAGAGTAGAACTATCATCTATAGTCGCAAGACATATGTTGTCTTTTGACTTCTTATTGACCTTCATGACATAAAGCCCATGCTTTCTAACACCTTTTCCAATAACCTTTCCATCTTTTACGATTTCACTATCATTTTCCGAAAATATGACCTTACACTTATTGTCACAAATTTGACCTATGCTTAAAAGGTTAAACCCTAAATTATCTACGTGCTCAACATTTTCAATAGTCATGGAGTCAAGAGAAACCGTACCTTTGCCAATGATATTACCACGTAGACGACTAGCGAATGTGACGTTACCTCCGTCATATGCTTTGTACCGTGAGAACAAACTTCGATTACCCGTCATGTGTTTAGAACAACCACTATCCTTAATCCACTCGTCGGGTTCCAAATTAATTCCCAAGCATATCTAGGTAACAACATACACGATCAAACATTTGGTCCCCAATATCTCATGGGTCCAAAATAGTTAGTTCCAAACATCCCTTGCATTTGGTTGGGATGCATGAATGGAGGAGGGTTTCCCCATGGGGAAAAAAAGGAAGGAGGATAATAATTCATATAACCATTTTGTTGTTTATTATTTCTCCTAGGTGTATTTGATCTTGGATTAGAGTTATGGTCATTCCTTCTAGGTGTTGGAGTTTTACTTCTAGGTCGTGAATTGTTTTGACTATCTCTTCTAGGTGTTGTCGTTCTACTTCTAGGCCTAGACTCATTCCGTACTCTTGGTGGAGTATAAGATGGTGTTGATAAACTTCTATTTGCCATTAGAGGTTTACTCAAAGGCTTATAGAACTTATCAACGGCATTGTCGTCAAGTATGGGTAATTTCACTTTGTTAACAATAAGGTGCTTAGGATGTTCACCTAAATTTAACTTTTCAGAAAGTTCAGGATTTTCATCAAAAATACTTTCTGGCCGCGGTACCTTATCTATGGCGGCGGTTCCATAGTGATAAGGAACCGCCCCATACAGTTTGGGACCACGTACAAAAGATAGTTTTTCTGAAATTCGGACTTGTTTAGGTTCACTAGTTGATGCTTCATTTGAGTTATGACCTACACCAAGTCTTTCCTTAGAATGAATTTGTTTGTTTAACATATCATCAAGAGCACTAGTACCTTTCATGAACTTTTTCAGTTTAATGGAGGTGCTCTTGAGATCTTCATTCTCTAACCTAAGTTTCTCACAACTTAAGAAACCTATATCAACTCTTTATTTTTCTCAAGCTTGGCTAATTTTTCCCTAAGTTCATTAATCTCAATTTCAAGCTTAGTTTTAGTTGATTTTAGTGTTTTGTTCTTTTCTATGAATTTAAGGCTAAGTTTTTGTAAATTGTCATATTGGCCTTCTAATTCAATATCATCTAAGGTGGAGCTATCATTGCTATAATATTCGGTTTCAGAATGTACCTCTTTAGAAGTGTGAGCCATGAGACATTTCTCCTCTTTGGGGTTGTCATCAACATCTTCACCGCTATCGCTCCAAGAACCACTAACGAATGCCGTGTGATTCTTATTGCGTGAAGGCTTTGGACACTCGTTAATGAAATGATTTGGATAACCACATCTAAATCAATTCCTATCACCCTTTTCGTTCTTGGCAAACCGATTCTTTAAGAATGGTTTCTTGTCATTGTTGAGTTGCCTCACGTGTTGACCTCGTCTTTTGAAGAACCTCTTGAAATCTCTCACCGCCAATGCATACTCCTCGTCATCACTATCCGAGGAACTATCATGATTGCTTTGTGCCTTCTTGGCTTTGAGTGCAAGAGACTTCCTTTCACTCTTGGTGTTCACCAACTCCGAGTCCTTCAAAATTATCGTCTCATGAACCTTCAAGTTGCCTATGAGTTCATCGAGTGATAGAGTTGAGAGATCTTTCGATTCTTCAATTGCCGTGACTTTTGCTCTCCACTTCGGATGTAAGGCCCTTAGAAACTTCCTAACATTGTTCTTGCTAGAAAAACCTTCATCAAGTGCTTTTAGACTAGTAATAATTGTGTTAAATCTAGCAAAAGCACTATCAATAGCTTCATCTTCTAAGATGACAAATTGTTCATATTGTTGGACAAGAAGATCGATTTTGCTTTCTTTGACTTGGCTATTACCTTGGTGGGTTACTAAAAGAGTGTTCCAAATATCTTTAGTAGTTTCACACGTAAAAATCCTTTCATACTCTTTCTTAGGCAAATCATTATAAATCACCATTTTAGCCTCATTATTTTTCGAATGTTTCTTTTTAGTATCATCATTAGCTTTGTCAAAAGTGACCAATTTCTTTGTTTTAGAAACTTCATTAAATTGATTGGTTAAAAAATCACCATTGGTAATAACATGCCAAAGATCTAAATCTTTTGATTTCACATAAGTCTCAAATCTATTTTTCCAATAAATAAAACTATCGGTTTCAAAAAGTGGTGGTATTTGCATAGATTGCTCTTCTAGGTACTTGTTGGAATCCATAGATCGATTCAAGTTTTAAAATACAATGTACTTTAAAAAATACTTGAGCAACCCGATCTGATACCAATTGTAGAAACTAGAAGGGGGGGGGGGGGTTGAATAGTTTCTAATATTTACTTGTTAAATGATGGTTTTCAAAAAATCCTTTTTCTCAAAAACTTAGACTTGAGGAAATAAGTGAAATCTTCTTATGCACAATTTGAACAATGATAGTGTAACTAAACTAATACTAAATAATATATATATATATATATATATATATATATATATATATATATATATATATATATATATATATATATATATATATATATATATATATATATATATATATATATATATATATATATATATATATATATATATATATATATATATATATATATATATATATATATATATATATATATATATATATGCACAAAGAATAAAGAATGTAAAAAGTTAAGGGTAAAGAAAGATCAAACCAAACACCAAGGATTTATAGTGGTTCGGCAACAAAGCTCACTCCTCGTTCCTACTCCACTCCTCGAGTACTCCTTACTCGAGAGTTCACTACACAACAAGCTCCTTATGGTGGAGAAAACCGTACACGTCGCTTAACTAATTCACGACTCTAAGCTAAAAGTCGAGCCCTAATCGTAGCTAGGACCAATCTACACAACTATACTTAGTACATACACAACTTCCAAATAGACACAACTACTTGGATCTTCACAACTATTACACAACAACAAATGTATAAGATTTGATCTTCAAAGGATCTTTGGTGGTGGACTCAACACTTCACAATGATAGTGTTCTTCTCTTTGCACTTGAAGAGGAAGGGATGGATGAGATAGATTCACTTCTAAACAAGTAGTAATCAATCAAATGATCAAGGATTTGAGTGATTTAAGAAGTATGATTGAATCTGGAAATTTGTGTACAAAAGAGGTGAATTGAAAATCTGAGAAAGGTCCACTATTTATAGGAAAAAGGGCCAACGGCTATATCTGCCCGCGGTTCCTTATCCTAGCCGGCTGTACCTTATCGATAAGGAACAACCTAGGCGCTAAGGAACCGCCGGACTAGACTTCGCTCCCTTTTTGTCCTTTATTGGTGGAGGTCATATCTGATTATAAAAATATCCAGAAAGGATATTCCAAATCAAAAGGGAATATGCCATTTTCAAATTTTTAAATATTTAATTTAATGTCTCTTAAAAAGAAAGTTTAATTTAAAACTTTGTCACACTTAATAAAAAGTGAGTTTTAAGAAAAGATTAAATCACTTGATCACTTGATTAAGGTTAGTACTTGTTTATTCATACCTTAAGTGAAAATGCGTAAAATGAAAAATACTTGAACTCAAGAATTCGTTTTTCTTTGTTTTCGTAAATGCTTGTTTTTACATATTGTCGTAATCAAAACTAAGCGAGACCGAAAAATGCAAGTAACATTTTTAGGCATTATTGCATTAACAAAACCCAATTATATTCTCTTGATCATAAAACCAAACTCTCCTTTAGAATCCATGTTCATCACACAAGTATATCCCACTACTCGGTATTTAAACACATTGCAACACAATTTATAACTTTCTCAAACATTCAACAATACTTTAATTATAATGAGAATCAATTCAAGTACAAGAACTTACCAATAGTTCTTCAAAACACAAGGAAATAACAGAATAGAATTTATAGCAATTCCAATGCCTCCAATTGATCAATGAACCTCCACCCGAATCTCTCCTTCACGAAATTCGTCCCTCCGATGAGGATTAACAGGGTTTATTATCTTTTGGGTTATATAAGAATGGTGATTCTAACCTTTGTCAAGGGTTAGAATGATCCTTGGATTAATCATACTGAAAACAATGACCCTAAGGTCTAATTTATACATGATTTTGGCTTGGGGAGAAGGAAAAAACGTATATTATGGAGGGGAAATGAGAAGCCTCTCATTGATGGTGGTGGTTGAAGAGTGTTTAAATGTGACTTTTGCTAAACCTGACTATCAAAATGCTGGTGGCAACTTTGATCGTGCTGATGGCAAACGGGTTGCAAAATGCTGGTGGCGACTTTATTTCTGCTGGTGGCAAAATGGTGTTGTTTTGCTGGTGGCGGAATAAAAATTGCTGGTGGCAACTGGGCCATCTTCCACATTTTTCCCTTCTAGTCCTTCTTCTTTATTTCTTCCTCCATCTTTCCTCTAAACTTTCCAAGACTCCTTCGTTCTCATTTATTCTTCATACGAGAGCGTACGTTTCCATGCCTCGTTTATTCCTTCGCCTCCAATTCACGCTTTTTATTCATTTATTTACGTTTCTTCATCCTTGCTTCCTACAAAACAAAATAACCGAAATGTGCACAATATTAGCAATAAAGTCCGTTTATTACTACAAATACTATATTAATAGTGAAGACAACGCTTATTAATACATGTTGGATTTGAGTGTTATCAAATCCACTCACACTTAAGCATTACTCGCCCTCGAGCAGGTAAAGTAAAACCAGAATCAGAATTTAAACATAAACTTGTATTTGACTCCTCTAAATCTATTTAAAACTTTAAAGGCACAAAAATAGTAGACACATCTTAATCCGATGGGGCATGAGCACCCGACAATTTTATCAAAAAGGACTTTATTATTTTTGACATATAAAAGCAAAAATACTAATCACCAAATGATCACTTCCATGTTTCTCATCATACTACTCTTGTCTTTTCTTTCTCTATTTTTTTTTCAACTTCAAGTATCACGTCTTGACACATTGGTCAATCGATACTACCATTTTACTTCTTCTTCCTTCGTCTTCATAATTTATACCTCATTGGCTATTTATAACTAAGCTTATAGCTCATTGGCTATTTGCTTCTTTTTCGCAATCCCCCTCACACTTTGGATGGGCATACGTTACAAAATATACAAAATACAGTAGTTAATCCTCTTTTGTTGAAAAAACTCATGCGAATACAAAGTGTGACCAACTCGATCATCAAAAACCATTTTTTTAAATAGATGATTAGCAACAACTTTTAAAATATTTTGCCTTTAATCATCTATTCTTGCCATAATCACACAAATTGTGATCTCACTGCGAATTGAAAATACTACTAAAATAAAATTTAAAATTTAATTAATTATTTGATTTTTGTGTAACCTTTGAAAAGTAACCATCTTTGACAAAAATAGACCATTTTCCTATTTGACCACCCCCTCACACTTAAGCTTAACATTGTCCTCAATGGTAATAAACGAACTTCAAAGTATAAGAAAATTGGAAAAATAAGATCAAACGATACTACCGAAATATGAACATGAACTCCATGTGGTTTTGTTTCATCATGAGTCTACAGAAAACTCCATATTTTCCACCAATGTTAAATTCATATGTCAATTCCTACAAATA
Organism: Glebionis coronaria; assembly: GCA_025667525.1. Taxonomy (NCBI): domain Eukaryota; kingdom Viridiplantae; phylum Streptophyta; class Magnoliopsida; order Asterales; family Asteraceae; genus Glebionis; species Glebionis coronaria. Next base: position 2,601,679 of record JANFOE010000249.1, on the reverse strand, counting down.
CTACACGAACAAAAGAAGTTTTTCTTCCAAATAACATAAAATAAAACAAAATCACCAAAATGTCTAAAAACAATTCCAAGTCAACAAACTACAAACACAATTCCTTAGAAACAAAATAAAATAAAGTCTTTGAAAATAATATCTTACAAACTTCACATGATATGGTGTCTTCAATCTTCCATATCTTCATCATCATCATCATGAGCTCCTCCTCGATGATCCTCCAGCATCAAAATTCTGAGAACAATAGAGCTACTTCCAACGTATCCACCCGTATTTGGGTCTAAGTAGTCATAAACGGACACTCCATCTCCTCCCTAATTACCTTCATTCCCATGAGGATAGTGTGTGTGCGGGTGAGTATATGGAAAATACGGATATGAATATGGTCGAACATTTGGTGGCTCATAGGTTGGGTAGCTATAGTGTGCTTGATCCGCCAAATGATGTAGGATTGGCACAGAATGCTCAAGAATGTAGTTGTTCCTCATTGTCATAGTATCTCTCCATATCATCATTCTTTCTACCTTACTTAAACTTGCATTCCAATCACCCCAACTAGAGTTCACCCTACTTGTATCGTGCTCCTCTTCTCTTTGTTCTCCAGCTGTTTGTTGTAACGGCTCCAGATATCTTAGAATTTCTTTTTCTTGTCTATATCCTTCTCCAAAGCTCTTATATCCCAAACTTCATTATCAATCGGCTCCAATAACTTCCTTATAACTTTATCATCTAAAACGTTGAGCCTCATAGCTAACCAAGTCACATAATGACCTCCAGATACGTCACTTACCGTTTTCAATCTCGGGGCTCTCTTATACAAGTACTCAGTAATTTCCCTCACTATGTTCACTTGCCTTTCCCCACTAGCCACACTCAACCACCATAGGTCAGTGCTTTGGCATATTTCCCTAGTTCCCGATCGATGCTCAATTTGTCCTACTATGAACCTATGTATAATTCTCAAAAGTGGATCCCTAACCGAACCAAGCTTCTTATTCCCTACAGTGTGTTCAGCTATGCTTTCCCAATATTCATTTACTGGTGAAAACTTCTTATTGGTTTCTAGCTTAGAAAAGTGTAGCTCAAACAAAGGATTGTCCAAATCTTCCGCATCATACAATCCTAACACCCTAAACTGTGCTAGTGTAAAACAGTAATTCACCCCTAATAGTCTAAACCAAATGCAAGGCTCATTCTTTGCATCTTCAACTTCATTCTTAAAATAAAAAGTTGAAAAGAATTCAAGACATAACTCAGAATATATCTCACCTTGTATATCTAAAGCCCTTTCAAATGAGTAGTCCTTGAAAGTTTCTCCCGAACTATGAGTGTATGTCATCCTCAACTTTTCCTTCAAAATCTCATCACAACCAAACTTCTTGAATAAGCCCCAATCAGCTATTCTAGGCCTACAAAAGGTCTTCCCTTGTAACCCCGACAATCTCAAGTTGTAGGCATGACGTTCCATTTCTCCTAATCCTTTCCACTTCAAGTACTCATACGACACAGCCCTCACCTTGTATGGTACCTCGCCTTGGCCATACTTTCGTTCATATTTTTCGATCAACGGGTTGGGAGGCATTGTCCTCTTTTGCTTCTAAAACATTTACAGCACTTGAAATGTTAGTATGTTAGTACATTAAACAAATAATCGTATTTAAAAAAATCTATAAAACAAACCAAATAAAAACAAAATATAAATTATTATTATTTTCTACTGAGTTGCCGACCGACAGGGGTGTCTTGCCGGCGGCATGGGGTTAACAGAAAGTATCTATTTTAACGGCGGCGTGGGGTTAACAGGGGGCGTTTTGCCGACCGGCAACGCTGTTTTGCCGGCGGCAATCCTAAAATTTGTTTGTTTTTTTATATTATCCCCACTAACACTTCTTCAAGTTTCCACTATCTTCAAAATGGATCAAAACACTATGAACATGATCCATTTCCGGAAATCATTCCTCTAAACAAATCAAAACTAATAACATAACATCTACATTTTCTATTTATTCATCATTCTAAACTACTTAATCAATCTTACAAGATCAAAAACAACTACATTGATGAAAACCCACTTGAGTTCATCATTATCTACTCAAAACTAAGCTACCTCACACTATCAATGGCTCCATCTCCTAAATTCATACCACATCTTAATCTAATTCATATGATTCATGCTTAATCAACTCAATCTACTTATCACAAGATTCATGAATCAAAAATCAAAATTAATAGATGGGTGTTGGATTTAATTACCTTGTTGGGTGCCATTTTAGTTTCTTCAAAACGGACTCAAGAAAAAAATTCTTTCTTCTCTCTCTTTTTTTTTCCTGCGTTTTGTGTGAGTGTGTTGTGTGTGTTTGGGAAAAATAACCCAACTACTCCTTATGGGTTGGTTATACCCTCATAAGTTCCCAATTTTTTTTCTTTTTTTCGTTAACTGGTTTTGATTCCGTCGACAATTTTCAAAATTTTCACAACACGTCTATAAAATCTTAAAAATAAAGAAAACATAATAACTAAATTAACCAAATTACGAAAAACCGAAAATTGTCTAAAGTACCAAACCACCAAGAAAATAAACCAAAATAGTGTCAAAGAGTAAAAAAACTGAAAATTAAAGAAAAAGATCAAGCCTTTGTCTTGTTTTATTCTTGATGTCTTCGCTTCTTCTAGTCCAAGAAGTATTCCATGTTCAATACTTCATCGGCCCTAAACTTCTTTGCTACCTTCCTCTTGGTATGCTTTGTCTTATACCCTCGTGTGTACACATTCCCACACGGTGTGGTGACTTCTATCTTTACGTGCCAAAATTTGTCTCCCTCTTTTCTCATATAATTATTATCCCCGTCCGGTCCCCAATCAAGGTTCTTTAATTGGACCGGTAATGATCCCAAGAAGTCTGTCATCTTCTTGAAGACTAGAATATTCTTAAATGGGTGGAAGTAAGCTTCAATTGCTAAAGCTTCCTCCATATGATCTTCACATCCTAAATATGGTGCTCCCAATGGTCCATACAAGGGATAACCATCATCATCTCTTCCAACTTCGAAACAGCTTAGCCATTCGTCCTCCATTTCACTTTCAAAACCGAAGTACCAAGGCTTTGCCCACGGTCTAGGTGCATAAGTATGACAGTAATACAGTTATTAATTGCAATAGTTACTCGTCCTAAATCAATAACCGCTCCACACCTCTTTAGAAAAGGCTTCCCCAACAACAATGGTAGGTCCTTATCCTCTGGGATGTCCAAGAAAATCCATGACATAAGCTTGAAACCCGATTTTCACTCGGACGTTCCTTACCAAGCCCATAGGTTTGGTTTGCGTGTTTTCCGCCATAGTTAAGTTCGAAAAATATGGCTCCGGATTGCTCAAGCCAAGATGTTGATAGATAGAGTACAACATGACACTTACACTAGCCCCCGTGTCGGCTAATTCGTCGAATGGTGTGGTTGTATTGATTAGAACCGGTATGACAAAGTTTATGGGATCCTGCATTTTCTTAGGTAGACTGTGTTCAATGATCCTTTCTTTGATATGCTCGTTGAATTCCTTCCCTTCTAAACGGGCCTTACCCATTTCTATTTCATCAAGCTTCTTCCGGTAGCTTACATAATTCTCCAAGACCTCCAAGATTGGCTTGGGTTCTTTGAGTTTCTCCTCCTTCTTGTTCAAGATAATTCTTATCCTCTCCTTTTTTCATTGGAGAGAGGATAAGCCAATGGTAATGGAGTGGCACCAAAGCAGAAGGAGATCCTTCCTCAAGCTCGGCTTGTGTTGGCAAGTAAATGTTTGGAGTTAGTTTGCTTGCCTCCGTGTTCTTGTCTCTCTTTGCCTTCACATCTTTACTACTTAATTCTCGCTTTCAACCTTAGGTCCATCTTCAACCAAAAACTCAATATAATCGTCTTTCTCACCTTTGAATTTGGTCAAATTGACCGTTAGTGTACCTTGCTCAAAATCCACAACACACCTAGTCTCCCATAGAAACTTGTAACCAAAGACCACCGACGGTTCACCTATGTCGGCATGATCTATGATATAGAATTATGTCAAAAATACATACCCATGGATGTTTACCCTTACGTCTCATACCACACGTCTTCCATATTCGGTATAGCCAACTATCACGAACCCTAACTTTCCCAACATCTCCTTCGTCATGTAATTGGTTAGTTAAGTAAGGTTTAATTCATCATCCCACACCCTTTGATTGTCAACCGTACATGGAATAGCAAACCGCATTAACGATTCAGTGTATGAACGATATTCGGCTCTTAGATAGACTGCTTTTTCACATCCTCCTTCATTGATTATCACGCTCTTGTGAGGCAAAGCTTCCCACAAGTCTTTCTCGTCCTTGGTTTTTTCATATTAGTGACACTTGAGTCACATTCATCGATGAGTTCTCCTTCTAACCCATTCAAGTATGCGGAAATCTCGCTAAAAGTATTCATCTTTAAGAATAAGACTAACATGACAAAGTTCATAAACGTTAGGGTTAGCGTTAGTAAAAGAAAACAATTATTATACAACTAAACATACAATCATATCCCTAAAAACAAGTCAAACAAACAAACAAAATAAAAAATATATATTATTTTTTTACAGAACACGTTTTGCCGGCCGGAAGAAATATCTTACCGGCGGCAAAACCTTCACATAGTCACTTTTGCCGGCCGGCAAGATATCTTGATTTACCATCTCTTTTTTACCACAATTTTTAGAATTTTTCTAAAAACATATTTTTGAAGTTTTTTATTAAAGGAACAAAATCAAACAAAACAAAAACATATAACTTCTAATTTAAACAAAACAAAAGCTAATCCAAACACTACCTAATTGCTTTTATTCTTTTTTTGTAATTTTTTGTGTATGAGTGAGCTTATGAAATATGCAATGCAAACATCAAATAAACATAAAACACATTTATTCAAGCATTTTATTTAAACTATAAGATCTTAAACCTATACTTATTCAATTTTTATTAAAACTAAAAACTAAGTTTTAACACCACCACTAATTTGTAATGATTATAACATGAAAAATAAACAAATCCCCGGCAGCGGCGCCAAAAACTTGATGCGCGTCTTGCACTCCTAGTTTTACATTTATAAACAAGACTTATTAATTCCTTAACTACGCATACGAGCAAGTATACTCGTTCTATTGTAGTAAAGTTGGGTATGTCAAGATCGTCCTATGGGATTTGCGCATATTCAAAACGTTTAGGTGGTGTAGGCTTGGTTTGAAAATGCGCGCATCATTGCGCAAATTGCACGCATCAATGCGTTGCATTCAAAATTTCGCATCAAGGTGCCTAATGCAGTGTCATCCCAAAATGCATTTGCATTAAACTGCAATTTATCGCAATTGTGTAATGCTAGCAAAGGTATCAATTGTCGTAATCTGGTACTTAAGCTATTTTTGTCAAATTTCAACCATTAAATAGAGACCTACATATATTAGTGACTTTTGAAAAATAAGACTTGTTAGATAAACATCTAAAACATAGTAAATAACAAAAATATAGTATCTTGCATTTTGCTAAGTGTTTTTTGTCAAGCTTTACTACCGATTTATTTGTTTTACAAGGGATAATAGGCCTAATTTTAATAAGCTAATAACTTATTTTGTAACTTTATTTCATTTATTGTTATTTAATTTTTTTTTACTTTTTTATACTAACCACATCGCGTCTAAATCGCGCTCGCAATCGCATCATGCATCACGCAATGGCTTTTGGGACCTTTAGCGCAATGGAACGCAAAACGCATTTTCAAACCAAGGGTGAAGGTAATACGGTTGTCACTACCGATATTACCACTAGAATTAACTTTGTAAAGGAAAACATAATTAAAAGTAATACTTGTGTGAATTCCATTTCATCCGTAGGAGAGATAATTTGCGTGCGTTTAGCAACTATGAATTACAAATCTAAAGTACATGAATTCCATTCCATGGTATTTTTCATAGAATCCATATTAACAAATTGGTGTAGACAAACCCTTTCGACCTATGATTATCTATTCTAATTCATTATAATCCCCATTTGTTAGAAAATACAAAGAGATAAGTTTGGTTTGAATGAGTTCTTTCGACCTATACCCAAGATAAATCTTTTGACAAATTCCTTTAACCAACTCGTCAAGGTGAGTGTCAACCACCAAGAAACCAAATTGACTCATGCACAAATCTTTTGGAACATAGTTTATCGGAAATCCTTTTGACCTCTAAATCCAATAAAAAGCTATATTTCATTTTATTATCAAAACATGTTTCAAGAAATTATCAACCATAAAACCCAATTATATTCTCTTGATCATAAAACCAAACTCTCCTTTAGAATCCATGTTCATCACACAAGTATATCCCACTAATCGGAATTCAAACACATTGCAACACAATTCATAACTTTCTCAAACATTCAACAATACTTAAACTATAATGAGAATCAATTCAAGTACAAGAATTTACCAATAGTTCTTCAAAACACAAGGAAATAATAAAATAGAATTTATAGCAATTCCAATACCTTCAATTGATCAATGAACCTCCACCCGAATATCTCCTTCATGAAATTCGTCCCTCCTATGAGGATTAACAGGGTTTATTATCTTTTGGGTCATGTAAGAATGGTGAATCTAACCTTTGTCAAGGGTTAGAATGATCCTTGGATTAAGCACACTGAAAACGATGACCCTAAGGTCTAATTTATACATGATTTTGGCTTAAGGCAAAAACGTCTGGGGATTATTATGGAGGGGAAATGAGAAGCCTCTCATTGATGGTGGTGGTTTAAGAGTGTTTAAGTGTGACTTTTGCTAAACCTGACTATCAAAATGTTGGCGGCAACTTTGATCTTACTGGTGGCAAACGGGCTGCAAAATGTTGGTGGCGACTTTATTTCTACTGGTGGCAAAATGGTGTTGTTTTGCTGGTGGCAGAATAAAAGTTGCTGGTGGCAACTGGGCCATCTTCCACATTTTTCCCTTCTAGTCCTTATTCTTTTTTTCTTCCTCCATCTTTCCTCTAAACTTTCCAAGACTCCTTTGTTCTCATTTATCATTCATACGAGAGCTAACGTTTCCATGCCTCGTTTATTCCTTCGCCTCTAATTCGTGCTTTTTATTCCTTTATTCACGTTTCTTCATCCTTGTTTCCTACAAAACACAATAACCGAACTTTGCACAATATTAGCAATAAAAGTCCGTTTATTACCACAAATACTATATTAATAGTGAAGATAAAGCTTATTAATACATGTTGGATTTGAGCGTTATCAGGTTTCTATCTATTAGCCCACTTATTTGTTCTTAACTTGTAAAATTTGTTACACTTCTAAAAGTTAAGATTGTCTTAGCTTCATCTTGAGTCCCTCTCTTTGTACTCGAGCTTTTTAAGCTACTTCGCTTGGGTGACCTTGCTATATATGCTCTTGTACACTAACTTTGTTTTGTAGGACATCTAACCCTTATTTATAGCTTGTCACTATTCTTGCTTTGATGGTGCCTCAAGCAAGGGGGAGCTCATATCAAAGGGGAACATTTGCAAAAGTTCAACTCATTACATTTACGATTGTTCACTCACTTAACTTGCATTCATCGAACATCTTGCAAGTAATGAGTTATGAGGAGCTCGAAGATAAGCATATTCATATGCATGAAGTTGGTCAACCTATGGTGATTGAAGACTTCACTAGGATGACGCAAGCTCAATATCTTATGATGATGGGTCTAAGGTTCGGATTCTTTCCTTTCAATTGACGACTACCTTTTGGGATGAAAGCTCTTTCGAAGTCGATCATCCTCTTCTATAAATGAAGACTACCATTTTGGATGCAAACTCTCTCGACATTGATTCTTCTCTTTTTCAAATGTTGACTACCTTTTTGCTTCGACAAAATGGGGAGAATGAAGTGTAAACGAGTAACTTATACATTTTAATATGCGTTACGGTTTACTTGTTTGTAAGCATAAAAAAGGGGGAGATTTTTAGTGCAAACAATACGATGTTTAATCGATACAATCTCTTTGTGTTTTGGTGATGACAAACGTATAACTCGCAATACATTATGTAAAATGTGTAAGGTACTCGTAATCACTCAAGCATACATATGTATACTTCTCTCGACACGTCCAAGCTCGCATTCGTCATGAATCACTCAAGGTATGAATAAACAAGTCGTTAACCTTACTAAGTGATCAAGGATTAATATTTTCTTAAAACTCGCTTTTATTTAAAGTGATAAAGTATTTTTGAAATAACTTTGTTAATGTTTTATTAAAAAATGAGTCGTAGAGGTATTTAATGAGCCGCAGAAAAATATAGTTGTTGCTCCCTTGTCCTATAAATAGTGGATCATTTCAAGCTTTTTAATCAACCCTGTTAGCACACTATCTCTCAGTTTTTAACACACCTTAGATCCTTGATTACTTGTAGATTAATCTTGTTTTAAGATGTGATTATATTCTCAAATCCTCTCATCATATCAAGTGCAAAGAGAAGAACACTTTCATCACTATAAAGTGCTAGGGTTATAACATGATGAGATCACTTCTTCTATATATCTAGTCATAATTCTATTTTTACTAAAATGTAAATCATGAAGATCCAAGTTGTGTAAATACTTGGACTTGATGTATATGTATTAGATCCAAGTGGTAGGTACACTTGGATGTGTTTGTAAATACAAGTGATTGGTATCCTTGGATTAGGTGTTGGGGGTGTAGATCTAAGTTATGTATATACTTTGATATAGTGTTAGAGTCCTAGATCTAAGTGGTATGTACTTAGATCTAGATGGTTTATATGTTTAGGCCATAAAACACATTGTCTCTTATGGTGGGCCATTAAACATAACCATTTGTATAGATTGGTTCTACCTAAGATTAGTGTTGGGAATCTAAGTATGTTAGAATTTCCTCAGTCATAGATTTAAATGTAAATCAAACTATATGTTATTAACTTACATGTGCCAAGGTGACAGGAAAGTACCACAAGACTCACAAAGAACTTAGTCTCTGTGAGCAACCACAGGGGAGTCCATGTCAGAGACATTGTCAAGGAAGTCGAAGATTACTTGAAGACATACTCACTGGCTATGATGGATAACAACCAAGATGTATCAGGGACTCTCTATGGTTGAGTGTTAACAGGGGTGGAAATACCCTGCTAACACTCAGTACACTTTGGACATACCTAAGTGTTTAGGCAATAAGATATGCAGCCTAAAGTACGAGGTTATGAAGAAAAGGGAAACTATGTCAGCTATGTTTCCCTAAAGCATTGTAGCAGACTACCAAGATTAGAAGAGCATCTTCTGTCAGATGTCTTACATTGTCTGTTTTGTGTAGTCACTATCAACAGCTATCAAATTCAACCTCGTACCACTATAAATAGGGAATGTAGCATAAAGTTAATGTTTTTCACTTTGTTAGATTTCACACATCAACTCTCTTGAACATGTAGAACAACCAGTTGTGCCTGTGTTCTTAAGTTAGCTTGTAAACTAGTAACTTGTGCAAGTTTACTTGTCCAAAGAGTACACAACACATTGTCATCAAACTCTATGATCCATAACAGTTGTAATACTTGATTATACAATAATAAAGTCTTACATTTGAAAAGTATTGACTTGTGTTATTTATCTTAATTAGTCGTTTCAGTCATTGTTAGGGACTTTCAATTGGTATCAGAGCGGTGTTTGATATTAAAACCTTCATAAACATCGTTCTAAGTTTTATAATCAAGATCCACCATACCTGAAACGAGCAACACACCACCACCACCATCGCCTTCTGAGAACAATCAAAACAGTACACCACCACCTCCATCATCTCCAAGAATAACCCCATTCAAAATGAAGATGATCTTCCTCAACTTCTCGACTCAAGAGGTGGATCCCATGTCACAAATGTGCCAGTATTTGGTGAAGATGACTTTGCAAGTTGGAAAAGTCAATTCCTTGTCTATCTTGATGGACTTGAACCATTTCTTCTAGAAATTCTAGAAAATGAACCATATGTTCCCATGGAGCTTACATCCACTGATGAGAATCCTCTCGCAAAACCTCTCAAACAGTGGACACCAGCTGATAGAAAATTGGCAAACCAAGACAAACGTCTCAAAAGCATCATAATATCCTGTCTCCCAAAACACATCATGAAATCCGTTATTCAATGTCCAACAGCCAAACAAATGTGGACTGATTTGATCCTTGGTCACGAAGGACCATCTAAGACTAGAGAAACCAAGATTCAGGCACTTAGGCTTCAATTTAATACTTTCAAGGCACTTGAAGGTGAAAAGGTTCAACAGACATACACAAGGCTGAAGATTCTTCTCAATGACCTTGCCATGAATGAAGTCACTAAATCACAAGCTGAAGTTAACGCCACCTTTGTTAAAAGCTTTCCCAGAAAATGGTTGATCATGAATTAGACTCAGAGAGCTAACAACTTGATAAAAAATAATATGTTAGCTTAGCTATATGGAAAGTACAGGAAGAGCTGATTGATACCATATACAAGTCTGAGTCTGAAAGATTTGTAGTTCAGGGAGCAACATCCAAAGCCTTGATATCAACTTCAAATCCTCATGATAGTGACACGGATGTTGAAGAAGACACTCGTAGCAGCCAAGAGTTCATGACAGACCTTAATGCTGAGTTTCATGAAAGAGCTTTACTTGCTAATCAAATAAGATACTTCAAAAGTTCAGGGAGAGTAGGATTAGCAAACAAGCTGACAAATCAAAAGAGACTTGCTTTGCCTGTGGAAAACTTTCAAAAGGACTGTGCAACACAAAAATATCCTCACCATCTTATCCATCATCATCCAAACCTTACAAGTCCAAATCTCAACAAAACAATTCATTTCATCAATCCAATTCCTCTGACAATGAGAAAAAGGATTACAAAAAAAATACAAGGCACTAAAGGCTGAGCTAGAACAAATGAATTTGAAGCTAGAAGCTCTGTATAAGAAGAAAGGGGGTGATAAAAAGACAGAGAAAGGGTTGGTAGTTGAAGCTTTTGATTCGAAGGATGAGCCGTTGACATCAGATGAATAAGACACTACCAGGGTCAGGGCATTTATGGCAATAGCTGAGGATGAACCAGCTGTGGGAAAAGGAGATGCTAGATCAGGACAATGGGTTGACATCACTATGAAAAAGGTACACAGGCTTATCTCTATGTTTGAAAGTGATGAACGAAAACATGTCCTTGATTATACCATTGTTGATTTACATTTTTTTTAGGAACAAAGAAAGAAGCTGCTTGATAAATTTCACTCTGTTAAACATGAACTGTTAACTGCTAAGTCTGAATGTGAAAATTTGAATCAGGTTAATTCTAAACAAAAAAAAAGTCCCTACAAAATGAACTTAATAAATTAACTTTGAAAAACAATGCCTTATCTGATCAAGTAGCTGAACTACATAAAGTTATAGAAAAATGGTTATGTAGTAGGTTCACAATTAGTGAATTACTTGATTACGAACTTCCAGATGATATCACTAGGGTTGTAACTGCTAAAAAAAACAAAATGAAAGCCCTTAAGAACCCCGAAGAGATTGTATTTAAATCTATAGAGACCATACATTCATCTGATCCTCTCCTAGACAATGTCCCTGACTCTGAAGATGTGATTGAAAGCACTTTACCTTTGCCATCTCTTACCAAACTCTCTAGAGTTGAACCCAACAGCTCTTCTAGAGGAGTTAAGGTTGAACCCAAACCTTTAGCTAAACCCAAACAAAAGGATGAGACACCACAGGTTAAAATATTCGTTGTGCCTGCTAAATAGCCTTTTTAAGAAAAATGTTTATAAGCCAGTCTCAACAAACAATGTGAACACAGCTGAATCCTCAACTAAAGAACGCCTGTTGTTTTTAATTAAAGAAGTAGAACTCTTAAAAGAACATATTAAGCCTTCCGTTGAATGCTCTACTTCCACTGAACCTAAGTCAATCCTAGGCAAACCCACAGCTGAAAAGTTAACCAAACCTTATTGTAATGTTTGCAAGAATTCTCATCACATGACCATTGATCATGATGAACACATGGCTGTTAGGAAACCTCAAGTTATTGCTAGGGGTAGGCCACATGCTGCTCAATTAAGTAGGAGACCACTAGGTGTTCACAAACCTTACCCACCTTGCAAATATTGTGGGTACACAAATCATCTCTCTGATGTGTGTAATGACTTCCCTGGAAGTGACATTCGTAGGAGGTACACCTATGACACATCAGACTGTCCTTCACACAACCATAAGTACTACAAGAACTCAAGACTTGCCAACAAGTAATTCAGGGAACCTACTGAAAAGTGGGTTCACCATAGGAACTAATTTGTTTCTATAAATCTATGCAGAAACATCTCAAGGAATCAGTCTTGTATCTAGATAGTGGCTCTGCTAGACACATGACAGGAGTTCAACAATACCGGCACAGATATTCAAAAGAGTCAGGCCCTAAAGTGGTGTTTGGGGATAACTCTTTAGGCGACACAGAAGGATATGGCTCAGTTAACTACAATGGAATAACTTTCACCAGGGCTGCATATGTGAATGGTCTTAAACATAATCTTATTAGCATCATCCAATTGTGTGATGTTGACTACAAGGTTTTGTTTACCAAGACTCAAGGAACCATATTCAACAAAAATAATGATGTGGTGTTAATTGCACCAAGAAGAAGAGATGTTTATGTCATCAATATGGCATCGTGTTCAGAAGACATCTCAAACTGTTTTCTTGCCAAAGCCTCTGAAAGTGTCAATTGGTTCTGGCACAGAAGACTCTCTCATCTCAACTTCAAGAACATCAAAAAATTAGCCACACAAAATTTGGTTGCTTGTCTACCACCTATGACTTTCACCAAAGACAAGACATGTCCAGCTTGTGTGAAGGGAAAGCATCACATGTCATCCTTTAAAACCAGGCAATCATTCTCAATTAACAAGTGCTTACATCTCCTTCACATAGACTTGTTTGGACCTGTTAAACCACAACCCATTTATCACAACAAATATACCTTGTTGTTCCCATATTTTATCACTTCACCATGGTTGATTTTATGAATTAAAGAAAAAAGAAAGAAGATTTCTAGAGAGAGAAAGTAGAGAGAGAAAGTAGAGAGAGAAAGTAGAGAGAGAAAGTAGAGAGAGAAAGTAGAGAGAGAGGAGATTAACTAGGAGAAATTAGATTAGAGAAAAATGATAACTTGCCACCCTCCTAACATGCTAGGAGGGTGCTTATATAGTCCACCCACATGCGGGCTTTCTTTTGGACTATATTGCTTTGGGTCGGACTTGAATAAATGCTTAGTACCTTGAAAGAGGCCTTTTAAGCTAACCATCAAGCCCGTAATGTTATGACTATTTTAACTAACTATTACAACGTTCTAATAAATATTACAATATAAACCTATGACCAAACATTCTTGTTTGACTCAATATTTTTTAGGCTAACAATCTCCCCCAATGTAAGGTCATTCCTCTTCGATATTTTAAGATCAATGGAGATTACGAATTTCGTCATAAATGAGTCTTGAATGTGTAATAGTAGTCTTGTTCCTTCATGTTGTGATCTTTGAGCCTTTGTCATTGTCTTTCGACTTTGTCTTTTATCTTGAGATCTTCAAATCATTCTTGACTTGTCCTTGCCATCTTGCAATCTCGTGTCTTTACCAACATGATCATACTTCGCATCATCTTGAAAGCTTGCTAACAATCTCCTCTGAATAAAGGTCATTCCTCTACGTTAATTGTTAAGGAAGATTTTGATCATCAGAGTTGCGGAAGTCTTTAGCTTTCTTGATTTTTGAATGTCTTTGGGCATGAGTATGTGGTTTTGAATCTTTGACTTTGCTGAGTACACCGTAACGCCACCTTCTTGAGACAAAACATAGACACAGACTAAATGGCTTTGACATTCGTCCTAAATCGGTAGCGTTTTACCTTCAGTCGGTGAAGACCGTTACACGATATTAAATATCGTACCTGTGATTAGGTAGATTTAATTAAGAATCTCTTTGACAAGGTTTCGCGGCGGTACTAGCCATTCTCTTTACTCGGCCGTCTCAAAGCAAGACTGCGAACATAAAGATTGAATCGATTGGATAAATATCCGCTTGATTAAAGTCATCAATTCAAATTCCTGGAACAAGTTTGATTCATTAAGAATCTTACCATTGTTGCTTTCCAGTTGACACAAGCTTGATTCATAAGAATCTCGCAAGTTACCTACCGTAGCGCTGTTTAATGTTGACGCTAGAAGGATTTCCATTCGTCACTGTGAATATTGATAAATGTCACTCTGAATGTTCTGGCAAGACCATAAAGATATTGCGTAGAAACCTGAAACGAGTTTGAATCGATAAAGAAACAAACCACTGTTGCTTTTTAGTTTTACACATGTTCAGTTCATAAAGAATCTTACACATGACCTACCGTAGTGTTGTTTGATGTTAACACTGGAAGGATTTCCACTCATCATTGTAAATACTAGGTAGTATTAATCTGAATGTTCTAGCAATATCGCAAGGATATAGCGTAGGACTCTCTTGATCTTCATTCCATGTGTCCTAACGATATTTGATTGATCTCTTGGCTCTAGACTGGATTTGTGCACTTTTAGTGGTCGGAGGCTGGAGCACATGCCACCTATTCAATATCAACTATCTCGGAGTGAGAAAGTCAATAGAAGTCTTGTTGATCTCTGTGACAGTAAAACAAACTTCTTTTGAGAGAAACCTGAGTCAGCTGGGAAGGGATTGTGCATTACATCACTGGGTCCATGATGCGTTGTCTTCATGATGTGTTGACCCAGTTTATGCCTAAGTTGTATGGAGTGCTAGTTTCTTTACACCCTTTATCCTTACATTTCTTTTTCATTCTTCATCCCCTTCAATGCTTACCAAGACATCATTACTAGCACCTTGTTGTGATTGTTCCAGTGCTAGCATGAGTACTTAGTCGGCATTCAGCTACGTTCACATTCTACTCCATCTTTCCTAAGAACTTCTAATAATTTATTGAGTTGTCCCTGGGAAGATACCTCCGGTTCTGGTTGGATCATAGGACTTAAACCTAACCACCCTTTTGACACCAATAACGTCGTGAATTAAAGATGTTGTGGGTATTTGATCGTAACCATGAGGGCTTGAGTCTTTAGATCATATTTTTATCACATTTTATCCCCTATCTCTAATATATAAAATCGTTTGATATTAGAGATATCAAATTTGGTTATAATATATTTTGAATAATAGTCTTGAAAATCTTCGGGAGAAAGATGTATCAATCATTGCATGAAGTTGAAATTCTCCCCCTCAAAAATTGATCCAATTGAATTGTCATTGTGAGGATGTGATCCACATTTCGCTTTTTGAGGATGGGAGTTGTTGAACACACAGTTTTTGAAAGATTTTGAATAATCATTGAAAAATTATTGAAAAAATTATGTTCAACGCTTTTTGAAAAATCCTATTTCTTTTTGGCGAAGAGATTTTTCTAAAACATAAACTTGAGTTGATAGACTTTAAATGTCTTGACAAATCTACTCAAGTGTAAGAAGATTTCTCTTCTTTTGATGAGAGTAAGGGCACTAAAGCGTACACTCCCCCGTGAATATAGATCCATGTTGCAATCTGAAAGTGATTACAAGCCAATGTGTTGAGCTCAAAACGTTGAATGTTTTGTGACAAACTCAACCCAAGATAGATTGCTCTACCCATTGTTGGAAAAATTGTCCAAAATAGACATTTTCCTATAAAAAAAAGAAATGACATGTTTTGAAAAATATTTATCACTTTCATTCGAGCTTTATCTACACACCCGTGTCGTTATTTGAGCGACATTTCTAGGTACGTCCATATTATCGATACTGAAAGACATGTCAAGAAGAATATTTTTGGATTTTCAAAGATTTTTAATTTTGTATTTTGATTTTTCATTAATATTTACATGTAGATGTTTGATGGATGAATCAAGCAGGCTTCTTTGTCAGAATCTCCAGTTCTGCTGGAGTCAAACATCTCATACCAATTTGCCTAACAAGATACGCAAACCTCTCTTTCGAAAGAGATTTTGTAAACAAGTCAGCTAATTGGTAATTAATACTTTGCTTTTACCCCAAGTATCAAAATTCGTAGTCCCAAGTCTTTTCGAATTGACTATTGGTTAAGAGTGCAACTCAATCGTCTTTTGGTGAACGAGAGAATGGTTTGGTTTAGTTATCTAATTTTTAGTCTAAATGCAAGTAATTTAAAGTTGTCGTTGAGGAAAATGGAAATCTTAGAATTAAACTACAAATGAAAGTTTGAAACTTTGGAAACTAAATTGTAAATGATTTAAAACTAGAAAAGATGTTTAAAATTTACTAAGACAAAAAGCGGGAAAAAGTGAATTTGAAAACTTAGAAAAATAGAACAAGTCTAAAAGAAATATGCACTGCGATCGCACTCAGATCGCAGCCATCCCATCGCAATGCTCCATCGTGATACACTATCGTAACCTACCATCGTAACCTGATCGCAATGAGATCGTACCCACCAATCGCAACCTGATCGCAATGTGGAGATCGTAACTACCAATCGCACTCAAGGCGAATTCAACAGAAGAGATCCGATCGTACTCACTAGTACGATGAAGAGCAATCGTACTACCAGATCGCAACCACGATCGCAATGAGGGATCGTGGTCTTAGATCGTGGTTCCGGATCGTAACCAACCAATCGCAATCAATGCGATCAAAGCAAAAGGGAGAGAACCGATCACACCCAGATCGCAAGAAGTGATCGTAGGCAAGGATCGTACCAGGGAAGTAACAAACTGATCGCACCCTATGCAATCGTAATCAGATCGAGACCAAGTAAAACCCTCTTAAGATGGCAAAGGCGTCCAAAAGGGAAATAAGCTCAAACCAATAAGCAGTAACCGATAAGCCTTTTTCAAACTTATGAAAGAGTAAATAAACGCAAATTCTAAAACTTTTGAAACCTAGAACATTCAAACTTCATGAGACGGATTTAAAAAACAATAAATCTTTTTAGAAAAACTTAAAGAGTAAATAAGCCAAACAATCGAATAAGCCAATAAGCATGAAGAGCTTAAAGCTTATTCGTCCAACAACTTATGTAGTATAAGAAAACTTAACTTGTTAATCACGAAATACCACCACAATCAAAACGAATCAAGAACTATTCGGATTAACCATAAACTTTCGGATTAAGAACAAGTAAATAAAGAAAGGTAGAAAGAGATTAAAGAACAAAAAGCTTAACTTGAATTAGATAGATGAAATCCAAATACAAGAGTGATGAAAGCTTAAAGGAAAGGAAGAAATGAAAAAAACTTAGTGAGAGAAAGTTTAGAACTTTCTCTCTCTAAAACTAGAAAGAAAACTTAGAAAATAAAAACTAGCTAACCACCCTCCTAATGTGATTAGGAGGGTATTTATAGGGAAGTGGGGGGCATGTGTGGTGCTTTCTTCTTTCTTTTTCTTCTCGACTCGACTTTAATTCTTTGTCTTTTCTCGCTGTCGTGTCGGGATTTGAACTTGTCTTTTAATTTTCTTCTTCTATTAGACTTAAGTTCTTCGACTTCGTTAAACTTCCGTCTTTAGACTTTTTCTTCGATAAATCTTCAGAATAGGTCTTGGACTTCCGTTCTTTTTGCACTCTTGATCTTTTGACTTTGTCTTTTCCCGTTTTCTTCGATAAAAGCCCGTGAAAGCCCGTGTTTTCTTCCTTTTTCAAATTTTGGTCCTGAAACACAATAAAAACACAAACCACGCATAATTCCAACTTTTACGACATAAATCACACATTTTGGTCTTGTTATTATTGGAAATAAGTGGTAAAAGGATAAGTGTTTTCACACTTATTAAATCCCCTACACTTGACCATTGCAATGCCCTCATGCAATGCATTAATTTAAAGCACGGTTTACATTTTCCATCATAAATAACCCACCTTGGCCTTTAATACTAAACATAAAAAGATAGAAACAGGTAAAGAAATTAAAAACTTTCATTGGGTTTTGGCTGCCATGAACGTTTATCATTCTCAAGTTTCACGTTCCCCATACCAAGCTTAAAAACGAGATCATTGTTATTATAAGTTAGCAAACTATCACGAACTCATGTGGGCCAATTATTCGCTTAGACTCCCTTATTCCTAGGTGTATCTCTTATATTTTATTTTTGTCTTGAATGATCACGAGGATGCATTGTTTGACTTATTTCGATAGTTATTTAGGCCGAAAATAAAGTGAACGATTTAATCAATAGTTAGCTAAAGGACCAAATCTTTTAAAACTGCTTCTCGGGACCTCATAAAGTTCATATCTTGGCATAACTCGCTTCACGATTTGAGACCCTTCTCGGACCGATATTTGGCAGCGACTTCATACTTCGAATCTTGAGAGACGTTCATGAAATAATGGCCTTCTCTTCATAATAGGAATTTCTTCACTTGAAGTTTTGAGAGATTCTTCATCTTTGGACCACGACTTCTTCATTTTTCTCCAATCTTTACTTTGGACTTTGATATACAACGATCCGCCTCCTTTTAGGACTTGGATCTATTTATCCTCATACCTTGTTAGGGTCTTTTTGGATAGACTTCTCCAATCTTTTGGGGAGTATTTGTCTCACGTCGTGTGTCTCGATCCTTCATATTGATTTTCAATAAATGATTCTTCACATCACTTTTGGATCTTTAGCAACAAAAATGTAGCCCTCATGCCTTGTTAGGGCCTTTTCGGACTCGCCAATCTTCGCATCCCGCTTCAATAAGTTATGCCTTGGCTATGAACTCTAATCCGTACCGAGCAACTTTTAAACGATCTGGGGCTAGAAGCTAAGTAACCTTTTAAATCGTACAACCTTATTTATTGCAGATAAATTTATTAACAAGCGAAGGGAGAATAGGCTTATAATTAACTCACATAAATTCACGAAAGAATACCGAACTTATAATTGACTCTATCATCTCTCGTTCTCCACAGTTTAAAATCTCAAGGAATGAGACTCGTGGATGCTTAGCCTATTAAATCAAAGTTTTGGGTTTTCGAGTCGCCTATAGGATCTTGCAAATTCTTAGACTTTTTCAAGTTTTAGAAATCGCATTTTAAAGTTCCCTTGATAAACAACTCTCTAGGATCAATTATAGGAACTTGCGAAAAGTTCTTGTTTTTAACCCGTGAGAGTTAAGACTTTCGCGTTTTATAGCTCCCTATATAAAAGCCTAGCAAAACTTGACTTAAACACGTTAAGGATACTAGCTAGAGTAAACTAATATAAGTAAACTCGGGTTGAGTCAAAATGTTCACGACTAAGAAAAATTTAAAACCACTTTATTAAAAATTTATTCTAGCAATGGAAAGAAACTAAACATAATAAAGGAAAATACAACTATACAACTAGGCCAAAATAGATTAAAAATTTTGAAAAATGTCGAAAAATCAAATTTTCCGGTTAAAATTAGGGCAAATTCATGGAAAAGACCACTTACTTCGATAGAAGTCCCCCTACACTTGATATAAACATTGTCCTCAATGTTTAAGCATGTGGGAGTAAACTCCCCTACACTTAGGACATTGTGTACTTTGTTTAAATCTTGCTAAGGAAAGGACAACTAAAGTGAATTCAATGTGAACATATAAAATATGAAATATTGAATCACAAGAGTTTAGGATAGACCGGGAAGATGGGAACACGGTATCACGGTTCGTCAAAAGTCATCAAGGTTGATCTTTGAAGCTTTAATCCATGCACAGCACAAGAAACAAGACAACAAACACATACGGGGCTCCCCCTACACTTATTATGAAAACAATAAAGGATAGATCACGGGTTGCCTCCCGAGAAGCGCTTGTTTTTGTTCACCGAGTCACGAGCCTGACTCGACCCAAATTAGTTCATGGGGAACGTGGTGAGGGATGGAATCATCTCGTGAGAGATGTCCTCACCAAAGTACAACTTCAAACGCTGGCCATTCACCTTGAAATTGGGCCCATTTGGCTGAGAAAGCTCAATGGTCCCATATGGAAAGACTTTGGCGACGGTGAATGGACCAGACCAGCGGCTCTTCAACTTGCCAGAGAAGATCTTCAAGCGAGAGTTAAAAAGTAAGACTTGATCACCAACGTGGAACTCTCGGTTCTTGATTTTTGTGTCATGAATGATCTTCGTCTTCTCCTTGTAGATCAGTGAGTTCTCGTAAGCTTCATTCCTCAGTTCGTTAAGCTCGTTGAGTTGAATCTTGTGATGATCACCGGCTTTGTTGATGTCGAAGTTAGCCCACTTCAAGGCCTAGTGCGCCTTATGTTCCAGCTCGATGGGAAAGTGGCATGCTTTTCCGTACACAAGACGATAAGGTGTACAACCGATCGGGGTCTTATAAGCAGTACGGAAAGCCCACAGAGCATCATCTAACTTATCGGCCCACGCGGCGCGATGCTCTCCCACAGTACGCTCCAAAATTCGCTTCAATCCACGGTTGGAGATCTCGGCTTGCCCATTGGTTTGGGGATGATAGGCGGTGGACAGACGGTGATTAACACCATACTTAGCCATGACTCTTGCAAATTGATCGTTGCAAAAATGAGTCCCGCGGTCACTGATAATAGCACGAGGAACGCCGAATCGAGCGAAAAGCTGCTTCAAAAAGTTCACAACCACCCTCGCATCATTCGTAGGGAGAGCCTTAGCTTCAACCCATTTAGAAACGTAGTCAACTGCGACGAGGATGTACTTGTTCCCTTTGGATGATGGAAATGGCCCCATAAAGTCGATGCCCCATACGTCAAAGATTTCACATTCCTGTATGAAATTTTGAGGCATCTCATCCTTATGTGTGATCTTGCCTTGGCGTTGGCAAGCATCATAATGCTTAACCATTTCGTGAGCATCACGATAAATGGTGGGCCAATAGAATCCAGAGTCAAACACTTTCTTAGCGGTGTAGTTGGGACCAAAGTGACCACCGGTGGGTCCTTTGTGGCAAGCTTGGAGAATGTCAAAAGCTGCCGGTCCGTCAACACAACGACGAATAATCAGATCAGCACATTGTTTGAATAGATAAGGGTCATCCCAAAAGTAAGTCTTAACATCATTCAAGAACTTCTTCTTTTGCTGGGATGTTAACCCTTTGATGAGAATACCACCCGCTAAGTAGTTTGCAATGTCCGCAAACCACGGGGTGTCATCAAGATTGAGATTTATAGACATTAAGGTCTCAAGGGGGAAAGAGTCATTGATCTCTTTGTTCGGATGATCCCCTTGATATGGATCCTCAAGTCGACTCAAATGATCCGCGGCCAGGTTCTCAGCACCCTTCTTGTCACGAATTTCAATGTTGAATTCTTGAAGGAGTAAAACCCAGCGAAGAAGTCTTGGCTTAGAATCATGCTTAGTCATCAAGTACTTCAACGCGGAATGGTCCGTGTATACGATGGTGGGGGATAAACAAGATAGGGGCGAAATTTCTCAAAAGCATAGACAACAGCTAAAAGCTCTTTTTCGGTTGTCGTATAATGCAATTGAGCCCCCGTCATTGTTTTGCTAGCATAGTGGATTGGTTGGAAGTGTTTATTCACTCTTTGGCCCAAAACCGTACCAATAGCAAAATCGCTAGCATCACACATCAATTCAAAAGGCAGCTCCTAATTAGGGGTAACCAAGACCGGTGCCTTAGTTAGCTTATCTTTAAGAAGATTTAAGGCGTCGAGACACTCTTTAGAAAAGATAAAAGGAGTATCTTTTTCCAAGAGGTGGGTCATCGGGCGAGCGATTTTAGAGAAATCCTGAATGAATCAACGATAGAAGCCCACATGACCCAGAAAACTTCTCACACCCTTCACGGTGGAAGGTGGAGGTAATTTGGCTATGACATCTACTTTAGCACGGTCGACTTCAAGACCGGCTTTAGAGATTTTGTGTCCTAGCAAAATGCCTTCTTTTACCATAAAATGGCATTTTTCCTAATTCAGAACAAGGCGAGTGTCTTCGCACCGCTTAAGCATACGTTCCAAATTGGCAAGGCAAGAAGAGAAGGAATCCCCAAAGACCGAGAAATCATCCATGAAGACTTCCATGGTTTGCTCAACCATGTCATGGAAGATAGCCAACATGCACCTTTAGAAAGTCCCGGGGGCATTGCATAAGCCAAAAGGCATTCTTTTGTAAGCAAATGTGCCATAGGGACAAGTGAATGTTGTCTTCTCTTGATCTTGGGGATCGATGGGTATTCGGAAATAACCCGAGAAACCATCAAGAAAGCAGTAATATTCATTACCCGCTAAACGTTCAAGCATTTGGTCCATAAAAGGTAGAGGGAAATGATCCTTTCTCGTGGCATCATTGAGTTTGCGGTAGTCTATACAAACTCTCCACCCAGTAACGAGACGGGTAGGAATCAACTCGTTGTTGGCATTGGGCACAACGGTAATTCCGCCTTTCTTAGGCACACAATGGACTGGACTGACCCATGGTGAATCCGAAATAGGGTAAATCATACCCGCATCAAGAAGTTTTATAACCTCTTTTTTGATGACTTCATGGATTTTAGGATTCACCCTTCGTTGGCTTTGAATTGTGGGCTTAAAGTCGTCCTCCATGAGAATTTTATGTGTGCAGAAGTGAGGATCAATTCCGCGAATGTCGGAGATTTTCCAAGCGATAGCTCTTTTATGCTTCTTCAACACGGTGATAAGTCGGGCTTTTTCTTCTTCTTTCAGGTCCTTCGCGATGATGACCGGTAACTTCTCGTTGTCTTCAAGGAAAACGTACTCAAGATGAGGAGGTAGGTCCTTAAGCTCAAGAGTAGGAGGATCCTCAATAGATGGTGTAACTAACGATGGATCATCATTAGTCACCTCTTTAGGAGAAGGAGGAGAAAACGGGTCCTCATTGAGAAGTCTCTCAATAGTACGAATGTCTTCATCCCAATTGGTGGACAAATTATCATACTTAATATCAAGAGGACCCAAGCTCGCTTCGAAATCATCCAAGTCACTTTCTCCAAAAGGAGTCAATGCCGGAGCTATTGAGGCAACGGTCTCAACATTGGGTAGAGAAGAAAGAGTACTTTTGCAAGCATCATGAAAATGTTCTTCACAAGCCTCATCGAGAACATCAATAGCATTAACACTCTCATATGAATAAGGTTGCTTAGAAATCTTACCCATGTTGAAGACAATTTTTTCGTCACCAACTCTCATGATTATTTTGCCTGCGGCTACATCAATGAGAGTGCGACCGGTCCTCAGGAAGGGACGTCCAACGATTAATGGAACACGAGGATCCATCTCGTAGTCAACGACAACAAAATCCACCGGGAAGGTAAATTTGTCGACGCCAACAAAGACATCTTCGGCTATCCCCACTGGATAAGCAACCGTACGGTTAGCTAATTCCAAGGTCATTTTGGTGGGGACTAGCTTGGGGAGAGATAATTGCTTCCAAACACTTAAAGGCATTGAGTTTAAACTGGCACCTAGATCGGCTAGGGCCATGCAATTCTCTACTCCTGGGAAATTGCAAGGAATCAAGAAGCGACCCGGATCACCAAGTTTGGTGGGCAATTTCCTTAAGAGCACTGCGGAGCAGTTCTCATTAAGTTGGGTCTGAGCAATGTCAAGAAGCTTTTCCTTATCACTTAGAAGATCTTTAAACATCTTAGCGTATTTGGGCATGTGAGCGAGAGCCTCGGCAAAGGAGATGTTAAAATTCAATTGTTTAAACATTTTTAGAAAGTTTGAAACCTGAATATCATCCTTGATCTTTTGCTTCTCTTTCCTCAACCTTGAAGGATAAGGTATATTGGATGAAGAAGAAGGCTTTAGGGGAATAGGATCACTCACAACCACGGGTGGTGGGGAAATGGGGATAGAAGGTGAAGGAGGTGAGGAAAGTTGCTCGTTTTCCTTGTTCACAATCACGGGTGGAGGTGTAGGAAGCTCGGGTTCCATATAACCTTTTCCACTACGAGTGGTGATTGCTTTCATCTCCCCTCTTGGGTTTGCAACGGTATTACTCGGAAGAGTACCCGAAGAAGAGGGTTGATTACCTTGGATGAGCGAACCAATCATATCATGAATGTTAAGCGCTTAAGTGCTGAAAGAATCTCTGAGGTCGGCACGGATCTCATTGCTTTGTTTTGCCATATCATTCCTTAGCTCGGCTCGAATATCGTTCCCTTGTTTTGTCATCTCTCCCTTCAAGTTGATGACTTGACTCTGAAGATTTGTCACCAGCTCCCGATTAGTCTTCATGAACATCTCGACGTCTGGACTCACTGCCATCGGTTGATTGAGAGGTGGAGCTTGGTAAGCTTGAGAATTTCCTTGAGTTGGGTATGGGTTTCTTTGGGATTGATATTGATTGTTAGCACGAGGTTGGGATTGGTTGTTTCGGTTATAGCTTTGTTGTTGGTTTTGGTTTGCAGGAGGGAAACCGAGAGGAGCAAGATAATTGTTGGAACGATAACTTAGCAAGCTACGATCTCCTTGAGGGCGAGCTTGATAGCCTCCCGTGGGATAAGTACCATAAGCTGCGTTAACGTTTTCAGAAAAATTACCTTGGGTAGAAGGACAATCATTATAAGAATGAGGACCACCACATGTGTCACAAGAAATAGCAATGGCTTTAGCTTGTTGAAAGTGGTTTGTGTCCATGGCCATGCAATTCTTGTTCATCTCAGCGAGTTGTCGAGAAATTTCAGTCATCTCAGGATTGGAAGTAGTAGAAGAAACATTGACTCTCGAGTTAGATCTTGAGGATGCGGATGAATCCCAATTCTTGTGGTGAGTAGTCATGTTTTCAATCAATCTCGACACTCCTCCGGTCTCCTTTTCATAAAAGTACCACCGGCGGCGGCATTGATCGTGTCACGATCACGAAAAGTGAGACCATTGTAGAAGGTCTCAATGAGAGTGACGGGGAGCATGTTGTGATTTGGACAACGGTCGATCAAATCATTGTATCGTTCCCAAGCATCGAAGAGCGATTCATCATTGTCTTGCATGAATCCACTGATTTGGTTACGAAGGCTTGTGACCATGGATGGGGGAAAGTAGCGCGACAAAAAGCGTTGAGTCATGTCATTCCACGTATGAATAGAATTCTTAGGGAGACGGTCAAACCATTTTTCGGCATGGTGAGAAAGCGAGTGGGGAAAGAGTTGAAGGAGAAGGTCATCCATAGAAACTCCGGGGCACTTCATGCTTTGGGTTATGGTAATGAATTTGTCGAGGTGTTTGTTGGCATCATCATCCGGAATTCCACGAAATGGGTTAGTTTGCACTTGCTGGATCATGTGATGCTTCAACGAAAACTCCTGAGCCGTGACATGCATCGGCGCAATCGGGCCTCCGCGTCCGTTCATGGTGGGTTGACATAATTCCTCCATTGTTCGTAAATCAGGTAGGAGGACATTGTTGTTGTTGTTGTTATTGTTGTTATTCAAATTGGGTTGAGGTGGTTGTTATTGTTGTTATTAACACCAGCCATATCTAGATCTTCACGAGTCTCGGGCTCAGAATAGTTCGAAGATCTAGTACGCATACACCTGCAGAAGAAAAATATACACAGAGAATATCTATATAATCTTTTTGGTGCAAAACCTTTTGAAAAGAATTGCTATTTGTGATTTTTTAATGTTTTTGTATTTTTGAAGAATTTTATATTTTTTAGGATTTTTGAAAAAAAATTTAAAGCAAGGAAAATAACGTTCAAAGAACGGATCTCAAAATTCAATGCTTCTCTCACTAAAAACCTTTAATCGTAACGAAAAGAATTGCTATTGGTTAAGAGTGCGACTCAATCGTCTTTTGGTGAACGAGAGAATGGTTTGGTTTAGTTATCTAATTTTTAGTCTAAATGCAAGTAATTTAAAGTTGTCGTTGAGGAAAATGGAAATCTTAGAATTAAACTACAAATGAAAGTTTGAAACTTTGGAAACTAAATTGTAAATGATTTAAAACTAGAAAAGATGTTTAAAATTTACTAAGACAAAAAGCAGGAAAAAGTGAATTTGAAAACTTAGAAAAATAGAACAAGTCTAAAAGAAATATGCACTGCGATCGCACTCAGATCGCAGCCATCCCATCGCAATGCTCCATCGTGACACACTATCGTAACCTACCATGGTAACCTGATCGCAATGAGATCGTACCCACCAATCGCAACCTGATCGCAATGTGGAGATCGTAACTACCAATCGCACTCAAGGCGAATTCAACAGAAGAGATCCGATCGTACTCACTAGTACGATGAAGAGCGATCGTACTACCAGATCGCAACCACGATCGCAATGAGGGATCGTGGTCTTAGATCGTGGTTCCGGATCATAACCAACCAATCGCAATCAATGCGATCAAAGCAAAAGGGAGAGAACTGATCACACCCAGATCGCAAGAAATGATCGTAGGCAAGGATCGTACCAGGGAAGTAACAAACTGATCGCACCCTATGGAATCGTAATCAGATCGAGACCAAGTAAAACCCTCTTAAGATGGCAAAGGCGTCTAAAAGGGAAATAAGCTCAAACCAATAAGCAGTAACCGATAAGCCTTTTTCAAACTTATGAAAGAGTAAATAAACGCAAATTCTAAAACTTTTGAAACCTAGAACATTCAAACTTCATGAGACGGATTTAAAAAACAATAAATCTTTTTAGAAAAACTTAAAGAGTTAATAAGCCAAACAATCGAATAAGCCAATAAGCATGAAGAGCTTAAAACTTATTCGTCCAACAACTTATGTAGTATAAGAAAACTTAACTTGTTAATCACGAAGTACCACCACAATCAAAACGAATCAAGAACTATTCTGATTAACCATAAACTTTCGGATTAAGAACAAGTAAATAAAGAAAGGTAGAAAGAGATTAAAGAACAAAAAGCTTAACTTGAATTAGATAGATGAAATCCAAATACAAGAGTGATGAAAGCTTAAAAGAAAGGAAGAAATGAAAAAAACTTAGTGAGAGAAAGTTTAGAACTTTCTCTCTCTAAAACTAGAAAGAAAACTTAGAAAATAAAAACTAGCTAACCACCCTCCTAATGTGATTAGGAGGGTATTTATAGGGAAGTGGGAGGCATGTGTGGTGCTTTCTTCTTTCTTTTTCTTCTCGACTCGACTTTAATTCTTTGTCTTTTATCGCTGTCGTGTCGAGATTTGAACTTGTCTTTTAATTTTCTTCTTCTATTAGACTTAAGTTCTTCGACTTCGTTAAACTTCCGTCTTTAGACTTTTTCTTCGATAAATCTTCAGAATAGGTCTTGGACTTCCGTTCTTTTTGCACTCTTGATCTTTTGACTTCGTCTTTTCCCGTTTTCTTCGATAAAAGCCCGTGAAAGCCCGTGTTTTCTTCCTTTTTCATATTTTGGTCCTGAAACACAATAAAAACACAAACCACGCATAATTCCGACTTTTACGACATAAATCACACGTTTTGGTCTTGTTATTATTGGAAATAAGTGGTAAAAGGATAAGTGTTTTCACACTTATTAGTAATCAGTTCCAACAAAGTAAAGTTCAACGATACCCTTTCAACTTGTTCCTTAATGAAGTGATATCTGACATCAATGTGCTTCGTGCGAGAATGATGTACCGGATTACAGAAGATGGCTATGGCAGACTTTGAGTCACAGTACATAGGTACTTTATCAAAGTGGAAGCCATAATCCGTGAGTTGTGTTCTCATCCAAAGAACTTGAGCACAACACGCAGATAGAGACACATACTCCGCTTCAGCTGATGACAGTGACGTGCAATCCTGCTTCTTGGAAGACCATCCCAAGAGCTTATCTTGACCTAGAAATTGTGCACCACCAGAAGTACTTTTTCGTGTATCAAGACACCCTGCATGTTCAGAATCTGAATAGGCCGTTAGAAAGAAACCGATTTCTCTCGGATACCAGAGTCCCATGTGAATGGTATTCTTAAGGTATCGAAATATCCGTTTAACCTCCTTGAGGTGCTTTTTAGTGGGTCATGCTTGATATCGTGTACAATAACACGTAGCATGTGATATATCTGGTCGGCTTGATGTTACGTACATGAGGGAGCCAATCATGGAATGATATCTCGTTTGATCTATGGCATCTCCCTCCAAATCAGCATCTAGGGATGTGGTTGATAATGGTGTCCCAACGGGGTCACATGAGGTCATACCATGCTTTTTGATTATCTCTTGACAATACTTAGCTTGGTTGATAAAGATACCACTTGGGGATTGGTGAACTTGAATTCCTAGATAAAATTTTAGTTCGCTCATCATAGACATTTCAAATTTGTTGTGCATTACTTTTTCAAACCATTTTGAAAGTTTTGGGTTTGTAGACCTGAAAATAATGTCATCAACATAAATCTGCACAAGCAAAATGTCATCCCCATATTTATAAGTGAACAAAGTTAGATCAATGGAACCTTTTGAGAAACCTTTGGAGACCAAAAATTGCGAGAGCTCATGGTACCACGCCCTTGGAGCTTGCTTGAGTCCATAAAGTGCTTTGTGGAGACGATACACCTAGTCAGGATAATGAGGATTGACGAATCCTTCCGGCTGTGTAACATAGACTTCTTCCTTCAAAGGACCGTTAAGAGACGTCGTCTTTACGTCCATTTGATAACCTATGAATCCCTTATGTGCAGCATAAGTAAGGAAAATCCTGACCGCTTCCATACGAGCTACTGGTGCAAATGATTCTTCAAAATCAATACCCTCTTTCTGGCCATACCCTTTAGCCTCTAGCTTAGATTTATTTCTGATGATCGTGTTCTTTTCATCCATCTTGTTTTTTCAGATCCATCGAAGATTTAAAGGTATTACATCATATGGTCTGTCAACAAGTTCACAGACTTTAATTCTTTCAAATTCTTGAAGTTCATCCGTCATCGATTCAATCCAAGCGTGATCTGCCAATGCTTCTTTGATATTTGTTGGTTCAGCTGTACTCACGACGAGTGCGAACATACAAACATCACCATCGGTTTCAAGTTGTCGTCTTGTACGAACGGGCTGTGAAGGGTTTCCACATACTTGAACCAAAGGATGATCTCGGGTCCAATGATGTGTTGAAGGATGTCGTTGATAAAACGTATGCATATTTGACGGATCAACATGGCGAGTAGAAGACTCTCCATTTTCTGTACCGGTGTACCGAATGGGTTGATAAATTTGTCTCCGTCATTTAATGCATCGTCTGCTTGATTTGTGTCCTCTGGAGCAATGACAGTAGTTGTGGATGTTGTAGGAGCGATTGTTGATGTGATATGTTGTGGAGGTAACTCTGCAGCAACCCGTGTTAAAGTAGATGAAGTTGTATCCTTTTGTTGACGATGATCGATATCATCATTCTTATCATGAGTAACAGCGGAAGACTTCGATACAACATTTTCTCCCCCGTGAAATATTCATCATACATTGGTCCATATAACATTTCCAACTCTTTAATTGTCGTGTGTTACTGTCATATCTTCTCTTGGAACATTTCCTTGAACCAGCTTTGAACTTGACGGTTCATTGTTGTGGTCTTGAGTTCCGAGTTCCGTGCGGTTGTGAACGGAAGTCGTTTGTCGTTGTAGATCGGGCCTTAAACTGTTTTGTTCAAGTGTCATTTCTTGTAATTCATCAAATCTGATATGAATAGTCTCAACTATCAATTTTGTTCTCTTGTTGTAAACTCTATATCCATTAGCCTGAGTTGCATATCCCACTAGAATACATGTAACACCTTTCTCTTTCATCTTATCCAAATTTTCACCATCTCGTATAATGTAACAAGTACATCCAAAAACGTGAAGGTGTTTGAGTGAAGGTTTTCGATCATGGATTATGTGATATGGTGTCTTTTCGTGTCTTGGGATAATTAAGAATCGGTTTTGTGTGTAGCATGTGTTGACACGGCTTCGGCCCAAAAGTATAGTGGAAGTTTTGAAGCAGATAATAATGTTCGAGCAGCCTCAACTAAAGTATAGTTTCGTCTTTCAACAACGCTGTTTTGTTCGGGTGCTCGAGCAATAGATGTTTCATGTTCAATTCCTTCGGCTTCAAAATAGTTCCACAGAGTTAAATTCAAAAATTCGGTACCTCTGTCAGTACGAACCACTTTTACTTGAGCTTGAAGACCATGTTGTATCAGTTTAAGGAAGTTGATAAGAACTTCAGGTGTTTCATCCTTGGACCTCAAGAAGTGAGTCCATGTGTACCTTGAGTAATCATCAACAATTACCATAACATATTTCTTCCCATTGATACTTTGAACACGCTTGGGACCACACAAATCTATATGAAGAAGATCTAACCGTCCTTTAGAGCTTGGTGTAGTCTTTGTCTTGAAACTACTTCGTTTAGATTTACAAAGCTCACAAGAAGAACAAAGATGATCTTTGATGAATTTCAAGCTTGGAAGGCCTCTCACAATATCTTTCTTGGAAAGCAAGTTGATGGTATCAAAATTAAGATGAGATAAACGTTGATGCCATAACCATGTCTGAGTCGTTGAAGCTTTAGCCATAGAGAAAATTGGAGTTGATGAAGTTGTGTCATGAAGTGAAATTGTGTAAAGATCGGTACCCCGTGAACCGGTGAGTAAATCATTCCCATCATAATCACGAACAAAACATATCTTCTTTCTGAAAGCAACTTCCAAATCTGCATCACAGAATTGACCAACCGAGAAGAGATTGTAATTGATCCCTTCGACGTAGTATACCCTTTTTATCGTGATATTCCCCTGAACCAAATCTCCATATCCTAGGATCGGTGCAAATTGATCATTTCCGAATCAGACCGTACCAGGAACTTCTCCACGAAGTTAATTAGAAACTTGAGATTCCTCGTCATGTGCTTTGTGCATCCGGAGTCCAGTATGAAGAGAATTGTTTGTATCACCTGCAGAATAATTAGAGCACGATGAAGCATTTGCTAAATTGGATACCACGTTAGTTGTCATTTCGGAATCATTAGTATCCATAGCAACATTTAAAGGCATACTAACACGCGTTGTCACATTTTCTGTCCTAAATCTAGGCATCCATTTATACCCTGGAGGACATTGATTAGCAAACCACCATTTCCAAGACATGCTAGCAGACTCATATAATTCCCTAATTCTGCTTCTAGGGTTCTTAGTGGCGGAGTCTGATGCATTACTTTTCTTAGTGGGGGTTGCACTAGAATGGTTCACTTTACGTTTGGGTTTACTAGCACTAATAGGCATCACAACTTGCTTCTTATTTCTAGTATCTACGCCTTTGACATTATTCATAGCACACATAGAATGATTAACATTAGCACATTTTCCAAATCTGATACAAACAAATTTAACATTCAAGGCATTCAAATCATTCAAAGCATTTAAATCGCCATTACACGCGATTCCAGACTTTTTATTCTTAAAAACATTCAAATTCCTAGGGTGTTCTTCTACTTCCTTCATCTTCCCCTTGACTCTTGTGTTTCCAGACCTTATCATTCACTTGAGTGCGCTTAAGCTGAGCCCGGCTAACACTAGCAGTGGAGACTACTCTTGTAGTAGAAGACACACGAGTATTAGTGTTTCTAGAAGTCTGAGGCGATTGACTAACTTTGTTTGTGGATTTAGTGGTCATTCTATACATCCCTGGTTTAATCACATTATTGTGCTTAACGCTTGGTGCTTGAGTATTCCTTATGGGTTGATTCTGTCGTAACCTTTTCTTTCCAACCATCTTGGGGGAAAACACAGGTTTTGCAAACGAGGAATTTGAGAAAGCGGATGGTTTTCCCAAGATAGAGGATCAATTCTCTTTATAGGCATTGGGTTGTCTAACAACAAGTTTCTTAACGCTAGGTTCCACAACTTTCCCACCCATCTTAGCAACGAGTTTCTTCAACTCTGCTATTGCTATGTATTTTTCTTATAACTGAGCTTTCAAATCCGAAATATCAAGACTTTTTTTGTTTAGTAATCGACATGACACAGATAATTTTACTTCCAAAGGATTATCATTTGAAAAACTACCAACTTTCTTTTGCAAAGCAAGTTCAAGTGAGTGACAATGTTTTTGAAGATAATCATATCTATGTTGAAGTAACGGAAACTCTTTTTTGTCAATTTTATTCGAAAGCTCAGTTTCAAGACGTTCACACTCTTTGACTTGATCAAGATATTTGCATGCAACATCAGAATATTCATCGATATCAGCACAAGATGTAACATAAACACACATAATATCTTTTGAGAGGCATTCTTGCAAGAGTAGATCATAAGCTATAGAAAAATCGTCTCTTTCAGGATGATGATCGTCAATTCTTTTTCAAGAGATTCCACATATTTCAAATCGTCAAACATTTCTTGCTCTATTAACTTTTCAAATTCCAAAGCATGTTTCTTTGTTCTTTCCAGAAGAGGAATCAAAATAGTTTTCACAAGAACAGTTATATCGTGAGGAATTTCTTTATCACCTTTCAAAAGTTCACGTTTTTCCAGTCATCATCAACAACCTTTTTGAAATTTTCTGTTGGAAATACGTTTTTACGTATTTAGAAAGGATCGGTCACTCCAACGATATATTCGAGTATTGTTCTTGTGATCCATTATGTAAACATATAGCCCATATAGCCCACATGTAGGGTGGGCTATATATACCCCCTCCTAGCATATTAGGAGGGGTTGGTCATTTGTTCATCACACATTTCATTAATCAACCATCTTTCTCCTTTCTCTCCTTTCTCTCTCTAGCTTTCTCACTCTAGTTCTTCCTTCTCCATCCCTCTCTTTAGATAAATCAAACACATCTACAATCCTAAGAATATATGATTCTACAATTGGTATCAAGAGCTATGGTTGATTGATTGTTCTTGTGTTTGTTTTGATTGATTTTAGTGGGTTTTGATTTAATCAAGCTCAAATCTTGAAAAAAATTGATTTTATGGTTTAAATTGATAGATAAATCTTTGTGTTTATTTATTTTAGAAGAAATCATAAAAATTTTTAGTGTTTTGTGGTAATATTGGGTTACGGGACGTTTTTATTATTCACATCCACTATCTCTATGGTTTTCAGTTTCTATTTTTGTCATTTTGTGAAAGTTACCAAACACAGTCATCCAAAACACTGTATCTTCGCAAAAGGGTTTCTCATTCCGAAGTTTTCACTTTATTCCGAATATCTTGTTTTCAATATATTTATCCGAAGAAATATCTTAGTAACTTATCCGAAGAATACAAGTTTTTCATTTTATCCGAAGATGTTAATATTCTGAATTAGTGTATTTTATTCGAAGAAGTTCAAGTTTCAGTGTCCTCATTTTTTATCCGAAGAAGTCATTGATTCCGAAAAAGTATATTTCATATTTATCCGAAGAAGTCTTTTATTCAGAAAAAGTCGATTATTTCGAAGAAGTCAATTCCAATTTTATCCGAAGAAATTTTTCTCCGAAGATCTTTCATTCCGAATATGGCTATTATTGCGAAGAAGTGTTGTTGTTTTTGAGAGTTTTATCCAAAAACTAGACTTGACTCGACTACAACAACCAGACTCGAATCCAACAACATCTATTCTCGACTAACACACAAACAAACAGCTTCAACCCTCGACACTAAACTCACACTCTCTGTCGACACAAACTCTTAATCGACTCCACCAAGCCTCAACCACACTCACACAAGACTCGACTTATACAACCACCAAACCTAAACTGTCCAATGTCACATCAGACTCTACACACCACTCTCGACTCAAACCCCATCACACCAAGAATATCGAACCCAAACCTCTCGACACTTACTCGACACACAGACCCTATTCCCTTCGTCACTTTCACTAGACACACAAAACTTGGACGACACCAACACTCACTCAACCAAACCCAACAAGGACTCGACTCAAACACACTGAGACTCTAATCACCCAACTCACACAACCCCAACACAGCCTCGACTGGACTCATTAAACTGACACACACCAACAACCTCGAACACACCTCTCTCTCAACGTCAACAACCACAGACTCACAAGACTCGACAAAACTCTCAACGAAAACCAAACTTCACCACAACTGACTCAAACCTCAAATCATAATTGATCAGTGTAAAGATTTACACATCATTTCTTTCGATTCAAACAAAAAGTAAAACAATATAAAACCTACCCGATACCTATAAAAGATCTTGAAGATTCATCGAGTTAGACATGATCTTAGAGATCATATGCTTCATGGTTTTGAAGAGCTGCCCAATCAGAAAGAGATAATTAAGTTTCTTTGAGATTCATTGATGTGAACTGTGTTTCGATTAGATTGTTGATTGAGAAATCAAGGAGCTTGATTTGTTTATCGTGGTTGCTACGTTTGGTGGAGTGAGAAATCAAGGAGTAAATAAAGAGTTTTGATTTGTAACCATCATTGTTGTTTTAAGGGTGTTATTCTGTGAGTGGGGCGGAGTAAACAAAGAACCCATATAGCAGATTAGGGTGAACTAATTTTAGGTCTGTGTTATTGCTGTGGGAAAGTCACAGAAGACGGGTCTAGATAGCACAAGTGCTTGGTTTACCTTTTTATATATCACCAAACAATTCTCAAACAAGACCACGTTTACTTAATTTTTTACACGTGTGTGGTGGAAATCTTAGTTAAAATTAAAAACTGTTTTTCTTTTTTAAAGTTTTGATAAGAAGGGCGGAGGTTACAATGCGATTGGGAGTCGTTGTTTGGGGACAGTTGTCCTCTTATCTATTCACATATTTTGACTAAATATGTCATGTGAGATTTAATAAAAAGTTTGTCAAAAGATCTTATCCGAAATATTTTATAAACTACTTATTTCATAAAAAATTTCGTCAAAACTAGTCTTCAAAACTTTTGTTTGGGGTTTGTTTATTTTTTTTAGTTAAAGTTAACTTGGGTGAATTGGTTTTTCGGGTATTTGCTATTTTTTGAACAAAAGTTCTTACTCGTCGAAAACATTTCTCGGTCTTACCAAATAAGATTGTTAAAGAGTTTTACGATTTATTCGTTGGTGTGTAAAATCTCGTAAATTTGACTTCACGATCTTTCCACGACTTGTTAAATATTGTATTGGTCTTTCCACAACTCACATAATTTTCTTTATCAAACTTCAATGGAATCGTTGACTTCCACGTTTCAAAAGGGAGAATTTATGACTAATTCATTTCGACTACTTCATTCTCATCTAATGAATCTTTCATGGCTTCAAGGAGGGAGCGAATTTGTGACACTTTTTGGTCATGATCGTCCTATATTCATGGAATCGATGTTCTTCAACTTGAACCAACTAGAAGAAAACCTCCACAATGAAGAATTTAATCACCCTGCATCGGCACTTGCATAAGGCTCTCGTGACACAACTCACGCCTTTCCTCCATTTCAATATTTTCAAGTCTGAAAGTTCAGTGATTTGCCAGTCATTTCTTCAAGACACACATACCGAGCTTCAAGATTTCCGTGGTACACTATTGAAACCCATGACATCGGCCTCGTCTTCGATTTATGAAATATCTCGACTTCAGAAAGCATATGATAATGGAGTGCAAGTATCTATGATGCAAGAGGAAAATGGTCACATGATTGACGCGTTGGAGGCTACTAAAGATTGCAAGGACATGGAATCAACAGTTAAGCATGACATCAGCAACACGTCCGGGAATGTTACAGACATCTCCTATGATGACACCATACCCGTTTATGACGAAGAGCCTACACATATGGTACCATGTAATGTTGTATATGATGTCTATGTCGATGAACTACCGCATGTTGAGCATTTAGAACCTAATTATGACAAACATGGGATGGAAAAAGGTGATAGTTTTACCACTTTAGATTCATCCGATGTACGTCATAATGGGGGAGAGATTGTTCAGAATGCTATAGTACATCATGATAAATGCTTTATGACTGCTTCGTTAACTGATTCCGATTCCAAGATTAAAGAGCTCGAAACGATCGTAGCTCAGCAATCAAAAGATCTTGAGGATGCCAAACTTGAATTTTCGAAGAAAACGAACAAATTTGAAACATATTTTGAAAAACTTGAAAAGTCAAACGTTGTTCTTGAATGAAAATTGGATCAAAAAGTTCTAGATTCTAAAGCTGAAAAGGATAATCTTTTGAAATAAATTAAGTTGCTAGAATCTAAATTAGCATCCCAAGATAAATTGCTCAATGAGAATGAGACGTTAAAGGCTCAAGTACGGGAAAAGGTCTTTGCCATAGCTGCGTTGAAAAACGAATTGAGGAAAACTAAAGGAACTAGTGTGGACACTAAGCTTGAAAAAACATCAATCTTGGGGAAACCGCCTCAAATTCAGTCTGTTAGACAACCGATTTCATTTAGATCCGAGCGACCACAATCCTCGAGACCGCGGTTTGCCTCCCAAGTTGATTTGGTTCATCTTTCTAAACCAGTCACTCCAGCAACTAGGCCCAATGTGACCAAAACAGCTTTAGCATGACCTAATCACATGATTGCCTCTAGTTTCTCTAAAAATACCAAGACCATGTCTAGAACTAGTTCAAATGGCGTTTGCCATAAATCTGGTCTAAGGGAAGCTAAGCAAAAGACACGTGTAAGAGATAGCAATGTCCAACCTAGTCAGATGCCTTCTAGATTACCCAACACTGCTAACCGTAGCATGTCATCTCCTAGGAGCATCGATCAATCATCTAGGAATTACTCGGACATTAAATATGCTACTTGTAAAACATATAGAAAATGTGTCTTTACGGCAAATCATGATTCTTGTGTTAAGAAATTACTTAATGAGGTGAACTCCCGTGCTAGACTTAAATCCCAGTGGGTAGCTAAAATCAAACCCATTGGTAAAATGTGGTGCCCCAATGGTATAACTTTCATTCTTGTAGGAAACGAGTGCGCTTTAACTAGGATAGTCTCCGATTCTACTAAGACTACTAGGGAGGAAAGTGCAAAGGATGATACATCAGTTAAGCATGAACTTAAGGTTTTCCATAAAAGGAAACGTTTTCCAACTAAGACAAGTGAATCATCTCCTCCGGTCACCTCTGGCGCAAGAAAAGATAACTGTGAATCCCTGCAGGGTTCTATGACAGATATCGCTAACCCATATAAAAGCATACAATCTTCAAATGAGAATGCAGGTACCAAAGTCAAGGATCAACAAAAACAAACCGGTCCGAACTTTATATATCGTTCAACTAAGGACACTCTCAGAGTTTGGTTACTAAAGAAGCTGATATCAGAGAAACAAGTGCCTCAGGGGATTTGCAGTTAAGCTTACAATGTATAGACTTATAGTCACATCACAGACTGTAACTCGTTCATCAAAGAAAGGAAAGCTTATCGCCGATGATAAACTTATCCTTAACACGAGAAATTAATTTTTCTCGGGCATTGAGCTTATATAAAAAACATTCCAAGTTTTTAAGCTCATGCACAAAGGCTTATAGACAAATCACAGTCTGTGACCCGCTCTTCAAAGAAAGGGAAGTTTATCTATGCAACGATAACTTACCCTCAAAACGAGAAATTAATTTTTCTTGGTCACGAGCTTATATTAAAAGTATTCAAAAGTTTTAAGCTCGTGTACAAGGCTTACAGTCAAATCACAGTCTGTGACCCGAACTGCAGAGAAAGGAAAGTTTATCTACGCAACGATAACTTACCCTCAAAACGAGAAATTAAATTTTCTCGGACACGAGCTTACATTAAAACTATTCGAAGGTTTTTAAGCTCGTGTAAATGGCTCATCGTTAAATGTCAGACGATGACCCGTTTTTCAATTAAAGGAAAGTTTATCGCCGATGATAAACTTATCCTCAAAAACGAGAAATCAAATTTTCTCGGACACGAGTTTACATTTAAACTATTCAAAGGTTTTTAAGCTCGTGTAAATGGCGTATAATCACATTTCAGATTATGCCCCGGACTTCAAAGAAAGGAAAGTTTATCGCCGATGATAAACTTACCCTTACAACGAGAAATTAATTTTTCTTGGGCATGAGCTTATATTAAAAAAACATTCGAAGTTTTTAAGATCATGCACAATGACTTACAGTGAAATATGAGACTGTAACTCGGACTTCAATTTTAGGAAAGTTTATCTTAAATGATAACTTATCCTCGTAACGGGAAATTCATTTTTCTTGGTCATGAGCTTGTATTAAAACATTTCAAGTTTTAAGCTCATAAAGAAAAGTGTATCTTTTAAATAAGAGAACTTTTTCTTCATAACGAGAAATTTATTTTTCTCGGTCATGTACATTAAAACATTCAAAAGTTTTTCAAGCTCATGAAAACGACTTCTAAGTAAATGTCAACTTAGGACTCGCCGATGGTAACTTATCCTTAACAACGGGAAGTTTACAACTTCTCGGACTTGAGTTCGTTTAGTAAGATATTTAACATCTTAAGCTCAAGTAATTGGTTTTCAAAACTTTGAACACAATTTTTCGAGAATTTCTCAAAAGGTTTTTCTAAATCTTTCAAAATTGTGTGTTCAAAAACGTTTTGGAAAAAAGAGCATGTCTTCTGGAATCGATAATATTTACGATACTAGAAATGCCATTCAATTATGACACGGGGTTGTAAATAAAGTTCGAGCAGAAGTTCAAATGTATTTTAAAACATGCTCAATTATGGCTATCTATTATTTCAGATAGTAACCCGCTTTTCATATTAAAGTCAAGCATTTCACCGGAAAGCTTTTGACTCAACAACGGGAATTAATTTTCTCGGGCATGGTTTACTTTATAACCATGTAAGGGATTGTGTTTACGTAATAGCACAATCTAACACGAATTTATGTACGTGTTAGTGCATTTATTTGTTAAAACAAGAGAAATCTTGTTTTTATGAAGTTATCATCTCCACCAACCGTAGCAATTTACAATTGACATCTACATACTCGACGATGCGACTACTCAAACGGCGATTACAGCTCTTTCAATAGAACACAGGTCAACAATTGACGGGGAGCAATTGTCCAGCATTCAGAATCTTTGACGCCGAAAGTGCCAAGTTCACATATTGGTGTCAAGACAACGTTATCAATCGTACACATGGAGTCAAGAGATAATTTCAGACATGATGAGGCGACCAACATTCGTGAACAAGAACCATGTGCTTCTTTCATATGTGTTCTCCATCATTTAGGTGCAACCTCATAAATCGCTAATCTTGTGAATACATTATCATATATGATCTTTGCATGTGATAAATACCTTACACTTTTGTTTAAAAGGTACTTCATTCACGTTTCAAGTACACCCTTATTAATTTGAGGGGGAACTTGTGTAAAGCATGAAGATAATTGGATTTGCATTTTTCTTCCCAAATTTTCTTAAAATGCTATTAAATCGATTGATATTAAAAACATCGATTGGGTTAATATTTTTAATATGGGAGAGAAAATATGATTTAATATTGAGATCAATAATGGTTTGACTTAATGTGCTGGCTCACCCCGACATGTGCGAAATGTTTTCGAATATCGTGGCATATGTTAAGGGGGAGCAAAATGGATTTGGATATCAAAATGGATTTCATAGTGACATACACTTACCTAAAACATCTCTATTCACGACGGTGAAGATTGTGGTGACATAAGGATGGTAGGATAGGTTAAAGTCCAATGATTCTTCTAGAACCGGAGGAATCTTCCCAAGGACATTCCATAGCTAGAAATAGTAGTCCTTAGGAAAGATGGAGAAAGTTTGTGAAAGTAGCTGAATGCCGACCAAGTACTTAAGTTAGTACTGGAACAATCACAACAAGGTGCTAGTTATGACGTATTGGTAAGCATTGAAGGGGTTGAAGAATGAAAAATAATTGTAAAGATAAAGGGTGAAAAGAAAGAAGCCCTCCTTACAACTTAGGCAGAAACCGAGTCAACACATATGCTATTAAGATCATTTTAATGATGCTTGATATTGAAGATAAGACATCATGGACCCAGTGATGCAATGCACAACCCATCCCAGCTAACTCAGATATCTCTTAAAAGATATTTGTTTTAATCACACGGAGA
This sequence comes from Glebionis coronaria, assembly GCA_025667525.1. Lineage (NCBI taxonomy): Eukaryota > Viridiplantae > Streptophyta > Magnoliopsida > Asterales > Asteraceae > Glebionis > Glebionis coronaria. The sequence goes on along the minus strand of JANFOE010000249.1, from coordinate 2,561,652 downwards.
CAACGCATTATCTATTGATTTATTCACTCTGAATAAATTGGTATTGAAATGGTGGCACTCCTCTCCTGCCTCCGATCACTAAAATCCAAAATGCACGATCGAGTCTAGAGCCATTTGAGATCATCAAATATCTTATTAGGACACACTTTCATAATTCCTTGCTTCTTCATACACTGTGAAAAGTAAGAAAGATCTTAAGAGTCCTACGCAAAATCCTCATGATCTTACATGAACATCCGAGTAATACGAAAGTATTTACAATGAAGATGGAAATCCTTCTTGAGCGAATATCAAAAAGCTCATGGTAGGTGACTTGTGCGATTATTTATGAATCAAACTTGTGATAACTGGAAAGCAACATTGGTTTAATTCTTAAATGAATTTAAACACATGCCAGGCCTCTACGCAATATCTTAGTGATCTTTCCAGAACACTCAGAGTGATACCTTAGTGTTCACAGTGATGAGTGGAAATCCTTCTAGTGTTAACCTCAAACAGCACTAGGTAGGTAACTTGCAAGATTCTATACGAATCAAGCTCGTGAGAACTAGAAAGCAAAGATGGTGCGGTTCTTAATTGAATTTCACTTGTTCCAGGAACATGAAGTGACGGATTCAAATCATGCGGATATTATTATCCAAATGATTCACTCTTTATGTTCGCAGTCAGCTTTGGACGGTCGAATAAAGAGAAGGGGTTTACCCGCAAAATCTTGTCAAGGAGGTTCTTAAATTGAAACTACCTGCCACAAGTACGATATTTAATATCGTCCAACGGTCTTCACCGGCCGGAGGTAAAATGCTACCGAATTAGAATGAAATGTTCAAGGCCATTTCATCCGTGTATATGTTTTGTTGCTAACTGTCTTATGCAACGTAACAAGAAGGTGGCATTACGGTGTACAATCTAGAAGAAGTCGTAAACACATGCTTATGCTTTCTGCACTTAATACTTCAACAAATTCAAGAAAGCCTAAAAGTCAAGTCTTCCGTTGTATCAAACTCTGAAGCTTTCAAGAATTATAAAGGTATAAGTATGTGGAACATGAAGTCACGAGGAGGCGAATATCACAAGTGATGAATGCACAAGGTCAATGCAAGGAAACATGCTCAAGACTAAAGTCAAAGATCTCACCAGCATGTTCACAAGAACAAGATCGAAGACTCAAGCATAGTATGCTAGGTTTAAGATTTTGCAAAATGGTGTGACCTCCCTTAGGGGGAGATTGTTGGAAATACGTTTTTCCAAAGAAAGTCTCGGTCACATCATTATTAGCATAGATCACGAGCTATAGACTATTTAGGACATTGTAACTTGGAGTGACCTCCCTTAGGGGGAGATTGTTGGAAATACGTTTTTACGTATTTAGAAAGGATTGGTCACTCCAACGATATATTCAAGTATTGGGCTCGTGATCCATTATGTAAACATATAGCCCATATAGCCCACATGTAGGGTGGGCTATATATACCCCCTCCTAGCATGTTAGGAGGGGTTGGTCATTTGTTCATCACATATTTCATTAATCAAATATCTCTTTCTCTCTCTACCTCTCCTTTCCTCTCCTTTCTCTCTCTAGTTCATATCAAGTTCTTCATCTATCCCTCTCTCTATTTAGATCATTACAACACTAGTAACAATCATTAGAAAACGTGGACCTACATTTTTAATGTTACTCTTGAGAATACTAAGTGCTTGCTTATAGAAGCTTGATGTGACACGTACCCGATATATTTTGAAACATTATTTTCTTAGTGGAAAAAATTTGTCTCCATTTAATTCTTATTTGCGCACATTCGTAAAATATTTGCTCACGAGACTTCTGTTTTGGTGGTTTGAAAGTTTCATAAAGACTATTTTTATAAGCATAATTATATGGTTTCACAAAGTCTTTATTCACTAATGATCTACTCTCCTCTTCAAAAGTTAGTGATTCATCACTATCAGGCCTAACAAGAAGACAATCTAGCTCGGTCCATTGGGACTCCTCAAGATATAGGCGTGGGTTCTCAGATTGAGCTTGCTCGAGGTACTTAGGACTAGCAAAACTAGCGTTACCCTTGAAAAACGAACGAGGTGCCAACATTCGCATGGTTTGAATAGATTGATTTGTTTTATAAACAATTTTCTTATAAAAATCAATTTGAACTTCAAGTTCTACGACTTTGTCAATGTCTTTAGCTTGTTTAATTTTGATATCCTTTTTCAAGTTAACAACCTCTTCCGTTTTGTAGTGACTAGTTTAGTTTTATCCGCCTAAAGAAAATCAATCTTTTGAGCTAACTCATTCACTTTGGTGGTAGCAAGATATGTTTTATGACGTTCCGTACTTAAAGAGGTGTTATAATTACGTTTCTCTTGTTCTAAAAGCTTAAGAGTCTCGTTGTATTTAGTTTCAAAAACATCCTTTACAGTAGTAACAACAGCCCCTTTGTACCTTGCAAGCTCTTTGTCTTTTTGAATAAGCTCAGCTCTGCAGCTTGCAAGAAGCTCACTAGATTTTATGACTGCAGCTTTGCTTTCTTCAAAAATTTGAGTGAGCGTAACGTTTGCCTTCTTTAATTGCTTTTGACTTTTTATAGTTTCTTTAACATCTTTTTGTAAAAAAGCAATTAAGTTAGCAAGCGCAATACGCTCCTCATCATCATCATACTCATTTTCATGTTGATCATCCTCAGACTCATTATTGCACATGTCTGATGAATCGGGTGTGGTATTACTATCAACCGTTTACATCATAAATGTGTCATTAATGGCTTTGAGTAGCTCAGAATGCTCATGAATATTACCAAACACATTATATTCCTCTTTAGTGTGTACCTTATTGATTGTCTCAGTATCAAAGATAAGACCATTGTTATCTTCAGTGATGTTGAGAACTTCTTTAACCTTTTCCATGTGCGAGTAATGTGCTTCAAGCTCTTGGTCGGAGGCTTCATCATCAGTATCATCAAGCATTGCTCCTTCCTCAGCCGACAGTTTAACCCCAGCTTCCATCTTCTTGCATAGCGTGCATCTTTTCCTTATGATAACCAGAGTCCCTAACTCTTTTCGGCTTTCTGCATTCCTTTGCCATAGCCCATAACCTTGACAATTAAAGCATTGAATCCCACTTTGCTGAACCACTTGAGTACCAACAGTTTCCCTATTCCCAGCAACATTATCAATCCTCAGAGTATCATACTTAGCGTTTTGTTGATCATACCGTGCAGAACCCTCAACATGTGTTGGATTACGTCGATCATACCTAGGAGGACTTTCATCACGTTGACGTGTGTCATACCTTCGAGGACTCTCAACATATTGGTTCCTTGTATTAGATGATGTTCAAAGATTGTTGTTGGTGGGTTTGAAGATTTTCTTGTAGGTCTTCATAATGAAAGCAATTTGTTGTTTCATCTCCCTATCCTTCTAAGCTAGTTATTTGTAGGTCCACGTTTTCCTATGATTGTACAAGTTTTGTTAAGATCTAAATAGTGGGAGAGAGATGAAGAACTAGAGAGAGAAAGTTAGAGAGAGAAATGAGAGGATTAGAGAAAGAAAGATGTATTAAGTGAAAATGTGAGAATACAACTAATGACCAACCCCTCCTAACATGCTAGGAGGGGGTATATATAGCCCACCCTACATGTGGGCTTGATGGACTATATTGTTACATATTGGATCACGAGCCCAATCTACATATATATTGTTGGAGTGACTGATCCTTTCTAAATACGTAAAAACGTATTTCCATCGATCTCCCCCTAAGGGAGGTCACTCCAAGTTACAATTTCCTAAATAGTTTATAGCTCGTGATCTATGCTAACAATGATGTGACCGATACTTTCTTTGAAAAAATGTATTTCCAACAATCTCCCCCTAAGGGAGGTCACACCATTTTACAAAATCTTAAACCTAGCATACTATGCTTGAGTCTTCGATCTTGATTTTGTGAATATGCGATGAGATCTTTGACTTTAGTCTTGAGCTTGTTTCCTTGCCTAGACCTTGTGCATTCATTATTTGTGAAATTTGCCTCCTCGTGACTTAATGTTCCACATACTTATACTTTTATAAATTCTTGAAAGCTTCAGAGTTTGATATAGCGGAAGACTTGACTTTTAGACTTTCTTAAATTTGTTGAAGTATTAAGTGCATACAGTATAAGCATGTGTTGACGACTTCTTCTGGATTGTACACCGCAATGCCACCTTCTTGTTACGCTGCATAAGACAGTTAGCAACAAAACATATAAACGGATGAAATGGCCTTGAACATTTCATTCTAATTTGGTAGCATTTTACCTCCGGCCGGTGAAGACCGTTGGATGATATTAAATATCGCACTTGTGACAGGTAATTTCAATTAAGAACCTCCTTGACAAGATTTTGCGAGTAAACCCGTTCTCTTTACTCGACCGTCGAAAGCTGACTGCGAACATAAAGAGTGAATCATTTGGATAGAATTATCCGCATGATTGAAGCCGTCAAATCATGTTCCTGGAATAAGTGAAATTCAATTAAGAACCGCACCATCGTTGCTTTCCAGTTGTCACGAGCTAGATTCATATAGAATCTTGCAAGTTACCTACCAAGTGTTGTTTGATGTTAACACTAGAAGGATTTCCACTCATCACTGTGAACACTATAGAGTGTCACTCTGAGTGTTTTGGAAAGATCACTAAGATATTGCGTAGAGTCCTGGAACGTGTTTAAGTTCAGTTAAGAATTAAACCACTGTTGTTTTCTAGTTATCACAAGTTTGATTCATAAAGAATCGCACAAGTCACCTACCATGAGCTTTTTGATATTCGATCAAGAAGTATTTCCATCTTCATTGTAAATACTTTCGTATTACTCGGATGTTCAGGAAAGATCATGAAGATTTTGCGTAGGACTCTTAAGATCTTTCTTACTTTTCACAGTGTGTGAAGAAGCAAGGAATTATGAAAGTGTGTCCTAATGAGATATTTGATGATCTCAAATGGCTCTAGACTCGATCGTGCATTTTTTATTTTAGTAATCAGAGGCGGGAGAGGAGTGCCACCATTTCAATACCAATTTATTCGGAGCGAATAAATCAATAGATAATGCGTTGTCTCCGTGTGATTAAAACAAATATCTTTTGAGAGATATCTGAGTTAGCTGGGATGGGTTGTGCATTACATCACTGGGTCCATGATGTCTTATCTTCAATATCAAGCATCATTAAAAATGATCTCAATAGCATATGTATTGACCCGGTTTCTGCCTAAGGTTGTAAGGAGGGCTTCTTTCTTTAGACCCTTTATCTTTACAATTCTTTTTCATTCTTCAACCCCTTCAATGCTTACCAATACGTCATAACTAGCGCCTGTTGTGATTGTTCCAGTGCTAACTTAAGTACTTGGTCGGTATTCAGCTACGTTCACAATCTTTCTCCATCTTTCCTAAGGACTACTATTTCTAGCTATTGAATGTCCTTGGGAAGATTCCTCCGATTCTAGAGGAATCATTGGACTTTAACCTATCCTACCATCCTTCTATCACCACAATCTTCACCGTCGTGAATAGAGATGTTTTGGGTAAGTATATGTCACCATGAAATCCGTTTTGATATCCAAATTCATTTTGCTCCCCTTTATCATATGTCGCGATATCCGAAAACATTTCGCACATGTCGGGATGAGCTATCATGTTAAATCAAACCATTTGTTTAATTATTTCTCATATTAAATCACATTTTCTCCCCCATATTAAAAATATTAACCCAATTGATGTTTTTAATATCAATTGATTTAATAGCATTTTAAGAAAATTTGGTAAGAAAAATGCAAATCCAGTTATCTCCATGAGTTTCACAAGCTCCCCTTCAAATTAATGGGGGTGTACTTGAAACGTAAATAAAATACCTTTTAAACACAAGTTTAAGGTATTTATCACGAGCAAAGATCATATATGATAATGTATTCACAAGATTAGCAATTTATGAGGTTGGACCTGAATGATGGAGAACATCATATGATAGAATCACATGGTTATTGTTCACGAATGTTGGTCGCCTCGTCATGTCTGAAATTATCTCTTGACATCATGTGTACGATTGATATCGTTGTCTTGACACCAATATGTGAACTTGGCACTTTCAGCATCAAAGATTCTAAATGCAGGACAAATGCTCCCCCTCAATTGTTGACCCGTGTTCTATTGAAAGAGTTGTAGTCGCCGTTTGAGTAGTCGCATTGTCGAGTATGTAGATATCAATTGTAAATTGCTGCGGATTATGGAGATGATAACTTCATAAAAACAAGATTTCTCTTGTTTTAACAAATAAATGCACTGACACGTACATATATTCGTGTTAGATTGTGTTATTTCGTAAACACAATCCCTTACATGGTTATAAATAGACCATGCCTGAGAAAATTAATTCCCGTTGTTTTGTCAAAGCTTTCCGGTGAAATGCTTGAATTTAATATGAAAAGCGGGTTACTATATGAAATAATAGCAAGCCATTTTGAGCATGTTTAAAATATTTGAACTTCTGCTCGAACTTTATTTACAACCCCGTGTCATTATTGAATGATATTTCTAGTATCGTAAATATTATCGATCCCAGAAGACATGTTCTTTTTATCAAAACATTTTTGAACCCACAATTTTGAATGATTTAGAAAAACCTTTTGAGAAATTCTTGAAAAATTGTGTTCAATGTTTTGAAAACCCATTTCTTGAGCTTAAGATGTTGAATATCTTACAAAACGAGCTTAAGTCCGAGAAGTTGTAAGTTTCCCGTTGTTAAGGATAAGTTACTGTTAATGCAATAATGCCTAAAAATGTTACTTGCATTTTTCGGTCTCGCTTAGTTTTGATTACGACAATATGTAAAAACAAGCATTTACGAAAATAACAAAAAACGAATTCTTGAGTTCAAGTATTTTTCATTTTACCCATTTTCACTTAAGGTATGAATAAACAAGTACTAACCTTAATCAAGTGATCAAGTGATTTAATCTTTTCTTAAAACTCACTTTTTATTAAGTGTGACAAGTTTTTAATTAAACTTTCTTTTTAAGAAAATGTTTTATTAAATTAAATATTTGAAAATTTGAAAATGGCATATTCCCTTTTGATTTCGAATATCCTTTCTGGATATTTTATAAACAGATATGACCTCCACCACTAAAGGACAAAAAGGTAGTGGAGTCTAGTCTGGCGGTTCCTTATTGATAAGGTACTGCCGGCTAAGATAAGGAACCGTGGGCAGATATAGTCGTTGGCCCTTTGTCCTATAAATAGTGGACCTTTCTCAGATTTTCAATCCACCTCTTTTGCACACAAATTTCCAGATTCAAACATACTTCTTAAATCACTCAAATCCTTGATCATTTGATTGATTACTACTTGTTTAGAAGTGAATCTATCTCATCCATCCCTTCCTCTTCTAGTGCAAAGAGAAGAACACTGTGATTATGAAGTGTTGAGTCCACCACCAAAGATCCTTTGAAGATCAAATTTTATACATTTGTTGTGTAATAGTTGTGAAGGGGATCCAAGTATTTGTGTCTATTTGGAAGTTGTGTATGTACTAAGTATAGTTGTGTAGATTGGTCCTAGCTATGATTAGGGCTCGACTTTTAGCTTAGAGTCGGAAATTAGTTAAGCGACGTGTACGGTTTTCTCCACCATAAGGAGCTTGTTGTGTAGTGAACTCTCGAGTAAGGAGTACTAGAGGAGTGGAGTAGGAACGAGGAGTGAGCTTCGTTTCCGAACCACTATAAATCCTTGGTGTTTGGGTTGATCTTTCTTTACCCTTAACTCTTTACATTCTTTATTCTTTGTGCATATATATTAGTTAGTATTAGTTTTAAATTACACTATCATTGTTCATATTGTGCATAAGAAGAATTCACTTATTTCCTTAAGTCTAAGTTTTTTGAGAAAAAGGATTTTTTGAAAACCATCATTTAACAAGTAAATATAAGAAACTATTCAAACCCCCCCCCCCCCCCTTCTAGTTTCTACAATTGGTATCAGAGCGGATTTTATTTATTGGAAAAATAGATTTGAGACTTATGTGAAATCAAAAGATTTAGATCTTTGGCATGTTATTACCAATGGTGATTTTTTACCTTATCATATTAATGAAGTTTCTAAAACAAAGGAATTGGTCTCTTTTGACAAAGCTAATGATGATACTAAAAAGAAACTTTCGAAAAATAATGAGGCTAAAATGGTGATTTATAATGCTTTGCCTAAGAAAAAGTATGAAAGGATTTTTATGTGTGAAACCGCTAAAGATATTTAGAACACTCTTTTAGTAACCCACCAAGGTAATAGCCAAGTCAAGGAAAGCAAAATCGATCTTCTTGTCTAACAATATGAACAATTTGTCATCTTAGAAGATGAAGCTATTGATAGTGCTTTTGCAAGATTTAACACTATTATTACTATTCTAAAAGCACTTGATGAAGGTTTTTCTAGCAAGAACAATGTTAGGAAGTTTCTAAGGGACTTACATCCGAAGTGGAGAGCAAAAGTCACGGCAATTGAAGAATCGAAAGATCTCTCAAATCTATCACTCGATGAACTCATAGGCAACTTGAAGGTTCATGAGATGATAATTTTGAAGGACTCGGAGTTAGTGAAGACCAAGAGTTAAAGGAAGTCTCTTGCACTCAAAGCCAATAAGGCACAAAGCGATCATGATAGTTCCTCGGATAGTGATGACGAGGAGTATGCATTGGCGGTGAGAGATTTCAAGAGGTTCTTCAAAAGACGAGGTCAACACGTGAGGCAACCCAACAATGACAAGAAACCATTCTTAAAGAATCGGTTTGTCAAGAACGAAAAGGGTGATAGGAATTGCTTTAGATGTGGTGATCCAAATCATTTCATTAATGAGTGTCCAAAGCCTTCACGCGATAAGAATCTTTATGGCTTTCGTTAGTGGTTCTTGGAGCGATAACGGTGAAGATGTTGATGACAACCCCAAAGAGGAGAAATGTCTCATGGCTCACACTTCTAAAGAGGTACATTCCAAAACCGAATATTATAGCAATGCTAGCTCCACCTTAGATGATATTTAATTAGAAGGCCAATATGACAATTTACACAAACTTAACCTTAAATTCATAGAAAAGAACAAAACACTAAAATCAACTAAAACTAAGCTTGAAAATGAGATTAATGAACTTAGAGAAAAATTAGCCAAGCTTGAGAAAAATAAAGAAGTTGATATAGGTTGCTTAAGTTGTGAGAAACTTAGGTTTGAGAATGAAGATCTCAAGAGCACCTCCATTAAACTAGAAAAGTTCATGAAAAGTACTAGTGCTCTTGATGATATGTTAAACAAACAAATTCATTCTAAGGAAAGACTTGGTGTAGGTTTTAACTCAAATGAAGCATCAACTAGTGAACCTAAACAAGTCCGATTTTCAGAAAAACTATCTGTTGTACGCGGTCCCAAACTGTATGGGGCGGTTCCTTATCACTATGGAACCGCCGCCGTAGATAAGGTACCGCGGCCAGAAAGTATTTTTGATGAAAATCCTGAACTTTCTGAAAAGTCAAATTTAGATGAAAATCCCAAGCATCTTATTGTTAACAAAGTAAAATTACCCATACTTGACGACAATGCCATTGATAAGTTCTATAAGCCTTTGAGTAAACCTCTAATGGGAAATAGAAGTTTGTCAAGACCATCTTCTACTCCACCAAGAGTACGGAATGAGTCTAGGCCTAGAAGTAGAACGACAACACCTAGAAGAGATAGTCAAAACAATTCACGACCTAGAAGTAAAACTCCAACACCTAGAATGAATGACCATAACTCTAAACCAAGATCAAATAAACCTAGGAGAAATAATAAACAACAAAATGGTTATATAAATTATTATCCTCCTCCCTTTTGTTCCCCATTGGGAAACCCTTCTACATTCATGCATCCCAACCAAATGCAAGGGATGTTTGGAACTAACAATTTTGGACCCATGAGATATTGGGGACCAAATGTTTGTTCATGTATGTTGTTACCTAGATATGCTTGGGAATTGATTTGGAACCGGACGAGTGGATTAAGGATAGTGGTTGTTCTAAACACATGATGGGTAATCAAAGTTTGTTCTCACGGTACAAAGCACATGATGGAGGTAACGTCACATTCGCTAGTAGTCTACGTGGTAATATCATTGGCAAAGGTATGGTTTCTCTTGACTCCATGACTATTGAAAATGTTGAGCACGTAGATAATTTAGGGTTTAACCTTTTAAGCATAGGTCAAATTTGTGACAATAAGTGTAAGGTCATGTTTTTGGAAAATGATAGTGAAATCGTAAAAGATGGAAAGGTTATTGGAAAAGGTGTTAGAAAGCATGGGCTTTATGTCATGAAGGTCAATAAGAAGTCAAAAGACAACATATTTCTTGCGACTATAGATGATAGTTCTACTCTTTGGCATAGGAGATTAGGTCACGCTAATATGCGTCTAATTCAATCTTTAGTCTCTAAGGAGTTGGTAAGACATCTCCCCAAGATGAAGTTTGATAGTCACTTTTGTGATGCTTGAAAATTTGGAAAGCAAGTTCACTCAAGTCACAAAGCCAAGAATTTGGTTTCAACCTCTCGGTGCTTAGAACTCCTACATATGGATCTCTTTGGACCTACCGCCATACGGAGTTATGGAGGTAACCTTTATACCCTAGTTATAGTTGATGACTACTCTAGATTCACTTGGACTAGATTTTTGGCATCGAATAATGAAGCTTTCGATCATTTCGAAATCTTTAGTCGAAGAATTCAAAATCAACTAGGATGTCCGATTGTCTCTATTAGGACGGATCATGGTAGGGAATTTGATAATGAAGTACAATTTGGTGCCTTTTGTGAAGCTCATGGTATTACCCATAACTTCTCGGCTCCTCGCACTCTACAATCAAATGGGTTAGTTGAAAGGAAGAATAGGACCATCCAAGAGATGAGTAGGACGATGTTAAATGAGCAATCTTTGCCTCAAAAGTTTTGGTGCAATGCCGTGGACACATCGACTTATATTCTCAACCGAATTCTTATTCGACCTTTCCTAGGAAAGACGCCTATGAGATTCTTAAAGGTAAGAAACCCTCATTGTAATACTTTAGGGTGATTGGAAGCAAGTGCTTTATCCTCAACACCAAAGACTACCTTACCAAGTTCGACCCAAAGTCTTACGAAGGTATCTTTTTAGGTTATTCTCAAACTAGAAAAGCCTACATAGTCCTCAATAGAACCTCGGGCATAAATGGAGAATCACTTAACGTGACTTTTAATGAAACCCCTCCTTTAACCAAGATACCACCATTGGTTGATGATGACTTGGATGAAATAGAAGTAGCTAGAGCCAAAGAGGTTAGAAAAATCAGAGTTGAAGACCTTAGGGTTGAAAAGGAAGTAAACGTTAAGGAGTCTAAGGATCATACTCTCAATAATATCATTGGTGACTTAAATAAAAGGACCCTAAGATCTTAAGTCCAAAACCAAAGTAACTTCTTTTGTTTCGTCTCCTTGATTGAACCAAAAAATGTTAAAGAAGCTTTGACGGATGAGAGTTGGGTCATTGAGATGAAAGAAGAATTGAACCAATTTGTTGGTAATGATGTTTGGGAACTTGTTCCTCCACCTAGAAGTTCTACCATTATAGGAACCAAATGGGTATATAGGAATAAGCTAGATGAGAATGGTGTTGTGTCTCGTAACAAAGCTAGACTTGTGGCACAAGGCTATAATCAACAAGAAGGGATTGATTATGACGAGACATATGCACCGGTAGCTAGATTAGAATCCATTAGAATCCTTTTAGCCTACGCTTGTGCCTTAGATATTAAGCTTCAACAAATGGATGTAAAGGGTGCGTTTCTTAACGGTTTGATCAATGAGGAGGTATATGTGGATCAACCTCCTGGCTTCATTGATTTTGAGAAACCGGATCATGTTTACAAGCTTAAGAAGGCACTTTATGGTCTTAAACAAGCACCCAAAGCTTGGTATGATAGACTTAAAGCGTTTCTTGTTAAACATGAGTATACCATGGGAATGGTAGACAACACTTTCTTTACAAAGAAGAAAGGTTCCCACCTCATAATCGTACAAATATATGTTGATGACATTATATTTGGCTCAACTTGTCAAGAACTGTGTGATGACTTTGCCAAAATCATGCATGATGAGTTTGAAATGAGTATGATGGGAGAACTTAACTTCTTTTTAGGACTCCAAATTAAACAAATGGACGATGGTATTTTCTTTAGTCAATCTAAGTACGCTAAAGAAATGATAAAGAAATTTGGATTAGAAGAATCTAGACCAATGAAGACCCCTATGGCCTCGGATACTAAACTCACCGTAGATGATGATTGTGAGTCGGTAGACAACACCAAATATAGAGGTATGATTGGTAGTTTGTTGTATCTAACAGCAATTCGACCGGATATCATGTTTAGTGTTTGCCTTTGTGCTCGCTTCCAAGAGGCTCCCAAAACCTCTCACCTTGAAGCGGTTAAGCGTATCTATACATTTAGGATTATGGTATCCTAAAGGGACCGGCGTAGAAACCATTTTCTACGCGGACTCGGATCATGCGGGAGACTATGTGGACCGGAAAAGCACTAGTGGTGTTTGTACCTTCATGGGTTGTTGTTTAACTTCTTGGTTCTCCAAGAAACAAACCGCTCTTGCGATATCCACCAAGAAAGCCGAGTATGTGAGTGCCGGAAAAGCATGCCAACAAGCTCTATGGATGAAGCAAGTGCTTGTTGATTACGAGATTCGTCTTGATGATGTTCCCATCATGTGCGACAATAAAGGTTCTATAGACCTTAGCAAAAATCCCGTGCAACATTCGTGAACCAAGCACATAGAAATTCGTCACCATTTTCTTAGGGATAATGTTCAAAAGGGGAAAATTTCAATTGAGAAGGTACCCTCCGAGGATAATTTAGCCGACATCTTCACTAAGCCACTTAAGAGGGAACTGTTTAATTACTTGCGTCTAGGTCTAGGATTAATGGAACATATTCCTTAATTGCTTTCCCTTTATTGAGTCTCTTACTTTCCTTTGATTCTTTTATCACTTTGAGTCTTTTATCACTTTGAGTCTTTGAGTCTCCTAAACTCTTATTAAAAATCTTCTCTTCTCTTTTTTAAAATCCTCAAAGTCTCTTTCGAAAATGGTCAAGAAATGTTTTGACATTGTTAATTCAATATAAAAACGTTTTTCATAGATTCTTGCTATTAATCTCGAGTTTACATAATTCATATGTATGATTCTCTCAAACATAGCAAGAACAAGATAGAATCATGGAGGATCATTGTGTCATGACTTAAGGTCTTGTCTTACACACCTCCTACATCGATTTTTAAATCCATGTATTTTGGTCAATCCCTATTTGGTGAGTTAGTATGTGTTCTCTTTGTCTATCTTTGCTCTTAAGCATATCCCTATGATAAGTTAGACTAGAAAATAAGATTTGCTGAAAAATCTTCCTTCACCACCAAAACTCAACCACTGTATGTGGTTCCATATATGAACCGCGGTCCCTTATCAATAAGGAACCGCCGGAAGCAATAAGGAACCGCGTACAGTGCTTCCTCTTTTTTCGGGTATTTCTGAAATTCCAAATTTGTTCCAGCATTTTTGAGAATCTTTGCTACAACCCTTTGACCACCCCAAAAATACCTTGAGCCTTCCCTATTAAACCATAAGCATTTTGCCTTACTTCACATCCCAAAATGTCTTACTCTCCTAATGAAAGCCTTGATTCTCCTCCATTCTCCCCAATTGCTTTCAATCCCAACTCACCCAAGAACACTTTCAATCCAAATTCACCCAAGAACACTCTTAATCACATCTCTCCTACCAAGAATGTTGATTGTGGAACATCTTTTCTTCCACCACCACCCTTTAGTGTTCTTCCTCCTTCTCATGATAATGTCATGCACCATGGGACATATTGTCATTGTTGTCAATATCAACATCTTGCTATGGCACACATCTATGAGGAGTTAAGCTACATCAAGAGTCTTTTAATCAAGCCTCCTCTTCACTTTGATTATGAGATCTCCACAAAGCCACCACCACCACATTCCACCACTACCTTGTCTTTCATATAAGCATTGGTTGCTTATCCACAAGACACCTTATTCAAGCAAATCTTAGAATTCTAGATTAACTAGGATTAGATTTATGCTTTTGGCTTGTTTCCTCTTTCATACATCTTTGTATGACTCTTCTTTTTATTTGTTATGACTTCACTTGGATCTTAGTCTTTGTGTTTTCTTCTCTTTTTAATTGTTTTTGTGACCTATAGTTATCTCTTGTTGGTTGTCTCTTTTGTTCAACTAACCCTTCTATGTAGCTTGTCACCATATCTCGATTCCTCGGTGCCCTAAGCAAGGGGGAGTAAGCACCAAGGGGGAGTCTTTTCTAAGTTCGTCTCTTCAACACTGACTTGTGCAACCTTTTTGCTTCGACAAAGGGGGAGAAATGAATAAACTCGTCTTCGAAAAATCTTGTTTTTTTGTATGATTGAGTTTATGTATTGTCGAAATCAAAAAGGGGGAGATTGTTAATGCAATAATGCCTAAAAACGTTACTTGCATTTTTCGGTCTCGCTTAGTTTTGATTACGACAATATGTAAAAACAAGCATTTACGAAAACAACGAAAAACGAATTCTTGAGTTCAAGTATTTTTCATTTTACCCATTTTCACTTAAGGTATGAATAAACAAGTACTAACCTTAATCAAGTGATCAAGTGATTTAATCTTTTCTTAATACTCACTTTTTATTAAGTGTGACAAGTTTTTAATTAAACTTTCTTTTTAAGAAAATGTTTTATTAAATTAAATATTTGAAAATTTGAAAATGGCATATTCCCTTTTGATTTGGAATATCCTTTCTGGATATTTTTATAATCAGATATGACCTCCACCACTAAAGGACAAAAAGGGAGTGGAGTCTAGTCCGGCGGTTCCTTAGCGCCTAGGCGGTTCCTTATCGATAAGCTACCGCCGGCTAAGATAAGGAACCGCGGACGAATATAGCCGTTGGCCCTTTGTCCTATAAATAGTGGACCTTTCTCAGATTTTCAATCCACCTCTTTTGCACACAAATTTTCAGATTCAAACATACTTCTTAAATCACTCAAATCCTTGATCATTTGATTGATTACTACTTGTTTAGAAGTGAATCTATCTCATCCATCCCTTCCTCTTCTAGTGCAAAGAGAAAAACACTATCATTGTGAAGTGTTGAGTCCACCACCAAAGATCCTTTGAAGATCAAATTTTATACATTTGTTGTTGTGTAATAGTTGTGAAGATCCAAGTAGTTGTGTCTATTTGGAAGTTGTGTATGTACTAAGTATAGTTGTGTAGATTGGTCCTAGCTACGATTAGGGCTCGACTTTTAGCTTAGAGTCGGAAATTGGTTAAGCGACGTGTATGGTTTTCTCCACCATAAGGAGCTTGTTGTGTAGTGAACTCTTGAGTAAGGAGTACTAGAGGAGTGGAATAGGAACGAGGAGTGAGCTTCGTTTTCGAACCACTATAATTCCTTGGTGTTTGGTTTGATCTTTCTTTACCCTTAACTCTTTACATTCTTTATTCTTTGTGCATATATATTAGTTAGTATTAGTTTTAAACTACAGTATCATTGTTCATATTGTGCATAAGAAGATTTCACTTATTTCCTTAAGTCTAAGTTTTTTGAGAAAAAGGATTTTTTGAAAACCATCATTTAATAAGTAAATATAAGAAACTATTCAACCCTCCCCCCCCCCCCCCCCCCTTCTAGTTTCTACAGTTACCATCTACGATAAACTTTCCTTTTAACTGAGGATCGAGTTCTAAGCTGACATTTACTTAGAAGTCGTTTTCATGAGCTTGAAAAACTTTTGAATGTTTTAACGTAAAGCTCATGACCGAGAAAGGTGAATTTCTCGTTATAAGGAAAAGTTCTCTTATTTAAAAGATACACTTTCCTTTCTGAGCTTAAAACTCGGAATGTTTTAATACAAGCTCATGACCGAGAATATTTAATTTCTCGTTACGAGAATAAGCTATCTTTAATTACGAGGATAAGCTATCTTTAAAGATAAGCTTTCCTAAATTTGAAGTCCGGGTTACAGTCTGATATTTAACTGTAAATCATTGTGCATGAGCTTAAAAAACTTCGAATATTTTTTAATTAAAGCTCATGCCCGAGAAAAATGAATATCTGGTTGTGAGGATAAGTTTATCATCGGTGATAAACTTTCCTTTCTTTGAAGTCCGGGGCATAATCTGAAATGTGATTATACGCCATCTTACACGAGCTTAAAACCTTTGAATAGTTTCAATGATAGCTCGTGTCCGAGAAAAATTGAATTTCTCGTTTGTGAGGATAAGTTTATCATCGGCGATAAACTTTCCTTTCTTTGATGAATGGGTCATAGACTGTGATTTGTCTATAAGTCTTATATAACTCAACTGCGATTCCCCTGAGATACTTGTTTCTTAGATATCAGCTTCTTCAACAACCAAACTCTGAGAGTGTCCTTAGTTGTACGGTATACAACGATTGGACCGCTGTGTTCTTGTTGAACGTAGACTTTGGTACCTGCATTCTCATTAGGAGTTTCTATGCTTTTATGTGGGTTAGCGATATCTATCTTAGAACCATGCGGGGATTCACAGTTTTCTTTTCTTGTGCTAGAGGTGACCTGGAGATGATTCACTTGTCTTAGTCGGCAAACGTTTCCTTTTATAGAAAACCTTAAGTTCAGGCTTAAGTGATGTATCATCCTTTTCAGTTTCCTCCCTAGTAGTCTTAGTATAATTGGAGACTATCCTAGTTAAAGGGCACTCGTTTCCTACAAGAATGAAAGTTCTACCAGTGGGGCGTCATATTTTACCAATAGGTTTGATTTTAGTTGTGTTCTTGTTGAACGTACACTTTGGTACCTGCATTCTCATTAGGAGTTTCTATGCTTTTATGTGGGTTAGCGATATCTATCTTAGAACCATGCGGGGATTCACAGTTTTCTTTTCTTGTGCTAGAGGTGACCTGGAGATGATTCACTTGTCTTAGTAGGCAAACGTTTCCTTTTATAGAAAACCTTAAGTTCAGGCTTAAGTGATGTATCATCCTTTTCAATTTCCTCCCTAGTAGTCTTAGTAGAATTGGAGACTATCCTAGTTAAAGGGCACTCGTTTCCTACAAGAATGAAAGTTCTACCAGTGGGGCGCCATATTTTACCAATAGGTTTGATTTTAGCTAGCCACTAGGATTTAACTCTAGCATGGGAGTTCACCTCATGAAGATATTTCTTGACACAAAAGTCATGATTTTCCTTCAAGACACATTTCCTACATGTTTTACAAGTAGCATATTTAATGTCCGAGTAAGATCTAGAATTTCTAGATGATTGATTAATGCTCCTAGGATATGACGTGCAACGGTTAGCAGTGTTGGGTAATCTAGAAGGCATCTGACTAGGTTTGAAATTCCTATCTCTTACTTGTGTCTTTTGAATAGCTTCCCTTAGACCAAATTTTTGGCGAACGTCATTTGAACTAGTTCTAGACGTGTTCTTTGTATTTATAGGGAAACTAGAGGCAATCATGTGATTAGGTCTTGCTAAAGCTGATTTAGTCACATTAGGCCTAGTTGGTGGAGTGACTGTTCTAGAAATATGAACCACATCAACTTGGGAGGCAAACCGCGGTCTCGAGGATTGTGGTCGCTCGGATCTAAATGCAGTCGGTTGTCTAACGGACTGATTTGTAGGCGATTTCCCCAAGATTGATGGTTTTTCAAGCTTAGTGTCCACACTAGTTCCTTTAGTTTTCCTCAATTCATTTTTCAACGCAGCTATAGCAAACAACTTTTCCTGTACTTGAGCCTTTAAAGTCTCATTCTCTTTGAGCAATTTATCTTGGGATGCCAATTTAGATTCTAGCAACTTAATTTGTTTCAAAAGATTATCCTTTTCAGCTTTAGAATCTAGAACTTTTTGATCCAACTTTCATTCAAGAACAACGTTTGAGTTTTCAAGTTTTTCAAAATATGTTTCAAATTTGTTCGTTTTCTTCGAAAATTCAAGTTTGGCATCCTCAAGATCTTTTGATTGCTGAGCTACGATCGTTTCGAGCTCTTTAATCTTGGAATTGGAATCAGTTAACGAAGCAGTCATAAAGCATTTATCATGATGTACTATAGCATTCTGAACAATCTATCCCCCATTATGACGCACATCGGATGAATCTAAAGTGTTAAAACTATCACCTTTTTTCCATCCCATGTTCGTCATAAATAGGTTCGGAATGCTCAACATGCGTTAGTTCATCGGCATAGACATCATATACAACATTACATTGTACCATATTAGTAGGCTCTTCATTATAAACGGGTATGGTGTCATCATAAGAGATGTCTGTAACATTCCCGGACGTGTTGCTGATGTCATGCTTAACTGTTGATTCCGTGTCCTTGCAATCTTTAGCAGCCTCCAATGCGTCAATCGTATGACCATATTCCTCTTGCATCGTAGATACGTGCACTCCATTATCATACGCTTTCTGAAGTCTGGATCTTTCATAAAGCAAAGATGAGACCGATGTCATGAGTTTCAATATTGTACCACGGAAATCTTGAAGCTCGGTATGTGTATCTCGAAGAAATGACTAACAAATCAATGAACTTTCAGACTTGACGATATTGTATTGGAGGAAAGGCGTGAGTTGTGTCACAAGAGCCTTATATGCAAGAACCGATGCAGAGTGATTAAAGTCTTTATTGTGGAGTTGCTCTGATAGTTGGTTCAAGATGATGAACATCGATTCCATGAATATATGACGATCTTAACCAAAGAGCGTCACAAATTTGCTCCTCCTTGAAGCCATGAAATGGTCACAAGATGAGACTGAAGTAGTCGAAATTAAGTGATGCCACTTTCTCTAGCTTTGTCTTGCATTGGATGCAAGTCTCCCTCTTGAAATGTCGAATTCAACAATTCCATTGAAATTCGATAAAGTAAATTGTGTTAGTTATCGAAAGACCAATACGATATTTGACAATTCGAGGAGAAACCAAGAAATTGATTTGAAAAAACCAACGAAAGATCCGTAAATAACTCTTAAAAAATCCTCGTTTGGTGATATAACTTTTTCTCGGCTCAATAATTTCTTGATCAGCACACTTTGTCTCGTCAATTTGTCTCGTCACATTTTCTCATCATGCTAGTCAAAATATTACCACTTGGTTCTTACGAAATTCCCAAATCAATCCAATAATACTTCTCTCAACCAATTAAACCAATAAATATGTGTATCCAAAATAAAAAGCCCACTACACAATTAATCTGAGATCTTAAATGCTTTGTAACCTCCGTAAATATCTCTTAAAAAACCGTCAAACAATTAATTGAGAACCCAAAATAATTGATAATTAATTGAGAACCCAATTAATAATTGAAAACCACTACACAATTAATATGTGTATCCAAATAAAAAAACAGTTGTCAAATAATTGAGAACCCAGACAGCGCTTTGTAACCTCCGCCCTACACACGTGGCCTTTATCAAATAAAGGATAATTGTTTTGAACAGTTTGTGACAGCCACTTGACAGCCTATATATCTTAGCTAAAAAGAAAACAAAACAGATCTTTTAATTGTTCTTGTTTCCTCCGCTCTTTTCTCTTACTCAAAAACTCAGATCTTAGACAACCACCAAAAAAGATGCGGATCTCCATGATTTCGTTAATCCACCGATCTCCATAATAACTCTCACAACCACAATTTCGATCTGACCAAAAACTGCTCCCATCTTATCTTTATCAACAATTATATCAATCAATTATGTTGATTTGATTCGTGAATAACTTCGAGTCAGAGATTGCTACAAGATCATGACACAGTGGTCTCGGGTAGGTTTCTTTTTGATTAAATTTTTATTTTGGACCGATGAGAGATTGTTTATGACTGAGATCTTTTTTTTTTGGTTTGGTGTTTGGGTGTTTCGGTTGAGTGTGAGTGTGAGTCGAGAGTGGTTTTGGTTTGTATTGAGTCGAGTGTTGTGTGGGTTTGATGAGAGTCTGGCGTTGGTGTTGTGTCGAAGGTTTTTGTTTAGTTTGGGATTTGTGTGGGTTTGATGAGAGTCTGGCGTTGGTGTTGTGTAGGTTTGAGAGTCTGGCATTGGCATTGGTGTTTTGGTTGAGTCTGGGTTTTGAATGATGAGGGAGTCGAGTCTGTTTCGGGGGTGTTTGACTCGTGGGGGTTTTTGTTGCTATTTGAATGTTGAGTGTATTCGAGTCTTGTGTTAAAGTTTATGTTTGAGTCAGTTTTGTCTGATGTAGTAGTCGAGTCAAGTTAAAGTGGGAGAGGTCGAGTGTTTTGGTGTCAAGTCGAGTCTAGTGAGTCGAGGGAGTGTTTGGTTGAGTCTTCGAGTCGAGAATGTAGTGTGTTGATGTCCTAGTTTGGAGTCGAATCTGTTTATCGTTTGATCGTAAGTATGTGGGTCGAGAGTCGAGAGTCTGTGTCAGTGAGTCGTGGTTTTGTGTTTGGTTTGATGGTGTAAGAGTCTGATGGGTTGAGTTGTGAGTCGAAACAAAACAAAACACTACTAAACTTTCGCAGAACCAAACAATACTAAACTTTCATAGAAACAAACCTCTCGCAGAACGATACTCTCGTAGAAATATACTCTCTTAGAAATATAATCTTGTAGAAATAAACTCTCGAAGGACAAACGACTTTCGCAGAATCGAACTGTCAATCCCACTTTAATCCATAACACAATATTAGATGATATTTAAGAGAGATAAATAGATGAAGGTGGAGAGAGAAAATAAGAGAGATTATGGAAGGTTAAACATCATTAGAGAGAGAAAGTGATTAGTAACCAACACCCTCTTCCACACATGGAAGAGGGTATATATATGCCACGGCCTTAAGGCCTTAGTGGAATTGTTCATGGGCCGGGCTTGGCTTTGCTTGGGCTTACGCCCCTAACTTAGACAATATTAGCTTAAAGTCCAAGCCCGGTTTTCCCGACTAACCTATTACAATACAAGACCAATAACGACTAAGATGACCTATTACATTCTTGTTCGAATATATAAAATATAGGGCTAACAATCTCCCCCAATGTATCGGTCATCTTTAAATGCATAAGATGATTGAGTGAGTACATCTTTATGGAGGTGATCTTCATTCTTTGGTCTTGTATCTTGGTCTTGATCTTGTTTGCAATGGCTTTGTTCCTTCATGCTTTTGTGATCTTTATCTTGAGACTTTGTCATTTGACTTTGAGTGCTTGAGATCTTTATCTTGTGCTCCTTGTGACTAAGATAACCTTTTACATTCTTATACTCTTAGGTATCTTGATTATCGCCATCTTGTGCACTTGTGACTTCTGAATCGACATCGGTTAGTACACAGCTACGCCACCTTCTTGATATGCAGCAACATATACAGACACGGATAAAATGGCTTTGATCATTTCATCCTAACTCGGTAGCGTTTTACCTCCGGTCGGTGAACACCGTTAGACGGTATCCGATACTGTACCTGTGATCGGGTAGATTCGATTAAGAACCTCCTTGACAGGGTTTCCCGGTGGTAATAGCCAGTTCTCTTTACTCGACCGTCTCAAAGCAGACTGCGAACGTAAAGAGTGAATCATAAGGATAAATTATCCGTCTGATTAGAGTCGTCAATTCAGAATTCCTGGAACAAGTTTGATTCTAAAAGAATCGCACCATTGTTGCTTTCCAGTTTGTCACAAGCTTGATTCATAGAGAATCTTGCGAGTCACCTACCGCAGTGCTGTTTGATGTTGACACTAGAAGGATTTCCATTCGTCACTGTGAACACTAATCAGTGTCACTCTGAATGTTCTGGCAAGATCACACGGATTTTGCGCAGAAACCTGGAATCAAGTTTGAATCAATTAAGAATCGAAACTTAGTTGCTTTCCAGTTCTAACAAGTTTGATTCGTGTAGAATCGCACAAGTTACCTACCATGAGCTTGTTTAATGCTGGCTCAAGCAGGATTTCCATCTTCATTGTGAATCGTATCACTCAGATGTTCTGGCAATATCACAAGGATAATGCGTATGACTCGATTGTGTCCTAATGAGATGATATATTGATCTCTTTTGGCTCTAGACTCAATAAGTGCATTTTGGTAATCGGAGGCTGAAGCAAACTGCCACCTTTTCAATATTAACTAACTCGGAGTGAGAAAGTCAATAGATACGTGTTGATCTCTGTGACAATGAGACAAGTTTCTTTTAAGAGAAACTCGAATGGCTGGGAAAGGGTTGTGCATCGCATCACTGGGTTCATGACACTTGTCTTCAAGATATGTGTTAACCCGGTTTCTGCCTAAGTTGCATAGAATATTCAACTCCTTCAGTGCTTACTGATAGGTGTATAAACACCCATCCTTTTTACCACTTAATTACAATAATAACCGAGCCAAAACGTGTATTTTATGTCTTTTATGTCGGAATTATGCGTGGTTTGTGTTTTTGTTGTGATTTAGGACGAAAAGGTGAAAAGTGGAGAAAACACGGGCATTCACGGGCTTTTATCGAAGAAAAAGACGAAAGACGAAGTCAAGAAGTCAAGAGTGCAAAAAGAACGGAAGTCCAAGACCAATTCTGAAGATTTATCGAAGAAAAGGTCAAAAGACGGAAGTTTACTAAAGCCGAAGAACTCGAGTCTTATTTATTGAAGAATTAAAAGACGAGTTTAAAGAAATCTCGAGCCATAAGTCATTAAAGTCCAAGATTAACAAAAGATTAAGAAGGGAAGGACTTAATGGTGCAATTAAGAATAAAGGAAGGAGGGGAGGAAGCTTCCTCTAACCATCTCCCTAATCTACTATAAATAGGATCATCTAGTTTCATTTTTTCTTTGTTGGCTAAGGTGACAATTAGTCTTCCACCTTTTAATTACTTGTCATTTACTTTTCATGTCAAATTTTAAATACTTGTCTTGCACTTTAATTACCCTTTTAATTCCAAGTAAGTTTTTAATTCGTGTTCTTTAAATTCGTGTTCTTTAATCTTTGCACCTTTCTTTTTATCATGTTTTTACAATCTTCTCATTCTCCTCTTCTTGTTTTTAATTTGATTTTGGTTCGGATTTCAAAGTGTTTTTGCTTAATCTTGTTGCTTATCACGTTTATTTTCTTATTCCGTTCTAAGTTTTCATACGGATTAGGCTATAAGATTGACAACCTTATTGGCTTATTTTGTATTTAGCTTGATTGATTTCAAAGTTTTCTTAAAAGTTTTACTTTTTAAATTTTATTTCATTAAGTTTCGTCTCTTAAATTTCGAAAAGGTTTTATCTTTTTAGCTTACTGTTTCGTTTGTCTTCATTTCATTTAAGTTTTTGTTACTGCTTATTACTTCTAGCTTATTTGGTTCTTTTGCTTATTACGAATTGTGCTCCATCGGAAAAGAAGGGTTAATTCACATTGCGACGGCTTGCATTTCTCCACATTCCGATAGTGACAGTTTTGGACAAGGGTTTTGCATTCCGATCCGGGATTGCGATAGTGTAACATCACCCTCATTCCGATCTGGGATTGCGATCGCACATTGCGATCGCACATTCCGACGGCTCTTGAGTTTTACTTAGTCGAAGTGCTGCCCAAATTTCCCCAACAACATTCCGATCTAGGATTGCGATCTGACACATTGCGATCTGAACAAACATTCCGATCTGGACTACATTCCGATAGAATTGTACATTCCGACAGGTTCCACGTTTTTATTCTGATAGCCATATTCCGATAGCACATTCCGATCTGGATTCCGATGGGTATGGTGACAGCATTCCGATCTAACATTCCGATGATTGTGGTTCTGGAATTATAATTTGATTTGTTTTGTTTTTTTAAGTTACATTTTAATACTTTGTCAAATTTAATTTTCGTCACGCTTTTAATTTCAAGTCATTTAGTTATTTACTTTTCAAAGTTTTAATATTGCATCCTTTATTTTAATTAGACTTAGATTTATTTTAACGCCCTTTTAATTCACCGCCATTTACTTTAATTGTGTTGCACTTTTTAATATACTACAACGACACACTTTTGTTTCACCAAAGAACGACTGAGTCGCATAGTTAATCTAGATCAATTCGATTAGACACACAACAACGAATCTTTTTACCTGGCCAAAAGCCTTGTATTAAATGGCGCCGCTGCCGGCTCTTTTCGTAAAGATTAACGGTTTTCTGTGAGAGACGCGTTGCTTTTTGGGATCCGTTCCCTTGTGAGCATTATTTTCTTGCCTTAAAAAAATCAAAACACCATAAAAATTAAAAAATTGATAAAAATGCATAAAAATTAAAAATTTCAAAAATCCAAAAAGATTTTATCTTTATTGTGTATATATATTGTCTTTGTGTTTGGTTTCTTTTTCTTTTGCATTTTCAGGTGTATGCGTACTAGATCTTCTAATTATCAAGAGCCCGATACTCGAGAAGATTTAAGTATGTCAGGTGTTAACAACAATAATAATCCACCGCACCTCAATAATAACAACAATGTTCTTCCACAGCCCGATCTTCGGACAATGGTGGAGCTTTGTCAACCTACCATGTTTGGACGAGGAGGACCGATTGCGCCGATGCAAATCACGGCTCCGGAGTTTTCGTTGAAGCACCACATGATTCAGCAAGTGCAAACAAATCCTTTTAGAGGACTGCCTGATGATGATGCCAACAAACACCTCGACAAGTTCATTACAATCACCCAAAGCATGAAGTTGCCTGGTGCCACAATGGATGTTCTTCGCCTACAACTCTTCCCACATACTTTATCACATCATGCCGAGAAATGGTTTGATCGTCTCCCGAAGAATTCTATTCATACTTGGGATGACATGACTCAACGCTTTTTGTCGCGCTACTTTCCACCATCCATGGTCACAAGCCTTCGCAATCAAATCAGCGGTTTCATGCAAGATCCTGATGAATCTCTTTTTGATGCTTGGGAAAGATATAATGTCTTGATTGATTGTTGTCCAAACCACAACATGCTCCCTGTGACCTTAATTGATACTTTCTACAACGGATTGACTTTTCATGATCGTGATACGATTAATGCAGCCGCCGGTGGCACATTCATGAAAAGGAGACCCGAGGAGTGTAGAGAGCTAATTGAGTACATGACTACTCACCACAAAAATTGGGATTCCTTCGCTTCTTCAAGGAACAACCCGAGAGTCAATGTTTCTTCTACTTCAGCAAACCCTGATATGACCGAACTCACCCGCATGATGACTGAAATGAGCAAAAGTATCTTGCTTCTCGCTTCAAACCAACAACAACAAGTTAAAGCGGTTGCTAATCCTTGTGAAACATGCGGCGGTCCTCACTCATACACAGATTGTCCTTCAACTCAAGGAAATCCAGAAAATGTGTATGCAGCTTATGGTAATTATTCACCGGAAAATTACCAAGCTCGACCTCAAGGGGATAGAAATTTGCTGAGTTACCGATCAAACAACTACCTTTCACCCGGTTTTTCTCCTTAAAACCAAAACCCCGCCAACAACTACAATAGAAGCAACCAAATCCCACCAAGAGCTTCTAATCCTTATCACCCACCCGCCCAACAAACCCCACCCATTAACCCCGATGTTGAAGCCATCATGAGAACCCAAGGTGAGCAAATCAAGAATCTGCAGAGCTAAATTATCAATCTGAAAGGAGATATTACCAAGCAAGGGAATGAGATTAGATCCGAGCTTCGAGATAATATTCAATCCTCCTTCAGCAATCAAACAAATGATTTGAAGAATATGCTTGCTAGTTTCTTGCCCGCCGCTCAACCTTCTTCTTCGAGTTCTCTACCTTCAAACACCGTCACCAATCCGCGAGCTAATGTGAGTGCTATTACTACCCGTAGTGGAATTACCATTGTCGATCCACCTATCCCGCCCCCATCATCTACACCTCCTCCACCACCATTTATCCCTACTCCTCCTACACCTAGTATTAGTGCACCATTACCGTCTTCGCCTCGTCATGACGATGTTCCCAAGAAGAACCCTTCAACATCTCAACCTTTACCTACACCTGCACCTTCACCAACCAAACCCAATATCCCTTATCCCTCTCGTTTAGGCAAGACCAAAATGCTAACCAAGGATGACTCTCAAGTATCAAGCTATGTGAAG
Source organism: Glebionis coronaria (assembly GCA_025667525.1). Taxonomy (NCBI): domain Eukaryota; kingdom Viridiplantae; phylum Streptophyta; class Magnoliopsida; order Asterales; family Asteraceae; genus Glebionis; species Glebionis coronaria. Next base: position 2,535,473 of record JANFOE010000249.1, on the reverse strand, counting down.
ATGATCACTCAAATTAACTTCAACATTAGCTTTCTCGAAGCACTTGTCCACATGCCGAAATTTGTCAAAGCATTCAAAGAATTGCTTAACAAGAAGGAGAAGCTGATTGAGCTCGCCAACACACGCTTAAATGAAAACTGCTCTGCAGTTATTCTTAAAGAACTTCTGGAAAAGCTTGGAGATCCCGGTCGTTTTGTGTTGCCTTGCGTTTTCAACAAAACTGAAGAATTTACTGCCCTTGCTGATCTCGGGGCCAGTATTAATTTGATGCCTTTGAGTGTTTGGAAAACACTATCATTGCCCGACCTTACTCCAACAAAGATGACTCTTGAACTTGCAAATCGCACTCTCGCTTACCCCGTTGGTATTGCCGAAGACGTGTTCATTAAAGTTGGCACATTTACTTTCCCGGTCGACTTTGTGGTTGTTGATTATGAAATGGACCATCGTATTCCTTTAATACTTGGTCGGCCATTCTTGAGAACCGGACGAGCTTTAGTTGATGTGTCCGAAGGTGAGTTAATCTTAAGAGTCGGGAATGATTCACAAGTTTTCAAAATGGGGAAGCTTACAAGAAAATCCTTTAGAAGAGAATCCGTGAATATGATTAATGTGCTTGATGACTTTGTTGTCTACAACAATCCTCTATTCGATTCTTGCATCGATAATCCATTTTTTATAATGATGTGGATGATTCTCGCTCCAATTTGGAACCTTCTCCCATTTATGATTCTCCACCGGTCTTTGATGCTTATGATGATGATGATTCTAGCTCAGATTCGGATGATTATGATGACCTTACTTCTGAGTATCCCGACCTGCCCACGTATGATGATTTCGATGAGGCCGATACTCTTTCGAGTGATTCTTCACATGATGAAGATCCTCCGCCATCACTCGATCCTACTTTGGACGATTACTTATTTGAGGAAGATTTCTCTGCTTTCCTCAACACTTACTTCCCTCATGAGAGTGATGCTCCTCCGTATGATTTTGAAGATTATCGTCTTGATCCTACTTTGGATTTGAAGACCATTCTTTCAAAGGAGAAGAAACCAGTCGACACCAATATCCACAGCACATATGATTGAACACCTCTTTGTCCACCTTTTGAGGACGAGGTTGTGCTACTTCGCGGATCTTCTTCACACTCTGCTGAGCCTGAGTGCTATTTTCCCTTAAAGGACAAGGTGTTCGACCCCGGTATTGATATTCTGCAGCCATCTCAGTATCCACCTGATGAAATAAAAGGAAATATCTTTGGACTTATGGAAATCTGCCTGCACCACTTCACCCTTGCTTCCACCGTGCTCCATCGCTGCTTAAGGGAACCTTGCCTATTCTTCTTTGGCTTGCCTTGTTCGCCTTAAGCTTGTGCTATTTGATGGACGAAAACTATGTCTTTGATCCTGGTGGATATGTTTCATGCTTCTTCCTAAGATGATCAAGGTCGAGTCAGGCTCACGACTCGGTAATCAAAAATCAAGCGCTTCTTGGGAGGCAACCCATGTTTTATCTTTTAGCTATCTATATCCTAAGTGTAGGGAGACCCGTTGGTGTTTGCTACCTCATCTCTTCTTCTAATCAGGGATTCGAGCGCTCAATGATCCACTCTTGATGATTCTTGACGACCCGTGATTCCGTGTTCCCATTCTTCCCGGTTCTATCCTAAACTCTTTTCGATTCACTATTTTATATTTTTCAATATTAAAATAGGAATCTCTTTAGTTGTCTCTTCCTTAGCAAGATTTAAACAAAGTGCACAATGTCCTAAGTGTAGGGGAGTTTACTCCCACATGCTTAAACATTGAGGACAATGTTTATGTTAAGTGTAGGGGGACTTCTATCGAAGTTAAGTGGCCCTTTTCCTTGTATTTGTCCTCATTTTAACCGGAAAATCAATTTTTCAACATTTTTCAAAAATTTTGATCTATTTTGGCCTATTAGTTTTTCCCTTTGTATAGTTATTTTCTTTCTTTGCTAGAATAAATGTTTAATAAAGTGGTTTTAATTTTCAAAACGTTGTGAATCTTTTGACTCAACCCGAGTTTACTTGTCTAAGTTTACTCTAGCTAGTATCCTTAACGTGTTTAAGTCAAGTTTCGCTAGGCTTTTATATAGGGAGCTATAAAACGCGAAAGTCTTAACTCTCACGGGTTAAGAACAAGAACTTTTCGCAAGTTCCTATAATTGATCCTAGAGAGTCGTTTATCAAGGGAACTTTAAAATGCGATTTCTAAACTTGAAAAAGTCTAAGAGTTTGCAAGATCCTATAGGCGACTCGAAAACCCAAAACTTTGATTTAATAGGCTAAGCATCCACGAGTCTCATTCTTTGAGATTTTAAACTGTGGAGAACGAGAGATGATAGAGCCAATTATAAGTTCGGTATTCTTTCGTGAATTTATGTGAGTTAATTATGAGCCTATTCTCCCATCGCCTGCTAATAATTTTATCTGCAATAAATAAGGTTGTACGATTTGAAAAGTTACTTAGCTTCTAGCCCAAGATCGTTTAAAAGTTGTTCGGTATGGATTAGAGTTTATAGCCAAGGCATAACTTATTGAAGCGGGACGCGAAGATTGGCGAGTCCGAAAAGGCCCTAACAAGGCATGAGGGCTACATTTTGTTGCTAAAGATCCCAAGTGATGTGAAGAATCATTTATCGAAAATCAATATGAACGATCGAGACACACGACGAAAAGCAAAAACTCCCCAAAAGTCATGGAGAAGTGTATCCGAAAAGACCCTAGCAAGGTATGAGGATAAATAGATCCAAGTCGTAAAAGGAGGCGGATCGTTGTATATCAAAGTCCAAAATAAAGATTGGAGAAAAATGAAGAAATCGTGGTCCAAGTATGAATCTCTCAAAACTTCAAGTGAAGAAATTCCATTATGAAGAGAAGACCATAATTTCATGAACATCTCTCAAGGTTTGAAGTATGAAGTCGCTGCCAAATATCGGTCCGAGAAAGGTCTCAAATCGCGAAGCGAGTTATGCCAAGATATGAACTTTATGAGGTCCCGAGAAGCAGTTTTAAAAGATTTTGTCCTTTAGCTAACTATTGATTAAATCGTTCACCTTATTTTCGGACTAAATAACTATCGAAATAAGTCAACAATGCATCATCGTGATCATTCAAGACAATAATAAAATATAAGAGATACACCTAGGAATAAGGGAGTCTAAGTGAGTAATTGGCCCACATGAGTTCGTGTTAGTTTGCTAACTTATAATAACAATGATCTCGTTTTTAAGCTTGGTTTGGAGAAAGTGAAAACTTGAGGATGATGATCATTCATGACATTTCCAAAACCCAAGGTATGCTTTTGAATTCTTTACTTTGAATGTTTGTAATTTTCTATCTCTTTAATAAAGGCCAATATGGATTGATTATGATGAAAATTGTAAACGTGCTTTGTAACTAACGCATTGCATGAGGACATTGCAATGGTCAAGTGTAGGGGATTTGATAGGTGTATAAACACCCATCCTTTTTACCACTTGATTACAATAATAACCGAGCCAAAACGTGTATTTTATGTCTTTTATGTCGGAATTATGCGTGGTTTGTGTTTTTGTTGTGATTTAGGACGAAAAGGTGAAAAGTGGAGAAAACACGGGCATTCACGGGCTTTTATCGAAGAAAAAGACGAAAGACGAAGTCAAGAAGTCAAGAGTGCAAAAAGAACAGAATTCCAAGACCAATTCTGAAGATTTATCGAAGAAAAAGTCAAAAGACGGAAGTTTACTGAAGCCGAAGAAATCGAGTCTTATTTATTGAAGAATTAAAAGACGAGTTTAAAGAAATCCCGAGCCATAAGTCATTAAAGTCCAAGATTAACAAAAGATTAAGAATGGAAGGACTTAATGGTGCAATTAAGAAGAAAGGAAGGAGGGGAGGAAGCTTCCTCTAACCATCTCCCTAATCTACTATAAATAGGATCATCTAGTTTCATTTTTTCTTTGTTGGCTAAGGTGACACTTAGTCTTCCACCTTTTAATTACTTGTCATTTACTTTTCATGTCAAATTTTAAATACTTGTCTTGCATTTTAATTACCCTTTTAATTCCAAGTAAGTTTTTAATTCGTGTTCTTTAAATTTGTATTCTTTAATCTTTGCACCTTTCTTTTTATCAAGTTTTTACAATCTTCTCATTCTCCTCTTCTTGTTTTTAATTTGATTTTGGTTCGGATTTCAAAGTGTTTTTGCTTAATCTTGTTGCTTATCACGTTTATTTTCTTATTTCGTTCTAAGTTTTCATACGGATTAGGCTATAAGATTGACAAACTTATTGGCTTATTTTGTATTTAGCTTAATTGATTTCAAAGTTTTCTTAAAAGTTTTACTTTTTAAATTTTATTTCATTAAGTTTCGTCTCTTAAATTTCGAAAAGGTTTTATCTTTTTAGCTTACTGTTTCGTTTGTCTTCATTTCATTTAAGTTTTTGTTACTGCTTATTAGTTCTAGCTTATTTGGTTCTTTTGCTTATTACGAATTGTGCTCCATCGGAAAAGAAGGGTTAATTCACATTGCGACGGCTTGCATTTCTCCACATTCCGATAGTGACAGTTTTGGACAAGGGTTTTGCATTCCGATCCGGGATTGCGATAGTGTAACATCACCCTCATTCCGATCTGGGATTGCGATCGCACATTGCGATCGCACATTCCGACGGCTCTTGAGGTTTACTTAGTCGAAGTGCTGCCCAAATTTCCCCAACAACATTCCGATCTAGGATTGCGATCTGCCACATTGCGATCTGAACAAACATTCCGATCTGGACTACATTCCGATAGAATTGTACCTTCTGACAGGTTCCACCTTTTTATTCCGATAGCCATATTCCGATAGCACATTCTGATCTGGATTCCGATGGGTATGGTGACAGCATTCCGATCTAACATTCCGATGATTGTGGTTCTGGAATTATAATTTGCTTTGTTTTGTTTTTTTAAGTTACATTTTAATACTTTGTCAAATTTAATTTTCGTCACGTTTTTAATTTCAAGTCATTTAGTTATTTACTTTTCAATGTTTTAATATTGCATCCTTTATTTTAATTAGACTTAGATTTATTTTAACGCCCTTTTAATTCACCGCCATTTACTTTAATTGTGTTGCACTTTTTAATATACTACAACGACACACTTTTGTTTCACCAAAGAACGACTGAGTCGCATAGTTAATCTAGATCAATTCGATTAGACACACAACAACGAATCTTTTTACCTGGCCAAAAGCCTTGTATTACTTACCAATACGTCATCACTAGCACCTTGTTGTGATTGTTCCAGTGCTAACTTAAGTAATTGGTCCGCATTCAGCTTCATTCAACCCCATCTTTCCTAAGGACAATTGTTTCTAGCTATGGAGTGTCCTTGGGTAGATCCCTCCGGTTCTGGTTGGATCATAGGACTTAGTTTCCTATCCTAAACCACCTTTTGACTCCATCGTTCCGTCGTGGATAGTAGGTTGTTTTGGGTATAGATTGTAACCATAAACCATTGAAAACCATTCAAAGTGTTTGATAAAAATCAATAATTTTAACACTTGAAAGTTTACATTTCCGAAAAGCTCCCCCTACACGCATGCATCGATATACGAAATAGTTTGGCATGTAAAGGAAAGAGTTGCACTTGAGTCTTTAAGATCACATGTTGCGATATTACATTTTAATCACATTTTCTCCCCCTATCTCTAATATAAAAATATAATATTAGAGATACTAATTGATTAAAATATTAAATTTTTCAAAAAATCGACGGGAGAGAAACATGTGTGCACGCATGAATCATGGAACATTTTCAGTCGGGTCGCTCCCCCTCAACAATATATGTGTGTCTTGAGACAAAATTTAACAAAATTTTATAAAAACCACACCACAATATATGTTGAGGTACGGAGTTGAGATGCCTTTACCGATAATATATATGACAGACTTAATATCATTTTCGGAATGTGTTGGATACATAAAATATGAAAATTTTAGAGATGTACCCAACAACATTAAAAGGCTTGATTTTAAAACGCTCCCCTCAATAACTAATCAAAATAACATATGACAATTTTGAGATATGAAAACCACATATGAGGAAGGGAGTGTTGAACATACAATTTTGAAAGATTTAGAAAAATCTTTTGAGAAATTCTTGAAAAATTGTGTTCAACGGTTTTAAAATAAAATTTGATTTACATGAGCTCAAAACTTTGAATGTTTTGTGACTAGCTCATGACCGAGAAAAATTAATTTCCCGTTGTGTAGGATAAGTTATCATCTTTGATAAACTTTCCTTAAGTGGAAGTACGAGTTCTAAGCTGACATTTACTTAGAAGTCGTTTTTCATGAACTTAAAAACTTTGAATGTTTTAATAGGAAGCTCATGACCGAGAAATATTAATTTCTCGTTGAGAAGGATAAGTTATCGTCCGAGATAAACTTTCCTTATTTGAGGTCCGAGTCCTAAGCTATGATGTGCTTAGAAGTCATTATTAGAGAAAAATCAAGCAGCTTCATTTGCCAAAACCTCCAAGTCTTCGGGAGTCATATACTTCATACCAAGACGGCCAACGAGATACTAAAACCTATTTTGAGATAGGGCTTTTGTAAACAAGTCAGTTATTTGGTACTCAGTTCTGACAAAGTATAATTCCACGATACCACGTTCCACTTGTTCCTTGATGAAGTGGTATCTGACTGCAATGTGCTTTGTACGGGAGTGTTGAACCGGATTGCAAGAAATGGCTATGGCCGACTTTGAGTCACAATACATAGGTATTTTATCAAAGTGGAAGCCATAATCCGTGAGTTGAGTTCTCATCCATAGGACTTGAGCAAAACACGCGGATAGAGCCACATATTCTGCTTCAGCTGATGAGAGCGAAGTGCAATCCTGCTTCTTTGACGACCAGCTCACAAGTTTGTCTTCCCCTAGAAATTATACGCTACCAGAAGTGCTTTTTCGACTATCAAGGCAACCTGCGTGATCAGAATCTGAAAAATCTGTTAGATGAAAACCGGTTCCCTTCGGATACCAGAGTCCCATGTGAATGGTATGCTTAAGGTACCGAAAGATCCGTTTAACCTCTTTGAGGTTCTTTTGATTAGGCCTGGCTTGATATCATGCACAATAGCATGTGGCATGACGAATATCAGGCCTGCTGGCTGTAAGGTACATAACTGACCCGATCATACTGTGATATCGCGTTTGATCTATGGGATATGAGTACAAGTCGTCGTCTAGGGATGTGGTCGACAATGGTGTACCAACGCGGGCACATGAGGTCATACCATGCTTTTTAAGTATCTCTTGAGCATACTTAGCTTGGTTTATGAAGATACCACGTGGGGACTGATGAATCTGGAGGCCTAAAAAGAATTTTAGCTCCCCCATCATTGACATTTCAAATCTGCTGTGCATTAATTTTTCAAAACGTTTTGAAAGTTTTGGGTTCGTAGAACCAAAAATAATGTCATCAACATAAACTTGCACCAACAGTATGTCATCCCCATATTTATTAATAAAAAGAGTAGGATCAATAGAACCTTTAGAGAATCCTTTGGAAACCAAGAAGTTGGATAGGTCTTCGTACCATGCCCTTGGAGCTTGTTTAAGTCCATATACAGCCTTCTTGAGACGATAGACTTTGTCAGGATGATGAGGATCGATGAATCCTTCCGGCTGATTCACATACACTTCTTCCTTCAAATGACCGTTGAGAAAAGCAGTTTTAACGTCCATCTAAAAAACCGTGAAGCCCTTATGTGCAGCATAAGCGAGGAATATCCTGACAGCTTCCAAATGAGCAACTGGAGCGAATGATTCATCGAAATCTATCCCTTCTTGTTGACAATACCCCTTAACCACAAGACGAGATTTGTTTTTGATGATGGTTTGTTCTTCATCCAGTTTGTTCTTTCAGATCCATTTGAAATCTAAAAGCGAAATTCCATAAGGCTTGTCAACTAGTTCCCAAACATTTAGGCGTTCAAACTGATGAATTTCGTCTTACATTGATTCAATCCACGCATGATCAGTCATGGCTTGTTTGATGTTAGTAGGTATAGTTGAACTCACGGTGAGTGCATACATACACACATCGCCATCGGTGTTGAGTTGTTTGCGTGTTCGAACCGGTTGTGAAGGTTTTCCAATTACTTGCTCCAGTGGATGATCACGAGTCCAATGGTGAGTGGATGGATATCTTTGGTAGAATGTATGCATGTTGGACGGATCAACATGTTGAGTAGAAGACTCTCCGACTTCGTGTACCGGTGTACCGAACGGGTTGATAAATTCTTCTTCGTCAGGTTGTGCATCGACTACTTGATTGTTGTTTCCTCCATCAGCATTGACGGTTGGTGATGTTGGTTGTATGACAGTTTCTTGAGTTTGTTGAGTATCCAATGGAATAGTCTCTTGAGCAACGGTTGCTGAAGTAGAGGCAGTTGTGTCTTATGAACGTGGTTCGGGTTCATCAACAGTATTGACAGCGGAAGGCTTTGACACAACTTGATTGTTTCCATAGTAATATTCTTCAAACATTGGATCATATAAATCAACCAACTCATTCATTTGTGTTGTATCCGTCGAGTCTTTTGTAGGAGTACTTTCTTGACATTCTTGCACGGGACGTACACTGTTTTGTGTAGGTGCCATTGCTGGACATTAAGGTGCGGGACTTGAGCTGTTGTGATCAAGTACCATTTGTGGCAATTCGTCAAAGTTCACATGAATTGTTTCTATAATAATCTTTGTTTTCTTGTTGTAAACTCGATATCCTTTCAACAATGTAGCATACCCCATAAAAATACATGCAGCACCTTTTTATTTCATCTTGTCGAGATTCTCACCATCTTTAACAATGTAGCATAAAGATCCAAATACGTGAAAGAATTTAACTGTAGGTTTCCTGCCAATGATGATGTGGTAAGGTGTCTTTTCATGTCTAGGGATGACGAGAGAACGATTCTGAGTATAACAGGCGGTTGCAATAGCTTCAGTCCAGAAGAATAGTGGTAATTTTGAAGCAAAAAGCATTGTTCTAGCTGCCTCGACCAAAGTGCGGTTCTGTCTTTCGACAACGCCGTTTTGTTCAGGAGTTCGAGCAATAGACGTTTGATGTTCGATGCCTTCTTCTTGAAAGTAAGATTGCAAATTCTTGTTCAAAAATTCAGTACCCCTATCCGTTCTTACGGTTAAGACTTGAGCTTGAAGATTGTGTTGTATCATCTTGAGAAAGTTTTTGAGAACCTCTGGTGTTTCATCTTTGGACCTTAAAAAGAAAGTCCATGTGTATCTCGAGTAATCATCAACAATCACGAGAATATACTTTTTCCCGTTAATACTCTCTACACGCATGGGACCACATAAATCCATGTGTCGAAGTTCCAATCGTCCTTTAGAGCTTGGGGTAGTCTTTGTTTTGAAAGACTTCCGTTTAGCTTTCCCCAACTCACAAGAAGAACAAATATGGTCTTTGACGAATTTTAATTTAGGAAGACCGGTCACAATATCATTCTTCGAAAGCAAGTTGATGGTGTCAAAGTTGAGATGAGACAATCGTTGATGCCATAACCATGCTTGAGAGGATGTAGCTTTCGCCATTAAGCAAATTGGATTTGTTGAAGATGTATCTTGAAGAGTTACTATGTAGAGATCAGAACCACGAGAACCTGTAAGAAGGTCATTCCCATCGTAGTCTCTAACATAGCAAGTAGTTTTCCGAAAATCCACTTCCAAATCCGCATCACAAAATTGACCAACCAAGAATAAATCGTAATTCAGTCCCTCGACGTAATAAACCCGTTTTATAGTGATATTCCCTTGAACCAAGTCTCCATATCCGAGTATCGGTGCAAACTGATCATTTCCAAACCGTACCGTACCCAGAAACTTCTCCACGAAGTTAATTAGAAGCTTGAGATTGCCCGTCATGTGCTTTGTGCACCTAGAGTCCATTATGAAGAGAATGATCTCGACGAGCTGCATAAGCATTAGAAGACAATGTAGTGTTTGACAAATGGGAGCCCTTGATAGAAGTGGGTTCCAAAATATTAGTGGACATAGATTCAAAAGGCAAACTAACATTCATAGACCCAATTAGAATAGTGGTTGTCTTAGGTACCCATTTGTATCCAGGTGGTGTAAATCTTGAGTACCCCTGTTTACATGTCCTACTCATGTTCTCATAAAGCTTCTTTAACATTTTTTGTTTACGTAGAGTAGTCGATTCTAACGCACTTAGCTTCTTAAGTGGTTGAGCACTGGATTGGTTCAAAGTTCTTGTGGGTTTTCTAGTACTAGTGGGCACAAGAATAGGCTTCCTAGTTCTAGCAGTCATGCCATTATGATTAAAAGCACAAGCATCATGATTGAAAGTACGAACACATTTTCCACATTTAGCACAAACAAATTCAACATTCGAAGTCTTTACATTCAAACTGTCATTACATGCAGTTACAGACGTTTTATTCTTAGAAAACTTAAAATTCATACAGTGATCTTCTACTTCCTTCTTCTTCCCTTGACTATTGTTAGGCATGACTCTATCTTTAATTCTAGTGCTCTTAAGTTGTGGTCCGCTAACGCTAGTAGTGGGAGTTACTCCTGTAGAAGAAGACACACGTTGATTAGTTTTCCTAGTATTCTGAGGTAACCGCGATGTTCCAGTTTGAGTGGACCTAGTGTTCATCTTATACATTCCAGGTGCTATCACATTTGTGCTCTTATCAGTTCCTAACTTAGGCAAAGTTTGTGGGGGTTTGCCCAAAATAGATGATTTAGGGTATTTAACTGCATTCGGTTGACGAACAGCGGATGGTTTACCCAAATCAGACTTTCCTTTCAGTTTTGCAATGAGCTTTTGTAACTCACTGATTGCCATGTCTCTTTCTTGTAGTTGAGCTTTCAAATCATTTATTTCAAAATCTTTTTCATTTAAAATACGAAACGAAGATGCTGCCATTTCGGGACATTTTTTATGATTATTAGATTGATCATCACTTTGTGAAGCAAGTTCAAGGGTGTGAAAAATTTTCTCAAGATTAAAAAATCTTTTCTCAAGTTCTTTGTATGACTCAACCTTTTGTGAAAGCTCAACCTTAAGATTTTGACATTTATCAACTACTATAACGCTCAGATGGTCTGTACGATAATATTCTCGGGAAAGTCGATCAATTTTGTTAGAAAGATGGGTTTCTTGTGTCTTTAATTTAGTTTGAAGAAAATCAACTTCATCTTCAAGAGATTTGACATATCTTAAATCAGTTGTTATTTCCTCAGTGAGAGCATTATAAAACTTTTCCACAGTTTTTGAAAGATCATCGATGGTTGGGACAATACATTGTTGAATGACGACTTCTACTTGTGGGTGAGGTTTAATATTCCAAACAGTATCTCTAAAAACTTTTTCATAATCGACAATACCTTTGTATAAATTTAGAACCCCTTGTTTTATAAACTCAAATTGCTGAACACTTTTACATTTTTCATCCCATTTACGTTTTTCATCCAAAATTTGCTTTTCTAACAAAATTGACTGTTTTTAAGACCCCGTTTTGAAGAACTTTTCGTTTCCGTGTGATTATACGCTGGTGGAATATTTGGAAAATACTCTTGTTCAATTGAAAGCTCTCTTTGAGGGACAAAGTTAATGACATGTTTCTCATTCCATGCGGTATAAGTATAATCATAGGGTGTGACAAAATCAAGTAGGTTGGATTGACGTTCAGCGTCACAACGAAGGATTTCTTCGGAGTCAGGGGAAAGCATAAGGGCAAGATTATCATTATAGAAACCGATATCATAAAGACCAGGCTTGATTGTTTGAACGTTCTTGAGATAGTTAGGCTTAACAAAACTCGTTTTTATGTTTCTATTGAGCATATTCATAGCTTGAATAGACTGACCCGTTTTGTAAACAATGTTGTTTAACGTGTCGACTCTCTTTTCCAAAGCAAGAATTTTTTCAATATCCTTTTCTTCACGAGTTTTATAAAGCTCAGTTTGTTCTTTGTTAACCGACTCTAACTCAGTAATTTGGAGTTTATGTAGCAGCAGTTGTTCTTCAAGTTCCGATATCTTTTGTTTTGACATATGAATTTCGTGTGTTACTTAAGAACAATATTGTTCGTTGAGGACCTAACGTTCATACACCAAAGCATTAGCTATTGAAACTCGTCGATCAGCTTCTTTTACATAATCACTCTTTAAGCCTGTCTATCTCCCCGGCTAAGGATGTGTTTGCTTGATTCAAACGTTTATTAGCCTCTTTGTTTTCCTCAATTTCATGTTTTAAGGAATCAATTATAGATGCAAGCAAATCACGGTCCTCATCCGAGTCAGTATCCTGAGCAGCATTACCGTCATCATTACACATATGATGTGAATCCGTAGAGATATTGTTATCCTCCGTCTCCATTACATATGTGTCATTGATGCTTTCGGGTTGCTCAGGATGTCGTCGTTCATTAGCAAACACATTATAGTTATCATATGTTGGTACCTTTTCAATTGGCTCAGTATCAAAGATAGGTCCAGGAGTATCAGCAGTCTCTGGAAGCACTTCTTGAATCTTCGCCATGTACACATAATGCGCCTCTAGCTCTTGATCATCGGCTTCATCATTAATGTCATCACGCCAGTTAACTTCATCTGCTGTTAATGGAATTCATGCTTCTTCTTTCTTACACAACAACATCTTTTCCTTGTGATATCCCGAATCCTTAACCCGTTTTGGCTTCTTGCATTCTCTAGCCATGAGCCCAAATCCCTTGCAATTGAAGCATTGAATCCCAGTCTTCTGCACAACCGGAGTGCCTACAGTATCTCTAGCCCCAACTTGATTCGGCATCCTCTGATTATCATACCTAGCCTCACGATCGTACCTAGGTGCATGATCAACTTCCTTATATCGAGCATTGGATGATGATCTGAGGTTGTTGTTGGTAGGTTTGTAGATCTTCTTATAAGTTGTGGTGAGTAAAGACATGAGTTCTTCAATCTTCTTGTCCCTTGAAGTTTGTTCATCATCACTGTCTCCATCTGACTCGGTGTGATACTTTGGAGGTGGAGTGGGGACAATTGCTTTTGCCTTTTTAGCAGTAACTGGAGGTTTGGTGGATGAGAATGACTTTGAGGAATGAGTAGGTGGTTGTTGACGGTGTACGGGTTTTGTTGAAGTAGCAGCCACAAAAGCAATAGCGTTAGCAGACCGTTCTACCTTTTCAGCCCTTAGTTCATTCACTTCATTCTGATGTTGTTTTAGGATATCATAAAGTTTGTGATAGGAGATGGTCTTGATATCTTCCCTTTGTTTAACCAAAGTCACAAACCTTTGCCATTCCGGTTTGAGTTGAAGTAGAAACTGAACATTGGCATGATGATTGGAGATGGTGCACTGATTTCTAACAAGCTCATTCATCATTATGTAGAATCTCGAGTAATATGAGTCAATGGATTCACCATCTTCGGATGTGAATTTTCCAAATTCCCAAAGTAAATTAGTCTCGAGATCTTAAACGTTGATTGACTCACCTTACTTCAATCGATGAATTGCATTCCACATTTCCATAGCATTAGGACATGCATCAACCGTGGAATAGATATCGTTATCAATCCCAGTGAGTATGTAGTTCACAACATCAGCTTCAGCTTGGAGGAGTTTCTTTTTCTCAGCAGAACATGTATCGAAATTCTCCATGGCTCGTGTAGTTGATGAAGTACCATCCTCTGCTTGTGTGGTAATGGGTCTGAATTCAAAAACTGGAGGTGGATTATCAAGGCAGTGACGAAGAGCAGTTCGGTTCTCTTTTCTATCGAGAAATCTGAGAAAGCGAGATCTCCATTGAACATAGCAACCGGCAGTGAGCACAGGTGGATTTCCATTGCCACCTAGTTCCAAACGAATTTGATTTGCAGTCGCATTGCTGATATTGTTGTTAGACATTGTTGATGATTGTGAATGGATTAGGATCTTAGTGAATGTGTTGTGATGAGGTGTGGTTGATGTTGTTGAGAAAAAATGTTGAAAAATTTCACTTTTTCGGAAAAATGAGTATCTTCGGAATAAGAGGTTTTTTGGAATAATGACTTTTTCGGAATAATGAGGTTTTCAGGGAAATGTGTTTTTCGGAATAAATGATTTTTCGGAATAATTTTCGGAAAACACCCTTCTTCGGAAAAATATTCGGAAAACGCCCTTCTGCGGAATAATTTTCGGAAAACACCCTTTTTCGGAAAAATCTTCGGAAAACGCCATTCTTCGAAAAAATCTTCGGAAAGCACACTTCTTCGGAATAATCTTCGGAAAACGCCCTTCTTCGGAAAAATCTTCGGAAAGCACACTTCTTCGGAAAAATCTTCGGAAAACACACTTCTTCGGAAAAATCTTCGGAAAACGCACTTTTTCGGAATAAAGGTTTTTCAGAGAAAAACCACTTTTTCGGAATAATTTTCGGAAAACACAACTTTTTCAAAAAAATAAACCCTTTTCCGAAAAATTTCTTCGGAATAAAACCACAATTTCGGAGAAATAAAACCCTTTTCCAAAATTTCTAAATGTTGATCGATATCTCTTTTTTCTCGGAACAAACTTGCAAAAAACGTAACTTTATGCCAAAGATTGATCCAAATACCCAAAAACATTTGTGTTTTTAGCCAAACTAACAATACCAAATCTCTACCACAACTATGTAGATGATTTATATCATAAAAAAACACAAAAAAAATGGATCAAGGATTATGGATCAAATGCCTCACAAAATCATTAAGAACGCAACCACGAATCTTCAATCACCTATCCACTATAGGCTCTTGATACCAAATGTTAATCCCACTTTAATCCATAACACAATATTAGATGATATTTAAGAGAGATAAATAGATAAAGGTGGAGAGAGAAAATAAGAGAGATTATGGAAGGTTAAACATCATTAGAGAGAGAAAGTGATTATTAACCAACACCCTCTTCCACACATGGAAGAGGGTATATATATGCCACAGCCTTAAGGCCTTAGTGGGCTTGTTCATGGGCCGGGCTTGGCTTTGCTTGGGCTTACGCCCCTAACTTAGACAATATTAGCTTAAAGTCCAAGCCCGGTTTTCCCGACTAACCTATTACAATACATGACCAATAACGACTAAGATGACCTATTACATTCTTGTTCGACTATATAAAATATAGGGCTAACACGAACTTTCGTAGCAAACCATCTTTCATAGAAATAAACTTTCGGATGTAGTGAGAATGTCACTTTTGTGAGATTTAATGAAAGTGATATTAACAAAAGTGAAAGAGGAAGTTGTTGACTTTCGTAACAAATTAGACATCTACTTTCGGAACAAATATCAACAGTTACTTTCGGAACAAAATTTGACTTTGGAACTTGTTAAAAACCCTGTTACAAAAGTTTTAACTTTCGGAATATTTTGAAAACCCTCTTACGAAAATTCAAAAATTGGTAAGACGACACATGCTGAAAGACGGGTCTAACTCACTGTTAATCGTAAAATACCCTGAAAATCACCCAAATAACCAACAAGTTTGTGATTTTGACCAAATCAATTAACCTAAATCACTACTACAACTATGTAGACGATTTGGCTATAATTTTAAACCACAAAAACGCAAATTTTTCTTCAAGATTTGAGCTTTATTAAATCAAAACCCAACAAAATCAATCAAAACAAACACAAGAACAAATCAATCAATCATGGCTCTTGATACCAATTGTAGGTCCACGTTTTCTTATGATTGTATAAGTGTTGTTATGATCTAAAGAGAGGGAGAGAGATGAAGAACTAGAAAGAGAAAGTTAGAGAGAGAGAGGAGAGGATTAGAGAGAGAAAGATTGATTAATGAAAATATGTGAAACAACTAATGACCAATCCCTCCTAACATGCTAGGAGGGGGTATATATAGCCCACCCTACATGTGGGCTTGATGGACTATACTGTTACATATTGGATCACGAGCCCAATCTACATATATATTGTTGGAGTGACCGATCCTTTCTAAATACATAAAAACGTATTTCCAACAATCTCCCCCTAAGGGAGGTCACTCCAATCCTAAATAGTCTATAGCTCGTGATCAATGCTAACAATGATGTGACCGAGACTTTCTTTGGAAAACGTATTTCTAACAATCTCCCCCTAAGGGAGGTTTCTTTCCAACAAATCAATCAACCATGGCTCTGATACCAATTGTATGTCCACGTTTTCCTATGATTGTACAAGTGTTGTTAGGATCTAAATAGTGGGAGAGAGATGAAGAACTAGAGAGAGAAAGTTAGAGAGAGAAAGGAGAGGATTAGAGAAAGAAAGATGTATTAAGTGAAAATGTGAGAAAACAACTAAGGACCAACCCCTCCTAACATGCTAGGAGGGGGTATATATAGCCCACCCTACATGTGGGCTTGATGGACTATATTGTTACATATTGGATCACGAGCCCGATCTACATATATATTGTTGGAGTGACCGATCCTTTCTAAATATGTAAAAACGTATTTCCAACATTCTTCATCAGTGTCCTCTTTAGATGATGGCTTAGGTGATGGTGATAGTGCTCTTGGATCTTTGTCTCGTGATCTTGTGGGAGCTGAATACTTAGATAAAGTGGAGTATCTTGGTGAAGAGGATGTAGTGGAGTATCTTGGTGAGGAGGATGTAGTGGAGTATGACTTTGGAGCACGGGAGCGATGATCTTTGACTTGTTGAGTGGTAGACACCAAAGCAAGTGGATTAGCAGTCTTTGCTATCCTTTCAGCTCGAAGTTCATTCGCCTTATTATGAAATTGTTCCAAAATTTCAAAGAGCGTGTGATAGTTGACCCCGTCTAACTTACTCTGTTGTTTCACCAAAGTTACAAACCGTGTCCGGTCTGGTTGAAGTTGCTGTAGAAATTGCACCTTGACTTGCATGGTGGAGACTTGCAAATTGTTCCTTGTCACGTCATTCATCATCTTGTAGAACCTTGAGTAATATGAATCAATTAATTCCCCATCCAATGAATTAAACTTGCCAAAGTTCCAAAACAAGTTAGTTTTGACGTTTTGCTTGTTAAGTGATTCACCTTGTTGCAAGCGTTCAATAGCAAACCACATTTCTTTTGCAGTAGAGCACACATCAACCGTTGAATAAATATCATCCCCAATCCCACTGAGAATCAAATATATTGCTTCTTTCTCTGCATCAATTCAAGCACGTTTCTCTTTCGAAGTGTTCTCATATGTTTCCTCAATTGTTTGCTCATCGGAACCGGTCGTCGAGTAGGCTGCTGGAATTGCAGGAATGGTTATTGTAGTGAGAGTATAGGGTCCTTCTTTGATGCAACATCGAAGAACATCACCATTGGGTTTAGTGTCAAGATATCGAAGAAATCGTGATTGCCATTGTGCATATCGACCAGTCACAAGGATTGGTGGTCTCTCTTTGTTACCCGCCACCATGATGTTGTTGTTTGTCACACGATACTCTTGAGTAGAATCCATTTCGAGAAACTTTATATTGTTGAAGTGAAAACGGATCTTAAGTAGATGTTTTGTGATTGTTGTTATCGAAGAAAAAATGTTAAAATCCCCTAAAAAGTGTCTCCACAAGTAACCAAAAATTCGAAGGCGAAAAATCACACGATTTGTTAAAAAATTTCACTTTTGTAAAAAAATTTCTATTTTCGGAATATTGGTATATATTCGGATAAATTCATTTTCTCGGATCAATGAACTATTTTCGGATAAATTTTCTTTTTCGGAATAATTCACTTTTTTGGATAAATGTAGTTTTCGGAAAAAATGATGTTTTCACAATACTCAGTTTTTTCGGATAAATGTCATGAATTCGGATAAGGTGCTTTTCGGATAAATGATGTGAATTCGGAATAATGTAGTATCTTCGGATAAATGGAAGGCTTTTCGGAAAAATGAAGTTTCGGATAATGAAGGTTTTCGGGAAAGGAAATTACCTTCGGATAAGTTGTATGTGAGATCTTCGGATAAAACCAACCAAAACACCCGCTTTTTGGAATCTTAAACCCTTTTTTGAAATCACTGTTTCGGAATAACAAAACCCTTTTTCGAAGATATCTTTTGGCGGACAAAATTTACTGTTCTTCGTACCGAGCCCCAAAAACAATCCAAACACCCCAAAAACTTGCAATTTTAACCACAAAAACTTAACCAAATCCTTACCAAATCTATGTAAGTGATTTATATCAAGATTTAGAGCCCAAAAACACTAAAAAAAATTAATTCGAGATGATTTTGATGATAATTCAACTAAACTAAACAATAAACCAACCAACCAATCACAATTCTACCCCGTGGCGATTGATACTAAATGTTGTTCCCATATTTTATCACTTCACCATGGTTGATTTTATGAATTAAAGAAGAAAGAAAGAAGATTTCTAGAGAGAGAAAGTAGTGAGAGAAAGTAGAGAGAGAGGAGATTAACTAGGAGAAATTAGATTAGAGAAAAATGATAACTTGCCACCCTCCTAACATGCTAGGAGGATGCTTATATAGTCCACCCACATGCGGGCTTTCTTTTGGACTATATTGTTTTGGGTCGGGCTTGAATAAATGCTTAGTACCTTGAAAGAGTCCTTTTAAGCTAACCATCAAGCCCGTAATGTCACGACTATTTTAACTAACTATTACAACGTTCTAATAAATATGACAATATAAACCTATGACCGAACATTCTTGTTTGACTCAATATAAACCTTGGTCATTGTTAATGAATTTTCAAGGTATACATGGGTTTTCTTTCTCAAAAGAAAAAGTGATGCGGCAGATGCCATCATGTCTTTCATTCGACAGATTGAAAACATGAATGAAGTTAGAGTAAAAGCTCTAAGACGTGATAATGGGACTGAATTCAAGAATCATCAGCTTGAAGCTTTTTGTGATGAAAAATGAATATCACAAAACTTCTCTTCAGCTGGTACTCCAGAACAAAATGGAGTAGCTGAAAGAATAAACAGGACATTGATTGAAGCAACTAGAACTATGCTAAATGGTGCAGCTTTACCTAAGCAATTTTGGGGGGAAGCTGTTCACACTGCCTGTTATACTCAAAATATATCAATCATTATTAAGAGAAATGGAAAAACTTCTTATGAAGTTTTTAGAAAAAGAGCACCTGATATCATCTATTTTCATGTATTTGGGTGCCCTGTGTTCATTTATAACTACAGGGATCACCTTAGCAAGTTCAATGAAAAAGCTGATGATGGTTTCTTCTTAGGGTACTCTCCAACAGCCAAATCATTTCGAGTATTCAACACAAGAAGACAGGAAATGGAAGAAACCTTTCATGTCACCTTTAATGAAGATGATGACGTAATACAAAGAACAGGGACAAAAGTTGATGAAATTGATTTCAATGAGAACAGGTCTTTCCCAGTAGATGAATTCTCTGAACCAAGACCTTTCTTTCATCCTCATATCCACACATACACACTTACTCCATATGTCTTTGCTTTCGATCCGCTGTTAACTCTCAACATTGACATTCATTCTGATTAAGTTCAAATTGAAGAAGAAAATCAGCTTTCCAACAGCCCTTGCTCCACCACAGCTAAAGATTACTCACATGTTACTCACAATCAAGAAGATTCTCCTGTTATTTGTGACTCATCACCTGTTGCAGAAGTTGACGATGATACAGTCACAAAGGTTGTGTTTGAAGAGAGTCCCCCTGTACAACAGAATGAAGTTCAAGTTGTGCTCTCATCTCCCATACCTGTACTTTTCAGTGAAACTCCAGCTCCTCAAAGTAAATGGTCAAGAGATCAGCACATTCTTCTTATCAATATCATAGGTGAACCAAATGTTGGAGTTACAACTAGATAAAGAATTCATGACTCAGAATCAGCCTCAACCAATGAATGTTGCTTGCTGAGTTCCTATCACAAATTGAACCAAAGCGTGTAGCTGAGGCCTTGGTTGAAGAAGGCTGGGTAACTGCTATGTAAGAAGAAATCAATCAATTTAAAAGTAACAAGGTATGGACTCTAGTGCCAGTACCACTTGGTAAGAATATCACAGGCACTAGATGGATCTATAGGAATAAAATAGATGAGATTGGGAACATCATAAGGAACAAGGCAAGATTGGTTGCACAAGGGTATGCACAGACAGAAGGGATAGATTTTGATGAAACGTTTACTCTTGTTGCAAGACTTGAGGCAATCAGAATCTTCCTAGCATATGCTGCATATATGAATTTCATTGTGTACCAAATAGATGTTAAAAGTGCCTTCCTCGATGGAAAATTGGCTGAGGAAGTTTATGTAAGACATCCAGAAGGATTCGAGAATAGCCAGTTTCCAAATCATATGTACATGCTACACAAAGCCATGTATGGGCTGAAACAAGCACCAAGAGCATGGTATGAAACGATGTCTACTTTTTTAACAGAGAATACATTTGTCATAGGTTCTATTGATAAAACACTTTTTACCTTCAAGGATAAGAGTGATTTTATTATTGTAGAGATTTATGTAGATGATATCATATTTGGGTCAACAAATGTTAATCTTAGTAAACGTTTTGCTAAACTAATGACCAAGAAATATGAGATGTGTATGATGGGTGAATTAAATTACTTTTTGAGTTTTGAAATTAAACAATGTCCTAAAGGAATTTCTATTTTTCAAGAAAAGTATGTTAAAAAAAGTACTTAAAAATATGACTTGGCTGATTATGCATCAATGAAATGCCCCATGCTTCCACCCAATAACTTGGGTCCTGATGAGTCAGGAGTCTCTGTTAATGAGACTATATATAGAGGCATGATTGGGTCACTCATGTATCTTACAGCCAATCTTCCTGATATCCAGTTCTCCACATGCCTTTGTGCAAGGTACCAAGCTAACCCAAAAGAATCCCATCTAGTGGTTGTCAAGAAAATTTTTAGGTACCTCAAAGGAACTTCTTTTTTAGGATTGTGGTATCCAGAAGAATCAGGCTTTGATCTCAAGGCATACTCAGATCCAGACTATGCTGGATGCTACCTTGACAAAAAAAGCACATATAGAAACTGTTAAATTCTTGGAGGAAAACTAGTTGGTTGGAGTGCAAAGAAACAAACCTCTGTGGCAATGTCATTAGCTGAAGCTGAATATGTTACGGCTGCAAGTTGTCGTGCACAAGTACTTTGGATGAAGAGTCATTT
Organism: Glebionis coronaria; assembly: GCA_025667525.1. Lineage (NCBI taxonomy): Eukaryota > Viridiplantae > Streptophyta > Magnoliopsida > Asterales > Asteraceae > Glebionis > Glebionis coronaria. The sequence continues at coordinate 2,514,286 of JANFOE010000249.1, read as the reverse complement.
GGCTAATTATGAGATCCTCTATGACAAAGTACCAATATTTTGTGACAACACAAGTGCAGTTGCTATCTCCAACAACCCTGTGCTTCAATCTCGAACCAAACACATTGATATCAGGTATCACTTTATCAGGGATCATATTTTAAAAGGAGATATTGAGCTGCATTTTGTTCCCACTGAGCTGCAACTAGCTGTCCTTTTTACCAAGCCTTTGGTTGAACCTTCATTCAACAGGCTAGTTGCTGAGTTGGGTATGCTTAACATCTCCAAGCATGTGGCTGATAATTAATGTGCTATTTAATGACGTATGAGTAAATATTAAATGTTTTTTCACATGTAACTAGGTAGTAACAATCAAAGTAAATGCTAAAAACATTCTACATATTTAATTAGTACTTTCATCAATAACGAGGAGGCAAACAATTTTTGAAAGGTCAAGGGACCCACACATGATCGGTCTTTTTCCCACTACACATTTAATGCGAGTGAATAACTGTTTTCAAAATTTGAATATAAATATCTTTCCAAGATTTTGTCACCAACACACTTTCATCATTATTTACAATTATCTCTCACTCTAAACATCTCTCTAAAACCCAATCAACATCTTCGTCATCTTAACCATTGCATCAATGGCGTTCCCAATACCAAAGGCTTCTAATGTTTCATTTGAGATCAACGAAAGCATTTTGGCTTCTAACAACTCAATAGGATGGCTCAAAGCTCCTAATGACTCATACCTAGATCTGGTAAATTTCATGAAGAATTGTGACGTTAGGGAAGCATTTACCAGATCTCCCTCCGTTTTCTACCAAGAATACCTCTGGGAATTCTCGTATTCAGTTGAAGTTCTTGATAACAACACCAACTCCTTTCACCTTTCATGCAACGAACATCCCTTTGCCTTTTCTTCTGTTGATTTCTCATCTCTGGCTTGGCTTAAACATGGAGAAGACTGTATCAAGTCTGTTGATAAAAAGGCTGTTAAGGATGCACTTGCCACTCTTACCCTGTTTCTGACACTCACCCAACTCTTACACCATCTGAGGTTGTTCACAAATCCCCATTGAAGATAAATTACTTTTCTTACATGTGGAGGGTGCTATTCTCACATATTGTCAAGTCCTTGGGAGGAATGTGAGTTTCATAGGATCAGATGTCATTCAACCACCAGGAAATTGCATATAGGCTGATCTGGGGTGCTGATGTAGATGTAGGAAGTATTCTTTTCTCAAACCTTGTGGAGAAGCTGAAGGGAACTCACCAATCAAGGAAAAGAACATATGCTACACTCGATGTCTTTCTCTCATCTTCGAAATTCTTCTTGTTGATCGTTATGACAATCCTGAGCTCACAGCCATGAAGCCGTACCATCTCACTGGGGTTGTCTACAAGGTGATTGGGCCTAATGATGTACCAATGACTGCCTACATGAAGAATGTAGCTGCAAGAAAACCAACTGATAAGTCTGTGAACCCTTACTCTGTGAAGGTGAATACAACTAGTGTGTCTGGTAAGTCATCATCTTTGACCTTTGAGAAACACACTAAGATGTCCAAAGCAACAACTGACCAACAGCCAAAGAAGAAGCCAAACCCCACTTCCTCCAAAACCCAAGCTGTTAGAAAGGTCAGGGCAACGAAGAAGGATACCCTCTCCACACCCTTTTCCAAAGACTTATGTGGACACAGAGACTTCAGCTAAACTCAACCAAGAGTCTAGTGTCTCTAATTCATCAGAGACAACAGGAAACCAACCTAACTCCGATGATATCTGATAAGTGTGAAAACACTCATCAATTATGATCCAAAAACCACTTAAAACACAGTCAGATACATTATATTTAACTTTAAAATATCAGAATTACGCGTGTATTTGTGTTTTATGTGTTTTCAGGTAAAAAGATGCATTTTGGAGCAAACCCACATTTTCAAGGGATTTATATGATAAAAGACAAAGAAAAAGACAAAACCAAGCTTGGAAGGACTAATATTGCCAAGATCATGAAGATATAAGGGCCTTTGTTGAAGATTTCACAAGCTTAAGAACTAAAGATGGCATTTTTCCAAAATTTACCATCAAATTGTCAAAAGGAATGGAAGTGAAGGATTAAATAGAAAAAAAGGAAGAAAGTTTATCTATCTCATTATTTTCGGTCAAAGTGAGCTGCCAAGTCATAAACGTCTCCTTCTTTATCAAATAAAGAGAGAGAAAAAAATATCAGAAGTTTCAGTCGTTCATACCTTATATCCACCAAGAACCTGCAAATTCAATTCAAGAAGGATACAAGAGGTTTCAAACGAAGACTAAAACAGCAAAAGTGATCACCTTTTTATCCTCTACATGATGACATCAATTAATTTGATCAAGAGTGAAGAACGAAGAAACGCCCAATTTTGGGTTTAGCTTGAAGAACCCTAATCTTCGTATTTTACACGTGGCAATTAGGGATTGGAAGGAAAACGTCATCAGCACTTCATCTATTTCATCTCAGTCGTCTATAAATACCAAGAAGACACCTTCACTTTAATCGGTTAGCATTAGGTGTAGATTACACCTAGTTAATTAGTTAGATAGGATTAGTTAGTTAGGTTAAACTTTTGTAACAAATTTAGTTTTGTTTTCTTTTCATCTTAACCATTTGTAACCGATTTTCTTGTTTCTCCATTAATGAAAACTTCAGCTTTTTCATTTCTTTCTTTCTCAATGTTCTTATAGCTTTCATTATGAGCTTTTAAAGAAGCTTATGTGATGCGTTTTTTATTTTCATTTTTCCTCCTTAATTTCTATGAATCTGTTACTGTGCAAATATCTCTCATGAGTCCATGAATATGTTTTAAATTTGCTTTAGAAGTCCATTATTTTTTATTCTGCAAGTTTAAATGGTAAAAGTTTAGTGTGAAATGAATTTCGGTTAGAACACTTAGTCGAAAATTGGTTATGTTTGTGTTATACAGTTGGAACCTTTTCTCCATTAATGTTCTTTCAAGATTAACTAAGTCTTCTTTTGTCTTCAAGTTATAGCATATACTGTTCATAATAGATTGAATTTCAGACATCAATAAGTCATTTAATGAACAAAGTTGAAGTCTCTCGGTTCATTTTACTTCGATACAATCTTAGTTTTGGTGATTTAGTAAGTTAACTAACTAGCTCATTCAAGGATTCAGAAAGTAACCTGTTATAGTTTGTTATTCAGGATTTGATAATAATTCAGGATCTGTTATGCAAGTAATCTAGTTTGCTTCTTTAAAGATAATCCTGTTAAGCTGTAAATTAGACAGCATATATGTGTTTCTTGTTGTGATTTGACTTTGCAGGAGTCTGGATTTGATGTTATGGTGATAGCAGGATGAGTTTCGATTCCAGTTTCTAGGTGTAGCTTCGTTTTCGGTACCAGTTACAAGTAAGTTCAGCGCTTACTTCACATCAAAGGACTTAGCCTTCGGAAAAAAGGTTAAGCTCATTTTCATTTTGCAAAACTCAGTAGTTGTAATGATAGTGTAGAACTTTTCGGAAATGTTTGATTTGTTCATTATATTCAGTTTGGTATCAGCTTGTCATTGAGATTTTAGTTTCATGTGATTTGATTTCAGTATCTGCATAATTGTTATAGGTAGTGTTTGGATAGAGGATTTTGGAGTTGAATTTAGTTCTGGTCCTACGATTTGAATAGATATGTTGATGTGTGTTGATAGGAGATATTAATGAAAATTATAGAAGCTTAAAAATTAGCAGACTGTATGCTTTAAATTCTATTTGCATTAGGTTTGGTAGATTACACGTTATAGCCTTCATTCTATGTACCAGTGTTACACTCACAGTCCATTCGTTAGGCCCATTAGCTGTATTAGTTGCATGTTGTATTCGTTATAGTCTGTTTGAATAGGTTTGGATTCGTTAGGCCCATTAGCTGCATGTTGGGCTTTAGTTAGTTAATGTTGGGCTTAATCACGTTTTGATTTACTGATGGTTTCACTAAGTGTAAAATAGACGTTTGTTTTATAGATGTTTGTAGGTTGATAAATTTTATAAAGTTGTAATTTTGTCTTTGGAATTTTAGTGTTAATACTTTGTATCATTTTTAATATTTTTGTATTTTGAATTTTATATTTGTAGAATAAGTTTTCATTTTAAATGTTCTTTTATAATTCGTGCATTTTAATGTGGTATTTGCAATTTGTTGTACATTAGTACGTATATGTAGGTAATTTAGATATTATTTTCATTTTTTTACATGCATTGTGCCAATTAGACATAGTTACCAATCAACCTTTTATCACCAAAAACAATTAAGTCAAACTGAAAAGTTAAATCAATTCGATATGACCGAGAGACAACGAACTACAATAAAAACGAAATATTAAATGGCGTCGCTGCCGGTTCTTTTCGTGAAGATTAACGATTTTGAGTGAGACGTATTGGATTTTGGGATCCGTTCACTTTGTGAACGTTATTTTTACGTATTATAAATCAAAAACATAAAAAATCAAAAAGATAAAAACATAAAAAAATAAAAAAAAAAACCACAAAATCAATTTTTTTCCTAAAGAATTGAACCAAAAAAATTAAAAAATCCAAAATTTAATCTTTTACCTAAAAGATTACAACAAAAAATATTGTATATATCATTTTTCATCGTTTTTACGTACATATAGTATTTTCTTAAAAAATCAAACAAATACAAACATATTTTTGATATATTATTATATGTAATAGCTCGTAGTTTAGTTATTTATCTTTATTTAACAAACAAGACCAAGCCTAGCCTACGACATGTGTAGGCCGGCCCAAATGTAAGCCCAAGCCCATGAAAAGGGCTTGGGTATATAAACCCTCTCCTTTGATGGAGAAGGTAGTGGTTTTTCATATTTTACACATAGTTCTCATTAGTTTCTCTCTCTAGAATTGTGTGAAATCCACCATCTTTCTATCTCTTTCTCTCTCTAAAACATAAGCAAGATTTACATATCTTACAAATGGTATCAGATCCATGGGATGATTGTATTGTTTCTTTGGTTAAAAACGCAAAATTTTTGGGTGTTTGGATCAATTTTTGGCTTAAAATATCGAATTTAGTGTGTTTTGTCCGAGAAAAGTGGAAAAAATAGTATATTGTTTGTACTATTGCGACAGCTCCCATCGCAATATCTAGGGTTTTAACATTGTGATCCATATTGCGACTGGTATTGCGATTGGATTTCATCTTGAGACATTGCGATCCGTATTGCGATTCACATTGCGATAGGATTGTTTTTGTGATATTGCGACAGGGTATTGCGACAGGGTATTGCGACAGGGTATTGTGACAGGGTATTGCGACATGGGTATTGCGACAGGGTATTGCGACAGTATTGCGATTGGAGTATTACGATTGGAAGTATTACGATAGGATTTATTGCGATTGGACTCATTGCGATACAACATTGCGACAGCATTCCTTTTAGTCATTGCGACAGCATTCCTTTTAGGCATTGCGATTGGACTCGTGTGCAATTTCATCTTGGAATTTTTGGTTTATCGAGAACATATTTTAGGGGATTTTAACATTATTTCTCGACTTCTACACACAACAACAAACACATTTACTTTCTATCATTGATCGATCAACGTTTGTAAATCTTCACTTATTGAAATGGAGTACACATCTCTTACGGATAAGTCCATCCTCTCGGGTACGGATAATCGTCCACCAATGTTGGTGAAGACTATGTATGAGGAATGGGCTTCACGAATGGAACTTTATATGTTGAACAAGGAGAATGGACATCTTATTTGGGCATCGGTGCTCAATGGACCATTGGTATATGGTACTGTGACGGAAGGTGTTGTTACTCGTCCTCGCACAACGGGTGAACTAACTGGAGATGCTAAGATACAAGACAAGTGTGATAAACAAGCTACTAATATCATTCTCCAAGCCCTTCCTCCAGATGTCTACAAACTCGTCAGCAAACATAAAGTTGCCAAAGAGTTATGGGACAGAATTCGTGTTCTCATGCAAGGCACCTCGTTAACTAAAAAAGAACGAGAGTGTAAGCTTTATGATACTTTTGATAAGTTTGCCTATGTGCTAGGGGAGACTCTCAATGATTACTATCTGAGATTTACCCTATTGTTGAATGAGCTTAATATCTATGGCATGGCAATTCCTACCTTTCAATTGAACACCAAGTATTTGAACACTCTTCCTTTAGAATGGAAAAAATACGTGACGGATGTTAAATTGGCTAAGGACTTGCATAACACCAATGTGGATCAACTTCAAGCTTTTCTTCAATAACACGAATGCCATGTGATCGAGGCTCGGTTGTCTACACCTCAAGTTCATGATCCACTTGCCATGTATGCTTCTCAACAAAACATGGCTTATACTTATCAGCAACCATCATACTTGTAGCAGCCACCATCACACACCTATCAGCAACCACATCAACCATCTTATCAACAACTAATTATGCCACAGCAAGCATTTCAACAAAGTGTTCATCAACAATCTTTTCCACAGCAACCACCATATCAGACATCACCATCACAAGCCAACACTTCTCTAATGGGCTATACTCCTCAGCAAGGATATTTTCCAATAGAAGCACAACCAGCACAAGCTTTCTACTCTAATGAACTTCCACCAATCCAAGCACCGGTCTTTACTCTAAACGATACGCCAGCTGATGTACTAAACCATCTCACTGCCTACTTGTCAAAACTTGTTGCAACTAGAGGATTTCCACCAACAAACAATCAGCTCCGCACCTCTTCAAATCCTCGACAACAAGCTACTGTTCAAGATGGTCAAGTAACAGTGCAACCTATTCAGGGAAGGCAAAATTCATATGGACCTCCTACAAGGACTGTGAATGCTCAAGCTGTGAATTCTCAAGCTAATGGAAATGGAAGCCCTATTGGTCCTCAAAAGGTTGTGACTTGCTACAATTGCCGAGGACAAGGTCATATGGCTAGGCAATGCACTCAGCCGAAAAGGAGAAGGGATGACGCATGGTTTCGTGAGAAAATGTATTTACTTGATGCTCAGTCTAAGGGAAAGATTTTGGATTCAGAGGAATTAGCATTTCTTGCAGACCCAGGGGCAGCAGATACTGAAGGCATTGCAGTCGTTTCCACCTTTAATGCAGCTTATCAAGCAGATGATCTTGATGCATATGATTGGGATTGTGATGACATTCACTCTGCCCAAGCTGCTCTCGTTGCTAATCTCTCTCACTACAGTTCTGATGTCGTCAGTGAGGTACGCACCACAACCAATCTTGGTAATGATGATAACCAACATCAAGTTAGGCATGAAAATGAAAACCTCGAACAGCATTCAGGAACTAGTAACTCAAATGATGTGGTACCCAATCCTACACATTTGAGTGAACCTCAACCAAATGCTACGACGGGTATGGAATCTTATGCTCAACATGATTTGGTCATGGTGCCTAAACATATTATTGATCAAATGCATATGGCCCTCAGACAATCCGTAGATACGAATTCCACCCTAACTGCTGAGCTTGCGTTGCATAAAGAAAAGGTCAAAACTTTTGAAATGATCCCTCAAGCAGAGAAAATAACATGTTCTGAATTTGACCAATTTCGTTTTGAAAAGATTGAACACTTGAAAGAAATAGAATCATTAAAAGCTAATCTTTCCAATGAATTAAAAGCAAAAGAGTCGGTTGTCAATGATTTTCAGAAACTTAAAATGGATTTCGAAACTCTCGAGTTTAAAAAGTTAGAATCGGAAATTAATGCTACCAAACTTCTTAAATTCAAAGAACAACGGCTTTTAAAACAATACGCTTCCACAGAAAAGGTTCATCTTTTAATTAAATCATTTAAAGAACTCTAACTTAAGCGTCTTCAAGATTTACCACCTAATCTCGGTTATGCAAAACAAGCTCAGGAATATATTCCTGGTCTTTATGATATGACCATAATTGGCAAATCGAAAGAAGCACCTTTTGTTCGTAGTATTGAGGAGACACAGTCACTTGCGGAAGAAACTCATTCTAAAATGCTTTCAAAATTCCATACGATTGATTATGATAAGAATAATAAAGATCAACTTTCCAAAAAGACACGAATTCGCTTACAAAAGGAATTAGTTGAACTAACAATTCTTGTGCCCCCAAGTTTGTCAAATGAAAACCTTCCTAGTACGTCTTCTACATTTGTCAAAACGGATTTAACGAAGTTACTTACACCGGTAAGTAAGGCGTCCTTTAACTTAAACGCGGTACACCAACACTTAGCTGATTTTGACAAGGTGATTTTAGAACGTACGACGGCCACGGCCATAACGGATGGTGAATGGAACTTTGAGCACACTAGAGCTGCGTTCCGAGATGAAATTATTCCGTTTGTAAAGAATGTTAAAGCTTTTCTTAGTAATCTTGACCAAGATTTGCATTTGGAAATCGAAGAAGTTAAACGTGTTTTCAATAAAATGGATGATGCTTATGAAAACAGTTTACTTGAAATAGAACGGGTTTCACACCAAAATGATCAACTTCTGAAGCAAGTGATGTCTCATGATATAGTTTCTGTCTGTGTGAATAAAAGTGTTGATAATGATTCTATTGTGCATAATCTGTGGATAATGTGGTAGATAGTACTTGTCACGAATCTGACGCTGAATTTTTAAAGCTTCAAGATTCATATTCTTCGCTTTCAAAACGTTTTGATGAGATTCAAACACATTGTATTTCGCTTGAATGCAAGCAACAATTTATTCAAGAAATCTTTGAAACGTCTTTCGAAGGTGTTAATATCGATGATGCAAACTTTGAAAAGAATTTTCGATTGAATTTACAATTAAAACAGCGTCAGCCAAGTGACAAAGTTGCTACATCTTTGCCGATAGACATAGAGAAATCTAAGGAGCTTAACTGTGTGAACGTACTTGAGGCTGCTAAGAATTTTAAACTTGATCTAGATAATCGAGTTTCCAAGATTTTTTCCAAAGTTGATAACTTAAAACAGAAAGATACACGACTCTTCGATTCAGTAAAGCCCGCATGTGTTAATACAACTGCACAGAATCAATCATTGATTGAACAATTGAATCGAAAGTCGGTGGAAATATCTAATTTGAGGGAACAAATTTGTGATAAAAATTTGGTCTTGGCTGAGTTAAAGGAAACACTTCGTACTCTAAAAGGTAAGAATGTTGTGGATAACGCAGCCACTGTCTCAGCATCGTCCTTTAGTGCAATCAAAAGGAACCTTATAGCCGTCACACCATTTAATAAGGGCCCTAGGACTAAACCATCTCAAACTTTGATCACTAAAGATAAGGCGGAATCAAAACCAGCTTCTAATATTCCTGTGTTGCCTTCTACAGGAGTAAGCCCCACTACTAAGGCTCAAAGATCTAAGCTTAAAAGAAACAAGAAGAATGATAGGATCTTACCCCCATCTAGTAGTCAAGAGAAGAAGAAAGTAGAAGCCCATCCTAGAAATGTTATTTCTGTTTTGAATAAAAAGAATCATGTAGCTAAACCTAAAGGCTCTTCGGTTGTGCAGCGTTCTAAGCCTACTCTGAATTCTAATTTGAAATGTTGGAATTGCAATGAATGTATGTTTTCTAGTCGTCATGATTCTTGCCTTATTGACCATGTGAATGAGATGTATGCCCGGAAAAATGGATTAGAATGGAAACCGACTGGGAAAGTGTTAACCCAAGTTGGTTGGTTGTGACGCCCCACTGGTAGAACTTTCACTATAGTAGGAAATATGTGCCCTTTAACTAGGATCACTCCCACTAAAGCGAAGAAAGTGTGCCCTTTAACTAGGAGTACCAAGGCTACCAAAACACAAGCGTGTCCTTTAACTAGGAACACCGACACTACTGTAGGAACCAAGTACCCTTTAAATAGGTCTACTCCCACTGTAGTGCCCGCGAATAATCCAAAACCTAAGAAAGTTGGAACAGTAAAACCTGTTAGTGCTAAAACTCACATTAGAAAACGCAGTAAATCTAAGGGTCACAAACATGTTAGCAATTCTGATAATATTTTATCTGTATCTGCTAACACTCCAGAACCAATAGTTTCTATAAAACCCAGTATAGTCGTATCTTTAATTCGGGGACGAATTATTATTTTTAGAGGGGAAGAATTGTAAAACCCGTATTTAAAAATCAGAAACTGTATAAGTATTAATTATTAGATAGAGATATGAACGCATATTTTAAAACGTTAACAGTAGTTACGCAACCTCAGTTTTATTAATTTTACAAGATAATAAGTATTCAGAAAATAATTACTAAGTTTCAGTAAACACTTTGTATGTATTATTTAGCTACAGAAAAGAGTCTTACGTTTCAGAAAAATAAATACGCGAGCACGTGTACGCTTCTTTAAGATATTAATACAAACAAATAAGGAGAGAGTTCAAGGGCCATTTTAGACAAAAATAAAACATGTAGATTTGGGCTCAAGGCCCAAGAGCCTTGTTTTGGCCGTGTATACAAATCAAAGAAGGACGGAAGATTGTTTTTTTTTTCTAAGCCGACACAAACTTTCCAAAAACCCTAATCTAAAAATACAGCCGCCTCCTTCTCCTACTTGCTTCCTTGCTGCCATCGATCACCACCAAGAAGGGAGAAAGAATCGCGGCTTTTATTCCCAGAAAACTAAGGAGGATTCGTGTTTCATATTTAAACCCTAAAACGAAGCATAAAGGTATATACCCGAATTCTTTTTTTTCTTTTCTTTTAATCCGATTCTTGGATTTTGAAACATGTTAAACGAACATTATGGGGTGGGTTTGTATGTCGGGACGTTGTTGTGTTGTTTGGCACACGAACCGAGAGTCAAAAGACTCTCGGTGATGGTTATTACACTAGCCGCCACCCAAATTAGGGTTTGGTTTGGTTTGTTCTAGCAGGGGTAACCCCACGAGCGAGCAGTGGGAAAACCAGTGAGCAAGTAGGGGGAAAACCACTGGCTGCGGCCAGTGGTAATTCCGTTCTACCAGGGGAAACCCACGGCTGGCCTCTAGCCTGCCGGTGGGAATTTTAAACAGACAGGGGGAACTCAAAACTGCCAGGAGGAACTGGCAGTTAAGAGTATGTTTGGCAGTGGGTTTAACAGATTTAAGGGGGCGTTTGGCTACCAGTTTTAAAAAGACATTAAGGGGGTTGTTTGGCTCGGCTTATTTTAATACATAACACGAGTTTTCCATTTTAAATTAATAAGACACGGGTTCGGTTTTCGATGCGTTTTAATAAGAGAATACAAGAGTACTTGTTATTATTCTATGGGAGTATTTTACTTTACATTACTTATTAATTTTACAAGGTAAATAAAATTTAATAAAACCCGACTTATTATTACGAGTGCATTATATCTTTGTTTAATTAAATCACATTATATTTAATTAAATGCCGTTAACCTATAGTTTATTTAAATGACATGAAATAATTTATAAACTATACATTATATCATGATGACTTAGAATATGAATCAGTAAACACTTAAGCTTATTTATTATCCTATTTAGCCAGCTTATAACTATTTAGGTAAACTTTCTATCTTTAGAAACTATTTAATCAAGGCAGCTAATCTATTTGGTGACTTTCTATTTTTTTGGAAACTTTCTATTTTAGGAAACCTGCTATTTTTGGTAAGTTACTTAATATTGTTCAGTAAGCATAATAATACATGAAATACCTGAGATACTTAATCAGATTTATCAGAATAGAAGATAAACACAGATTAAAGCTTAAAACAGTAATCAGACGACTTATTTTCCGTCCATTACTTATGTAGTATCCATGAAGTCAGAGTCGATCGTTCAGCTTTCATTCTTGTTTCATTACTGGACACGAGGTACGGATTTTTCCGTCCTTTCTGTAAGGACTTCCTTTCTACGCATGATTAGGATTTCCCATCTTCAGCCAAATGTTTTTCCCCAGTATATGTTTAAATTTATCAGTAATCATGTTATAACGAAATAGAATTGCCTGAGCATTATATACAAGCACGACCAGTTTATGTACTAGCTACGGAGGTACCGTAACCATGGCACTAGAGGCACCGGTGTCGTGACTCACATGCAGGAGAGTGATATCCTGCATCGTCCCACTCATGTTCAGTTTGGCCATTTTTATATGTATGTTTTAGTGGGGCGTATGGATGCATCCTAGGCTTATATGTGTTACAAGTTATCAGGGTGAATGTGGTGTGTGCTCTACATCCTTCACATTGGAGCTGATCCCTCCACCCAGCACAGTTATTTAGAGGTCACCCCTCTACAGCATGACGAGGTCACCCCTCCAGTTATTCATGCACGGTTGTTACAGCACGTGACCTATATAAGCTCTGGCAAATAAAATACAGTAAATGCACGTTTTCAGAATTAATAGTTATATTTCAGTATCAGTATATATGAACCAGGTTGCTCAGATTTTATGCAGAGTTCTACCACATGTTACATTTCAGTCTTACAGCTTCAGTATTTATCATCTACTTCATTTCAGTAATTCCTTATCATGCTTCATATCCGTTCACTGAGCGTTATGCTCAGCCGTAGTTCTTTCATGTTCTAACGGCAGGTACACCAGGACGCTTTTGGGATTCTAAGAGCATGTGCATTTGAATGGAAGCTATCCAGACTTTTTACTTTATGCATTCTTTCATTATCTTGCCTTTTTGGACATTGTTTAGTCCTTTCATTCAGTATTTTATTTTTCATGTTTTGGGCTTATGTTCGGATTGCCGATGTTTGATTCCGGTATTTCCGTTATGGTCAGTTAATGTTTTAGGACAATTACCTTATGCTTTGATGACACGCCATAAATACACGTAACGGGCCACTTCAAGTGGGGTGTTACAGTTTCCAATGCATTGTCAACTGTTGTAGTTGAAAACAGGTGGTCCAAATTGTTCTCTGGTATTTGGACTCTGGTTGCTCCAAGCATATGATCGTAGATCGCTCTCAGCTTAGAAATTTCGTCAGCAAGTTTCTTGGTACGGTTCGATTTGGAAATGATCATATTGCAAAGATAATGGGTTATGGTGAATATCATATTGGGAATGTTATTATTTCAAGAGTGTATTATGTGGAAGGTCTCGGTCACAACTTATTTTCTGTGGGACAATTTTGTGATGCAAACCTAGAAGTTGCTTTTCGAGAGCATACTTGCTTCATACGTAATTTGGAAGGGGTTGATTTATTGAAAGGTACTTGAGGGAATAATTTGTATACTTTGTCTCTACAAGACATGATGGCCGCTTCTCCCATATGTCTTCTCTCCAAAGCATCGAAGACTAAGTCATGGTTATGGCATCGACGGTTATCTCATCTTAACTTTGACGCTATTAATCATTTGGCGAAAAACGAACTTGTTCGTGGTCTTCCTAAACTTTCATTTCACAAGGATCATTTGTGTTCCGCGTGTACAATGGGGAAAAGCACTAAGAAATCATACAAACCCAAGACGGAAGACACCAACCAAGAGAAACTTTATCTGTTGCATATGGATCTTTGTGGGCCAATGCGTGTTGAAAGTCTTAGTGGCAAAAAGTACATCCTCGTAATTGTCGATGATTACTCTCGGTTTACATGGGTGAAATTTCTTACAACAAAAAATGAGGCACCTAAATGCATCATCGGATTTCTCAAGATGATTCAAGAGCGTCTCAACACTATTGTCCGACGCATTCGTACAGATAATGGAATCGAATTTGTGAATCAAATCTTGCGTGATTATTATGAAGAAGTTGGCATATCTCATGAAACATCCGTTGCACGCACTCCACAACAAAATGGTATCTTTGAAAGGCGAAATCGCACACTTATGGCAGATGCTCGAACGATGTTAATTTACGCAAAGTCTCCATTGTTTTTATGGGCAGAAGTAGTATCTACAGCAGTGTACACCGAAAACCGGTCACTAATTCGTAAACGCCATGGTAAAACACCTTATGAGCTTCTCCATGGAAAAGCACCAGATATATCATATCTTTATGTATTTGGTTCTCTTTGCTATCCAAATAATGATGGTGACAATTTGGGAAAACTTCAACCAAAGGCTGATATTGGTATTTTCATTGGTTATGCACCCGCAAAGAAGGCATACCGAATCTACAATCGTAAGTCTCGTAAGATCCTCGAAACTATGAATGTTGATTTTGATGAGCTGATAGCAATGGCTTCTGAGCAAAGCAGCTCTGAACCCGTACTTCATGAAATGGGACGTAGTAACATTAGTTTTGGTCTTGTCCCAAACAACCCCACTTTATCATCATTTATACCACCTACTAGGAATGAATGGGATACGTTGTTTCAACCGTTCTTTGATGAATTCTTTACTCCTCCAAGTATTGTTATTCTAGAACCTGAGGTAATAGCTCCGGTAACCGAAGTTGTCGCTCCAGCAACCGAAGCACAATCTGATACGTCTGCACCTACAATTGGTCAAGATATACCATCAACTAGTAATTCTCAACCAACACCCGAATCAACTACCCATATCATGCCTATTGATGATGAAGAGGATGATGATGATCACGATTTGGAATTCGCTCAAATGCGTGAACTTCCATTCTTTGGTGTACCTATTCCTGACCCTAATCAAGTCGGGTCATCCACCTCAGAGGAAGCTACTTCTACGGTCTACTCCAATCCACGGATTCGTGTACATAACAGTAAGTGGACAAAGGATCATCCTATAGATTCTATTATTGGTGACCCTAATCGTCCAGTATCCATACGAAGTCAGCTACAAGAAAATGCAATGTTTTGTCATTTTGATGCTTTTCTCACTGAAGTTGAACCTAAGACATGGCAAGAAGCTTTTACTCAATCCTGTTAGATAGAAGCTATGCAAGAAGAACTTAATGAATTTATATGTCTTGAAGTATGGGAACTTGTCCCATGCCCGGATCAAGTGCAATTACTCACTCTGAAATGGGTTTACAAGGTGAAACTCGATGAGTTAGGTGGCATATTGAAGAACAAAGCTCTACTAGTAGCTCGTGGATACAAGCAATTATTGGGCATCGACTTTATGGAATCCTTTGCACCTGTTGCCCGTTTGGAAGCTATTAGACTATTCCTCGCTTATGCAGCTCACAAGAATATGATCGTCTATCAACTGGATGTAAAGACGGCATTTCTTAATGGTGAAATCAAGGAAGAGGTCTATGTTCAACAGCCGGATGGTTTTGTGAATCCTAAATATCCTAATCATGTGTACAAGCTTAAGAAAGGCTCTCTATGGGTTGAAGCAAGCTTCACGCGCATGGTATGATCTATTGTCATAATTCCTCATTACGCAAGGCTTCGCTAAAGGCAAGGTGGATCCCACGCTGTTCATTCAGAAACGAGGTAAAGATATGATTATGGTACAAATATATGTTGATGATATTATAATTGCAGCCTCGACCCAAACCTTATCCGACGAGTTTGGGAAACTCATTTCTTCCAAGTTTAAGATGTCAATGATGGACAAGGTATCATTCTTCTTAGGTCTTCAGATATCTCAGAGTCCCAGAGGCATCTTTATCAATCAATCCAAGTATGCCCTTGAATCGCTAAAGAAATATAAGATGGAATCTTGCGACCCCGTGGATACTCCAATGGTGGAACGAACTAAGCTTGATGCAGATCCACATGGAGTTGTCGTTGATCCGACACTTTACCGTGGAATGATCGGTACTCTTCTGTATATCACAGCTAGTCGACCTGATCTTTAGTTTGCTATATGTATGTGTGCTCGGTATCAAACTCGACCTACTGAGTTACACTTGGCTACTGTGAAACGGATCTTTCGATATCTTAAAAGAACTATTAAAGGGGGACTTTGGTATTCAAAGGACTCTTCGATTGCACTTATGTCATATGTAGATGCGGATCACGCGGGTTGTCAAGATACAAGGCGTAGCACGAGTGGAACTTTGCAACTACTAGGAGATCGACTAATCAGTTGGGCATCGAAAAGGCAGAAAAGCGCTGCAATTTCTAGTACGGAAGCAGAATACATAGCTATGTCCGGTTGCTATGCTCAAATTCTTTGGATGAGATCGCAATTAACCGACTATGGTCTAGGTTTCAACAAAATTCCGATGTACTGTGACAACAAGAGTGCAATCGCCTTATGCTGAAACAATGTTCAATTCTCCCGGTCGAAGCATATTGACATTCGCTACCACTTCATCAAGGAGCAAGTGGAAAATGGAGTGATCGAGCTTTACTTTGTCCGATCTGAGTATCAATTGGTGGATATTTTCACGAAGGCTTTAGATCGCGCTCGAATGGAATTTTTGGCCGACAAGCTAGGAATGAGAACTTTCTCGCCTGAGACTCTAAAGGAACTGGCAGATGAAGCGAAAGAATAGTGGTGGTAAACTATTCTCCGTATCCTTGGTGATCATTCGTATAAATTGTTTATATTTTTATCCACAAAAGCAAAATAGAAAAATATAAAACCATATAAAAACCATAAAAATTGAAAAATCTAGAAAAATCCAAAAATATTTTTTACTTTCTTTTTCAAAGGGATGTCTTTTGGTACGATAATATTTACGGCCTTAAAAATGTTGGTTAATATCGACACGGCGCCATAAATAGAGTTCGTACAAAAGTTGTAAATATTTCATAAAACATGCCCTTATGGCTTGTAGTTATTTCTGACTGCAACCCGGTTTCACATTAAAGTCAAGTATTTCTTTTGAAAGCTTTGGCTCATAACGGGAATTAATTTTCTCGGGCAAGGTTTACTTTAAAACCTTGTAAGGGATCAAGTTTACTTTATAACTTGGTCTAACACAAATCTATGTACGTTTCAGTGCATTTATTTGTTAAAACAAGAGAAGTCTTGTTTTTTATGAAGCTATCATCTCTACAACCATAGCAATCTACAATTGGTATCTACATACTCGACGATGCGACTACTCAAACGACGACTACAGCTCTTTCAATAGAACACGGGTCAACAATTGAGGGGGAGCAATTGTCAAGCATTCAGAATCTTCGATGCCGAACGTGCCAAGCTCACTAACTGGTGTCAAGACAACAATACCAATCGTACACGTGGTGTCAAGAGATGACTTCAGACGTGATGAGGCGACCAACATATGCTGACAAGAACCATTTGATATTATCATATGATGTTCTCATCTATCAGGTCCAACCTTGTCAATTTTTTTCTAATATGGTGAATATGTGATCATGTTACAAATCGGTATCATACCTCATACATTTGGTATCATGAAGATAAAAAGGACTTGCATTTTTCTTCCCAAAACTGTTGTTAAAACTTCATTAAATCAATTGATATTAAAAACATCAATTGGGTTAATTTTTTTAATATGGGGGAGAAAATGTGATTTAATATGGGATATTATCACAAATGGTTTGACTTAATGTGTTGGCTCATCCCGACATGTGCGAAATGTTTTCGAATATCGTGGCATATGTTAAGGGGGAGCAAAATGGATTTGCATATCAAAAATGGACTTCATGGTAATTTATACTTACCCAAAACCCATTTATTTCACGACGATGAAGATTGTGGTGACATAAGGATGGTAGGATAGGTTAAGTCCAATGATTCTTCTTAAACAGGAGGAATCTTCCCAAGGACATTCTATAGCTAGAAATAGTAGTCCTTAGGAAAGATGGAGAAAGATTGTGAACGTAGCTGAATGCCGACCAAGTACTTAAGTTAGCACTGGAACAATCACAATAAGGTGCTAGTTATGACGTATTGGTAAGCATTGAAGGGGTTGAAGAATGAAAAAGAATTGTAAAGATAAAGGGTCTAAAGAAAGAAGCCCTCCTTACAACCTTAGGCAGAAACCGGGTCAATACATATGCTATTGAGATCATTTTTAATGATTCTTGATATTGAAGATAGACATCATGGACCCAGTGATGCAATGCACAACCCATCCCAGCTAACTCAGATATCTCTTAAAAGATATTTGTTTTAATCACACGGAGACAACGCATTATCTATTGATTTATTCACTCCGAATAAATTGGTATTAAAAAGGTGGCACTCCTCTCCAGCCTCCGATCACTAAAATCCAAAGTGCACGATCGATTCTAGAGCCATTTGAGATCATCAAATATCTCATTAGGACACACTTTCATAATTCCTTGCTTATTCACACACTGTGACAAGTAAGAAAGATCTTAAGAGTCCTACACAAAATCTTCATGATCTTGCCTGAACATCCGAGTAATACGAAAGTATTTACAATGAAGATGGAAATCCTTCTTGAGCGAATATCAAAAAGCTCATGGTAGGTGACTTGTGCGATTCTTTATGAACCAAACTTGTGATAACTGGAAAGCAACAGTGGTTTAAATCTTAACTGAATTTAAACACGTTCCAAGCCTCTACGCAATATCTTAGTGATCTTGCCAGAACACTCAGAGTGATACCTTAGTGTTCACAGTGATGAGTGGAAATCCTTCTAGTGTTAACCTCAAACAGCACTTGGTAGGTAACTTGCAAGATTCGATATGAATCAAGCTCGTAACAACTGGAAAGCAACGATGGTGCGATTCTTTAATGAATCAAACTTGATCCAGGAATCAGAATTGACGGCTTCAATCATGCGTATAATTTTATCCAAATGATTCACTCTTTACGTTCGCAGTCAGCTTTGGACGGTCGAGTAAAGAGAACGGGTTTACCCGCGAAATCTTGTCAAGGAGATCTTTAATTAAATCTACATGCCACAAGTACGATATTTTATATCGTCCAACGGTCTTCACCGACCGGAGGTAAAATGCTACCGAATTAGAATGAAATGTTCAAAGCTATTTCGTTCGTGTCTACTTATGTTGCGGCATTTGAAGACGGTGGCGTTGCAGAATCCGAGAAGAAGTCGTCCCCGCATGCTTATACTTTATGTACTTAATACCTCATCTAATTCAAGAAAGCCTAAAAGTTAAGTCTTCCACTGTATCGAACTCTGAAGCTTTCAAGAATTACGAAGGTATAAGTATGTGGGACATGGTGTCACGAAGAGGCGAAGATCACAAGTGATGGATACATGAGATCAAGGCAAGAGATTAATTCTCAAGATTGATATCAAAGATCACATCAGCATGTTCACCAGAAAAGAAAAAGAAAAAGAAAGACGAAGACTACGAGCTCAAGACAAGCATAGTATGCTAGGTTTATCTCATTATTGAAACTTGGGTAATGCCCTTGTTTGGAGTGACCTCCCTTAAGGGGAGATTGTTGGAAATACAATTTACGTATTAAGAAGGATCGGTCACTCAATTAATAGTCCATGTAATAGCTCGTAGTTTAGTTATTTATCTTTATTTAACAAACAAGACCAAGTGAAATTGTGTATAATGCAGTTCGTTTTTCTCAGTTCTTGTTAATTGAAAGTCCTAACAATATCGGGTTTTTAACTGTTTTTGGTTGTTAATCTTTTTTGGATATTCTATTTGCTAATTCAAACAATGACTTGCAAAATTGAAAAATATTACCTACTTATATGTAAAACATCGTGCAAATACCAAGTTTTTATTCAAGTAAAACTCAAAATGTAAATTTTAAAACTAAAAGGACTGAAAATGTAAATTCTATGAAAATCAAATGCTTAAAATGTAAAGTCTAACAAGTTTAAGGACTGAAAATGTAAAACAGTTAACCAAAAGGATCAAATATGTAAACTATGTAACAAACTAACCAAATTGTAACAAATCCCAAAAATACCAACTTAATTTTAACAACTTTTCAAACTTAAAGGACTTGTTTTCTGAAAACCCTAAAAATGTGCAAGTTTAGCCAAAAATTAAAACCTTTTAGTACTCTAGGGACTGAAATGCAATTATGAAAACTTTTTAAGCCAAAACAGGTTTAAGGAACAAATAAGCTCGTTTGAGCTTATTTCTCAACCAAAACTAACCAAACCAATTGCAAAATGCTCATAATTCAAAATAAGCTAGACCTGTAAGAAGATTTTGGCTGAAAGTGTCTAAAAAGAAAATAAGCACTTCAGAATAAGCACAAAATAAGCTCTAGGAAAATCTGGACATGCACAACTGGATTTTTGTACTAAAACTGATTAATGAGCTTAAATGATGAACGGGAAATCAAATCTTATCAAAATTCATCAAGAAATAAGCCTGGAAATTGAATTAAGCTGAAAATGGCTTATGTTGACCAAGCGTTGACCAAGAATTTTTTCAAAAAGCTGAATTTCTCAAAAATCAACCAACAACATCTACTAAGTGAAATTGTGAAATAAAATTGCCAGGTTTGTGAAAAGAATTGTGAGATATGAAAAAGTTGTTTACAAGTTACAAAAACATCACTTTGCTCAAGTGTTCAGATTATAGCTTATTACTACTAGCTTAATGAATACTGTATCAAATGCTTTTGGATTATGAAAGTTCATATATTGACCTACAATTGAGAACAGGTTTGGTTAAATTTCATCAAGTATCAAGTAAATGCTAAGCAGTTGAAATTGACAACTTTTCTAAATGAAAATGACTGAAATATGGACCCAAACTTTTTATTGCCAATTGCCTGTTTAACCTAAGTCTTGACTTGAAAATGGTACAAAACTACTTTTTATCACTTTGTTACTGAAAATGAACACTAACTTGCCAAAAACCAACACTTTGAAAATAAAAAAAAAATCAGTTAAAGCCAAACACTCCTTTAACTGACCTAAATGAAATTTTGCAAAGACTTTTTAAGCACAAGTTTGAGCTGAGTAAAAACCTTTATCAAACCAAACTTTATGGTTAAAAAGAGATATGTGAAGCCTACTTGCAAGTAATAAAGACAACTAGAACTCAAATAGGAAGTAGGTCTAAAACTGACTGAAATAAGCTAACTACTAAGACACAAACCAAATCAACAAGCAGTTAAGCAACACCAAAGCTACAAACTAACCAGAATCAGATCAAAACTAAGCTAAACAGATTTTATCATGCATTCACAAAGATTTAAGCTAAGAAATGGAGCATGCATTTGACAATTTGAGTGGAACCAAAACAAGAAGCATTTGAACCTTGTGAAGAAACCATTGAGCAGTAGAGGAGTGTTGTACTCTCTATTCTAGTGCTAACCACCACCTTAACACTAGATTCATTTATCTACTATCAACAAAACAGCTACAAGTCAACTAGGATCATCAAATGGCTTGAATTCATCACTTGTGCTATGGATTTGAACTGAAATCAACAAACAGCTACTATCTTCACTCCAAAGTCAGTTATGATCAATGAATGATCATAACAAACTCAATGCAGCAACACAAGTATCAATGGAAGCAGGAATGAACAGTAAAGATGATGAGAATATTTGGCGGGAAAAATTGAGTTTGAATTTTATTAACGGAAATCTGTTACAAAGAGGTTGAAAAGGTAACTAACTATCTAACTAACTCAAGAGTGTGTCAAACTCTTGAGTAGTTTAGCTAAAAAGGGAAATGTTGAGAGAAAAATGTAAATGTGTGTGTTTTTCACACTTCCAACTACTCATTACAAATGAAGACCTAGCAGACTATTTATATACTTGAGAAGGAGGTTTGTTAGGGTTGGTGACGTGTTGGGACCAATCCCAGGTCTCCACGTGGCATAATTCTGCTAAGTTGATTTTCCAGGTATGAACATGAATTGGGGCTTCTTGATTGAGTTGATTTCTTGTTAATTGATGATGACCAATTGATTCGTCTCTCAAAAATAAGCAACTTTGATGTTTATAACTTTCCATGAAATCCACTCTAGCTCAAAAACGATCCTGGGAATTTTTGCTCGTTTGAAGATGACACGTGTCAAGCTCTGAATGGCTGAAACTAGTGCACACGGATTGCACTGTTGGGATACTCTCATTTAATGAGGCGGCTGCTAGTGGGTAATTAATGCCCATATGTGGATATCCTGGTCCTCATTTTGCTTGCTTTTCATTGGTTAAAAATGTAGCACATGGATTGAACTTATATCAACTTTCCAAAAATGGTAGAAAACACCCCTTGACTTTGGCAGATTGCATCTTTGAGCTTCTAACTTCATTTCTTTGGCATTTTTAGTCCTTCAACTTTCATTCTTGAACAAAATTGGTCCTTTGACTGAGTTGACTTGAGAGTTGACCTTGTTTGACTATGATCTTGACTTTTTACAATATTTACACTTTGGTCCTTCATCTTTGGCGGTTTGTCAAGATAGGTCCTTGCACTTCAAAGTCTTGTCACTTTTGATCCTTCTTTGTCTTTTTCATCAAATTAAGCTTGATTATTCCTTGTTTGCTTGAAAATTCATCCTTTTACCTACACAAGTGTACACAAACACAAACATACCACATAACACTGTTTTTGCAAGATAAATTGGTATTTTGCTTCATGTTTTAGGGTTATTTGTTGATAAATTGATATGAGTTTTAGCTCATATCAAATCTCCTACACTTGAACATTGTCATGTCCTCATGCAATTCTATATATTTTAAAGCACAAATTTACATTCTCCTCATTATTAACCCACCTTGGCCATATGGAATGTATCTACACTACTCTAAACTACATGATGCATGATTTTTAACTTTTAACAATGCAACAAAATACAATGCTATCTATATCTTTTTGGTTTTTCTAGAAATGGTTTTGATGGAAATAACTCATAAAGAATTCAATGACTTTGATTAGGGCTTGGGTACCATGGACATTTATCACCCTCAAGTTTCACTTTCCCCATACCAAGCTTAAAAATGGGATCATTGCATTCACAAGTAAAAAGTGCATCAACTTATTCATGACAATTAAATGTGGAACCGGTTATTATTTGAGCAAATTGCTTGAGAGCAAATTTGTC
The DNA here is from genome assembly GCA_025667525.1 of Glebionis coronaria. Classification (NCBI taxonomy): domain Eukaryota; kingdom Viridiplantae; phylum Streptophyta; class Magnoliopsida; order Asterales; family Asteraceae; genus Glebionis; species Glebionis coronaria. The sequence continues at coordinate 2,491,486 of JANFOE010000249.1, read as the reverse complement.
ATTATTCAAGTGTGAAATATAAGAAGTGTAAAATCCAAAAATAAGGAAGCACGGTTTTAATCCCAAGTAATCCTCTCATCCATTACTTGAAAAACCGCTCACAATTAATACAAGTCCGTTTCAAGAGTAATAAGTCATTCGCCTTATGTGTAAAATCCTCATGTCATGCTTTCATAAGTAGCTACACACTCGCTATGGAAAGAAAAATAAAACTCACGCAATAATTTACATCTGCCATCTTTTTGAGACTTTGGATCTTCAACCCCGCAACCCGTCAAGGTAATATTGGATTGGAGCAATCTATTGAATCCCCGCAACCCGTCAAGGTAATATTGGAACTCAATAGTCACTATAATTAACACCACACTGCCCCTCTTGGGAGTCTTGTATTATTTTTCTCTTTCTTTTCTTTTTCTTTTTCTTTTTTCTAGCCACTCATTTTTTGTAAGCCGCTCTTATTTTTCTTTATTCCTCACTAAGAAATTTGAAAAGAATAAAAGGAAAAACACCCGCTAAGTATTGAGCATGACATAAGTCTAGTACACATAAAACGTTCTAACTTAGAATCTTCAGACGTACTTATATCAACCATGAATGATTAGACAAAAATGCATAAGAGATTACAAACCAATTAAAACCGTTCTTGATTATTTATTAACAATTATATACATGCGAAGAAAATAGAGGTAAAGAAGAGAAAGGTTTAGCCACAAGTAATTATCATGAAGTTTATCTAGCCCTTTTACACTTGCTTCAACTCTATCATTTCCCATTCTCCACAAATTTAAAGTCTCAAAGAATGAGATTGGTGGATGCTTAGCCTAATAGACCAATGAAGGACTACATGGTTAAGGATACTAGCTAGAGAGTGCTAAGATAAGCAAACTCGGGTTGAGTCAAAATATCCATGGTGGGCCTAATATGTCAAAGAAATCTAAATTTGTTAAACCATGTTTTTATTATATTTTTTTTTCCTTTTTATATATTTTGATGCAAAATAAGAGAAGAAATATATACAATGCAAATGTGTTATGCAAATGAAAAATGATTGATGCAAAAATTATGTATGCATATTTTTGGTGGCCAAAGTAGATCAAAAATTTGAAAAATGTTAAAAATCCAATTTTCCATGTTATCATGCAAGACAATGACAAGTTCTAGGTAAGGTCACTTCGATAGAAGACCCCCCTACACTTAAGCTAAACATTTTCCTCAATGTTTAAGAGCATGGAAGTATATAGACTTCCCCTACACTTATGACAATGAATAGACTTTGCTTAACCCAAGTTAAGGAAAGGACAACTATTAGTGAAATCATGTTTAAGCACAAGGTGTCAATGAAACATCACTATAGTAACGAAGTGAACCGGATACAAGGGCCTCCTCTATAAGCTCCAAAGCATGAAATGAGTGAGCAACCCTACAAACAATCATGAAGACAAAAGAAGGTCTCCCCTACACTTATCTCCAAGTCTATACCTTTATGTCTAACCTACAACACTCTAAACCTAGTTATACGATGCATGAGTTAATGAGTCTCTAGCTCGACTCGTCCCACACTTAAAAGTGTCTAAAACCTATCATGGAGAAAAAAAAAAATTTGCCCCTTTTAAGAACAATCTCCATGATGAGGTAAAACAAGTTGTCATTTATCAAATCTCCATAAATATCCCCCAGGATCAAATATATAATTACCATCCCACTTATAACACAATTCAACAACTAGCTTCCCAAGCAATGGTGAAAAGAGTAAGGTGTTGTTCTCCAAAATGGTTTCCCATATGTTCTTCCCAAGGTGATAGTGTAAAGCTCTCAAATCTTTCACAAGGTTTCCTTTTGTTGCATCAGGCGGATACTGAGATGGTTTAGCAAGCTCTATGCCAGGATCAAAAATCCGTTCCTTGATGGGAAAACAACAAGTGTTGGTTGCCTTAGAAGATTCTCCTTTGTAAATCACATTGTGAGAGAAAGGTTGTGAAAGCATGGGTAACAACAAGCTCTTGGAAGGAACCATCATGACTTGTTTTCCTTTATCACTTTGAAAGGTTGAAGTGGGCAAGGAAAAAGGTAAAGGATCTTCATTCAATAGAGATTCTAAATAGAGTATGTCCCCCTCCTCATCAAGATAACCAAGAGTGTACTCAAAAGATATATCCGCCTCTAAAAACTCATCAATCTCATCAATGATAGAATCCTCCTCATCACCATAAACATCATAAATTGGACTCTCAAAGATTGGTGATCCCTCAAAACCAAAGGAAGTATGATCATCAACAAATGGAGAGTCACAAGTAGAAAGCTCATCATCACTATAGTCATCATATGTTGGTGAATCACAAAGAAAAGAGTCTCCATCACTAAAGTCCTCATGAAGATGATTATCATTGTGGAAAAGTGGAGTGTCATATGGGGTTTCACTAAGGTTTAGCTCTTGATGTTCATGACAATCCAAAAATGAAGTAATAGAAGCAATGGTCTCAATATGAGGTAAATCATAATCTCCACTTGAACAAGCTTCATAAAAGTACTCATCACAAACTTCATCAAGAAGATCATCTTGTGTTTCCTCCTCATGCACAACATCAATATGTTTTACCGCTTCGGGCTCATTAGACTTTTTAGACAATTTCCCCATGTTAAACACAACTCTCTCATCCCCTACCCGCATTGTAAGTTCTTCTTCCGCCACATCGATTAAAGTACGACCCGTTCTCAAAAATGGCCTACCAACAATCAAAGGCACTCTAGGATCCATATCATAATCAACCACCACAAAATCCGCGGGAAATGTAAATCTATCAACCCCCACAAAAACATCCTCCGCAATTCCCACCGGATAAGCTATAGTACGGTTAGCCAACTCAAGAGTCATCTTAGTAGGAGTGAGCTCGGGAAGTGAAAGTTTCTTCCAAACCGATAATGGCATGAGGTTTATGCTTGCTCCTAAATCCGCTAAAGCCATACAATTTTCCACCCCCGGAAAATTGCAAGGAATCAAAAACCTCCCCGGATCTCCAAGCTTAGTAGGCAACTTCTTAAGCAAAACCGCGGAGCAATTTTCATTCAAGGAAGCATTAGGCAAATCCACCAATCTTTCCTTGTTAGAAAGCAAGTCCTTAATCATCTTAGCAAACTTAGGCATATTGGCTAAGGCTTCCGCAAAGGATATATTGATGTTAAGTTGCTTGAACATCCTCAAAAAGTTATAAACTTGGATATCATCCTTGTTCTTAAGATTTTCTTTTCTCAATCTTGAGGGATAAGGAAGACTTGGTTTTGGTTGTGGTTGAGTGGTTGATGAAGGATTTTCCTTATTGAGTGCTTCATGAGTAGGTGTTGAAGTTAGAGAAATGGGAGCATTTTGAGGTGATGAAGTAGAGGTAGAAGGCTTGTCACAAGTAGGAGCACAAGTGGGTTGAACAATAGTAGGTTTAGGAGGTGAAGGATCCTTTGTTGACTTTCCACTTCTTGTTCTAATAGCATTGACATTTGCCCTTGGATTAGTTTGTGTGTTGGAAGGTAAAGCCCCTTGTGGTCTTTGATTATAGATAATTTGGTTTTGAAGAAGAGCAAATTTCTTGTTATTCTCCTCTTGATTATCTTTCAATTGTTTCTCAAAAGAAGTAAACTTTTGAAGCATCAAATCCAAAGGGTTAAATTGCACATTTCCTTGATAAAAACCTTGTTGTGGAAAAGATGGAGGTGGTGCATTAAATCCTTGGTTTGGTGGATAGAAGTTATTTCCTTGAGGTTGAAATTGATTGGGTGCCTTGTAGTTATTTCCTTGGTAAGGTGGTCTTTGCCCTTGATTCCTTGGTAAAATTTGAGGAGGATTTTGTTGAATTTGGGTGGGTGGTTGAGGTGGGAATCCCGGTGGAGTAAGGTAGTTTTGGGATTTGTAAGAAAGGTTATTTGGATTGATATTTGGCTTGAAGTGTTCACGATGTTCCTCTTGGTAAGCATAGCATTCCCCTTGATAAACTTGCACCTTATCACATTGTTCATAAGAATGGGGACCTCCACAAGTTACACAAGAAAGAGTAATGGCATTCACATTATTTGAAGAGTTGTTCAATGAAGCGGTCTTAAGGGCTTGAACTATCTCTTGAGTCATTTCTTGTTGACCTTGTTTGACTTGTTGAAGGATCTCTTGGTGATATTTAAGGAATTGGTTATCACAAGGTGTTTGAGAGGTGTTTTGGATAACATGAACCCTTTCTTCAAATTGATTGTTTGTTTGAACCATTGCTTTAGTCTCGATGATGTCCAAGGCCTCTTGCATGGAGTTAAGAAGAATATTCCCTCCCGCGGAAGCATTGAGTGAATCTTGGTGATGAGGTTTAAGGCCATTATAGAAGGTATTGATTTGGTGAACGTCATCCAATCCATGGTTAGGGCATCGCCTCAATAACTCACTATACTCTTCCCAAGCATCACTAAAGGATTGACTAGGTTTTTGTTGAAAGCCTATAATTAAGTTCCTCAAGGCCATGGTCTTAGATGGAGGAAAGAACTTGTTCAAAAACTTAGTGGTGAAACCATCCCATGTGGTGATACTATCGGGTGGTTGGGAGTCTAACCAATGCTTAGCTTGTCTCTCAAGTGAAAATGACACTAACATCAACTTAATAGCATCATGTGGAACTCCATTGTGCTTAATGGTATTGCAAAGAGAAAGGAATCTCTTAAGGTGAGCATGAGGATCATCATTCTTGTTACCATAGAAAGGTGATTGTGAAACCATAGTAATCATAGACGTTTTGAGCTCAAATGTATTTGCGGGAATTTCGGGTATCCTAATAGCACTAGCATATCCATGAACATTGGTTTGCATACGTTCCATCAAAGAACGATTATCAATAGCCATGGCTTCTTGTGGTGGAGGAGTCAAAGCACGATTCTCGTGATCTGCTTGATGGACGGTGGTGGTCTTACTCTTTCTCTTTTTCTTCCCTTTCGGATGAAGAGGTTGTACACCAATCGGTATTTGTGCACGCCCGCGAGTGAGCATGCAACTCAATACGAGGAATGAGAGAGAAGCTCTCGTGTGACTTTGAAGAGAAATGGATTATCCTCTTCGAGTTTCAATATTAAATATCCACAAGAAAATAACAATATATGTATATACTACATGGGTGCAAGACCCCCAATGAAGCCTTCCTTCTTAGAATACTCACAAGTAAACGGGGGGTTAGGTGGCGCGAAGCACTTAAGTACCTATTGACCCTTAGATGGCATTTTATAGCACATCGCCTTTCTATTCACTTAAATGTTCGTATTCTTCGAATTGTTGCTTATTGAGAGTATTTATCTATTCTTGCTTTATTTTGTTTGATCGATACACGTGTCAAGGACCAGAACGCCCCTCAACACGGTGTATTGCCTTGGCAATACTTATGGAGAATATGTAGATTGGTTGTTCTTATACGTATACGTATTTACTTATAATAATATATGGAAAATATTTTTGTATTTATGAGTTTTTAAGAGAAAATACTATATGTACATAAAAACCGAGAGAATCCAATAATATATATTTTTGGGTGCAATCTCTTAGGAAAAAGATTGCTTTTTGGATTTTTTAATTTTTTTGGTCAATTCTTTAGGAAAAGAATTGTTTTGTTAATTTTAGTTTTTATATATTTTTATATTTTTGATTTTTTATTTGTTTTTTATTTATGATACGTAAAAATAACGTTCACAAGGTGAACGGATCCCAAAAGCCAATGAAAACCGTCAATCGATAGTCTCTCGTAAAGTCAAAGAACCGGCAGCGGCGCCATTTGAAATTGTGTATAATGCAGTTCGTTTTTCTCAGTTCTTGCTAATTGAAAGTCCTAACAATATCGGGTTTTTAACTGTTTTTGGTTGTTAATCTTTTTTGGATATTCTATTTGCTAATTCAAACAATGACTTGCAAAATTGAAAAATATTACCTACTTATATGTAAAACATCGTGCAAATACCAAGTTTTTATTCAAGTAAAACTCAAAATGTAAATTTTAAAACTAAAAGGACTGAAAATGTAAATTCTATGAAAATTAAATGCTTAAAATGTAAAGTCTAACAAGTTTAAGGACTTAAAATGTAAAACAGTTAACCAAAAGGATCAAATATGTAAACTATGTAACAAACTAACCAAATTGTAACAAATCCCAAAAATACCAACTGAATTTTAACAACTTTTCAAACTTAAAGGACTTGTTTTCTGAAAACCCTAAAAATGTGCAAGTTTAGCCAAAAATTAAAACCTTTTAGTACTCTAGGGACTGAAATACAATTATGAAAACTTTTTATGCCAAAACGGGTTTAAGGAACAAATAAGCCCGTTTGAGCTTATTTCTCAACCTAAACTAACCAAACCAATTGCAAAATGCTCATAATTCAAAATAAGCTAGACCTGTAAGAAGATTTTGGCTGAAAGTGTCTAAAAAGCAAATAAGCACTTCACAATAAGCACAAAATAAGCTCTAGGAAAATATGGACATGCACAACTGGATTTTTGTACTAAAACTGATTAATGAGCTTAAATAATGAACGGGAAATCAAATCTTATCAAAATTCATCAAGAAATAAGCCTGGAAATTGAATTAAGCTGAAAATGGCTTATGTTGACCAAGCGTTGACCAAGAATTTTTTCAAAAAGCTGAATTTCTCAAAAATCAACCAACAACATCTACTAAGTGAAATTGTGAAAGAAAATTGCCAGGTTTGTGAAAAGAATTGTGAGATATGAAAAAGCTGTTTACAAGTTACAGAAACATCACTTTGCTCAAGTGTTCAGATTATAGCTTATTACTACTAGCTTAATGAATACTGTATCAAATGCTTTTGTATTATGAAAGTTCATATATTGACCTACAATTGAGAACAGGTTTGGTTAAATTTCATCAAGTATCAAGTAAATGCTAAGCAGTTGAAATTGACAACTTTTCTGAATGAAAATGACTGAAATATGGACCCAAACTTTTTATTGCCAATTGCCTGTTTAACCTAAGTCTTGACTTGAAAATGGTACAAAACTACTTTTTATCACTTTGTTACTGAAAATGAACACTAACTTGCCAAAAACCAACACTTTGAAAATCAAAAAAAAATCAGTTAAAGCCAAACACTCCTTTAACTGACCTAAATGAAATTTTGCAAAGACTTTTTAAGCACAAGTTTGAGCTGAGTAAAAACCTTTATCAAACCAAACTTTATGGTTAAAAAGAGATATGTGAAGGCTACTTGCAAGTAATGAAGACAACTAGAACTCAAATAGGAAGTAGGTCTAAAACTGACTGAAATAAGCTAACTACTAAGACACAAACCAAATCAACAAGCAGTTAAGCAACACCAAAGCTACAAACTAACCAGAATCATATCAAAACTAAGCTAAACAGATTTTATCATGCATTCACAAAGATTTAAGCTAAGAAATGGAGCATGCATTTGACAATTTGAGTGGAACCAAAACAAGAAGCATTTGAACCTTGTGAAGAAACCATTGAGCAGTAGAGGAGTGTTGTACTCTCTATTCTAGTGCTAACCACCACCTTAGCACTAGATTCACTTATCTACTATCAGCAAAACAGCTACAAGTCAACTAGGATCATCAAATGGCTTGAATTCATCACTTGTGCTATGGATTTGAACTGAAATCAACAAACAGCTACTATCTTCACTCCAAAGTCAGTTATGATCAATGAATGATCATAACAAACTCAATGCAGCAACACAAGTATCAATGGAAGCAGGAATGAACAGTAAAGATGATGAGAATATTTGGCGGGAAAAATTGAGTTTGAATTTTATTAATGGAAATCTGTTACAAAGAGGTTGAAAAGGTAACTAACTATCTAACTAACTCAAGAGTGTGTCAAACTCTTGAGTAGTTTAGCTAAAAAGGGAAATGTTGAGAGAAAAATGTAAATGTGTTTGTTTTTCACACTTCCAACTACTCATTACAAATGAAGACCTAGCAGACTATTTATAGACTTGAGAAGGAGGTTTGTTGGGGTTGGTGACGTGTTGGGACCAATCCCAGGTCTCCACGTGGCATAATTCTGCTAAGTTGATTTTCCAGGTATGAACATGAATTGGGGCTTCTTGATTGAGTTGATTTCTTGTTAATTGATGATGACCAATTGATTCGTCTCTCAAAAATAAGCAACTTTGATGTTTATAACTTTCCATGAAATCCACTCTAGCTCAAAAACGATCCTGGGAATTTTTGCTCGTTTGAAGATGACACGTGTCAAGCTCTGAATGGCTGAAACTAGTGCACACGGATTGCACTGTTGGGATACTCTCATTTAATGAGGCGGCTGCTAGTGGGTAATTAATGCCCATATGTGGCAATCCTGGTCCTCATTTTGCTTGCTTTTCATTGGTTAAAAATGTAGCACATGGATTGAACTTATATCAACTTTCCAAAAATGGCAGAAAACACCCCTTGACTTTGGCAGATTGCATCTTTGAGCTTGTAACTTCATTTCTTTGGCATTTTTAGTCCTTCAACTTTCATTCTTGAACAAAATTGGTCCTTTGACTGAGTTGACTTGAGAGTTGACCTTGTTTGACTATGATCTTGACTTTTTACAATATTTACACTTTGGTCCTTCATCTTTGGCAGTTTGTCAAGATAGGTCCTTGCACTTCAAAGTCTTGTCACTTTTGATCCTTCTTTGTCTTTTTCATCAAATTAAGCTTGATTATTCCTTGTTTGCTTGAAAATGCATCCTTTTACCTACACAAGTGTACACAAACATAAACATACCACATAACACTGTTTTTGCAAGATAAATTGGTATTTTGCTTCATGTTTTAGGGTTATTTGTTGATAAATTGATATGAGTTTTAGCTCATATCACCAAGCCTAGCCTACAACATGTGTAGGCCGGCCCAAATGTAAGCCCAAGCCCATTACAAGGGCTTGGGTATATAAACCCTCTCCTTTGATGGAGAGGGTAGTGGTTTTTCATATTTTACACATAGTTCTTATTAGTTTCTCTCTAGAATTGTGTGAAATCCACCATCTTTCTATCTCTTTCTCTCTCTAAAACATAAGCAAGATTTACATATCCTACAGTACGTGTATCGATCAAATTTAATTAAGGCACAATAGATAAATACTTCAATCTACTTGTTCTTGAGAAATATGCGACTTTGTGAGGGGTATAAGGCGAGTGTATTTCACATTCTAAAAAAGCAAACTCTTAAGTGATACGCGCCGCCTCGTTTCTCCGCTTCCTTGTGGGTCTTTCAAGAGTGATAGTAGTGAGTGGTGTGCCACCCAATTAGTACTTACATATATTATATTTTCTTGTGGATATTACTTATTGAATCTCGGAAAGGATAATCCCTTCTTTTCTAAAGACGACCGAGAGCTCCTCTCTCACTCCTCAAGTTTATTTACACGTGTACTCGCACGCGTGTAACCATACCACCTTTGGTGTATTACTTCCTTCCCCGAGGAAGTGTTTAAAACGTCATTCACTTGTATATACATTCGGCCACCTTGCTACACATGGATACTCTTTCCATGTTGTAGATTTTGCAACAACGATCTGCTAATGTTAATTATTCGCCTTGTTCGAATCGTGGTGGTCCACACGATACTTATTTATGTGATCAAAACATTGGCTATTATGGGGAGGGTTATGCTTATAATGGAACCGAGAACCCTAATTTTCGACCTAACTTTCAAATGGACTACACTTGTAATGACTATATGGGATATTCCGGTTTTTCATCACAACCTTCACCATCATTTCATGATCAAACCTTTAATGAGCCATACCAAAACTAAGGATTTTCCAATTATGAAGGTTTTCAAATAATGATAATATTCAAGGCTATAATCAAGAAACCTTTCATAATCAAGGATTTTAAGCAATGAACGCTTTCAAAATTATGAAAATTTTCAATGTTATAATCAAGATACTTTTAAAAATCAAGGATTTTCACATTATGATGGTTTTCAAAATGAAGGGAATTTTCAAGGTTATAATCATGAGAACTTTCATAATCAAGACTCTTTTCACACCTACAATTCACCTAATTATAGAAATCCACCTCCACCCTATTCTTTGACTTATTCATGTGAGTTTTGTGGAAACGCACCCCATTATGGTTATGATTGTCGACCGAGGGATCCTCCTTACTATGCCCCTAATATTTGCAATGAGTCTCATTCTTTACTTGAGAAAATAAACGAGTCGATCGATGACGTTTATAAGGAGCTTGATAGTAAGAAAGACATAAGCCTCAAGGAAATGCAAGACACATGTATGTGGTTAAAGAAAAAAATTAAGTCTAACGAAGAAGATGAAATTAAGTCTTGGCAAATTAATGACAAGGAAATCAGTGATATGCTTCATGAATCGTTGAACAAATTATCTCCTCACCTCAGGAAATATTTAGATGATTTACTCTTTAAGATTGATACAATCGAAGACGAAGAATATTTTGCTATTCGTGCTCGTATGCATTATCGATGCTTTTGTGATGATTGTGATGGACCTTCGATTTGTATGACACTTAATGATGACACACCTTCGTCACCTTTACCTCACATGGAACCCAACGACTCTTTAATCATGGGGGACGAGCCTCTTAGCACTAATACAAACACCATTTTGGATGAATTAACCGCTTCTAGTGTTGAGAACCTTATCCCAATCAAAAGAGAACTTGAGGGCGTTTCCAATGAACCATGTGACGAGCTTTGTATTGATACCTCATCTCCTCATGATCACATTGAGATTTCTTCACATGTTGACCTTCATCCTACTACTAGTGATTTTGGTGATTTTGATCTTGATGAATTGTTTAAAGAAATGGATAATGAGATTGAGGGAGAATTTTTGCAAGACTTGCCATAAATAGAGGATGATGATTGTGATTCTAGTGAGGCATCTTATGATATATCATTCGATGAATTTTCATGTCAAGATTACTTTCCTAATTTGGATGAAGATGTTGCTCTTATAGAAGAAGTGGAAGATGTTCATATTCGTGAGGTTTTATCAAACGTTTATAATCTTATCTCCTCGATTGAAGCCTTGAATGAAAACCATAATGATGAGTCCATAGAAGAAGAACATTTCATTGATATTTCTTCACCGATTTTGAGGTTGCACCTATTGATTTTCATGATTATATCATCCCTTTGAGTGATTCTCTCATTAATACACCTTCTTTTGAGCCTTCTATTCCCACCCTCCCACCCTTGAAGTTGGTTATTGATGACGATCCTATACTCTTATAGATTGATCCTTTTTCACCTAAGGCAAATTTAGAACCTAAAACCTTTGATATGGATTCTCATATGGATATTGATGCCACCATAGAGGCTTATCTTGCTAATATTGATTTAGAGGTCGATGATAGTGATTCTAATTGGGAAGAGGATATTCGTCTTATTGAGAACATGCTTTTTGGGAACTTAGAGCCTACACCTCCTCCACAAGACACTATTATTCTTGATCCTCCTTTCACTATGCCTTCTATGGAAGATTCCCCACCTTTTGATGATGATGAGGAGCACCACATGGATATACTTGTTATTAATATTTTAATTCCTACACCTTAATTGTCTCATGATGCTTTGATATCTAAGGGGGAATCTTATATGGTTGACACGAGCTCATCTTCTTATTTTCCCGTGAAGGGAAAGGTTTTTGATCCTGTGATTCGTATATTTGAGACACCTTGGTTTTCATCTATTCCGTTTAAGAGTGATATTTCGATTGATATGGGCTTTTTGTATGAGCTTACTTTGGTGATGCTACCTACTTTGGAGTTGTTCACATGTAGAGATGGAAATTATGTATTTGATCCTAGTGTGCTTCCTATTTGAGAGATTTCATATGTTGGACAAACTTGAGACACGTTGGACCGTTCCATTTATCGAGGCAGATATTGTAAATCTTATAGTAAATGGTAATGTGCTAAGTTTGAGTGTATCATGTGAGATGTGCTTCAAAGTGATATCCTTTATTCTCCATGATGATTTCCCCAAGGACAACTTAATTCGGGGTCGAGTCGAGCTAGAGACTTAGGGTTATAAAAACTCAAGCATTGAATAACTAGGTTAGAAAACGTAGAGTAGATCTAAATAGGTTAAGTTTAATAAGAAGGTGTTATAGTAGAGTTGAAGTGGAGGGGTGGACTTTCTTCGTCTTTTGGTGTTTGTTTCAAGGGTTGCTCTCTCTCATTTTATTCGTGGAGCTTATGGAGGAGGCTCGTGTATCCGGTTCACTTCCATTAGTTTTTGCTATTGTGATATTTAAACTTGTGCTTAAAATGAATACACTTTAGTTGTCTCTTCCTTAGCTCGAGTTAAGCAAAGTACGCAATGTCATAAGTGTAGGGGAGTTTACTACAATACTCTTAAACATTGACGACAATGTTTATCTTAAGTGTAGGGGAGACTTCTATCGAAGTGACCTTACCTAGACGATTGCCCTTGACTTCATGATAACTTGGAAATTAATTTTTAAAATATTTTTCAAATTTTTGATCTACTTTGGCCACCAAAAATATGCATTCATTGTTTTTGCATCATTCGTTTTTCATTTTTGATAACACATTTGCATTGTATATATTCTTCTTTTATTTTTCATCAAAATATATAAAAATAAACAATAAATAATAAAGGATATGGTTTAACAAATTTAGGCTTTTTTGACATATTAGGCCCGCCATGAATATTTTGACTCAACCCGAGTTTGCTTATCTAAGCATTCTCTAGCTAGTATCCTTAACCATGTAAAACTTTATTGGCTTATTAGGCTAAGCATCCACTAGTCTCATTATTTGAGATTTTAAATTGTGGAGAACAAGAGATGATAGAGTTTGAAGTAAGTGTTAAGGGCTAGATAAACCTCATACTAGTAATAATTAATTGTGGCTTTTATATCCCCTTTCGTAACCTTCACTTTTTTGTGAACGCATGTATATATGTTAATAAATAATCAAGAACGGTTTTAATCGGTTTGTAGTCTCTTATGCCTTTTTTACTAATCATTCGTCGTTGGCATAAGTACGTCTTAAGATCCTAAGTTAGAATGTTTTATGTGTACTAGACTTATGTCAAGCTTAATACTTAGCGGGTGTTTTTCCTTCTATTCTTTTCAACTTTCTTTCTGAGGAATAAAGAAAAATAAGAGCGGCTTATGAAAAAAAATGAGTGGCTAGAAAAAAAAAATTAATTATACAAGACTCCCAAGAGGGGCAGTGAAGTGTTAATTATAGTAGCTATTGAATTCCAATATTACTCTCACAAGGGTTGCGGGGATTTAATAGTTGCTCCAATCAAATATTACCTTGACGGGTTGCGGGATTGAAGATCCAAAGTCCCAAAAAGGCGGCGGATATAAATTATTGCGTAAGTTTTATTTTTCTTTCCTTAGCAAGTGTGTATCTACTTATTAATGCATGACATAAGGATCTTATACATAACACGAATGACTTATTACTCTTGAGTCAGACTTATATCAATTGTGGGCGGTTTTTCGAGTAATGGATAAGATGGTTAATTATGATTAAAACCGTGCTTCCTTATTTTGAGATTTTACATTTCTTATATTTCAAGCTTTAAATAATGACAAATTTGCCCAAAATCAATTTGCTCAAATAATAATCGGTCTTAGAGGCATAATAAGTGGGGGTGTAAGAGTAACACAATTAATCTATATGAATGAGTTGATGCACTTTCACTTATGGATAACAATGATCTTGTTTTTAAGCTTGGTATGGGGAAAGTGAAACTTGAGGATGATAAGTGTTCATGGTACCAAAGCCCTAATTAAAGTCTTTGATTTCTATATGAGTTATTTCCATCAAAACCATTTCAAGAAAATCCAAAAATATATAAATAGAATTGCTTTCCTTGCATTGCATTGTAAATGTTCAAAATCATTCATCATGTAGCATAGTATAGTTTATTAACTCATAAAATGGCCAAGGTGGATTAATTATAAGAAAAGTGCACTCTAGAGCTTTGAAATACTATATTTCATGAGGCCATGGCAATGGTCAAGTGGCTGGGAGTTGATAAGTGTGAAAACACTCATCAATTATGATCTAAAAACCACTTAAAACACAGTCAAATACATTATATTTAACTTAAAATATCCGAATTACGCGTGTATTTGTGTTTTATGTGTTTTCAGGTAAAAAGATGTATTTTGGAGAAAACCCGCGTTTTCAAGGGATTTATATGATAAAAGACGAAGAAAAAGACAAAACCAAGCTTGGAAGGACTAATATTGCCAAGATCATGAAGATATAAGGGCCTTTGTTGAAGATTTCATAAGCTTAAGAACTAAAGATGGCATTTTTCCAAAATTTACCATCAAATTGTCAAAAGGAATGGAAGTGAAAGGTCTAAATAAAAAAAATGGAGAAAGTTTATCTATCTCATTATTTTCGGTCAAAGTCAGTTGCCAAGTCATAAACGTCTCCTTCTTTATCAAACAAAGAGAGAGAAAAAAATATCAGAAGTTTCAGTCGTTCATACCTTCTATCCACCAAGAACCTGCAAGTTCAATTCAAGAAGGATACAAGAGGTTTCAGACGAAGACTATAACAGCAAAAGTGATCACCTTTTTATCCTCTACATGATGACATCAATTAATTTGATCAAAAGTGAAGAACGAAGAAACGCCCAATTTTAGGTTTAGCTTGAAGAACCCTAATCCTCGTATTTTACATGTGGTAATTAGGGATTGGAAGGAAAACGTCATCAGCACCTCATTTATTTCATCTCAGTCATCTATAAATACCAAGAAGACACCTTCACTTTAATCGGTTAGCATTAGGTGTAGATTACACCTAGTTAATTAGTTAGATAGGATTAGTTATTTAGTTTAAACTTTTGTAACAAATTCAGTTTTGTTTTCTTTACATCTTAATCATTTGTAACCGATTTTCTTGTTTCTCCATTAATGAAAACTTCAGCTTTTTCATTTCTTTCTTTCTCAATGTTCTCATAGCTTTCATTATGAGCTTTTAAAGAAGCTTATGTGATGTGTTTTTTATTTTCATTTTTCCTCCTTAATTTCTATGAATCTGTTACTGTGCAAATATCTCTCATGAGTCAATGAATCTGTTTTAAATTTGTTTTAGAAGTCCAATATTTTTTATTCTGTTTAAATGGTAAAAGTTTAGTGTGAAATGAATTTCGGTTAGAACACTTAGTCGAAAATTGGTTATGTTTATGTTATATAGTTGGAACCTTTTCTTCATTAATGTTCTTTCAAGATTAACTAAGTCTTCTTCTGTCTTCAAGTTAGAGCATATACTGTTCATAATAGATTGACTTTCAGACGTCAATAAGTCAGTTAATGAAGAAAGTTGAAGTCTCTCGGTTCAGTTTACTTTGATACCATCTTAGTTTTGGTGATTTTGTCAGTTAACTAGATAGCTCATTCTTCAGAAAGTAGTCTGTTATAGTTTGTTATTCAGGATTTGATGATAATTCAGGATCTGTTATGCAAGTAATCTAGTTTGCTATTCAATTCAGTTTTCTTTAAAGATAATCCTGTTAAGCTGTAAATTAGACAGCATATATGTGTTTCTTGTTGTGATTTGATTTTGTAGGAGTCTGGATTTGATGTTATGGTGATAGTAGGATGAGTTTCGATTCTAGTTTTTAGGTGTATTCATTTCGGTACCAGTTACAAGTAAGTTCAGCGCTTACTTCACATCAAAGGACTTAGTCTTCGGATAAAAGGTTAAGCTCATTTTCATTTTGCAAAACTCAGTAGTTGTAATGATAGTATAGAACTTTTTGGAAATGCTTGATTTGTTCATTATATTCAGTTTGGTATCAGCTTGTCATTGAGATTTTAGTTTCATGTGATTTGATTTCAGTATCTGCATAATTGCTATAGGTAGTGTTTGGATAGAGGATTTTGGAGTTGAATTTAGTTATGGTCCTACGATTTGAATAGATATGTTGATGTGTGTTGATAGGAGATATTAATGAAAATTATAGAAGCTTAAAAAGTAGCAGACTGTATGCTTTAAATTCTATTTACATTAGGTTTGGTAGATTACACGTTATAGCCTTCATTCTGTGTACTAGTGTTACACTTACAGTCCATCTGTTAGGCCCATTAGTTGTATTAGCTGCATGTTGTATTTGTTATAGTGTATTTAAATTGGTTTGGATTCGTTAGGCCCATTAGCTGCATGTTGGGCTTTAGTTAGTTGTGTTGGGCTTAATCACGTTTTGATTTACTGATGGTTTCACTAAGTGTAAAATAGACGTCTGTTTTATAGATGTTTGTAGGTTGATAAATTTTATAAAGTTGTAATTTTGTCTTTGGAATTTTAGTGTTAATACTTTGTATCATTTTTAATATTTTTGTATTTTGAATTTTATATATGTAGAATAAGTTTTCATTTTAAATGTTCTTTTATAATTCGTACATTTTAATGTGGTATTTGCAATTTGTTGTACATTAGTACGTATATGTAGGTAATTTAGATATTATTTTCATTTTTTACATGCATTGTGCCAATTAGACATAGTTACCAATCAACCTTTTATCACCAAAAACAATTAAGTCAAACTTGGAAAGTTAAATCGATCCGATAAGACCGAGAGACAACGAACTACGCTAAAAACGAAATATTAATATCTCACATGTAATCAGTTTATCATTTTTAGAGGTACACAAGCAACCACTCTCAAATGTCTATAAGAGAGAGTGGTGAAGTTAGGGTTATCCTCGACCCATATGAGTCTGTGTCAGCATTTAGAAATCTTTAAGACTTCTGTACACCCTGTCTTTGCACCATGGAGTGATTCATTTGTATTTATAAAGAACCCCGATGACCCTGCCGCATCTAGACAGTATGCAGGCAAAACAAAAACCTGTATACATATATGTCTCAACCTAGAGTAGTTGTACCTCACACAACCTCTAGGGTCCCTCAGAAAAAGAATCCCAAAAGTTTCATACTTTTAGGGGGAGCTGAATAATCATCATTAGCTTTCCTAGGGACAATGTAAAATGACGATCTTAAACTACATCTTTTTTTACAAATAAAAGAGTCCCAAAGGATTTATCCTTTTGGGGGGGCTGAATAATCACCCTCAGCCTTCCTAGGGCCAGCGTAACAGGTGATCCTAACCTACATTCAGTTCACACTTAAAAGAGTCCCAAAGGATTTATCCTCTTGGGGGGCTGAAAAATCACACTCATCTTTCCTAGGGTCAGCGAATGGCGATCATTAACCTCATTTCTTTCATACTTAAAAGAATCCCAAGGATTTATCCTTTAGAGTGGCTGAATCATCATCCTCAGCCTCTCTAGGACAGCGTACTGGTGACCATTCCCCTTATCTATTTCCCTGTTACTAACTAACATAAATTGCAGGTTGATGTTGAACATTCTACTGTAGACTCTCATGCTACAACACATGGAACTGATAAAATAATTCAGGAACAGCCTACAACAGATGATATAATGTTTGATGTTGAGGAGGATGTCTTATCTCTCATTGAGAGCTTTTCTGAACCTGAATCGATGCCTATACGATGAGATTTTCCTTGAAGGCATGATTGAAGAAGAGGATGAAACTTAGATTCCCCTGTCTCCTCCCAAAACCACAGCTGATGCCACAACACCACCTCCCAAGGAAGCTGCTGTGACTCCCACTTCTGTTGTATCTGTCACTAAGGAACTTCCAAAGGCATCATATGATCCCACATCTAAATTTTTGTTGTTTGATCATCCACAACAGCTAAATTTTGATCTCTACCAAGGGAGGATGGCTATGAACATCAAAGCCTGAACATTCACAACTTACAGCCTTACCATCACCCCTCTGATATGGAACGCATCTCAAGAAAGTTGGATTGCATCAGTTCTGAAATGAAGATTTTGCCTCCAACTTTCCAAAGTTTATCACACAAGCGGTTCAGGATGCTCTCACATATCCTATTAAATAAGGCACTCGTAAAGGAGTTGCTCAAGGACTCAGCCATCTGTCCACTCGAATCAAAGATGCCATTACCACTGAAGTCCCTGATATGTTATCAACTCATGAGTTAGTCATGCACAAGGAATTTGAAGTTGTGTATCAAAGACAAAAACATCATACCAACTTCTTGGCTAACCATGTTGATCGCTCTATGAACAGATTTTGCAACAGGCAGCTCAGAATTTCTAGAGGATCAAGAAGAGTGCAGAAACACATAACTGTATCTGTTGAGGAGGTTGCAAGATACATTCAATCACGTTCAGCCAAACGTTTGAAGAAACATGCTAAACGTGATGGGGAGTAAATCAAACTACTTAATCTTGAACCTGTCAACACAGTTAATAATACCATCCCATCTCACATCCCTCTTTAAGTCATCACGCCCAATGTTATACCAGATGATTATGCAACTAAGGGGGAGCAACAGCCCAATGAAAGAGTTGATACATCAAAAGCCCTGTCTCTGATTAACACCAAGGAGGCTGTGGAAAATGATGAACCAGCTGCCAAGAAACTCAAGTTTGTTGTTGGCTCCCTACCCAAGGTTGTACAAAGTCAAGCTCATATGGCATTTCTAAAACATGCTGAAGAGCTTAAGAAAGCAAATGAATCATCCTCTGTCTCGAAGAAAGGAAAGGAAATAGTTGTGGTAGACTCAGAGGCCAAACTAAAGAAAATAGATGTGATGCTAGATACAGGAGGATCAACAGTAAAAATATATCAATTCTCAACCTTCAAAGCTGCTGGTGAGAAACCTCTAACAGCTGAGGAAATTGAAAAACATGTACTTGAATTCAACAGACTAAATGAAATCAAGAAAGCCAAAGAGCTGGATGAGGAAAAGCTAAGAAAAATGACTACCCAACATAGAGAGGAGCAAAGAAAACTTTTGAAGGAAATGGAGTTAAAACGCAAAGAGGCTTTGAAGAAAGTTAAAGCTTACTATGATGCATGCGTAAACTCAAGATATGCACCAGGTAAAATCACCAAGTTTAAATACACCATTCAGAAGTCATGTCACACTCTACAGATGGTTATATGGAGAGACAACCAACAGGCCAATATGGACATATTTGAGGACTTCAAAATAAAAACACTTGGTTTGTCTGAATGGTTCGAACTTGAGAAACTAGTTGAGAAGAAGTCTGGACAGGCAATTTTTTTACTTTTAAAGACTCTCAAGGCTAAGTTCAACGGAGTGAAAGAAACAACATCCAAGCTTAAAACTGACCCCCCTCCCCTCCACAACTATTTGAACAAGAACT
This sequence comes from Glebionis coronaria, assembly GCA_025667525.1. NCBI lineage: Eukaryota > Viridiplantae > Streptophyta > Magnoliopsida > Asterales > Asteraceae > Glebionis > Glebionis coronaria. Next base: position 2,472,236 of record JANFOE010000249.1, on the reverse strand, counting down.
AACAAAGGCTGAGAAGAAAAGAAAGAGGCTGAGCCAATTCATTAATGAAACCTTTGTGACAGCCGACATTTAAGTTGATGGAATGCACAGGGATCTTACTCTACCCAATGGGATAGTAGGACATGTTGATGGACAAACATATACTGAGCCTGAAAAAGGAATGGCCTTCATGAACAGGGGGTGCCAATATGTCTTCCAAAGGGAAAGTGAGCTAGGGCTAGCTTCCACTATTCAGCTTCTAGTTTTCAAGAAGGTGCTAAAAATCAACTCTGAGTATTCTAAAGTCTTTGCCCAAGCTTTGCAAGTTGAATTGGATACCAGAACAGATATCGCTGAAGCTGAAGAGAAAATAAAGAATGATGATTATTGAAGAAACCACAGCTTAATTTCATCTTTATAATTTTGTTGTACTTATGTTCTGTACTTGTAATTTTCTTTTAAGTCTTAATAAATTATGAAGTTGTTTGTTAGATATGCTATGTGTAAGAAGAAGTTGTTATCTCACTTACTATAACCATGTTAGATCTAGCTTTATTTATGTTTAAATAGGGGGAGATTGTTGGGAATCTAAGTATGTTATAATTCTCTTATGTTAGCCTCAAAATATTGAGTCAAACAAGAATGCTCGATCATAGGTTATTATTGTAACATTAATTAGAACGTTGTAATAGGTAGTTAATTAGTCATGGTTCACGGGCTTGGATTTAAACTAATTAAAGTCCAAAATACAAGCCTGGCCCAATATATAGCCCATTAAAGCCCGCATGTGGGTGGACTATATATACTACCCTCCTAGCATGTTAGGAGGGTTGGTTGTTCACTTTATTCTTTCTCTAATCTAATATTCACCAAGTTAATCATCTCCTTCTCTCTACTTTCTCTCACTACTTTCTCTCTCTAAGAATCCATCTCTTTTCATCTATTTTCTATCATTAATCATCATAATAATATGGGACAACATCTTAGTCATAGATTTAAACGTAAATCAAGCTGTAGGTTATTAACTTGCCTGTGCCAAGGTGAAAGGAAAGTACCACAAGACTCACAGAGAACTTAGTCTCTGTGAGCAACCACAGGGGAGTCCATGTCAGAGACGTTGTCAAGGAAGTCGAAGATTACTTGAAGACATACTCATTGGCTGTGATGGATAACAACCAAGATGTATCAGGGACTCTCCATGGTTGAGTGTTAACAGGGGTGGCAATACCTTGTTAACAATCTGTACACTTTGGACATACCTAAGTGCTTAGGCGGGAAGATATACAAATAAAGTACGAGTTCATGAAGAATAGGGAAACTATGTCAGCTATGTTTCCCTAAAGCATTCTAGCAGACTACCAAGAATAGAAGAGCATCTTATGACAGATGTCTGACATTGTTTGTTTTATGTAGTGACTATCAACAGCTATCAAAGTCAACCTCGTACCACTATAAATATGGAATGTAGCATAGATTTAATGTTTTTCACTTTGTTAGATTTCACACATTAACTCTCTTGAACTTGAAGAACAACCAGTTGTGCCTGTGTAATTAAGTTAGCTTGTAAACTAGTAACTTGTGCAAGTTTACTTGTCCAAGAGTACATAACTAATTGTCATCAAACTGTGTAATCCATAACACTTGTAATACTTGATTATACAATAATAAAGTCTTACGTTTGAAAAGTATTTACTTGTGTTATTTATCTTAATTAGCCATTTCAGTCATTGTTAGGGACTTTCAATTAGAACTCGACATCAAGCCTTGTGTCCGAAAATAGGAAGTAGGCGACGTGTGTAGATTGGTCCTATCTAAGATTAGGACTCGACATCTAGCTTAGTGTCAGAAATGATGTAAGCGACATGTATGGTTTTCTCCGCCTTGAAAGGAGCTTATTGACTAGTGAAGTAACTCTCGATTTGGTTACTCTAGGAGTAGAGTAGGGCGAAGAGGAACTTCGTGACCGTACCACTATAAATCATCGTGTCGGTATTCTCCTTTACATTTATGTCTTTACATTTATGTCCACTATAAATCATGGTTGTATGTTGTTGTGTGCATCTCATAATAAAAACATCAAAGTTGCGAAAAAGTTAAGTCTTAGTACGTGTGTGCTTCATGTTTTGATTTTGATCAACTGTGCATCTCATAGTCTAAACATCTTAGTTGCGGAAAAGCTATGGCTTAGTACATATGTTCTTAGTGTTTAGACTATCATTTTATGTACTCTTAATTTGATGTTTCTGTGTGTTCACTTACTTGTTGTTTATATCTATGACAAACACATCTCATAGTATGTCAAGCTTAATCAGGAATTTTATACAAAAGATTGTTAAGATTTAAAAGTTAACAATGTATCTCATCCACTATTGGCAATTCTTTAATTGAACCCGCGGTTTTTAATTGATAAAGAACCGCCAACATTTTTACTGAACCGCGGTCAGTAGGTTTTCACGAAAATTTTTTCAAACTTAATAAGAAACATACTCACCCCCTCTACCGTTTATACATGGGCTTTTGAAAAAAGTCTGGAAAACCATTTTTGAAACTCTCTGTGTGACAATCCGTCAATTTATGGTTGATATTTTATTCTCGAAAATTATTTAAAAACATTATTTTAATGTTACAATATGAACTCACATATTTTTGGGAAGAAATTTGGATTTACGTCTTGAAGTAGCATCGACTACGTCTAAACCGGAGGATTCAACGTTACGTGCTTACGTTTACATACACCGTCTTTGGTGACAGTCCGACAATTCAGAAAATAAATTTATCCGTGAATATTATTTTGGAGTTTTAAATTTGAGTTGGTTCATAAACTCACAAATTTACGTGAAGAGATTAGGACTTACGATTTTATTTTAACGTCCTTTACGACTAAACCGGAAACCCTAGGATTACGTATTTACGTTTTTGAACTCCGTTTTTGATGAAACAATTTTTATTGGATTCGTTTTGTGACGTTGATTCATAATTTATAAAAACGTTTTTCGTAAAACGACCCGAGGGCACGCAAATCGAGGAAACTAGAATCGAGGAGTACCCGTAAATAAATGGGATGAGACAAGTGGGACACTTGTCCCACCCCACTCCCAAAACCGGCCTAAGTTAGCTACTTAACATCATGAGGTGTCAAGTGTAAGCTAAAGCCTTACACATGTCCCTTTAGCTTCAATATGAAGCTACTTACTTCACAAAACCATCAAACCATTACCACTCACTTCATTTCACCATGCAATCAACTCACAAACTCTCTCTCTCTCTAGCAAAAGGTGTCGTCCCATATTTCTCTCACAAACACCCTCATTTGATCAAAAATCAACCACAAAATCTCATGTTATTCATATACATGTTGATGCCCTTTTGAAGCCCTATTGATTGGTGCAAGTTATAACATCCAAGGAGGAGTTTTCATGGAGTAGGAGGGCTGATTTTCCACAAGTTTCTCATGAAGAATGATGGTCATGAAGATGGTCTTGGTGCAACACAAGTTTCTCCATCAAAAATCCATGTTTTGATCAACCTACATCATCATGGTGGTATAAAGATTGTCCTCCTCATCTTCTTGTTATTTTGATTATGTACACATATATTTTATTTCCTATTGTATATATTTATGATGATTATATGATGATAAAAATGTTATGTGGGGATTTGTTGTTGATAATCATGGATAAAAAGGTGAAAAACCATAAGAAACAAGGTTAAAATCTTGATTAATTTACATGGCTGTATAAAACAGTAAAGAACCATATGGTAAACTGATAAAATGAGGAAGTAGAATCCATTTACAGTAAGCTATGGGTCTTGTACATATGTGAGAGTTGTCCATACAATGGAATCAAAATAATGAGTAAGATATGATCAAAACAAGTTTAGGGTATAAATCTGAAGTTACTGTTTTGGACGATTTTTAGAAAATATTTAGAAGATGATTCAACAGTAGCTATAGAAGAATTAAATGTAGCACATATCATGTAGTTTATGTGATAAACATTTGAGCTTCTATCTCCATATAGAACTCAAGATATGGCAGTTTTGGTGAAAGTAAAGATAAAAATCAGATTTTTGGAAATAAAAGAATAATACTATTATATAAGCACTCAAAATTATATTGTATAAAATGTAAAGTTAAAACCCACTAACTAATGGATTTTATTTATATAATTATGTAAAAGGTTAAATAAGTGGACATTTTATAAAAATGGTAACTTGTTAAGTTTTATAAGTTATAAAACTATAAACTTGATTTTTACGACTTTTTCGGCTATCGCCGTAAAATTAACGTTTTTGTTAAATAAAACTTAGATGGTTGGACCCGTCTAATGAAAACTTTATAAAACTTATATACTGATATATAGACATGTATAACAAGTAAAAACCGATAAAACCCGAACTATAGGGCATACGGACATTAACGAGCTAAGTAAACATATTGGACTAATACTTGGGCTAATAATTGGACTAAATAAGATAAACACCCATAAAAAGAACTTATTGGGCTTAACCCATTTGGGCCCAACTTGAAAGTGTATGTACTGATAATATAAGTACAAAATGGATTAAAATAAGTTAAATAACTTATAATAAGTTTATTGGACTTAAAATACATAAATAGGTAAAACTAGTAAACTAGTATAAACGTTACCGACACATAACACTAAAATGAGTAAACGAGAATATGTAAACCCACTTGATCATCATATATAAATAATCATCATATGTATACATAATTGATATTTTTATAAAGTCATTGGACAAACGTCTAAGACCGAGTATTATTTGTCTAGGTTTCCGTGATTGAAGCACGTACCGTACGTCCGAATTGCCGATGACCCGCCTTCCCACATCAACGTGAGTTCATAGCCTCGCACTCTTTTAAATGTTTTTATAAATGTTTTATAAACCCGCGAGGGAGATAACATGTTAGTTTTATAAAATAGGACACCATTTGTCCCGATTGTTTGTTTATTGATTTTGGACCCGAATGATTGAATGACCCGATTGTATGACCCGATAAATGATTAATGGACCCGATAGATGAAATTAAATGGATTATTAAAGTTAGGTTATGTCACTAAAAGTCCCATTAGCATGAATTGTGAACTACCGGGAGTTGGTAGACGCTTATACATTTAATAGTACTATTTGGGGACGATCACCCCAGTTCGCGCCTTGACGGTTGATCCCCGTCGTGCCACATTGATTGGTAAGCGAATTTATGTATGAGAAGATTTCAATAGCGTGACCTTTGTGACGACACGCTACTTTAGATGGGCAAAATTGGTATCGGGTTAGCTACCCGTTGTTGGTTTAGTAAGGTAACAATGTCATGCGGCTTATAATAATCCAATCACCAAAATATTACTGGACGTTCCGAATTACGATGTATTGTCTGACTAGCAATACTGGGTCATACTATTGATATTATGTTTGTATTTTGGTTTTCATAACCATATTCATATAACGGTTTTTATTTAATCTATACAACGTTGTAAAACGTATTGTATGATGTTTTTACGACATTGGCTCGTATAATGATTTTTAAGGCAAATGCCTATATTATGATTTTCGATAAGGATTTGTATAAAATGAATTTGGCTATTTCATGGCCTATCAAGACGATTTGTACAAAAATGATTTTCAGTAATACTTTTATACTGATATTATATTGATGGAATTTATTAAACTCTATGAATTCATTCGGCGTTATCGCTGACCTTTTCTTTTAACATGTTTTATCTCAGGTACTTGAAGGTAATTCTCGGGAAGACAACAAGAATTCATGGCCCGCACTTAAACAATATTTTTCCAATCAAATACTTTGCAAAACTTTGTATGAAATAATATGACTTGGGACCGATGTAACTTTGATATTTATGAATGGAAATGCTTTATTGATAAACGACGCGATTTTTATGCGTTGTCTATGATGTGAGTAATGTGTTATCCCGTAACACCAACTAGTCTTCCGCTGTACTGAGTTGTATAAATTTGGGGGTGTTACAGTTTGGTACCAGAGCTCTCGTTATAGAGAACGAAAGATTTTTAAAACCAAGGTTTTGAATAAAACATTTCAAAATCTTTTAACTAAAAACATTTTTCACAAAATGTCTAAAAATCTTTTGACTATAACGGTGCCGAAGAATTCCCGAGTTACCGACAAGGCCAGACTGAGAAGTGTTATTTTAATATATATATAACTTGGATTATATATATATATGATGTAATTTTATTACATGATTGTTTGATGATTAATTTGATTTTTATACGAGGTATTTATACGACGTAGATTGTCACAAGTAACCCTAAATCCCCTAGTAAATTAATCGAAGCTATCCTCGTAGGAATTCTAGCTATCCTAGATCTAAACCAAGTTGTGGATATTTATGATCCCAACAAATGGTTGATATTCATAGAAATGTAGATATTAGTTGATTGCGATATTGAAAAAGGATTGGCGAGATTAAATCTGATATCGATGTTATGACGATCTTTTCTTATAGAGTGGAGTTTGACAAAACGTTACCACCTAGAAAGATGTCATCTGATTCGTTGTCATCCAATTCTTAAATTTGAAATCGAAAGGGTGAATGTTGCACTTGAGGCTGTTATTGGAACCATTACCCAAAAGCCTCATGCCACTAATACCTTTCCGAGAAATCTAAGTTGAATGATCAAGTCATTTCATATTAATGACTCATTTGATAATTGTTGTTATAAGAGCTAATAGGATTGGAAATTAAGTGTTGATTTATATTGAGATTGTATTGCCTTTACAAGGCCGAAGAATAAGATTGAAAGTATTAGAATATGAGGTAGGATATCGAATTGAGTGTAAGTTGGTTGAAACTTGAATAAAGTAAAATTTAACCCATATGAAATATGAGATTATAAATAGAAGTCGTTAAGTTTTGTGATTGAATTATAAGGTTTTAAATGATTGTTAGTTCGTGTTAAGGGTTGTTCCTAGGCCATTGTCCACTAACGAGGATGCCTAGTGTCCAAGAAATAAATTGAAGAAATCTTCTTCTGAATTGAGACCGATGGATATTCTGGGACATGTGGAACACCTAATGACTCTTGTAGATTAGTATTCATTGTGGTATCTTTTAAAAATCCCTAACTTAACTGAGACATCAGTTGGTAGGATGAGTTCTGAGAATTGTATGACATAGTGACACATAAAGTGTTACGGTACAATTTGACTTGTTTGTGATTAATGAAAAGACTACCTTTGATTGCTAAATTCTACATGTATCGATGTTATCTATCCTTTATTGCTTCATCCTAATGTTCGCAATAGTGATGCAACCATTGAACAAGTACTCATCTTGATTTGAGTAACATTGTGAATTATTCTTCGTGAGTGCCATCAAGGTCATGAACCTCATGATTTCTTGGCTAAGCTCATTTCCTATTATATCATAGTTAATTCTTGGTGAACAAGCTTTCATCACTCCTTTGCAGATCGCTCATTGTTTTTATAAAGATAAAACAGTATTCCTTGAGAAAAATTGAATTTTCATCACTAAAAGGATTACTCAAAGTAAGATTTGTAAGTGATTGTTATCGAAATGAAGTTGTTTATAAAACACTTTGGAAAACTTAATTGTTTTCATGATAAAGAAAATCTTTGTAAATTTATTCTTGATTCTTATTAAGCATGAAAATGTTTTTATTATAAACATGATGATAAAATTTTGACGAACTGAGTATTGCATCGTTAATCTTGAAATTGTATATAGTTGCGCGCCTACATACAATTTGGAATGGACTATGCAAGACTGATTAGTAGTCACCATAAAACTAATGAATAAACACTACATTTTCTTTGAGGATTGTGAAAGATTAAATTTTAATGAGATCTGCAAGAAGTGAAAAATAAGGACATAATGTTAGAGACATCTACATATGTGCCCGTGCCATCTATTCTTCTGAGCCGAATTTACTCATCTGTGGAAATTGTCTTATTTGACAATTGACAATTCTTTCTTGTCCGATTTTCCCGTAGTGAGATTCTTAGGAAAAGTATTTGATTATCGAGTGTTGATACCCGACTGGATGTATTGACGTTCTTATCATTTCTTATGATTTGATTTCATTTGAATGACCTGGGTAACGATCCGAGGAGCTTTCGAATGCGTACTCAAATTATGAAAACATGGGATATATTCATATTCGTTAAATGTTTTCGTCTGTATCTGATTTGAAATTCTATCGCGTAGATTATGCGTTGACCTTACTCTTTAATGGTAGTTGTGTCTCCACATATCCTTAAATTTGTGAAGGATTATGAATTATTACTAGACTTTTGAGAAGTTCACATCTTGTCAACAGCAATGAAACTGGAAGGTTGATAGTGCCAGTAGAATGGATTGATTGATTATGACATGACGACATTGTCTTAATTGATGGGAACTCGAGTAGAATTTCCCGAAAAGATAAGATGTTGATTATCCAAAGTGATCTAAATAATTCTTGATGGATGACCATATCCTGCATTTAGACTTGAAATTATACCGTGAATGGTTGTGAGCTAGTTATAGATATTGTAATCTAGAAGAACCTAATATGAATTTATTAAAAGATGTTTATGTTATCTGAAACTTTAGGAGGTATTTGTTGGTAAATTACCTAGACCTTTGCCATTAAGGCAAGTTGAAATTGGTATTGATTATATTCTCGGTGCTGCACCTGTGGTTTTTGCACTATACGTCAGCACCATCTGAATTAAAGGAATTACCGTACAACTGAGAAAGTTGTCGGAGAAAGATTTTATTATACCAAGCCTGTCATCCTGAAGAGCTATGGTGTTATCTTTCCTTATATTTATAGATTACTGTGACTGAGTAAATTGACAATCGAAAACGATATCCATAACTCGAAATGGAAGATTTGTTCGATCATTTACAAGGTTCTAGTGTATGTTTTAAATATTTGATCCACGGCATGGTTATCATCAAATTCGCATCTGCGAAAAAGACTATCTATTCCAATCTTTACATCCAGAACTTGTGAGGAACATTATGAGTTTCACGTGATGTCGTTTGGATTGACCGATACACATGTAGCATTCATAAATTTGGTGAATCACGTGTGTAGGCTGTAATTTGATAAATTCATGCTCGTGATCACTAAGGACCCTTTGTTTGTTTACCAGAATAAGAAAGGAGTTAATAATTAATTATAGATTGCCATGAATTGGTCGAACAATTAAAACCTGTACCTTGAATATTTAACATGTGATTAAAGACTTAATACTTTACATGATTTGACTATGTGATTAAAAGGATAATGGAATATAAATTGACTCTTCCAAAATTAAGAGCCCTTTTAAGACCTTGGATTTTACCAAAAAGAAATAGAAATATGTTTTAACGAAGGATTTTAAAGGGATTACTCCCTTATACACTAAACATTTAACTAAACTTCTGTTTAGGGGTAAATGTTTGTGTATACCTCCAGACAACCTAAGAAGAATGGAGGAAACTATATAACTTATTACTTGAAATTTGAAACGATAATTTACGCTTTTCAAACTAAGAAAACTCTGACCACAGTATAACCAAAGATTTTTCAAACATTTACGAATCCTATTAATTATTTTCGATAAATCAACAAAAATCGTGTTAATTAAATTCAAATTTATTTTTGAACATTTTATATAATTGGTCGAACTAAGAAATTTAAAACTTTTACGTTTACGCTTCATAAAAATTAACTAATAATTATTTAATTAATTATAATAATTATCGACGCTTTAGACGACGGATTGAGTAAAACGGATAAAAATGATAGTTAAGAAGAAACTAAAACTCAGAAAATGTAAAGAAATAATTTTTGAATAAATACGGTTATGATATTTATTTCATCAGGAAGGTGAACGTAATTACTGACGCATAATATAGAAAGAATATCTAAGTGAATTGTGGACATGATAATCACATCATCATAAGAAGTGAAAATAGATACCGACGCATTATGTAAAAAGAATAAAGAACAAGTTAGGACATATTCCTTAATAATGAAGGTGCAAAATAATTTGCCGAACGATATAAAAACAAACAATGTTTGTAAAAAGGAATAATATAGATAATAAAAAAGAGGTTTCACGGCTAATGTGAACCATTAAAAATTGAGAAGCCGATAGCGTTAAATGTTTTAAAGGCCACTTGTGATTGTATAAATATGGAGATTGTGAGATATAGTTATGTTGGAATTTGTAAGTATAAGTATTCTATTTTTGTCATTTATGACTAAAAGTATCTTTGTCTGAAGAAGTTGTACGGATGGAAATTATGAAGGCAGACATCGCCTCATACATTAGTAAACATCTAGCTATTGCAAAGGTCATCATCTGAATTTGATTCGATTTGGGTCATCGTCGACAGACTGACCAAATCTGCTAATATCATTCCCGTTAATGATAAATGCAAAAGAGTTACGTAAACATAGTGTGCCTGTATCGAACATCTTTATCAAGATCCTCGCTTCGCATCGAATTTCTAGAGATTTGCTCAGAAATCATTGAGAACGAACCTTGATGAGAGTACTATATACCACCCCAAATCGAAGGGACGAGGTAAAGTAATGATGCAAAGTAATATAAGTGTTGTTTTATGTTTGAATGATTGACCTTTGGTAATAGACCGTATAATCGTTTTCCTTTGGAGAGATTATCATTGATAATTATCGTATTAGGATCGAGATCGAACCTTGTTAGAATCTAAATCTTAGAGCATCTGTAAGCAAGAGTTGAGATAAAGACATCCGACATACACCCATTGTGAGTTGGACATGTCTCTTAGGTTTAAGGTTTCCTATAATGGCGAACCTAACCTTACAAAATACCCGACCCACGAGACTTGAAATGATTGGTGAAATTAGGATCTGATTACTGACTGCCGGTAGTGGGCAAGAGGTTATATGAATGTGAAATGTAGATCTTGAAGTGCCAAATGGGTAGCGAAGTTATGTCACAATTTTTAACCTTGGAAAAATGAATTCATGATCTGACAAATCATGGGATATAAGTCCCCGTTGTATGGGACCATTGAGATGATGAAAAAGTTGGGATTGAAAGGCATATAAGCTGGATCTACCCTAGGACTTCAAGAACCGCGTGAATTATGTTTCGTAAATCGCACTTGATGGAATATCTATCAAGTGAAATCCTGATTATTCTTAATAAAGCTTAGATCGGCGAAAAGTTGCATTCATCAGAAACCCGTGAACATCATGGATAGAGAAGGTAAGTCAACATTTAGCCTGATCTTATTCCCGTAGTTATGTTTGCTGAAACTCGCGTGCTGTAATAGATTGCACTTGTGAGAAAAGACCGAATGTGGAGGAAATACCCACATGGCTTTAACTCTATAAGAAGCGAGTAGTAAGGTAAGATGATCTTTGAGGACAAAGATCCTGTTTAGGGGTAAATGCTGTGACAATCCGTCAATTTATGGTTGATATTTTATTCTCGAAAATTATTTAAAAACATTATTATAATGTTACAATATGAACTCACATATTTTTGGGAAGAAATTTGGATTTACGTCTTGAAGTAGCATCGACTACGTCTAAACCGGAGGATTCAACGTTACGTGCTTACGTTTACATACACCGTCTTTGGTGACAGTCCGACAATTAAGAAAATAAATTTATCCGTGAATATTATTTTGGAGTTTTAAATTTGAGTTGGTTCATAAACTCACAAATTTACGAGAAGAGATTAGGACTTACGATTTTATTTTAACGTCCTTTACGACTAAACCGGAAACCCTAGGATTACGTATTTACGTTTTTGAACTCCGTTTTTGATGAAACAATTTTTATTGGATTCTTTTTGTGACGTTGATTCATAATTTATAAAAACGTTTTTCGCAAAACGACCCGAGGGCACGCAAATCGAGGAAACTAGAATCGAGGAGTACCCGTAAATAAATGGGATGAGACAAGTGGGACACTTGTCCCACCCCACTCCCAAAACCGGCCTAAGTTAGCTACTTAACACCATGAGGTGTCAAGTGTAAGCTAAAGCCTTACACATGTCCCTTTAGCTTCAATATGAAGCTACTTACTTCACAAAACCATCAAACCATTACCACTCACTTCATTTCACCATGCAATCAACTCACAAACTCTCTCTCTCTAGCAAAAGGTGTCGTCCCATATTTCTCTCACAAACACCCTCATTTGATCAAAAATCAACCACAAAATCTCATGTTATTCATATACATGTTGATGCCCTTTTGAAGCCCTATTGATTGGTGCAAGTTATAACATCCAAGGAGGAGTTTTCATGGAGTAGGAGGGCTGATTTTCCACAAGGTTCTCATGAAGAATGATGGTCATGAAGATGGTCTTGGTGCAACACAAGTTTCTCCATCAAAAATCCATGTTTTGATCAACCTACATCATCATGGTGGTATAAAGATTGTCCTCCTCATCTTCTTGTTATTTTGATTATGTACACATGTATTTTATTTCCTATTGTATATATTTATGATGATTATATGATGATAAAAATGTTATGTGGGGATTTGTTGTTGATAATCATGGATAAAAAGGTGAAAAACCATAAGAAACAAGGTTAAAATCTTGATTAATTTACATGGCTGTATAAAACAGTAAAGAACCATATGGTAAACTGATAAAATGAGGAAGTAGAATCCATTTACAGTAAGCTATGGGTCTTGTACATATGTGAGAGTTGGCCATACAATGGAATCAAAATAATGAGTAAGATATGATCAAAACAAGTTTAGGGTATAAATCTGAAGTTACTGTTTTGGACGATTTTTAGAAAATATTTAGAAGATTATTCAACAGTAGCTATAGAAGAGTTAAATGTAGCACATATCATGTAGTTTATGTGATAAAAATTTGAGCTTCTATCTCTATATAGAACTCAAGATATGGCAGTTTTGGTGAAAGTAAAGATAAAAATCAGATTTTTGGAAATAAAAGAATAATACTATTATATAAGCACTCAAAATTATATTGTATAAAATGTAAAGTTAAAACCCACTAACTAATGGATTTTATTTATATAAGTATGTAAAAGGTTAAATAAGTGGACATTTTATAAAAATGGTAACTTGTTAAGTTTTATAAGTTATAAAACTATAAACTTGATTTTTACGACTTTTTCGGCTATCGCCGTAAAATTAACGTTTTTGTTAAATAAAACTTAGATGGTTGGACCCGTCTAATGAAAACTTTATAAAACTTATATACTGATATATAGACATGTATAACAAGTAAAAACCGATAAAACCCGAACTATAGGACATACGGACATTAACGAGCTAAGTAAACATATTGGACTAATACTTGGGCTAATAATTGGACTAAATAAGATAAACACCCATAAAAAGAACTTATTGGGCTTAACCCATTTGGGCCCAACTTGAAAGTGTATGTACTGATAATATAAGTACAAAATGGATTAAAATAAGTTAAATAACTTATAATAAGTTTATTGGACTTAAAATACATAAATAGGTAAAATTAGTAAACTAGTATAAACGTTACCGACACATAACACTAAAATGAGTAAACGACAATATGTAAACCCACTTGATCATCATATATAAATAATCATCATATGTATACATAATTGATATTTTTATAAAGTCATTGGACAAACGTCTAAGACCGAGTATTATTTGTCTAGGTTTCCGTGATTGAAGCACGTACTGTACGTCCGAATTGCCGATGACCCGCCTTCCCACATCAACGTGAGTTCATAGCCTCGCACTCTTTTAAATGTTTTTATAAATGTTTTATAAACCCGCGAGGGAGATAACATGTTAGTTTTATAAAATAGGACACCATTTGTCCCGATTGTTTGTTTATTGATTTTGGACCTGAATGATTGAATGACCCGATTGTATGACCCGATAAATGATTAATGGACCCGATAGATGAAATTAAATGGATTATTAAAGTTAGGTTATGTCACTAAAAGTCCCATTAGCATGAATTGTGAACTACCGGGAGTTGGTAGACGCTTATACATTTAATAGTACTATTTGGGGACGATCACCCCAGTTCGCGCTTTGACGGTTGATCCCCGTCGTGCCACATTGATTGGTAAGCGAATTTATGTATGAGAAGATTTCAATAACGTGACCTTTGTGACGACACGCTACTTTAGATGGGCAAAATTGGTATCGGGTTAGCTACCCGTTGTTGGTTTAGTAAGGTAACAATGTCATGCGGCTTATAATAATCCAATCACCAAAATATTACTGGACGCTCCGAATTACGATGTATTGCCTGACTAGCAATACTGGGTCATACTATTGATATTATGTTTGTATTTTGGTTTTCATAACCATATTCATATAACGGTTTTTATTTAATCTATACAACGTTGTAAAACGTATTGTATGATGTTTTTACGACATTGGCTCGTATAATGATTTTTAAGGCAAATGCCTATATTATGATTTTCGATAAGGATTTGTATAAAATGATTTTGGCTATTTCATGGCCTATCAAGACGATTTGTACAAAAATGATTTTCAGTAATACTTTTATACTGATATTATATTGATGGAATTTATTAAACTCTATGAATTCACTCGGCGTTATTGCTGACCTTTTCTTTTAACATGTTTTATCTCAGGTACTTGAAGGTAATTCTCGGGAAGACAACAAGAATTCATGGCCCGCACTTAAACAATATTTTTCCATTCAAATACTTTGTAAAACTTTGTATGAAATAATATGACTTGGGACCGATGTAACTTTGATATTTATGAATGGAAATGCTTTATTGATAAACGACGCGATTTTTATGCGTTGTCTATGATGTGAGTAATGTGCTATCCCGTAACACCAACTAGTCTTCCGCTGTACTGAGTTGTATAAATTTGGGGGTGTTACACTCTGTCTGCTGATCCTTAAATACGTGGCGGTGCAATATCGTTATTGAACCGCAGGGTTATTTATTGAGTCGCGGTTGATTTTTCGAACATAATCTTTCCTTTACATTATTCTTTCTAAATCTTTGTTAACATGGATAAAATTTTGCTAAACATCTTGTTTTTTCAAAATAAGTTTGACAAGCTTTATTGTTTACCAAAATCATTTTAAACCTATTACCACTTTGGATCACCCTCTTCTATTCTTAAAAATTCTTCTTCCTCATTCTCTCCACCATTATTGAGCCTTTCTAAACCTTAACCTTACAACCATGGTGTCTATAAGATCATCATCTTCCGCCAAAAATTCATCCACTAGAAAAAGCCTCAAAATCAAGATTAAGATACCCAAAGTGGGTTCTTCTTCTTTTGCCACCCCAAGAAATGAGACAACTCCCTCGCCTATTCTTATTTCCTCATCACCTTCACCACCTCTTGCACCATGCAAGACCTCTTCAACTTATGGTACTAACCATTCACATGGTTCTACCTCATCTTCATTCCGATCTAAAATGAATGATGTTTCATCACCTTTCTCTCAAAGTATTTTCTTGGATGAGAACCCTAAATCCCTCTAAAGTATCCTATTTGAGGATAATTTTGCTGAGACTTATTTAACTTCACCTTTAGACATCATGCCTCATCCTCATCCTCCTCCTAACACTCCTCTTCTGGGTGTTCCTATTTATCATCCCTTAGGTGATTCATAACTATTTCCTTTTCTTGAGGCACATGGTACTAATTATCCATGGAAGGTTGGAAAACCTTGTGTTGTCTTTGTTTGCTCCTCCTCCTCCTTCATCTAGGGGATGAGATGATGATATTTTTAAAATAATTTTTAAAATGTCAAGCCATGAAGATCAATCAATCAAGATTAGAATAGCTAGCTTAGTTGTTTAGTTAGTTGTTTTTAATCTTTTGTATCTTTATTTTCCTACATGTAATTTGCGTGTAGATGTTTTATGGATTTGGTTTTATTGTTTTTGTTTTTGTGTTTTCTCTTTCATTTTTACACGTTAATCAACTTCAATTTAATTCTAAAAATAAACCTAAATCTATTGTCACCTCTAGACTTGATTAAAAACTAGATCAAAATGTTATCTAATATTTTTTTCACCCTTTGTAAAGATATCTTGTGAGTATGTTGTTCTTTATGCAACCTTAGCCTACCTAATGCTAATAGAGGTAGAAATCCAAGATTTGCTAAAATTTGAAAAAAGTCCTTTTCTTTTTTCAAAATTTCAAAAACCGTATATGGGCAGCTTTTGTATGCGGTTCATTAAATGAACCTGCGGGCATTATCGCTAATGAGTCGCAGCCCTATTTAACGAACAGTGGCCATAGAGCTTATTTTTGTTCGTTTTAGTCTTTCTCTCTTTTGACCAATTTTCTTCAAGATTCGTTGTTTACCTTTTTAAGCTAAACATTCCGTGAAATCTTTTGATTTTCTTTCTATTTTTTGCCTTTTCTACTTTCTTTATATTTCACTCACTTGAGATCTCTTTTCTCACCTCACCGTGTCTTCTTCTTTCTAAAATTAACCTTGACATCTCTTTATCACAAACCTCTAAACCCAAAGTTTCTTCTTCTAAGCTTTTCAATAAACCGAAAATTTCGGTCAAACCTATTTGGGCTAAAAAGAACAAGGATCTCACTAAGCCTTCTTCACCTAGACCTTTAAAGACTTCCTACTTCTCCCCTATTGAGTATTGGAATGAGTCTTACTCAATCAATCCAATTACCGGAGAAAAGGAAGCTCTTCCGCCACACCTAAACCTTTCAACACACTTCAACTAAATGACATCTCTTCTTACCCTAACCTCAATAAATATTATGATGGTAACCTCCCATTTTCTTCTCCACATTCACTTTCTCCTTCACTATCTTTATTCTCTAGTGATGCACATCCTCCCTCGTATGACTTTGTCATGCATTATGGAACCTTGTGTGCTTGTTGTATATTTCAACAAATTAAACTTGCTCATCTATTTAACAAGTTGAATTTTCTTAAACTTTCTCCTCTTCGAGTATTTGTTCCCGTGAGAAAATTGTTGGAAGACGTTCCTTCTCCTTCTTTCACCGGTTAAAACACGCTTTCTGTTTTAATCGTTTGAGTCTAAAATAAAAACTAAGCAAATATTGGAAGACTAATTATACTAGAATAGTTGTTATGCTTAGGTTTATTTTCCTTGTGTTTTAGTATTCATAATTCTATATATGAATATTTGTATGTATGTTTATCATATTTATCTTAATATGATTGTTGTGTGTTTGATTGTTTTGCCTTTTCTTTTATCATTCACATTTTATTGTTACAAACTGAATCTTTTTGGGTGATTCCAAAGGTTCCACATTTCAAACCATTTGATATCATATCTTCAAATTTGTTGGATGTTTCTTTTCTACCTCTATTACAACATTTGAATTTATCATGTCAATACTCTCTCTTTGGACATACTTAGTAATTACTTACTTCCCAATTTGAGATTTCTTTTCTTTCTCCCTTTCAAATTATCTAGTACATATTTGTGACTATTGCATCTACTCGGGTGTTTCTTTTCTTTCTACTAACCCTTGTATGTAGCTTGTCATCATAGCTCGATCTCTTGATGCCCCAAGCAAGGGGAGCTTTTAGCAAGGTACTTTCTTCTTCAAAGACTTGTGCTACCTTTTTGCTTCAACAAAAGGGGGGAAATGGTAAATGCTAGTGGATGAACTCGTTAATAATTCAAAAAAAATTGTTTTTACATAAATGAGTTTATAGTTTGTCGTAATAAAAAAAGGTGAGATTGTTAACGCAATTGATGCCTAAAAATTTATCTGTAATAACTATTATTTCTTAGTTTTGATCACGACAAAGTGTAAAAACATTTATCGTCAAAAATAACCGTAAGACGAATTATTTAACGAACACTACCATTTAGGTAATAATCATTTAAGTCTTACACAAACATATCTTATACATGTTTAGTGATCATTAAAAGTGATTAACCTTATAACTCATATTTATTCAAATGTGACAAAATATTTTAATAATTTTTTTTTAAAAAATATTTTATTAAAATAGAAAACGAAAATTTGAATTTAAAATATTCCAAATATGAATAAATGATATTCTTTTTGAGGTAAATCTTTACGAGACGGACTTTTTCCACTATTAATAAAAAATAGCGGACTCTAGTATGCGTGATGCCTTATAGGTACCTGCGTTTCCTTATTCATAAGGAACCGCGACGACATTTAATATGCTGCAAGCATACTAGTCGTTAGACCTTTTCTATTATAAATAGTAGGTCATTTTTCCATTTTCCACTAACCTTTTTAACAACTTTATGCTTCTTAATCTTTTTTCTATTTCTCAATAATTAGTAATGATCACTTTATTTGTTAAGTGTTAACTTATCATTATCTCCTATTTCTTATGTGATGTGTTAAAAGATTAAGTTTGGATGAAAATCTTTTCTTAGGTCTAATTATATTTATCATATTTACTATTTGAGTTTTGTGTAGATTTAAGGTATATGTTTATATTTTGATGGGTCTTGTGTGTTATAACGAACGCCTAATTCCCTATCTCAAAATAATTACTCCTTTCGTCTCAAATTAATTGTTCCTCGACAAAAAATAAACGATTTTGGAAAAAGTAACAATTACATCATTCTCTTTCTTATTTTTTTGCAAAATGACAACCATACTCTTATGTAATTAATTAAACATTTAAATAAACTATGTAATTTCTAATACCATTAGGTGCAATTAGAAGAGATCAATGTAAAACATCTTTCTAGCATATAAAATCAACTAATCACATTCATTCAAATTAACTTTCTATTTTTTTCGTAAAAATTAAATATCTCAAAAACGGTAAATCGTCAAGTGAAAAAAATACAGCATTACAACGAGAATTAAATTATCTTTCTATTAAAGGCACAAGTATATACTTTCGACAAACTTTTTTTTTCTGTGAAATCATATATGATTCGTATTATGGATCATATATGATTTTCCAAAATCATATATGATTCGTGATATGAATCATATATGATTTTCACAGAAAAAAAATCGTCGAAAGTATATACATGTGTCCCTCGATAGAAAGATATTTTCACAATTGTATGTTTCGTTTTACGTAACGACTAACGGTTTGCGAGATATTTAATTTCTAAAAAAAGATTTTTTTTGTTAGATAAAAAAAATATGGTTGTGATTAATTGGCTGAGCCTATACTAAAAGAAAGGTTTTTGTTGATCTTTTCTTTATGATAAACTTGTTAAATTACCCATAACTATATTTGAAAAGGAACGTCCAAAATTAAAAAAAAAATAAAAAAAAATTAAGATTTCAAACAGGGGTTGTACAAATATAAGAAGTCTTTTTATGATATGAGGTTTAAAAAACTATTTTACATTACGATTATTTTGAAATGATTCATCTTTACTTGTTTATTGCTATTTTATTGCTGTTTATAACGAACGCCCAATTCCCCCTCTCATATAATTTTTGCACAGCCACGATTAATTTAGAAAGCAATACGGAGTAAATGACACCTAATTATCGTTAACAAGAATCTAAACAATATTAAACCTGAGATAATGATTACTTACATGCAAAGCATAGTTCATGCCACGCGTAAGGAACGAGCAGCCACGTTGTCAAAGAAGTGGAAAGCAGCTTTGTGGGCTCCCATTTTGCTTTGCTCCCTCCCTCGTACATCCCATTAAAACCGGAATAGTGGGTCCCACCTTAATCTCACATGCTACTGGCGTGACTACCGTCAGATCCTGGGCCCACCAACAACAACACAACGCAACATTCACCCGATTTCCTATACCCACTTCCATTTCAAACATATTTTATTTATCTAATTACAATTGTAAAGCAATATTAATTAACATAACGTTAATCAACGTAAAAATAAAAAAGACAATTACGATATAATAAATAAATATTGTTTGTTTACATTTATGAAATGTAACGAATTATTACATGTAAATAAGTAATAAATCAGTACACCAACAGCATTCATTAAAGGCCTTCTAATTTTTTTTTCATTACGTATTATAATATAATCAAAATTACATACAATTTTATCATTAATTAATCATGTTAAATAATTTTCTTATCATTCATAAGTTTTTTTTATTATGATTCAATTATATCTTACATCTTATCAAACAAATCAAACATGACCAAAGGCCTTTTGATTAAGCGGTATATGAGTGATCTTCTAACCTAAGGGTTGTGGGTTCAAGTCTCGGTGGAGACATGTGAGATAGAATTTACGAGATAGTTGTGTGAGTTGTAAAAATTGTCGTTAAAAAAAAAAAACAAACCAAACATGAATAATAATTATAATGAATCATTACATTACCATACTCATTCTATTACGTTGTTTATTCCGTTCATTTGATAAAACGAATAAATGTTATTTTTTTATCAACTAAGTTTGTAATCAAATTAATGTTAAAGATGTAAAAATTCGAATTAAAATAAATCAATAAAAAAGAAAAAAACTAAAAGTCAATAAAACATATTAAAATGAATATTAAATTATAGAGAATAAAATTTTAAAAAATATAATAAAATCATATTATAAAAATAATGAATATATTAAAAGAAAATTATTATTTAAATATGTTGTTATAAAGTTTGTTAAAAAAATTGTTACAAAAGGTATGTCGAAAGAGAGAAGTGTAAAAATCATCCCCGTGGTATGTCGAAAAATCGAAACATCATTCGTTAACTTTTTGAACACCAACCATTCCTCCGTTAGTGAAGATGCATCATATATCCCTCTTGACGGATGTTGCAAATTGTTTTCACGTTAAGTACTAACGAGGTCTATAAAGAAGTGTATTCTTATCTTTTTTTCCTTTTACAAGGATATAAGTGAACGTTTTAATAAAAAATGGAAAAAAATGTTTTAAAATTAAAAAAAAAATCGAAAAAGTGTTTTAATTTTTAAAAAAAATAACTTTTTTCGAAAAAGAATTGATTTCTTTTTGTAAAAAAAGTAATTTCTTTCATAAAAATTAATTTATTTAAAAAAAAAAAAATTATTTTAATAAGGTATTACGGAAAAATGTTTTAATTTAAAAAACCCTTTATCATTTTTCCAAAAAATTCAAATAAAACTTAATTATTTTATATTTTTACTTTTAAATGTTAAAAATAATAAAATATTTCTTTCAAAAAAGTTAAACAAATTTAAATTTTTTAAAGGCTATAAATTTTTTTTATGTTTTGTTATGATAAAAAGAAAAACAAATAAAGTTTAAAAGATTAAAAAAATATTTAATTTTTCTTCTAAAATTATTTAAAAATCTAAAAATAAGTAAACTTTTTCTTCCCAAAAAAATAAAACTTAAAGAAAAACTTTTTAAACAAATTAAATGTTATTTAGAATCGTTTAAATTATTTTTATTTTTTTTATACTTTTTATAAGAAAATGTATATTAATTAACTTTAAAATGTTTTTTATTTTTAGAAAGGAAATTAATTCTTTCTCGAAAAAGTTATCCTTTTAAATATTAAAACATTTTTTCGAATTATAAAAAAATTTAAAACATTTTTTCGATTTTTTATGGAAAATAGTCATTAAAAGAGGAATGATTGGTGTCCAAAAAGTTAACGAATGATGTATTTTGATTTTTTGATATACTACAAAGATAATTTTTGCACTTCTCTTTTAAAAGAGTTCCAAATAATTTATAATGCAGCTATAAATATAAATTATAGGTTACAGTATATCGTTTCAGATTAGATGGTAAAAATTACAAACATGTTTAGGATAAACAAACTTGAGTTTGACGTCAAAGCCCCATTTTGAAACTCATTTAATAATTGAGTATGATTTCGAATTTTATACACAAAGTTTAATTAAGCTTACGAGTCTAAACAAACTTTAGTAAACAAGTTCAAAACAACAAACGAGCTCAAACAAGCAAGCTAAAAAGAAAAAGCTTTAGTTTAATAAAAACATCACCAAAGAGTCAAACCTGAACCAACTCTGTGCTTTATCTTATGCTACAAGTTGAGTTTTTTTTAACAACAATCTTATTGAAAAACTAGCAAGGAGTTAGATTACATGATTACAAGATACGGGGTTTTAAGCCAAGCATTTCACAAGAACGAGACTTTACGTCTATACTCACACCAATAAAATGACATAAAAACAATGTTTTCAAAATCATCGTTTGGTTAGGAGCCTCCTTCTCGAACAAGAGCTTGTTTCCAAAATTCCATATCGATCACCATAGACCGTAGAAAACCCCCTCAAACAACGCTTTAATCTTTGACTGAGTTCGAAGATAAACCATCTAAGTGCGCCAATCCTCATATGAATCAACATCTACATATTCCACATTCCACCAAGAATTTTTTTGCGAGCAATCTGCCTAACCAAGGTACATTGGAAGAACAAATGGCTAATAGACTCCACCCCACCATTACAAATGAAACATGATATAGAATCAATCGCAATGCCACGAAGAGAAATATTAAGTCTCGTGGGCAAAGCATCAATAAAAACTTTACAAGCAACAATACTTACCTTAATTGGCACGGTCTTAACCCATCTTGTCTTCAAATTTGCACTCGGTAATCGATTGTCGTCAATAATCTTCCAGATAGACGCCACCGAAAAATCCTCATAATTTTCCAAGGTCCAAACATATCTGTCAGCAATAGGCGTAAGGTTGATCTCACTAATTAAGACATAAAGAGCTTCTAGTTGCGATTCTTCAATTCCATTCCTCACTTTTCGACGAAAAGAATGATCTAAAGTGGGGTCTTTCAAGTTCATGCTAATAGTGGAATTTTTAAGCATCTCTAATGCGTATAACCGTGGGAAACGGTCTTTGAGGACACCACCTTCTCACAAATGATCTTCCCGTAACAGCCAAGTATTCTCATTTCCCAACTTAAGTCGAAAATAATCAAAAAAATTAACCCCCTTCTCTTGCATCATCTTTACTTCGCGAACAATAGTAGTCCAACAAGACATAGAACCTGCATTAAGATCTTTACTAAGCTTTCCATTCGAACCATGTATAGCCTTAATTACTCTAGTCCATAAAGATGTCAGGTGAACATAAAAGGGTCAACCCCATTTAAGCATTAAACCCCTATTTAGAGCATACAAGCTAGAAACTCCCAACCCCTTTCTCTTTCGTTGTTAATACTTTACTCCCCTTAACCCACGAAAATTTATTGCTTCTAGACTCATGGACATTAGAAAATGACTCCTAATAAACATACAGAAAATTGGTATCGATCCTAAAAATTGATTTAAGAAGAGTTAATCTACCTCCGATTGATAAAGTTTTCAACTTCCATTTTGAAAGTCGGGTCGTCACTTATTCACAACCTATTTCCAAGCATGCACTCTTGACATATTACCACCAACTTCGTGCCTAAATAAGAAAAAAAGGTATTAAGATTTTAACACCCAAGCTTAGCAACCGCGTCTATAAACCTCCCACCATCGACATGAATTCCCATGATTTTACTCTTACATATGTTAATACGAAGACTAGTAGCACGATGAAAACATTCCAAAACATAGACAAGGGTATCAACAATGTTGCAAAAAAAGGTATACAAGGCCGATTAATCAACACTTAATCACTACAAGGCACTCAACCTTGCTGATTAATGAAAAGACGATTAATGGTGGTCAACTATGGTCAACGACGGTGAAGGGAGGTCAAACTTACCGAAAACCTACAAATTTTGCTGAAAATACCGAAAACTCACTGTAAACTTGTGCTTATCACTTATAATAACTACTCATATGTATGATAAGTTGTATTTTAAGAATAATATTGTCAAAAATACATAAAACTCATTATAAATACCCAAAACTTGTCGAAAATACCAAAAAATTGCTAAAAGTGTCAATTTGATTAATCCAGCCTAGAACAATTACAAGTTACAAGATGGTCGACCGGCCAACTAGCGATTCACGATTTTTACAACATTGGGTATTAATATTATAATCACTCCATTGTTCGAGAAACATAGCATCATCCGCATAGAACAAATGAGAAAGCATAAGCGTGGAACTAAGTTTAATACCAGTAAACATACCTGCATTCACCGCACGTTGAAATGATAAGTGTAAGCTCTCCATTATGAGAATAAATAAGAACGGGGATAACGGATCACCTTGTTTAAGACCTTTCAAGAATTGGAACTCCTCTGTAGGACTGTCATTAATAAGAATAGACCCTCTAGACGATCTTAGACACCTTTGAATCCACATACGCCATTTAATACCAAAACTGAATTTAAGTAAAACATCATCCAAAAAATCCCACCGAACCGAATCATAAGCTTTCTCAAAATCAACTTTAAAAATAAGAGCATGTTTTTTCTTCATACGATACCATTGCATATTAAGAATAAACGAATCGTCTAAAATTTATCTCTCCGCAATGAAGGCAGATTAAACCTCTTTGACAATGTCTCCTAACAATCCACCAAGCGATTTGTCAAAAAAATTGCAATGATCTTATACATGCTTCCAATCAAACTAATAGGCCGAAAGTCCTTAACCATGTTTGCATCAGTAATTTTCGGAATTAAAGCAATAAAAGTCGAATTGCATCCTTTAGGAATATCACCATACATGAAAAAAAGGCTTAACAGCCTCAGACGCGTCTTTCTCAATAGTCGACCAAAAATGACGATACAAACCAAACGTGAAACCATCCGGACCAGGAGACTTATATGTGCCACAGTCCTAATCCGCCCTTTTAACCTCCTCTAAAGTCACCATACGTTCTGAATCTTTTTGTTGATTAGTGGATAATAATTTTGGGAAGCATATATCGATACACGCACGATAATCCATAGGTTTATCAAACCTACTCTTAAAGTGATCGAAAAATTCTTGTTTCACAATCTCCGGTTTATCAAGCCACGTCCCATTAATTATCACCCCCCCCCCCCCCCCCCCCCCCGAATATTCGGTTGACTACGTCTTTTATTAATATACCGTGGAGAAAGTTCGTGTTCTCATCTCCTCAACAGACCATTTGGTCTTAGACTTTTGAGATAATTCTGAAGCTTGAACTTTATACACATGTTGTAGTTTATTCATAACATCTAATCTTTTATGAACTATCTCGTCTGAACCATTACCTTTATCTATCTGCTCTTCCAAAATCCGAAGCTTGTCTTTACATTTCACAAAAACACCCTTTGTATTATTCATGTAGTTAGCATACCAATCACGAATATTCATTTTAAGAAATTTCAACTTACACATAAAATTATGCATAGCATTGCTATCATCACCAGAAGCATCATTTCAAAAATCTATAACAAATTTATCAAATCCTTCCGCATCCAACCAATAGTGAAAAACCCGAAATGGTATTGGACCATAGTCATACAATTCTACAAGTCGAGTTTGAGCTCAAATCTTAAAGCTCGAAACGAATCAAGTTCGACCTTTTAGAATACAAACAAGCCGAATTTAGTTTTTGATATGTTGATAAAATGTTTGAATATTTTGTTAGATTTGGATTTAAAAGTGGATTTAAAAGTGTATACTTACCTTAATTATATATGTTATAATAATACATTTATAGAAATAAGTAGTTCAAATTTGGATATGTTTGTAATTATGGAATGTATAAAAACCACCCTATGGGTGTTTGTTAACAAAACCCGTATATTTAAAACCACGTTACTTCTAAACTAAGATTACAAGATCAAATGATGTTACGGGTTCAGTATTAACTGCTTTAATTTAGTGACAAATATACTAAAATGAGATCAAAAGAGACGCAAGAAACATGCGAAACAATGTAAGAGATTATAATTATGGTAAACAATAGACATAACTTAAACTTTAGATTTTAATTTATTTGAATACGAGATTTTATTAAGATACTATTAATTAATGAAAAAGGGGTTTCGGTAAATGTTTGACCTTAAAAATTTCTTTTATTTATAGATAAATACTTATGTCATTTTTATAAGGTGTTTAGTGTTCAAAATTTAAAAATTAATGTTAAAACACAATCAAAGAATCCGCTTATAAAAAAATGTATAATAAAGCATAAAACAACAAAATAGGGGTGGCAATTTTTGACCCGATACGAAACCCAATTTGAAACTGACACGAAAATTAACAGGTTTGAGTTGAGTATATTATATCTTGGGTCAGGTTTGGGTCGGCCTATCTGACTCGTCTATTAAACAGGTTAGGTTTTGGTTGAAAATAAATTAAGCTGGTTGACCGGACAACTCGTTTAAGATTTTTTTTCTTTATATTAAAAATGATTAATTTTTACCATACGTGTTAACTAGGTTAATCATACCAAACCTAAACCCATTTAACATGTTTAACACGTGTAATGTGCACTTATATATATAAAACTTGTTAAAAGGGTCAACCCGAAACCCGTTTAACCTATTCAACCTATGTAACATATTAACGTCAACCCAAATATATATATGGTTAAATAGGTTAGGTTCGGGTTATGTGTAAACGGGTTAGGGTTGACACAACTGACCCGATTATTTAATTGGGTTAGGTCTGGGTTAGGATTTTCTGACCCGTCAACCTAACCCGAACCCGCTAACCTGAACCCGACCCGAATTTCCACCCCTACAACAAAATAGAAAATTTATCGAAAATATATTAAAATATTCACTTATAAAAAAAACCAACATGATTTTAATCTTAGTCATTATATTTTCTAAGTGCATTCGGTACGGTACGTTTTGGCCTGCATTTTGGCCACGACGCGAGCTGATGGCGCCAACCATCGTTTTGTGACCTGCGTTTTTGTGTGTTGCGTCGAAGTAGCCAGCCGACACCATAGCGATAGCGCGACTTAAAACGCAAAGACTGCACCGTAGGTCGCGTTTTTAGCCGCGTTTTCGTTTTTTATAAATTTTTATTTATTTTTTTAAATTCTATTGTTGCCAAACATCTAGTTTTTTGTTTTAGGTATTTTTGGACCGTTTAAAACACATTAATACCCCTTTTTTACATGTTTTTTTATTATAAATATCTTTTTTAAACGAAGAATTGAAGTGTGTGAGCTTAAAAAAAGAACGAAGAATTGAAGTGTGAGCTTAAAAAAGAACGAAAAATTGAAGATCCTTCGGTTCAACCCTACTGGAATGAGTGCCGAAGACACGAAAAAAGATCCAAAAGCTAAGAAGAGGCGTATGCAAAACATCTTAATTTTTAATTTTTAAGTTGTATTTTTTTTAGTGTTTTTTAGATTGTATTTTTTTGGTACCTTTTTTTTAAGTTTTATTTTTTGTAAGTTTTTTTAATCTAATGTTTTGTTTTTATTAAATAAAATTTATGGTTTTCAGTTGTAAAAAAAGGTAGGGTCATAGTAACACCAAAAAAATTGATGGTAACTAAAGAGCCACTTTTTAGTGTTATGCTAGGTTTGATGTTATGAAAAAAATAGTGATGTGACAAAAAAATTCTCACGACACGAGCCCATCATTCACTATATCTAACACTCTAATGAATAATAAAGATGGGCTAATGCTATATAAAGATGTTATAAAAAATATTAGTATACTAAATAACTTTACTCTAAAGTTCATGATACTTGAATTTATAAATTTTACTACCGTTATAAAAAAAATTATGTTTTCTCATACTTTTGTACACACTCCTAAATAGTATGAAAAATATTTTGAGTTTATAAATACATATCAATGTGTAAAAAACTGATCACATAAATAAGTGTGAAGAAATTTTAAAACACCACACTTAGAGGTAAGGGTGTGGTGGAGCAGATAAGCTCGCCGAGATGAGGTGGCGTGCTCGCCGCCCCTCGTCGGTGCTCACCGCCATACCCACCCCTAGACTCGCCGTGAGTTTGTCGCCAGCCGACGAGTACATGAAGAGGAGAGAGAGAGAAGGATATACTTTCGATTCTTATATTTCTTCTTTCTTTGATTCGTTTTTTTGTGTTTAAATGTTCAGTGTGTGTTTGTGTGGTGTTGAAAAAGATAGGCATTGTTTTGAAGAAGACAAAGCAAATCTAACGTTTTATGTATTTACAACTTTAACCCTTAGTGTTTGGTGTTTATCAATTTTTGGTTTAAATTTAAAATTTTAAAATTTTGTAAAACATTTTTAGTTTAGAATTGTATTTCTATTTTCGTATCGTATTTTAAATTTCATATTTTTATTCTATTTAAGTATTTGAAATTTTTATTTGAATGGAATGAATTTAAATTTGTTTGGAAATGAAAATAAAAAAATAAAGATAGTGGTGGGGACAAAGTGGAGAGGAAACTGTGTGCCACTACAAGTGGGTGTTTTGGTCCGTTACTTTGTGATGATGTTGTAACAGTGGGGACAAAGTGGAGAGGGGTTGTCTGTCCACCATACCCTCGCCTCTTATATGTGTTGCAAATAAAAGTCTACACTTTATAGTGTAGAATATTCCATAACTTCTCCACATTTTTATAAATATGGACCTCATTTTGTTTCACACATATTTCTTACACTTTCCAAAATAAGAAGTGCGGAAATATGGGTATAACAAAATATGGTCCACACTTAAAAGTGTGGAGTAATTATGATTTTTTTCACAGTAATAAGTGTAGACCTTTATTTGTAACACATATAGGTGTAGTATTTTAAACTTTGTTCAAGCTTATTTATGTGGTCATTCTTTTACACATTTATATATGTTAATAAACTCAAAATATTTTTCACACTATTTAGAAGTGAGTAAAAAAGTGAGAGAAAACAAAACTTTTTTTATAGTGTATATTTTCATTATAGATTGTATTTTATAGCCCTATTTTATATAGTCGAACAAGAATGTAATAGGTCATCTTAATCGTTAAAAGTCTTGTATAGTAATAGGCTAGTTGGGATAACCGGGCTTAGAGTTTAAGCTAATATTGTATAACTTAGGGGCTCTAAGCCAAAAGACAAGCCAAGCTCGATCCATATCAAAGCCCACGAAGGCCCTCTAAGCCGTGGGTATAAAACCCTCTTCCATGTGTGGAAGAGGGTGTTGGTTCTCATTTTTTCTCACATAGTAATCAACCTTTCTTTCTAGTTTCTCCCTTTACTTTCTCTCTCTGTTTTCATCTCTTTCTCTCTCTAGTTTCTTGTGATGGATTGATATTGGGATTAACATTTGGTACCAAGAGCCTATAGTAGATAGGTGATTGAGGTTTTTTGTGGTTTCTTATTTGGTTTTCGTGGCTTATCTTATAAGCTAAAGATTTCGGAAAAAAAATTAGGCTTGGATTTGAAAAAGCTTTCAACTTTCTTGTTTATTAACCTCTTAATAAACTGGAAGTACAAGAAAATTCTGGCTTTTCACTCAAAATCATCATCTTTTTATCATTTTTAAATCAAAAATTAGTTTTTGTACTATTTTCTTGATTTAAAATTTTCCGACTTAAAATTCTAGAAGCTTTGCTTTTTATGGTCCCTATGATGCTATAAACCGAGGAAGTACAAGTCGTTTTGTCGGAAAACCTTGAAAATGTTGCCTACAAGAGATTTGTTTCCTAGTTGCTAATTTCGGAATTTTTGAAAATTATTCTGAGATGGTGAAAACCCTAGTTATTCTGAGATAGTGAAAACCCTAAATATTCCGAGATCAAATACTGAATAATATTCTGAGATGGAGCTTTTTAGATTATTCCGAGATAATGTTTTTCAGATTATTCCGAGATAGTGTTTCTCAGATTATTTTGAGATAGTGCTTTTCAGATTATTCCGAGATAGTGTTTTTCATATTATTCTGAGATAGTGTTTCTCAGATTATTCCGAGATAGTGTTTTTCAGATTATTCCGAGATAGTGTTTTTCAATTTATTCCGAGATCGTGTACTAAGAGTATTCCGATATCGGGTACTAAGAGTATTCTGAGATCGTGCATTTGCATATATTCCGAGATAGACTACTACACGTTTATTCCGAGATAGCGAACACACATTTTTTCCAAGATCACAACTTTGCCAAATTTTTGTTTGAAGCGTTTATAGACTTAACCACCATCTAAACTAGTTCCGTAGCATAGTTTACCAATATATATATATATATATATATATATATATATATATATATATATATATATATATATATATATATATATATATATATATATATATATATATATATATATATATATATATATATATATATATATATGTATATATATATATATATAATTTTTACGTCTTCTTATATCAAAAAATTTACATACTAGTTTTTGGCTATTTCTAACTTGATTTCAAAATTTGGTAATTTAATAAATTTTCGGTCTATTTTATATCGGACTAAAGAATATTGCCATTTTTCAGAATTTTAACCACACCTCATCACAACTCATCTACTAAGATCCGTTATCCATTCACAATCATTGACCATGTCGAACAACAACAATGCTGCATATAATCAAGTTCGTTTGAAACAAGGTGGAAACGGAAATCTACCAGTGCTGACAGCCGGTTGCTACATTCAGTGGAGATCTCGATTTCTTAGATTTCTCGACACGAAAGATAACCGGACAGCTCTTCGTCATTGCCTTGACAATGCACCTCTTGTATTTGAATTTAAACCCATCACCACAACGACTATGTATGGTACTTCATCGACTACAAGAGCCATGGATACTTTCGACACATGTCCTCCACATAAAAATAGACTTCTCCAAGCTAAAGCAGATGATGTGAACTACATACTCACTAGGATTGATAACGATATCTATTCCATGGTTGATGCATGTTCTAATGCAATGGAAATGGAATGCAATTCATAGGCTGAAGCAAGGTGAATCGATCAACGTTTAAGATCTCGAGACTAATCTACTTTAGGAGTTCGGAAAATTCACATCCCAATATGGTGAGTCAATTGACTCATACAACTCGAGATTTTACAAAATGATGAATGAGCTTGTCCGAAATCAGTGTACCATCTCTAATCATCATGCGAATGTTCAGTTTTTACTTCAACTCAAGCCGGAATGGCAGAGGTTTGTGACTTTGGTTAAGGAAAGGGAAGATATTAAGACCATCTCCTATCACAAATTTTATGATATCTTGAAACAACATCAGAATTAAGTGAATTAACTTAGGGCTGAAAAGACGGAACGGTCTACTAACTCAATTGCATTTGTTGCTACAACTTCACCAAAACCTGTTCACCATCAACAAGCACCTTATCATTCTTCAAGACCATCAAGCTCATTCAACAAACCTCTAGCTACTGCCAGAAACAAAGTAAAAGAAGTTGTCCCCACTCCACCTCCAAAGTATGACACTAAGTCTGATGAAGACAGTGATGAAGAACAAACCTCAAGGGACAAGAAGATTGAGAAACTCGTGTCTTTACTCACCACAACTTATAATAAGATCTACAAAACTACCAACAACAACCTCAGATCATCATCCAGTGCGAGATATAAAGAAGTTGATAATGCACCAAGGTATGTTAGGAATGCAAGGTATGATAATCAGATGATGCCTAATCAAGTTGGGTCTAGAGAAATTGTAGGCACTCCGGTTGTGCAAAAGACTGAGATTCAATGCTTCAATTTCAAGGAATTTGGGCATATGGCTAGAGAATGCAAAAATCCAAAATGGGTTAAGGATTATGCATATCACAAGGAAAATATGTTGATGTGTCAAAAAGAAGATGCATGGATTCAACTCACAGCAGATGAATTTGATTGGCGTGATGACACTGATGATGAACCCGATGATCAAGAGTTGGAAGCTCATTACATGTGTATGGCAAAGATTCAAGAAGTGATCCATAAACTGTTGACAGTTATAGACCTATCTTTGATGTTGAGCCATTTGAAAAGGTACATTCAAACGACAACTATAATGTGTTTGCTAATGAACGACGACATCCTGAGCAACCAGAAAGTATCAATGAAACATATGTGATGGAGATGGAGGATAGCAATATCACTTTTGATTCATCATATATGTGTAATGATGAAAGAAATGTTGATCAGGATACTGAATCAGATGAGGACCGTGCTTTGCTTACTTATATAATTGATACTTTGAAATATGATATTGATGAAAACAAAGCGACTAATAAATGTTTAAGGCAAGCAAACACATCCTTAGCTGATGAGATAGGCAGGCTTAAAGAGTGTGATTTTGTAAAAGAAGTTGATCGACGAGTTGCTATAGCTAATGGCTTGGCATATGAACGAAAGGTGCTCAACGAACAATATTGTTCTAAAGTAGCACATCAACTTCATATGTCAAAACAAAAGGTATCAGAACTTGAAGAACAACTGATGTTACATATCTCCAATTTTCTGAACTAGAGTCAGTGACAAAGATCAAACTAAGCTTTATAAAACTCGTGAAGAAAAGAAAATGGTAAAAGTTCTTGCTTTGGAAAAGAGATTCGAAACGTTTAACAACATTCATTACAAAATGGGTCAATCTATTCAAACTATAAACATGCTCAATAGAAATATGAAAACGAGTTTTATTAAGCCTGAGTATCTCAAGAAAAATCAAAGTATCAAACCTGCTCTGTATGATATCGGTTGTTATAATGATAATCTTGCCCTTATGCTTTCCCCTAACTGCGATGAAATCATTCGTCATCACGAAGAAAGTCGATCTAAACTAAGTGATTTGATAAAACCTTCTGATCATACTAGCCAGATTAAGTTTGTTCCTAAAAAAGAACTTTCCAAAGAACAAGAGTACTTTTCAAATGTTCCTCTAACGTGTCATAAAACAGAAAACAAAGTATATTCAAAAAGATTTTTACAAAACAATCAATTTTGTTAGAAAAATGAATTTCGGATGAAAAACGTCAATGGTCTGAGAAATGTAAGAGTGTTCAGCAATTCGAATATATAAAACGAAGGGTTTTAGCTTTGTTTAAAGGTGTCTATGAAAAAGTTTCAAGAGATACTCTTTGGAATATTAAACCTAACCCACAAGTAGAAGTCGTCATTCAACAATGTATTGTTCCAACTATAGATGAACTTTCAAATAATGTGCAAATATTTTATAACGCTCTTACTGATGAAATGGTAACTGATTTACGATATGTTAACTCTCTTGAAGACGAAGTTGATTTTCTTCAATCTAAAGTAACGACACAAGAACGTCAACTTTCTAACGAAATTGATCGACTTTATAAGGAATAATATTATGCTGACCATATGAATGCTATACTTGGTGTGTATACCGATCTTGATCAATATTATCATGTAGCATGTCTAGTGTCAAAAACGGATGCAAAATGTCACAATTTTCGACACAAATTAAGTCAAATAATGAAATTTCGAAAATATTTTCCCAACTTGAGAAACACTTCATTTCTCTTGAACTCGCTTTACAACGTGGTGATAAATCTCATAATCATAAAAAGTGTAAAGAACTTGTAACTTCTTCATTTCGTCAGTTGAATGAAAAAGATTTCGAAATAAATCACTTGAAAGCTCATCTATAAGAAAGGGACATATCCATCAGTGAGTTACAAAAACTCATTGAGAAAGTGAAAGGAAAGTCTGTGGAAGGACCCGTTTTAGAAAAATCATCCATTGTTTGTCAACCAAATGCGGTTAAATGTCCAAAGTTATCTGTTTTAGGAAAACCGCCACAGACTTTGCCTAAGCTAGGAAATGATAAGAGCACACATGTGAATGCACGAGGAATGTATAAGATGAAAACTAGGCCCATACAAACTGGAGCATCGCGGTTACCTCATGATATTAGGAAAACTAATCAACGTGTGTCTTCTTCTATAAGAGTAATTGGAAGTTTATGGACTTATATTTAATAATCGTGTGATAGGATCGAACTCGATATTACGGGATTGCACACAATACGTAAAGAGTTAATTTATTGAATAAATATATTCATTGTTTTTGTTAATTTATTTAATAAATATATATTTATGTATTTATTATATTAAACCGAGATGTAACTTTAACGATCGTTAAATAATTAAGAGTAGTTTTTAATGAGTGTTAAATAAGTTATAGTAAGTAAGATAAATAGAAAGGAGGTTGGAAGATTCTGGAACACCCCATAAGGGGGTGTTTGCCTTCGGTTATGGAGGAAGGGAAAGGGAAGGAAAAAACTTTCTTTTAATTTGTTTTAGGTTACAAGAATTAAGCATATATAAACAACCCTTCACCTCATAATTCACAATACACACAAATCTCTCCTCTCCCTCTCTCTTTTGCTATCGCAAGAAGAACCTACAAAGGGGTTTTGGTTGGTTTTCTTGTTTGATCAATTTTACTTATAATCTAGTCCTAGCCCCTCTCTAGGGTTGTTGGGTAGATTTTCTACAAGCGTAGAAGCTCTGTTTACACGTCCTAGAATCACGGTTAGCTCATTGTATTACGTGTGTAAAAGATCGTAATATAGTCTTACTTTAGACTATATCTTGGTGATATACGGTATTAACCCGTATTGGTGATTCGTTCTTCGTCTTGTGGATTTGCTTTAGCGTAAGGGTATGTAACCCTAATTCGATTAATTATAATTGTGTTATTATTATCTTGTTAAATCGATTCCGCTACATGTGCTTCGATCTCGTTTAGGGTTTTATATAATTGTTATGATGTTAATAAACCTTCAGTTGTATCAGAGTCGTTTTAACATGTTATAATTATGGAAAATCTAAAGTTTTTTAACTAATAATTATTTTGAGCTAAAACTACATGTTTTTAGGTTTTCTTAAAATTAGGGTTTTATTTTTTGAAAATTAGGGTTTTTGCTGAATTTTAATTAAAAAGAATTATTTTGAAACCCTAAATTACATGTGGGATAATTTTATATTAAATTGCATGATTAATTGTTATGTCATGTATTGTTACGATCCGTATAGATTTAATTGTTAAGATTTGTTGGAGGATCCATGATAACATGCATGTTTTCACGGATCGTAAAATCGTATGTTTATATGATTTTATGTGCTACGTGATTATTTGATTCAATAAATCTTGAATTAGGGAAGACTTTTATATGAATATAAACACCTAGATTTGATGATTATTGAATAAATCGTATGTATGTGGCTATTTGATTTATTTGTTGCACATATAAATTGTTATTATGTGTTTATGATTTAGTTTTTTTAACTTGTTTATATTAAAAATTGTTGAATTGTTGTAAACAAGGTTTTCTTTAAAAAAATAATATGGACTAAATCATATTTAAATAAATATTTGTTAGAGATCTAAATTACATAAGATTATGTTGATTGGTAAATTGCAATAATAATCTAACAGCCTACTCCTTTTGATAAAGTATAAAGTGGGTTTAACTCACCGCTGGTCATGTACCCGGTTAAGGAAGGAGGTGTTATGCCATTAGTCGTTGACCAAATTCCCAGCTCACCTGTGCGTCAAATTGAAATTACCTACGATTATTAATTGAATTATACCTTAAGGGTGATTTACCACAAATTCACAGCTGAAACACAATGAATAAGGGTATTGGTTTGTGCGTAGCCGAGTTCTAGCAAAAGTACGTTGTGAATAGTTGTGGGTAAATTGTTTAATTAGTTTAACCAATACCTCAATATAAGTTATGTAGAAATTTAGTCTCGTGAAAAGTTTACTAAATGTTTTATTAAGTTTATGCTATAGGGTTGTATGCATGCTTCTCCATACATTGATTTTGACATCAAATTTTGTACCCTTAATATTTAAGTCGAATGCTCCTAATTGACGAACACTTGAAATTGCTACGTCAATAAGATTTTTGGATGATGTTGTGATGGAGAGAAAACTTTCATAGAATGAGAATTCGTATGGTGGTTTTACGTTACTCAGATTAGACGACTTAATTAAGTTACTCAGTGAGATCTGTAAACCTAAGGCACTCATAAGGGATGAAACATGTTTACAATGCAAAACGTTCTTTTGGCAATGTAAATCCCTTAAATAAACTAGAAACTGAAAATTGTTTGTCAATTGAATTGTTCGACAAGTTGCTATGTTGAGTACATTCATTACTAGCAGATCAACTGATGTAATGGGTCTATGTCAATATAGTTCTAGAATTCAAGGAAAATACTACGGTTTTTATGCCGGGGTAATTTTATTTTCTTGAAAGTATTTTATTATCGAAAATATTAATATTTGAACTTATTTCTGTAAAAATGGCTCAACTCGACAATAACACTATAAGTTTTGTTGGAAATACGTTTTACGTATGAGAAATGATCGGTCACTCCAAAAATAGTCTAAGTAGTAGCTCGTAGTTTAGTTAACGTTACATTTAGCAAACAAGGCCAAGCTTGGTAATCCTTTGTAAACCAAGTGGCCCATTGTGTAAGCCCAAGCCCATCACAAGGCTTGGGTATATAAACCCTTTCCTTAGTTGGAGAGGGTGTGGTTTCATTTCAAAAAACACATAGTTTCTTTACTTTATCTCTCTAAAAGTGTGTGTGAAATCTACCAACTTTCTATCTCTTTCTCTCTCTAGATTAAGCATGGATTTACAATATCCTACAAATTGTATCAAGAGCCATGGGATGATTGTATTGTTTTTGTGTTTGTATTCTTGATTTTGTGTCTATTTTGATCCAAAATCAATTGATCCAAATTTTTTTGTGTCTTTATGGATTATTATTGATACAAATCATCTACATAGTTGTGGTAGAGATTTGGTATTATTACTTTGTTAAAACCACAAAAATTTTGGGTGTTTGGATTAAATTTTAGCATAAAAAATCGAGTTCTATGGTTTGAGATCCGAGAAGCGTGCTTTTAGTCGGCCAAAATAGAGTTTCGGAAAAGGGTTTTGATTTATTCCGAAAAAATGATTTTCGGAAAAGGGTTTTGATTTATTCCGAAAAAATGATTTTCGAAAAAGGGTTTTGATTTATTCCGAAAAAGTGATTTTCGAAAAAGGGTTTTGATTTATTCCGAAAAAGGCGAGTTTATCCGAGGAGGTTTATCCGAAAGTGAGCAAGGATTCCGAAAATAAGTAGTTTTTCCGAAGGTTGGAATTCTTCCGAAGATAAGTAGTTTTTCCGAAGATAAGTGAGCAAGATTCCGAAGGTTGGAATTATTCCGAAGATAAGTAGTTTTTCCGAAGGTTGGAATTATTCCGAAGATAAGTAGTTTTTCTGAAGATAAGTGACCAAGATTCCGAAGGTTGGAATTATTCCGAAGATAAGTAATTATTCCGAAAACTGCATTTTATCCGAAGAAACCAACTTTATCCAAAAATTGCAATTTATCCGAAAATTACAATTTATCCGAAAACTGCAATTTATCCGAATAAGCCAATTTTATCCGAAAACCCTGGTTTATCCGAAAATAGCCACTTTATCCGAAAAACCCACTTTATCCGAAAATAGCAATTTATCCAAAAACCTCATTTATTCCGAATTACCCACTTTATCCGGAAACCCTGCTGTTATCCGAAAACTTCACTTTATCCGAATTCAGTACTTTATTTGAAATTGCTACTTTATCCAAAAACATGCATTTATCCGAAAATCTCCAGTTTATCCGAAAATCTCCATTTATCCGAAAATAAATTTTTCATCCTCGTGAGTTTTTGAGTTTGCTTTGGAATTTTTGGTTTCTCGTGAACATATCTTAGGGAATTTTAACCTTGTTTCTCGACTTTAACACATGAAATCAAACACATTGACTTTATTTCATTGTTCGATCCAAAGTTTTAAATCTTTTATTATCGATATGGAGTACACATCTCTCACGGATAAGTCCATCGTCTCGGGTACGGATAATCGTCCACCAATGTTGGTCAAGACTATGTACGAGGATTGGGCTTCCCGAATGGAACTTTATACGTTGAACAAAGAGAACGGACATCTCATTTGGGCATCGGTGCTCAATGGACCATTAGTATATGGTACTGTGACGGAAGGTACTGTTACTCGTCCTCGCACAACGGGTGAATTAACTGGAGATGCTAAGATTCAAAACAAGTGTGATAAACAAGCTATAAACATTATTCTACAAGCCCTTCCTCCAGATGTCTATAAACTTGTGAGTAAACATAAAGTTGCCAAAGAGTTATGGGATAGAATTCGTGTTCTAATGCAAGGCACCTCGTTAACTAAACAAGAACGAGAGTGTAAGCTATATGATACGTTTGATAAGTTTGCTTATGTCCCCGGGGAGACTCTCAATGATTACTATTTGAGATTCACATTATTGATGAATAAGCTCAACATCTATAGCCTGGCAATTCCTACGTTTCAATTAAACACCAAGTATTTGAACACTCTTCCTTCTGAATGGAGCAAGTATGTGATGGCTGTTAAATTGGCTAAGGATTTGCATCAAACCAACGTGGATCAACTTCAAGCTTTTCTTCAACAACACTAATGCCACATGATCGAGGCTCGGTTGTCAACACCTCAAGTTAACGATCCACTTGCCATGTATGCTTCTCAACAAATGACTCCCCAACAAAACATGGCTTACCCTTATCAACAACCTTCATACTTGCAGCAGCCACCACAACACACCTATCAGCAACCACATCAACCATTTTATTAACCACTAATGATGCCACAACAAGCATTTCAACAAAGTGTTCTTCCACAGTCTTATCTACAGCAACCAACACATCAGGCATCATCATCACCAGCTATCACTTCTCCTATGGGCTATACTCCTCAACAAGGATATTTTCCAATTGCAACACCACAAGCACAAGCCTTCTATTCCAATGAACTTCCACCAATTGAAGCACCGGTCTTTACTTCAAATGATACGCCTACTGATGTCTTAAACCATCTCACTACCTAATTGTCAAAACTTGTTGCTACTTGAGGATTTCCACCAACGAACAATTAGCTTCGCACTTCTTCAAATCCTCGCCAACAAACCACTATTCAAGACGCTCAAGTAATGGTTCAATCCATTCAAGGAAGGCAAAATTCATATGGACCTTCTACAAGAACCATGAACGCTCAAGCTGTGACTTCTCAAGCTAGTGGAAATGGAAGCCCTATTGGTCCTCAAAAGGTTGTGACTTGCTACAACTGTCGAGGACAAGGTCATATGGCTAGGGAATGCACTCAGCCAAAAAGGAGAAGGGATGCAACATGGTTTCGGGAGAAGATGTATTTGGTCGACGCTCAATCTAAGGGAAAGATTTTGGGCTCAGAGGAATTAGCATTTCTTGCAGACCCAGGGGCAGCTGATAATGAAGGCATTATAATTGTCTCTACTTCTAATGCAGCATATCAAGCAGATGATCTTGACGTATATGATTCGAATTGTGATGACATTCACTCAGCCCAAACTGCTTTCGTTGCTAATCTCTCTCACTACGGTTCTGATGTCGTTAGTGAGGTACCAACCACATCTAATAGTGCTCATGATAATCCACATCAAGTTGAGAATAAAAATGACAACCTCGAACAACATTCGGGAACTAGTAACTCAAATTGATAACATGAATGTGGTTGTTCGACAAACCATAGATATGAATGCCAACTTAACCGCTGAGCTTGCGCTGTATAAGGAAAAGTTCAAAACTTTTGAAATGGTCCCTCAAGCAGAAAAAATAACTTATTCTGAATTTGACCAATTTCGTTTTGAAAAGATTGAACACTTAAAAGAAATAGAATCGTTAAAAGCTAATCTTTCCAATGAATTAAAAGAAAAAGAGTCGGTTCTAAATGATTTTCATAAACTTAAAATGGATTTCAAAACTCTCGAGTCTAAAAAGTTTGAATCAGAAATTAATGCTACCAAACTTCTTAAATTCAAGGAACAACAACTTTTAAAACAATACGCTTCCACAGAAAAGGTTCATCTTATAACTAAATCGTTTAAAGAACTCGAACTTAAGCGTCTTCAAGATTTACCACCTAATCCCGGTTATGCAAAACAAGCTCAGGAATACATTCCTTGTCTTTATGATGTGACCCTAATTGGCAAATCAAAAGAAGCACCTTATGTTCGTAGTACTGAGGAGACTATGTCACTTGCGGAAGAAACTCGATATAAAATGCTTTCAAAATTCCATAAGCTTGATTATGATAAGCATAATAAAGATCAATTTACTAAAAAGACCCGTATTCGCTTACAAAGGGAATTAGCTCAATTATCAGCTTTTGTGCCATAAAGTTTGTCAAAGGAAAACCTTCCTAGTACATCTTCTACACTTGTCAAAAAGGAGTTAACTAAGTTAATTCCACCGGTAAGTATGGTGTCAAATAGCTTAAATGCGGTGCACCAACACTTTGCCAATTTTGACAAGGTCATTACGGAACGTATGACGGCTTCGGCCATAACGGAAGGTGAATGGAATTTTGAGCACACTAGAGCTGCGTTTCGAGACGAAATTGTTCCGTTTGTAAACAATATTAAAGCTTGTCTTAGCAATATTGATCAAGATTTGCTTTTGGAAATAGAAGAAGTTAGACGTGTTTTCAATGAAATGGATGATGCTTATGAAAACAGTTTACTTGAAATAGAATGAATTTCATGCCAAAATGATCAGCTTCTGAAGTAAGTGATGTCGCATGATATTGTTTCCTTCTGTGTGAATAAAAGTGTTGATAATGATTCTATTGTGCATAATGTTGAATTTGTGGATAATGTGGTAGATAGTACTTGTCACAAATCTGACGCTGAATTTTTAAAGCTTCAAGATTCGTATTCTTCGCTTTCAAAACGTTTTGATGAGATTCAAAAACATTGTATTTCGCTTGAATGTAAGCAACAGTTTATTCAAGAAATCTTTGAAACGTCTTTCGAAGGTGTTAATATAGATGATCCAAATTTTCAAAATAATTTATGATTGAATTTAAAATCAAAACAGCGTCAGCCAAGTGACAAGGTTGCTAAATCATTGCTGATAGACATAGAGAAATCTAAGGTGATTAACTGTGTGAACGTACTTGAGGCTACTGAGAATTTTAAACTTGATCTAGATAATCGAGTTTCCAAGATTTTGTCCAAAGTTGATAACTTAAAACAGAAAAATACACAACTCTTTGATTCAGTAAAGCCCGCATGTGCTAATACCACTGCACAGAATCAATCATTGATTGAACGATTGAACCGAAAGTCGGTGGAAATATCTGATTTAAGGGAACAAATTTGTGATAAAAATTTGGCGTTGGCTGAGTTAAAGGAAACACTTCGTACCCTCAAAGGTAAGAATGTTGTGGATAACGCAGCCACTGTCTCAGTATCGTCCTCTAGTGCAATCCAAAAGAACCTCATCACCGTCACACCACTTAACAAGGGCCCTAGGACTAAACCCTCTCAAACATTGGTCACTAAGGATAAGTCAAAGTCAATACACGCTTCTAATATTCTCATGTTTCCTTCTACAGGAGTAAACACCACTACTAAGGCTCAAAGATCTAAGCTTAAAGGAATCACGAAGAATGATAGGATCTTGCCCTCATCTAGTAGTCAAGTGAAGAAGAAAGTAGAAGCCCGTCCTAGGAATGTTATTTCTGTTTTGAATGAAAAGAATCATGTAGCTAAACCTAAAGGCTCTGCGGTTGTGCAGCGTTCTAAGCCTACTGTGAATTCTAATTTGAAATGTTGGAATTGCAATGAATGTATGTTTTCTAATCGTCATGATTCTTGCCTTATTGACCATGTGAATGAGATGAATGCCCGGAAAAATGGTTTAGAATGGAAACCGACTGGGAAAGTGTTAACCCAAGTTGGTTGGATGTGGCGCCCCACTGGTAGAACTTTCACTATAGTAGTAAATGTGTGCCCTTTAACTAGGATCACTCCCACTAAAGCGAAGAAAGCGTGCCCTTTAACTAGGAGTACCAAGACTACCAAAACACAAGTGTGTCCTTTAACTAGGAACACCGACACTACTGTAGGAACAAAGTGCCCTTTAAATAGGTCTACTCCCGCTATAGTGCCCGTTAATACTCCAAAACCTCAGAAAGTTGGAACAATAAAACTTGTTAGTGGTAAAACTCACATTAGAAAACGCAGGAAATCTAAGGGTAACACAAATGTTAACAATTCTGATAATATTATATTTGTATCTACTAACACTCCGGAACTAATAGTTTCCAATGCATTGTCTACTATCGTTGATGAAAACAGGTGGTCCAAATTGTTCTCTGGTATTTGGACTCTGGTTGCTCCAAGCATATGACCGGAGATCGCTCTCAGCACCGAAATTTCGTCAACAAATTTCTTGGTACGGTTCGACTTGGAATTGATCATATTGCAAAGATAATGGGTTACGGTGAATATCATATTGGGAATGTTATAATTTCAAGAGTGTATTATGTGGAAGGTCTCGGTCACAATTTATTTTCTGTGGGACAATTTTGTGATGCAAACCTAAAAGTTGCTTTTCGAGAGCATACCTGCTTCATTCATAATTTCGAAGGGGTTGATTTATTGAAAGATAATCGAGGGAATAATTTGTACACTTTGTCTCTACAAGATATGATGGCCGCTTCTCCCGTATGTCTTCTCTCCAAAGCATCGAAGACTAAGTCATGGTTATGGCATCAGCGGTTATCTCATCTTAACTTTGACGCTATTAATCATTTGGCGAAATACAAACTTGTTTGTGGTCTTCCTAAACTTACATTTCACAAGGACCATTTGTGTTCCGTGTGTACAATGGGGAAAAGCACTAAGAAATCATACAAACCCAAGACTGAAGACACCAATCAAGAGAAACTTTATTTGTTGCATATGGATTGATGTGTCGTTGATAGTATAGTGATAATTAGATACGTTATAGGGTAAATTAGAAAATTACTTTTAGGAAAAAGTAATAGTCTAAAATTACCAAAGACGGATTCAATTAAACACGTGGGTAAATCAAGTTCGTTGTACACGAAGATCTTATGAATTTGAGACGTTTTGTATCGATTTGGAAAATTGATTCGAATTGGTTTCGGTTTTTAAACTAATATTAATCCTACAAATTTTAAAACCTAAGTGCATGAATCGTAAACCCGAATTAGTTTAACCTAAAACAATTACTTAAAAATTAAAACTATTTTAAAATTTAAACTATTTAAATAAAATCAAATAAATCTTATCTATTAAAATTACTTTTACTCTATTTTAAAAGGCTAATAAAAACTATTTAACTTCTAAAAATTTAAATTTAATTTATCTAAAAACTAACTTTATTAAAATCTATTTATTTAAAAACTAATCAAATTTCTAAAATAAAACTTTTTTTTATTTATTTATTTAATTTATTTATCTAAAAACCTTTATAAAAGAAATGTTATAGAATGAATTTAAAGGAAAATTAAAGTAAATAATAGTAGTTAATAAAATCTGACAGCTCCTTTAAACGAAGCTATATTAATTATTAAAGCTGATATTAAACCAAAACAAGTGGCTAGACCAGTTGGTTAGCACACTTGTAAATAATCGTGAGGTCACGGGTTCGAACCACAGGAGTGGTCATTTTTTGACAATTATTTTTGGATGATAAAAAAATATTAAAATGTCACAGTTGGTGACTATATGACAGTAATCTATGAACAGATAAATCAGCAAATACCAAACAAACTAACAGAATT
The DNA here is from genome assembly GCA_025667525.1 of Glebionis coronaria. NCBI lineage: Eukaryota > Viridiplantae > Streptophyta > Magnoliopsida > Asterales > Asteraceae > Glebionis > Glebionis coronaria. Next base: position 2,428,821 of record JANFOE010000249.1, on the reverse strand, counting down.
AGTTGACTCAAGTCACACAGCTAATTCACACAAATTCAGCAAATGAGACTTACAAATCAGTAAATAAGGAGCGATTAAAGAAAACAACAATCAGTCAAACAAGCATTTTTTAGCAAACTAAACTTATAGCAGTTAAACAAGAATAAGCTAAGCTTATTCTAGTTACAAATCTGAACAATCCTAATACACTAGCAGAAATAGACAATAACCAAAACAAGGCAACGAAAACTCAAATTCATAACAGATATAGCAGATTTATCTAGCAGACATTAATCCTAGATAAATCAGATTATTCTAAATAAATTCTAAACTTCAGCTAAAAATACTCAACTTAAACCTAAACTCCAAACATACTTTAAACAGACAGAAACTCACTGATAGGTGTGTAAACACCCATCCTTTTACCACTTAATTCGGGCTAAAACGAGACCAAAACACGTATTTAATATCATTTGTTTGGAATTATGCGTGGTTTTTGTGTTTATTGTGTTTTCAGAGCTAACTGGATGAATATTAAAGAAAACATGGGATTGCACGGGTTTTACTAAAGAAAAGGACTCAAGATAAAGTCTATTGTCCAAGAGATGCAAAAGATTTAAAGTCACTGGACCTATTCGAAGATTTATCGAAGAAAAGGACCAAAGATGGAAGATTTACACAAGTCGAAGAAACTCAAGTCTATTAAACGAAGAAATTAAAAGACGAGTTAAATTTAATCGACGACAAATCCCGGATCAGAATCGGAAACGGAAACTTTTCTGAAAAGACGAAAAGACAAGAAGAACGGGAGAAAGCCCACTCACCAACCAAAGGACAAGCCTATAAAAGGAGCCCCCTCACACACATCCAGGAGTTAGTTTTAGTTTTTCTGGAGTTTTCTCTCCTCCCTTTTTTTTCTCCTTTCTTGTTCGTTCCATCACCATCACCACTAGGGTGATTGGTGATTTTAATCTTTGTTCTTCCAATCTTGTAATTTTAATCTTTGATTTATCTTGTCAAAACATTAATCATTCAATACAAAGTTCTTGTTTAATCTTTCCATTTTATCTTGTTCATCATCATCTTTATCTTCAAGTTTTTAAGTTTTTATTTTCTTGATTTGATCTTCAAAAGTTGTTGGGATTTGTGTTTTTGTTGATGGGATTTGTAGCTTATGGTTAATAGATGTTTTGGATTGAGTTATTTTAGTCTTTGGTGAAAAACTTGGTGATTTTTGGATCAAAATTGTGTTTCCTTGTTCTTCGGTACAGTTTCTGTATCTGGGTTTCCCAGAAGTTCCGAATGAGTGAACAGTAACTTCCGAATGAGTTGTGTTCTCAAAAGTTCCGAGTCAGTTAAAAGTTCCGAATGAGTTTACCTTTAAAAAGTTCCGAACCAAGTTAAAACTTCCGAACCAAACCAAAGTTCCGAATGAAGCATTAAGTTCCGAATCAGTTCAAAAAGTTCCGAACGAAGCCCAAAAATTCCGAACCAATCACTTCCGAATCAGTAACTTCCGAACCAAGGCATAAGTTCCGAACCGATTTTTTACCAAAAGTTCCGAATCGGAACATAGAGAACTTCCGAATCAGTAAGTTCCGGATGAGTCCAAAAGTTCCGAACCAAGCACAAAGTTCCGGATGAATTGGAATCTTCCGAACGAAGCCAAAAGTTCCGCATGAGTTAAGTTCCGAATCAAGGGTAAAAGTTCCGAATCAAACTTTCTTTTAGTGTTACTGTTTTTATGTTTTACTGTTTCTTTACACTTATTTCACATTTTATATTTTAACTGAAATTTTAACTTTGATTTCTATTTTAATTTTGATTCTAATTTCAATTTTAATTTACATTTTTATTAATTGTCATTAAAGTAATTGTCTTTGAATTAAATTTTCATTTACACTTTTTATTAGATTAGAAAACCAATCCCTTTTATTTAGTAACCAAGAACAATTATTCCACTTAAAGCCTAGATCAATTCGAGAAGATTCCGAGAAATTAGAACCCACATAAAAGGCTTGTATCAAATGGCGCCGCTGCTGGCTCTTCTCGTTAAGATCAAAAGTTTTTTGTGAGAACTTGGATTTTGGGATCCGTTCCCCGTGAACGTTCTTTTTCATCAAAAATTTTCAAAAACAACTAAAAAAATATAAAATTTTCAAAAATACAAAAAAATTAAAAAACATAAAAACCAAAAATATTTTTGCTTTGTTTTTTGTTCGTTCTTTTGCAGGTGTATGCGCACTCGATCCACGTCATATCAAGAGCCCGAGCCTCTCGATCACTTAGACATGGCCGGTGTACCACCTCCAAACAATAATAACAACAACAACATGAATAATAACAACAACAATGAGCCCCTTCCGGATAACCGCCCAATGATTGAATTGCTGCAAGCTCATGTCGATGGCAACACGGATCCAATTGTTATACCACCAATTGCCGCCAACAATTTCGAGCTAAAATCAGGCTTTATCCAGATGGTCTCCGCTCAACCATTCTTGGGACGTACCATTGATGATCCACACGACCACATCAAGAGATTTCTACAACTCACCAACACGGTCAAGTTCAATGGAGTTCCACAAGAGGTTATAAGGTTACAACTTTTTCCCTTTTCTTTAGAGGGACAAGCCCGGCATTGGCTTGCTAAGGAACCGCCACAGAGTATTCTCTCGTGGACGGATTTGGAAACAAAGTTTATCAACTAATTTTTTCCACCCTCTCGTACTACCGCTTTGTGGAATGAGATCATAAATTTTGAACAAAAGTACGATGAGTCATTCAGTGAATCTTGGGATCGCTTTAAAGATCTTTTAAGAAAATGCCCACAACATGGTTTTACCAAAGTACATCAAATTAATACTTTTTACAATGGTTTAAGCATGAGTGACCAAGATTCACTGAACAGTGCCTCGGGGGGTAATCTATTGGCTAAGACTTCCAATGCTGCTTGGGACATCATTGAGAACAAATCTCGTGTGCAAACCAAGAGTGTTCGGACCAATGTCGCTAGTGCTAGCACTAATGACAGCGACAAGCGATTAGACAAAATCACTACGCTTCTTGAATCGCTTGTCACCCACACCGTCAGCAACAACAACAGCAACAACGCCAAAAACGCTCAAGTGAACGATGTCAGCCAACCTTGTGAGATATGCGGTGGTCCTCACTCTTACACAACTTGTACCGCCACCCAAGATTACTCTGCTGAAAATGTGAATGCGGCATATGGCACCTATCCTCAACCTGCTTATCAAGCTAGACCTCAAGGTGACCGTAACTTGCTTAGCTATCGATCCAACAACTATCTTTCACCACCTGGTTTCCCTCCTACCAACCCAAACCAACCACAAAACCTTAATCGCCTTCCTCAACAACAACAACCTCGACAACCATACATCCCTCCTCACAAGCAGCAACAACCACCTCAACGTAACAATCAAATCTACCAACAACCTGCTTACCAACCACCTGCATACAATGCTCCTCCCAACCAAACCAACACTGCATTACACCAAGAGGTTGCAACCTACATGAGAACCAACGATGTGATAGTGGGAAATCTCCAAGAGGAAGTGCGCAATTTGAAAGCAGACTTGGTCAAGCAAGGAAATGATTTGAGAGCCGACATGAGAAATACGTTGGATACCCAAACTAATGATCTGAGGAACATGATGGCTAGTTTCTTCAATGGTAATCAACCCTCTTCTTCGGGTACTCTTCCGAGTAACACCGTTGCGAATCCAAGAGGGGAGATGAAAGCAATCACCACTCGAAGTGGCAAAGGTACCAAGGAACCCGAGCTTCCTATACCTCCACCGGTGGTTGTGACTAAGGAAAACGAGTCACCTGCGCCTATTCCTCCTCCTTCTCCTTCCCCAATTTCTCCACCTCGTCTTTCTACCCCTCCTCCACCCGTGGTTGTGAGTGATCCTATTCCTCTAAAGCCTTCCTCTTCTTCCAATATACCTTATCCTTCAAGGTTGAGGAAAGAGAAGCAAAAGAGTAAGGATGATATTCAGGTTTCGAATTTCCTTAAAATGTTCAAACAACTGAATTTCAATATCTCCTTCGCTGAGGCTCTCGCTCACATGCCCAAATACGCCAAAATGTTTAAAGATCTTCTGAGCGACAAGGAAAAGCTCCTCGATCTCGCCAACACCCAACTTAATGAGAACTGCTCTGCAGTGCTCTTAAGGAAATTGCCAATCAAGCTTGGTGATCCGGGTCGTTTTCTTATCCCTTGCAATTTCCCGGGAGTAGAGAATTGCATGGCCCTAGCCGATCTAGGTGCCAGTATTAATCTCATGCCTCTAAGTGTTTGGAAGCAATTATCTCTCCCAGAGCTAGTCCCCACCAAAATGACTTTGGAATTAGCTAACCGTACGGTTGCTTATCCAGTGGGGATAGCCGAAGATGTCATTGTAGGAGTCGACAAATTCACCTTCGCTGCTGATTTTGTTGTCGTCGACTACGAGATGGACCCCCGTGTGCCACTAATTGTTGGTCGTCCATTCCTTAGGACCGGTCGCACTCTTATTGATGTTGAAGCCGGTGAGCTTATCATGAGAGTGGGTGACGATAAAGTAGTCTTCAACATGGGAAAGTTGTCTAAACAGCCTTATTCATATGAGAGCGTTAATTGTATTGACGTTCTTGATGAGGCTTGTGAAGAACACTTTAATGATGCTTGCAAAAGTATGCCTACTTCTCTTCCCAATGTTGAGACCGTGTCCTCCATTGATTCATCGTTGTCTCTATTTGGAGATAGTGATTTATTTTGGAACAATCTTGAAGATACCATGGGAGATGTGAATTTAGCTACTAATGATTCTCCTATCGATGGGGATGAAGACATGAATTTCTTTGACAATATTCTCACCGAAGACAATCCTTCGCCTCCATCTCCCACGGTTATTGCTATCGATGCCACGACTTTGAAAACGCCTCCAGTCGAAAATCCTCCGGATTTGGAACTTAAGGAGTTGCCGCCTCATCTCGAGTACGTGTTCCTTGACGACAACCAGAAGTCGCCCGTCATTATTGCAACGGATTTGAAAGATGAAGAGAAGACTCGCCTCGTTGCCGTGCTGAAAGCTCATAAGAAGGCTATTGCTTGGAAGATTTCGGATATTCGTGGAATTGATCCTCACTTCTGCACACACAAAATTCTCATGGAGGACGACTTTAAGCCCACTATTCAAAGCCAACGAAGGGTGAATCCAAAAATCCATGAAGTCATCAAAACAGAGGTTATCAAACTTCTTGATGCGGGTATGATTTACCCTATTTCGGATTCATCGTGGGTTAGTCCAATCCATTGTGTGCCCAAGAAGGGCGGAATAACCGTTGTTCCCAATGAACACAACGAGTTGATTCCCACTCGTCTCGTTACTGGGTGGAGAGTTTGTATAGACTACCGTAAACTCAATGATGCCACGAGAAAGGATCATTTCCCTCTACCTTTTATGGACCAAATGCTTGAACGATTAGCAGGAAATGAATATTACTGCTTTCTTGATGGTTTCTCGGGTTATTTTCAAATACCCATCGATCCCCAAGATCAAGAGAAGACTACATTCACTTGTCCCTATGGCACTTTCGCTTACAAAAGAATGCCTTTTGGCTTATGTAATGCGCCCGGGACTTTCCAAAGGTGCATGTTAGCTATCTTCCATGACATGGTTGAACAAACCATGGAATTCTTCATGGATGATTTCTCGGTCTTCGGGGATTCTTTCTCTTCTTGCCTTGCCAATTTGGAACGTATGCTCAAGCGGTGCGAAGACACTCGCCTAGTTCTGAATTGGGAAAAATGCCATTTTATGGTAAAAGAAGGCGTCGTGCTTGGACATAAGATCTCGAAAGCCGGTCTTGAAGTAGACCGTGCTTGATAACTGGGGTTTTACCCAATTAAAAAGTTCTTTTAAGTATGTCTAATCGAATTGAACAACTTTATGTTTTATGTGTGACTCAGTTGAACTTTGGTGAATCAAAGATGTGTCGTTGTAGTTTTGAAAATTAAAAGGTGCAAAACAATTAAAGTAAAGGTGCAATTAAAATAAATCTAAGTCTAATTAAAATAAAGTGCAAGTATTTAAAAGTGCGACTAAAACTAAAGGCAATAAAGTAAATAACGCAAACTTAAATCTAACTAAGGCAGACTTAAAACGCAACTAAAACTAAAACTTAAACTAAGGCAAATAAAGCTTAAAATGAAAAGGCAGAAAACTAAAAACTAAGATTTCCCTATCCGAAATAAACTCCTATTCGGAATAAATGCTATTCGGAATAACTGTCACCTATTCGGAATAAATAGCTCTATTCGGAATATTTGTCTACTCGGAAAGTTTGGCCTATTCGGAATAAACTTCTATGCGGAATAATCTTCTATTCGGAATACTGTCACTATTCGGAATAAAGTCCTACTCGGAACATTTGGTCTATTCGGAAAGTGATGCCTATTCGGAATAAAAACCCTATTCGGAATATCTAGGATGTTCCGAATAGCAATTCTTAAGAAACCTCTATGCGGAATAAATGTTCCGAATAAGCAATCTCAAAACCTCTATGCGGAACAAATGAAATCTTCCGAATAAGCAAACTTCAAAACCCCTATTCGGAATATTGAAAAGTTCCGAATAGCAAAACAAACCAAACCTTACTCGGAATAAACTGGGCACAAGAGCTGGGAAAGAACAGTACCTTAACAGCGAAGAACAAGGAAAGCTAAAAGGCACGAATCAAATAAAAATAAAGCCAAAACAAACACAAGATTAGATCCGACCAATAAATAAGCAACTATTAAACATAAACAATCAATCCAAAACAATAAATCTAACAAAACTTAATCAAAATAATCAAAACCCACTTAAATAAATCAACAAAAATAAAGAACATAAATATGAACAAATCACCACAAAGATTAAGAAAGGAAGAATGAGATTAACAAGATAAAGATAAAACTTGACAAGAATTAAAAAGGAAAACTTACTTGAATTAAATGGTAATTAAGTGCAAGACAAGGTAATTAAATTGGACAAGTAAATAAAGGTGCTAGGTAATTAAAAATGGAAGAGCTAATTTGTCAAGTTAGCCAACAAAACAAATGATAACTAATCTAATCTATTTATAGGGGAGGATTAGGAAGCTTCCTTCCCTCCTTCATTTCTTGTTAATTGCGGGATTAAGTCCTTCTTCTCATCTAATCTTCATTAATTGCGTCATTAGTCCTTTTCTTCTCATCTTTCTTTTAAGTTTGGACTTAAAGGACTTGTGGCTCGGGATATCTTTTGAACTCGTCTTTAATTTCTTCAATAAAATAGACTTGAGTTTCTCGGCTTTTAATAAACTTCCGTCTTTTGACTTTTTCTTCGATAAATCTTCGGAATTGGTCTTGGACTTCCGTTCTTTTTCCACTCTTGATTTCTCGACTTCGTCTTTCATCTTTTTCTTCAATAAAAGCCGTAAATGCCCGTGAATTCTCGTGTTTTCTCCACTTTTCATAATTTCATCCTAAATTACAACAAAAGCACAAACCACGCATAATTCCGACATAAAAGACATAAAATACACGTTTTGGTCCGGTTATTGTAGTAATTAAGTGGTAGAAAAGATGGGTGTTTACACACCTATCAAATCCCCTATACTTGACCATTGCAATGTCCTCATGCAATGCATTAGTTACAAAGCATGTTTACACTTTTCATCATAATCAATCCACGTTGGCCTTTATTTAAAGAGATAGGAAATTAAAGACTTTCAAAATAAAGAAATTAAAAGCATACCTTGGGTTTTGAAAATGTCATGAATAATCATCATCCTCAACTTTTCACTTTCTCCAAACCAAGCTTAAAAACGAGATCATTGTTATTATAAGTTAGTAAACTAGCACGAACTTATGTGGGCCAATTATTTACTTAGACTCCCTTATTCCTATGGGTATCTCTTATATTTTATTATTTGTCTTGAATGATCACGAAGATGCATTGTTTGACTTATTTCGATAATTATTTAGTCTGAAAATAAAGTGCACGATTTAATCAATAGTTAGCTAAAGGACCAAATCTTTTAAAACTGCTTCTCGGGATATCAGAAAGTTCATATCTTGGCATAACTTGGTTCGCGATTTGAGACCTTTCTCGGGCCGATATTTGGCAGCGACTTCATACTTCAAATCTTGAGAGACGTTCATGAAATAATGGTCTTCTCTTCATAATTGGAATTTCTTCACTTGGAATTTTGAGAGATTCTTCATATATGGACCACGACTTCTTCATTTTTCTCCAATCTTTATTTTGGATTTTGATATACAACGATCCGCCTCCTTTATTGACTTGGATCTATTTATCCTCATACCTTGTTAGGGTCTTTTCGGATACACTTCTCCATGACTTTTGGGGAGTTTTTGCTTTTCGTCGTGTGTCTCGATCCTTCATATTGATTTTCGATAAATGATTCTTCACATCACTTTTGGATCTTTAGCAACAAAACATAGCCCTCATGCCTTGTTAGGGCCTTTTCGGACTCGCCAATCTTCGCGCCCCGCTTCATAAGTTATGCCTTGGCTATGAACTCTCGTCATTACCGAGCAACTTTTAAACGATCTGGGGCTAGAAGCTAAGTAACTTTTCAAATCGTACAACCTTATTTATTAGCAGATAAATTTATTAGCAAGCGGTGGGAGAATAGGCTTATAATTAACTCACATAAACTCACGAAAGAATACCGACTTATAATTGGCTCTATCATCTCTCGTTCTCCACAGTTTAAAATCTCAAGTAATGAGACTCGTGGATACTTAGCCTATTAAATCAAAATTTTGGGTTTTCGAGTCGCCTATAGGATCTTGCAAATTCTTAGACTTTTTCAAGTTTAGAAATCGCATCTTAAAGTTCCCTTGATAAGCGACTCTCTAGGATCAATTATAGGAACTTGCGAAAAGTTCTTGTTCTTAACCCGTGAGAGTTAAGACTTTCGCGTTTTATAGCTCCCTATATAAAAGCCTAGCAAAACTTGACTTAAACACGTTAAGGATACTAGCTAGAGTAAACTCGGATTGAGTCAAAAGATTCACAACGTTTGAAAATTAAAACCACTTATTAAACATTTATTCTAGCGAAGAAAGGAAATAACTATACAAAGGTAAAAACTAATAGGCCAAAATAGATCAAAAATTTTGAAAAATGTCGAAAAATTGATTTTCCGGTTAAAATGAGGACAAATACAAGGAAAAGACCACTTAACTTCGATAGAAGTCCCCCCTACACTTAAGATAAACATTGTCCTCAATGTTTAAGCATGTGGGAGTAAGCTCCCCTACACTTAGGACATTGTGCACGTTGTTTAAATCTCGCTAAGGAAAAGACAACTAAAGAGATTCCTATTTTAATATTGAGAAAATATAAAAATAGTGAATCGAAAAGAGTTTAGGATAGAACCGGGAAGAAGTAGAACACGGAATCACGGGTCGTCAAGAATCATTAAGAGTGAATCATTGAAGCTCGAATCCCTGATTAAGAAGTGAGGAGAGGAAATAGCAATCCAAAGGGGTCCCCCTACACTTATGATAAAGAAAGCGGAAAGATAGATGCATGGGTTGCCTCCCAAGAAGCGCTTGGTTTTTGTTAACCGAGTCGTGAGCCTGACTCGACCTTGATCATCAACAGAAGAAGCATGAAACAAATCCACCAGGATCAAAGACATAGTTTTCATCCATCAATAGGCAAGAACTTAAGGCGAACAAGGCAAGCCAAAAGAAAAGTGGCAGGGTTCCCTTAAGCAGCGATGGAGCACGGTGGAAGCAAATAGGAAGCGGTGTAAGCATGTCTTCAAAATTTCCAAAGATTTTTCCTTTTATTTCATCAGGTGGATACTGAGATGGCTTAAAGACTTCAATACCGGGATCGAACACCTTTTCTTTCAGGGGAAAATAGCACTCCGGCTCAGCCGAGTGTGAAGAAGATCCGCAAAGAAGCACAACCTCGTCCTCAGAAGTGGGACAAAGAGGTGTCAAATCATAAGTGCAACGGATTTCGGTGTCAACCGGTTTCTTCTCCTTGGACAAAATGCTCTTCAAATCCAAAGTAGGATCAAGACGATAATCTTCAAAGTCCAAAGGAGGTGCATCACTCTCATGAGGGAAGTATGTGTTAAGAAATTCAGAGAAATCTGCCTCGAATGAGTAATCGTCCAAAGTAGGATCGAGTGATGGCGGAGGATCTTCATCATGTGAAGAATCGCTCGAGAGAGTATCGGCCTCATCAAAATCATCATATGTAGGCAGCTCGGGATACTCAGAAGTACAATCAAAATCATCCGAATCTGAGCTAGAAGTATCATCTTCATAAGCATCAAAGACCGGTGGAGAATCAAAAATGGGAGAAGCGTCCAAAGTAGGGAGAGAATCATCCACATTATCTTCAAAGAGTGGATTATCAGTGGAAGACTCGAATAGAGGATTGTCATAGACGGTAAAGTCATCGAGCACATTTATCATATTCACTGATTCTCGGCCTCCAAAAGATCTGCCTGTAAGCTTCCCCATTTTAAAAATTTTAGAATCATCCCCGACTCGTAAGATTAACTCACCTTCGGCCACATCTATTAAAGCACGTCCGGTTCTCAAGAATGGCCGACCAAGTATTAAAGGAATACGAGGGTCCATTTCATAGTCAACTACAACAAAATCGACCGGGAAGGTAAATGTGCCAACTTTGATAAACACGTCTTCGGCTATACCAACGGGGTAAGCGAGAGTGCGGTTTGCAAGTTCGAGAGTCATCTTTGTAGGAATGAGATCGGGCAATGATAGTGTTTTCCAAACACTGAGTGGCATAAGATTAATACTAGCCCCGAGATCAGCAAGGGCAGTAAATTCTTCAGTTTTGTTGAATAAGCAAGACAACACAAAACGACCGGGATCTCCAAGTTTTTCCGGAAGATCTTTAAGAAGGACTGCAGAGCAGTTTTCATTTAAGCGTGTGTTGGCAAGTTCAAGTAACTTCTCCTTCTTGCTAAGCAAATCCTTGAATGTTTTGACGAATTTCGGCATGTGGCAAAGTGCTTCAACAAGGCTAATGTTGATGGTCATTTTAGATAACATATCCACATATTTCATTACATTACAATCATTCTTGGTTAGCTCGTTGGTCTTGCCTATGCGAGAAGGGTATGGGATTCTGGGCTGATAAGGATTGGGTGGAGGTGTAGTTGGTGAAGGTTGTGATGTTGAAGGGTCCTTCCGAGATACATCGTCATGACGAGGCGGAGACGGTAATGGTGCACTATTACTAGGTGTAGGAGGAGGTGGAGATGATGGTGGTGGGGTAGATGGAGTGACAATGGTAGTTCCACTACGCGTAGTTATAGCGCTCACATTAGCTCGCGGATTGGTGACGGTATTTGAAGGTAGAGAACCCGAAGAAGAAGGTTGAGCGTCAGGCAAGAAACTAGCCAACAGATTCTTCAATTCAGTTGTTTGAGTGATGAAAGAGGATTGAAGATTATCACGAACCTCAGTTCGGATGTCATTACCTTGCTTCAAGATATCTCCTTTCAAATTAATTATTTGGCTCTGCAGATTCTTGATTTGCTCACCTTGAGTTCTCATGATTGTGTCAACATCGGGATTAATGGGTGGGTGTTGTTGGGTGGGTGGTTGATAAGGGTTAGAAGCACGAGGTGGGATTTGGTTGCTTCTATTGTAGTTATTAGCGGGATTTTGGTTTTGAGGAGAAAAACCGGGTGAAAGGTAATTGTTGGAACGGTAGCTCAGCAGGTTTCTATCCCCTTGTTGTCTAGCTTGGTAATTTTCCGGTGAATAATTACCATAAGCTGCATACACATTTTCCGGATTTCCTTGTGTTGAAGGACAATCGGTGTATGAGTGAGGACCGCCACATGTTTCACAAGGATTAGCAACCGCTTTAACTTGTTGTTGTTGGTGGGTTGAAGCGAGAAGCGTAATACTTTTGCTCATTTCGGCCATCATGCGGGTGAGTTCGGTCATCTCAGGGTTTGCTGAGGTAGAAGAAACATTGACTCTCGTGTTGTTTCTAGAAGAAGCAGAGGAATCCCAGTTCTTATGATGAGTAGTCATGTTCTCTATTAACTCTCTACACTCCTCGGGTCTCCTTTTCATGAATGTGCCACCGGCGGCTGCATTAATCGTATCACGATCTCGAAAAGTCAATCCGTTGTAGAAAGTATCGATCAAGGTGACCGGAAGCATGTTGTGGTTTGGACATCGGTCGATCAAGACATTATATCTCTCCCATGCATCAAAAAGAGATTCATCGGGATCTTGCGTGAAACCGCTGATCTGATTGCGAAGGCTTGTGACCATGGATGGTGGAAAGTAGCGCGACAAAAAGCGTTGAGTCATGTCATCCCAAGTGCGAATAGAATTCTTCGGGAGACGATCAAACCATTTCTCGGCATGATGTAATAGAGTGTGTGGAAAGAGTTGTAGGCGAAGCTCATCCATAGTGGCACCAGCCAACTTCATGCTCTGGGTGATTGTAATGAACTTGTCGAGGTGTTTGTTGGCATCATCATCAGGCAATCCTCTAAATGGGTTTGTTTGCACTTGCTGAATCATGTGGTGCTTCAACGAAAACTCAGGAGCGTTGATTTGCATCGGCGCAATCGGTCCTCCTCGTCCAAACATTGTTGGTTGACAAAGTTCCTCCATGGTCCGAAGATCGGGCTGTGGGGGAGCATTGTTGTTATTATTATTATTATTATTGAGGTGCGGTAGTTGATTATTGTTGTTAACACCTGCCATATCTAAATCTTCTTGAGGCTCGGGCTCTTGATAATTAGAAGATCTAGTACGCATACACCTGAAAATGCAAAAGAAAACAAAACCAAACACAAAGACAATATATATACACAATAAAGATAAAATCTTTTTGGATTTTTGATATTTTTAATTTTTATGGTTTTTATGAATTTTATAATTTTTATGATTTTATGAAATTTTAGTGCAAGAAAAATAACGCTCACAAGTGAACGGATCCCAAAAAGCAACGTGTCTCTCACAAAAAACTGTTGATCTTTACGAAAAGAGCCGGCAGCGGCGCCATTTGATAACTGGGTTTTTACCCAATTAAAAAGTTCTTTTAAGTATGTCTAATCGAATTGAACAACTTTATGTTTTATGTGTGACTCAGTTGAACTTTGGTGAATCAAAGATGTGTCGTTGTAGTTTTGAAAATTAAAAGGTGCAAAACAATTAAAGTAAAGGTGCAATTAAAATAAATCTAAGTCTAATTAAAATAAAGTGCAAGTATTTAAAAGTGCGACTAAAACTAAAGGCAATAAAGTAAATAACGCAAACTTAAATCTAACTAAGGCAGACTTAAAACGCAACTAAAACTAAAACTTAAACTAAGGCAAATAAAGCTTAAAATGAAAAGGCAGAAAACTAAAAACTAAGATTTCCCTATCCGAAATAAACTCCTATTCGGAATAAATGCTATTCGGAATAACTGTCACCTATTCGGAATAAATAGCTCTATTCGGAATATTTGTCTACTCGGAAAGTTTGGCCTATTCGGAATAAACTTCTATGCGGAATAATCTTCTATTCGGAATACTGTCACTATTCGGAATAAAGTCCTACTCGGAACATTTGGTCTATTCGGAAAGTGATGCCTATTCGGAATAAAAACCCTATTCGGAATATCTAGGATGTTCCGAATAGCAATTCTTAAGAAACCTCTATGCGGAATAAATGTTCCGAATAAGCAATCTCAAAACCTCTATGCGGAACAAATGAAATCTTCCGAATAAGCAAACTTCAAAACCCCTATTCGGAATATTGAAAAGTTCCGAATAGCAAAACAAACCAAACCTTACTCGGAATAAACTGGGCACAAGAGCTGGGAAAGAACAGTACCTTAACAGCGAAGAACAAGGAAAGCTAAAAGGCACGAATCAAATAAAAATAAAGCCAAAACAAACACAAGATTAGATCCGACCAATAAATAAGCAACTATTAAACATAAACAATCAATCCAAAACAATAAATCTAACAAAACTTAATCAAAATAATCAAAACCCACTTAAATAAATCAACAAAAATAAAGAACATAAATATGAACAAATCACCACAAAGATTAAGAAAGGAAGAATGAGATTAACAAGATAAAGATAAAACTTGACAAGAATTAAAAAGGAAAACTTACTTGAATTAAATGGTAATTAAGTGCAAGACAAGGTAATTAAATTGGACAAGTAAATAAAGGTGCTAGGTAATTAAAAATGGAAGAGCTAATTTGTCAAGTTAGCCAACAAAACAAATGATAACTAATCTAATCTATTTATAGGGGAGGATTAGGAAGCTTCCTTCCCTCCTTCATTTCTTGTTAATTGCGGGATTAAGTCCTTCTTCTCATCTAATCTTCATTAATTGCGTCATTAGTCCTTTTCTTCTCATCTTTCTTTTAAGTTTGGACTTAAAGGACTTGTGGCTCGGGATATCTTTTGAACTCGTCTTTAATTTCTTCAATAAAATAGACTTGAGTTTCTCGGCTTTTAATAAACTTCCGTCTTTTGACTTTTTCTTCGATAAATCTTCGGAATTGGTCTTGGACTTCCGTTCTTTTTCCACTCTTGATTTCTCGACTTCGTCTTTCATCTTTTTCTTCAATAAAAGCCGTAAATGCCCGTGAATTCTCGTGTTTTCTCCACTTTTCATAATTTCATCCTAAATTACAACAAAAGCACAAACCACGCATAATTCCGACATAAAAGACATAAAATACACGTTTTGGTCCGGTTATTGTAGTAATTAAGTGGTAGAAAAGATGGGTGTTTACACACCTATCAGTGCTAAAGTCGATGTTATCGTGAAGTTGCCTCCACCTTCAACCGTGAAGAGTGTAAGAAGTTTCCTGGGTCATGCGGGCTTCTACCGTCGATTCATCAAAGATTTTTCTCAAATCGCTCGCCCGATGACCCACCTCTTGGAAAAAGATACTCCTTTTATCTTCTCCAAAGAGTGTCTTGAAGCCTTCAACTCGCTTAAGGATAAGCTAACTAAGGCACCCGTCTTGGTTACCCCTAATTGGGAGCTTCCCTTTGAGTTGATGTGCGATGCTAGCGATTTTGCTATTGGAGCGGTTCTTGGACAAAGAGTGAACAAACACTTCCAACCGATCCATTACGCTAGCAAGACAATGACTGGGGCACAATTGCATTATACGACAACCGAAAAAGAGCTTTTAGCTGTTGTCTATGCTTTTGAAAAATTCCGCCCCTATCTTGTCCTTTCTACCACCATTGTGTATACCGATCATTCCGCGCTGAAGTACTTGTTGACAAAGCAAGATTCCAAACCAAGACTTCTTCGCTGGGTTTTGCTGCTCCAGGAATTTAAAATCGAAATTCGCGATAAAAAAGGAGCAGAAAACCTAGCCGCGGACCATCTTAGCAGACTTGAGGATCCTTACCAAGGGGATCATCCGAACAGAGAAATCAATGATTCTTTTCCCTTGGAGACCCTAATGTCTATAAACTCGAAGCCGCATGAAACCCCGTGGTTTGCGGACTTTGCAAACTACTTAGCGGGTGGAATTCTCAAGGAAGGGTTGACGTCCCAACAAAAGAAGAAGTTCTTCACCGACATTAAGACTTATTTTTGGGACGACCCTTACCTATTCAAACAATGTGCCGACCTGATTATTCGCCGATGTGTTGATGGACCGGCAGCGTCTGAAATCCTTGAGGCTTGCCACAAAGGACCCACCGGTGGTCACTTTGGTCCCAACTTCACCGCTAAAAAAGTGTTTGACTCGGGATTTTATTGGCCCTCCATATACCGTGACGCTCACAATATGGTCAAACGATGTGATGTTTGCCAAAAGCAAGGCAAAATCACACATAAAGACGAGATGCCTCAGAATTTCATTCAAGAGTGTGAAATCTTTGATGTTTGGGGTATCGACTTTATGGGGCCATTCCCTTCTTCTAAAGGAAACAAATACATCCTTGTAGCCGTTGACTACGTCTCCAAATGGGTTGAAGCCAAAGCTTTACCCACTAATGACGCAAGGGTGGTTTGTAACTTTTTGAAAGCTCTTTTCGCTAGATTCGGTGTGCCTCTTGCCATTATTAGTGATCGTGGGACTCATTTCTGCAATGACCAATTTGCTAGAGTCATGGCTAAGTACGGTGTAAACCATCGTCTTTCCACAGCCTACCACCCACAAACTAATGGCCAGGCTGAAATATCCAACCGAGGACTGAAGCGAATTCTTGAAAGAACCGTGGGAGAGCATCGTGCCTCATGGGCTGATAAACTTGATGACGCTTTGTGGGCTTTCCGTACTGCTTACAAGACCCCGATCGGCTGTACGCCTTATCGTCTTGTGTACGGGAAAGCGTGCCACCTCCCCATTGAGTTGGAGCACAAGGCTTATTGGGCCTTGAAATGGGTTAATTTTGATATAAACAAAGCCGGTGACCTACGCAAGATCCAACTCAATGAGCTGAATGAACTTCGGAATGAGGCTTATGAAAATTCTTTAATCTATAAGGAAAGAACTAAGCTCATTCACGACTCCAAGATTAAGAACCGAGAGTTCCATGTTGGAGATAAAGTCTTACTTTTTAACTCTCGGTTGAAAATCTTCTCGGGAAAGCTCAAATCTCGTTGGTCCGGCCCATTCACCATTGCCCAAATTTTTCCATATGGTACTCTCGAGCTCGCTCAACCTGATGGACCAAATTTTAAGGTGAATGGCCAACGAGTGAAGTTGTACTTTGGTGAGGACACCTCTAAGGAGGTGATTCCATCCCTCACCACGTTCCCCATAAACTAATTTTGGGTCGAGTCAGGCTCGTGACTCGGTTATCAAAAACAAGCGCTCCTCGGGAGGCAGCCCGAGTATCTATCCTTTTATGTTTTAATCCCCTAAGTGTAGGGGGGACTTCTATACGTGTTTGTCTTTGTGTGGTGATGTGATTACAGGGATAAGTGCACTCTTGGAAATTTTTGAAGAACCGTGCTCCCGTGTTATCCGAAATCCGGTTCTATCTCTCAACTATCGTGATTCAATTTTCTTCATACTCACATTTGAAATTGATCACTTTAGTCGTCTCTTCCTTAGCTTGAGTTAACCAACGTGCACAATGTCATAAGTGTAGGGGAAACCTTTCCCACATACTTAAACATTGAGGATAATGTTTATCTTAAGTGTAGGGGGACTTCTATCGAAGTTTTAAGTGGACTTTTCCATGAAAATGCCTTCAATTAACCGGAAAATCATATTTTTCAACATTTTTCAAATTTTTTATTAACTTTGGCCATTTAGTCGTAATTTTTAAATTTTTATCTTTGCTTTCATATGTATATATCCCGCAAATAAAATCAAAAATATTAATAAAGTGGTGTAGCTAGTTTAGAAATCTTTGACATATTAGGCCCGTTGCGTTTATTTTGACTCAACCCGAATAGACTTATCCAAGTTTATTCTAGCTAGTATCCTTAACCATGTAGACCTTAATTGGTTTATTAGGCTAAGTATCCACGAGTCTCATTACTTGAGATTTTAAATTGTGGAGGACGAGAAATGATAGAGTCAATTATAAGTCGGTATTCTTGCGCAAGCTCACTTGGTGTAATTATTTGCCTTTTCTCCCATCACTTGCTAATAATTTATCTGCAATAAGTAAGGTCGTACGATTTGAAAAGTTACTTAGCTTCTAGCCCAAGATCGTTTAAAAGTTGCTCGGTAATGACAAGAGTTCATAGCCAAGGCATAACTTATGAAGCGGGGCGCGAAGATTGGCGAGTCCGAAAAGGCCCTAACAAGGCATGAGGATTCCATTTTATTGCTGAAGATCCAAAGTGATGTGAAAAGCATTATTCCTAAAGTCAATATGAAGGATCACGACTCACGACGAAAAGCAATCAACTCCCATAAAGATCATGGAGAAGTCTATCCGAAAAGACCCTAACAAGGTATGAGGATAAATAGATCCAAGTCCGAAAAGGAGGCGGATCGTTGTATCTCAAAATCCCAATTAGAGATTGAAGAAATAATCATGAAGTCGTGGTCAACAAAGTTGGAGTACCCCTCAAAAGTCTCCAAGTGAAGAAACTCTATTATGATGAGAAGACCATTATCTCAAGAACGTCTCTCGAAGATATGAAGTATGAAGTACATGCCAAATATCGGCCCGAGAAAGGTCTCAAATCGTGAACCAAGTTATGCCAAGATATGAACTTTTTGATATCCCGAGAAGCAGTTTTAAGAGATTTTGTCCTTTAGCTAACTATTGATCAAATCGTCCTACTTTGCTTTCAGCCCTAATAAACTATCGAAATAAGTCCAAAAATGCATCTTCATGATCATTCTAAGACAAAAATAAAATATAAGAGATACACCTAGGAATAAGGGAGTTTAAGCATGTAATTAAGCCATGTGTGTAAGTGTTTGAATTGCTAACTTATAATAACAATGATCTCGTTTTTAAGCTTAGTTTGGGGAACGTGAAACTTGAGGGTGATAAATCTTCGCAGCACCAAAGCCCTAATGTAAGTCATCAATTTCTTTGCAAGTTATTTCCATGTAGCTATTTTCAAGTGAAAATGGTTTTCTATCCCTTTGTTACCTTTGAAGTTTTATTTCTTTAATTTTTGTTTAGTAGAATTTAAATAAGGCCAAGGTTGATTAATTATGAGAAAAGTGTAAACTTGCTTTATCACTAAGCATTGCATGAGGGCATGACAATGGTTAAGTGTAGGGGATTTGATAGGTGTGTAAACACCCATCCTTTTACCACTTAATTCGGGCTAAAACGAGACCAAAACACGTATTTAATATCATTTGTTTGGAATTATGCGTGGTTTTTGTGTTTATTGTGTTTTCAGAGCTAACCGGATGAATATTAAAGAAAACATGGGATTGCACGGGTTTTACTGAAGAAAAGGACTCAAGATAAAGTCTATTGTCCAAGAGATGCAAAAGATTTGAAGTCACTGGACCTATTCGAAGATTTATCGAAGAAAAGGACCAAAGATGGAAGATTTACACAAGTCGAAGAAACTCAAGTCTATTAAACGAAGAAATTAAAAGACGAGTTAAATTTAATCGACGACAAATCCCGAATAAGAATTGGAAACGGAAACTTTTCTGAAAAGACGAAAAGACAAGAAGAACGGGAGAAAGCCCACTCACCAACCAAAGGACAAGCCTATAAAAGGAGCCCCCTCACACACATCCAGGAGTTAGTTTTAGTTTTTCTGGAGTTTTCTCTCCTCCCTTTTTTTCTCCTTTCTTGTTCGTTCCATCACCATAACCACTAGGGTGATTGGTGATTTTAATCTTTGTTCTTCCAATCTTGTAATTTTAATCTTTGATTTATCTTGTCAAAACATTAATCATTCAATACAAAGTTCTTGTTTAATCTTTCCATTTTATCTTGTTCATCATCATCTTTATCTTCAAGTTTTTAAGTTTTTATTTTCTTGATTTGATCTTCAAAAGTTGTTGGGATTTGTGTTTTTGTTGATGGGACTTGTAGCTTATGGTTAATAGATGTTTTGGATTGAGTTATTTTAGTCTTTGGTGAAAAACTTGGTGATTTTTGGATCAAAATTGTGTTTCCTTGTTCTTCGGTACAGTTTCTGTATCTGGGTTTCCCAGAAGTTCCGAATGAGTGAACAGTAACTTCCGAATGAGTTGTGTTCTCAAAAGTTCCGAGTCAGTTAAAAGTTCCGAATGAGTTTACCTTTAAAAAGTTCCGAACCAAGTTAAAACTTCCGAACCAAACCAAAGTTCCGAATGAAGCATTAAGTTCCGAATCAGTTCAAAAAGTTCCGAACGAAGCCAAAAACTTCCGAACCAATCACTTCCGAATCAGTAACTTCCGAACCAAGGCATAAGTTCCGAACCGATTTTTTACCAAAAGTTCCGAATCGGAACATAGAGAACTTCCGAATCAGTAAGTTCCGGATGAGTCCAAAAGTTCCGAACCAAGCACAAAGTTCTGGATGAATTGGAATCTTCCGAACGAAGCCAAAAGTTCCGCATGAGTTAAGTTCCGAATCAAGGGTAAAAGTTCCGAATCAAACTTTCTTTTAGTGTTACTGTTTTTATGTTTTACTGTTTCTTTACACTTATTTCACATTTTATATTTTAACTGAAATTTTAACTTTGATTTCTATTTTAATTTTGATTATAATTTCAATTTTAATTTATATTTTTATTAATTGTCATTAAAGTAATTGTCTTTGAATTAAATTTTCATTTACACTTTTTATTAGATTAGAAAACCAATCCCTTTTATTTAGTAACCAAGAACAATTATTCCACTTAAAGCCTAGATCAATTCGAGAAGATTCCGAGAAATTAGAACCCACATAAAAGGCTTGTATCACTCACAGTAAGAAAAATTGAAGCAGACTTAACCAAAATAAACGTATATTAAGAACAAAATCATATAGCAATCCTGTTATACTAATCAGCATAAAATTAAATAAACATCAAGGCAGCACTGTTAAATCAACCTCTAAAAACAGATTTACTTCCTCTCTCGATAATTCACAAAACAAGCAGATCAAATCGCTTATTTTAAGAAACTGATAACAAAACAGATTCAATTAACAAATCCATATAACTCTAATAAAACTATCATTAACCGAAACCATAATAACTAAAACATAGCACAGCTTTTCAATCACAAGTAGTCGATAAAATGAGAGTAACTTAAAACATAACACAACTTTTCAGACGGTATTACAGCAACTTAAGCACAATATTTATCACTAGCTAAATAACATGAACAAATAACTGTGACTAACATGAATAGCTAAACTTAATCACACGAGCATTAAAACATATTAAATAGAACATAAATTTAAAAGGGTTTAAAACCTTTTGTAGATCCCGTTGAGCAGAAGGTTAGCGATGTGATACCTTTGAACCGAAACGAAAACACCATTAAACATCATCCCTCGGACATCAAATACCATTCGAGTTTCTCTTTTTTTTATAAACTTTCAGTAGGAAAGTTCATCTCCAATATTTACTTTTAGTAATTTGAGTAAAACTATTAATTAGTTTCATCAAAATGCATTTACCATTATAATATCAAATCAGTTTTAAGAATAAAAATGCAATAGTAAATTCAAAAAGTAAGTAAACCAAAGAAAATGCTCCAATCACTTTTTTATTAATCAACAAGAAAACTTAAAATACTTTTAAGAAAGAAATACAAGATTAAACCTAAAACTAATTTAACATTATAACATTAAAAATAAAATTGGATACATTACTGAAGAAATAAGGGGGGTTTTTATAGTTAAATGAGAGGGTTGGGGTGGAGAGTTTGTTGAGGAAGAAGCGAATCTTGATCGTCCATTTAGCATCTTGGCTTTCTCTCTCTTTCTTGATATGATCCAAGGGCAGATAATCATTCTCTCCTCACACGGATTGCCAAGGTGGAAATCCTTGTGCTAGTTGTGCTAATTTGAATCCGATGTGGCCTTCTTTTATTGGTGCTATGATTGGTTGTGATGAAATCAACCAATCACAAGCTAGCTGTGACGAGATGGGGAGCCACGTGGCCTAGATTCTTGTAGGATCGTGTTTTCTAAGGATTAGGCATGTTATAGATTATCTATTAAGATGGATTGGAAATGAAAGAACTTAGAGAGAAAGGTGGAGAGAGAAAGGAGAGGAAGAGAGGAAATATGAAATGTGATAAATGAAAGTGTTCAACCCCTCCTAACATGCTAGGAGGGGGTTTATATAGCCCACCCTACATTTGGGCTATATGGGCTATATTGGATCACGAGCCCAATATTATTGGCGTGACCGATCCTTTCTAAATACGTAAAAACGTATTTCCAACAATCTCCCCCAAAGGGAGGTCACTCCAAGTTACAATGTCCTAAATAGTATATAGCTCGTGATCTATGCTAACAATGATGTGACCGAGACTTTCCTTGGAAAAACGTATTTCCAACAATCTCCCCCAAAGGGAGGTCACACCATTTTACAAAATCTTAAACCTAGCATACTATGCTTGAGTCTTCGATCTTGTTCTTGTGAATATGATTGATGTGATCTTTGACTTTAGTCTTGAGCATGTTTCCTTGCCTTGACCTTGTGCATTCATCACTTGTGATATTTGCCTCCTCGTGACTTCATGTTCCACATACTTATACTTTTATAAATTCTTGAAAGCTTTAGAGTTTGATACAGCGGAAGACTTGACTTTTAGACTTTCTTAAATTTGTTGAAGTATTAAGTGCATACAGTATAAGCATGTGGTGACAACTTCTTCTGGATTGTACAACGCAATGCCACCTTCTTGTTACGCTGCATAAGACAGTTAGCAACAAAACATATACACGGATGAAATGGCCTTGAACATTTCATTCTAATTCGGTAGCATTTTACCTCCGGTCGGTGAAGACCGTTGGACGATATTAGATATCATACCCGTGACGGATAGTTTCAATTAAGTAACTTCCTGACGGGATTTCGCGGGTAAACCCGTTCTCTTTATTCGACCGTCCAAAGCTGACTGCGAACATAAAGAGTGAATCATTTGGATAATCATATCCGCATGATTTGAAGCCGTCAATTCATGTTCATGGAACAAGTGAAATTCAATTAAGAACCGCACCATCATTGCTTTCCAGTTGTCACGAGCTTGATTCGTATAGAATCTTGCAAGTTACCTACAAAGTGCTGTTTGAGGTTAACACTAGAAGGATTTCCACTCATCACTGTGAACACTAAGGTATCACTCTGAGTGTTCTGGCAAGATCACTAAGATATTACGTAGAGGCCTGGAACGTGTTTAAATTCATTTAAGAAATAAACCCCTGTTGCTTTCTAGTTATCACAAGTTTGATTCATAAAGAATCGCACAAGTCACCTACCATGAGCTTTTTGATGTTCGCTCAAGAAGGATTTCCATCTTCATTGTAAATACTTTCGTATTACTCGGATGTTCAGGCAAGATCATGAAGATTTTGCGTAGGACTCTTAAGATCTTTCTTACTTTTCACAGTGTGTGAAGAAGCAAGGAAATATGAAAGTGTGTCCTAATGAGATATTTGATGATCTCAAATGGCTCTAGACTCAATCGTGCATTTTGGATTTTAGTGATCGGAGGCTGGAGAGGAGTGCCACCATTTCAATACCAATTTATTCGGAGTGAATAAATCAATAGATAATGCGTTGTCTCCGTGTGATTAAAACAAATATCTTTTGAGAGATATCTGAGTTAGCTGGGATGGGTTGTGCATTGCATCACTGGGTCCATGATGTTTGTCTTCAATATCAAGCATCATTAAAAAATGATCTCAATAGCATATGTATTGACCCGGTTTCTGCCTAAGGTTGTAAGGAGGGCTTCTTTCTTTACACCATTTATCTTTACAATTCTTTTACATTCTTCAACCCTTTCAATGCTTACCAATACGTCATAACTAGCACCTTGTTGTGATTGTTCCAGTGCTAACTTAAGTACTTGGTCGGCATTCAGCTACGTTCACAATCTTTCTCCATCTTTCCTAAGGACTACTATTTCTAGCTATGGAATGTCCTTGGGAAGATTCCTCCGGTTCTAGAGGACTCATTGGACTTTAACCTATCCTACCATCCTTATGTCACCACTATTTTAAGAAAATTTGGGAAGAAAAATGAAAATCCAATTATCTTCATGAATTACCCAAGCTCCCCCTCAAATTAATGAGGGTGTACTTGAAACGTAAATTAAATACCTTTTAAACAAAAGTGTAAGGTATTTATCACGTGCAAAGATCATATTTGTTAATGTATTAACAAGATTAGCGATTTATGAGGTTGGACCTGAATGATGGAGAACATCATATGAAAGAAGCACATGGTTCTTGTTCACGAATGTTGGTCGCCTCATCACGTCTGAAGTTATCTCTTGACTCCATGTGTACGATTGATATCGTTGTCTTGACACCAACATGTGAACTTGGCACTTTCGGCGTCAAGGATTCTGAATGCTGGACAATTGCTCCCCCTCAACTGTTGACCCGTGTTCTATTGAAAGAGTTGTAGTCGCCGTTTGAGTAGTCGCATCGTCGAGTATGTAGATATCAATTGTAAATTGCTACGGTTGGTGGAGATGATAACTTCATAATAACAAGATTTCTCTTGTTTTAACAAATAAATGCACTGACACGTACATATATCCGTGTTAGATTGTGTTATAAAGTAAACACAATCCCTTACATGGTTGTAAAGTAAACCATGCCCGAGAAAATTAATTCCCGTTGTTGAGTCAAAGCTTTTCGGTGAAATGCTTGACTTTAATATGAAAAGCGGGTTACTATCTGAAATAATAGCAAGCCATTTTGAGCATGTTTTAAAACATTTGAACTTCTGCTCGAACTTTATTTACAACCCCGTGTCATTATTGAATGACATTTCTAGTATCGTAAATATTATCGATTCCAGAAGACATGCTCTTTTTATTAAAACATTTTTGAACACACAATTTTGAAAGATTTAGAAAAACCTTTTGAGAAATTCTCGAAAAATTGTTCAAAGTTTTGAAAACCAATTACTTGAGCTTAAGATGTTGAATATCTTACAAAACGAGCTCAAGTCCGAGAAGTTGTAAACTTCCCGTTGTTAAGGATAAGTTTATCATCGGCGATAAACTTTCCTTTTAACTGAAGAACGAGTCCTAAGTTGACATTTACTTAGAAGTCGTGTTCATGAGCTTGAAAAACTTTGAATGTTTTTAACGTAGAGCTCATGACCGAGAAAGATGAATTTCTCGTTTATGAGGAAAAGTTCTCTTATTTAAAAGATACACTTTCATTTCTGGGCTTAAAACTTGGAATGTTTTAATACAAGCTCATGACCGAGAAAAATTAATTTCTTGTTACGAGGAAAAGTTATCATGAAAGATAAGCTTTCCTAAAATTAGAGTCCGAGTTACAGTCTGATATTTAACTGTAAGTCATTGTGCATGAGCTTGAAAAACTTCGAATGCTATTAATAGTAGCTCATGCCCGAGAAAAATTAATTTCTCGTTGTAAGGATAAGTTTATCATCGGCGATAAACTTTCCTTTATTTGAAGAATGGGTCAATGTCTGACATTTAACAATGAACCATTTTACACGAGCTTAAAACCGTTGAATAGTTTTAAGGTAAGCTCGTGTCCAAGAAAATTTAATTTCTCGTTTTTGAGGATAAGTTTATCATCGGCGATAAACTTTCCTTCATTTGAAGATCGGGTCATCATCTAATATTTAATGAAGAGCCTTATACACGAGCTTAAAACCTTTGAATGGTTTTAGGATGAGCTCGTGTCCAAGAAAACTTAATTTCTTGTTAAGAGGGTAAGTTATCGTTGCGTAGATAAACTTCCCTGTCTCTGAAGTCCGGGTCATCGTCTGTCATTTAACGAGGAGCCATATTACACGAGCTTAAAACCTTTGAATAGTTTTAAATGTAAGCTCGTGTCCGAGAAAAAATAATTTCTCGTTTTTTAGGATAAGTCATCATCGGGATGAACTTTCCTGTCTTTTGAGATCGAGTTACAGTCTGTTATGTGACTGTAAATCATTGTGCACTGTAAGCTTAACTGCAAAACCCCTGAGACACTTGTTTCTTAGATATCAGCTTCTTCAGCAACCAAACTCTGAGAGTGTCCTTAATTGAATGGTATACAATGATTGGACCGCTTCGTTCTTTTAGAACATCCTCTTTGGTACCTGCATTCTCATTTGGAATTTGCATGCTTTGATATGGGTTAGCGATATCTATCTTAGAAGCATGTGGGGGTTCACAAGTTTCTTTTCTTGTGCTAGAGGTGACCTGAGGAGATGATTCACTTGTCTTAGCTGGTAAACGTTTCCTTTTATAGAAAACCTTAAGTTCAGGCTTAAGTGATGTATCCTTCTTTTCAATTTCCTCCCTAGTAGTCTTAGTAGAATAAGAGACTATCCTAGTTAAAGGGCACTCGTTTCCTACAATAGTGAAAGTTCTACCTGTGGGGTGCCACATTTTTCCAATGGGTTTGATTTTTGCCACCCACTGGGATTTAAGTCTAGCACGGGAGTTCACCTCATTAAGTAAATTCTTGACACAAGAATCATGATTTGCTTTAGAGACACATTTCCTGCATGTTTTACAAGTAGCATATTTCAAGTCCGAATAAGATCTAGAATTCCTAGATGATTGACTGATGCTCCTTTGATGTGACATGCTACGGTTAGCAGTGTTGGGTAATCTAGAAGGCATCTGACTAGGTTTGAAATTCCTATCTCTTACTTGTGTCTTTAGCTTAGCTTCCCTTAGACCAAAAGTATGGCGAACGTCATTTGAGCTAGTTTGAGACGTGTTATTTGGACTATGTCTAGGGAGACTAGAGGCATGATTAGGTCTTGCAAAAGCTGTTTTAGTCACATTGGCACTAGTTGGTGGATTGACTGTTCTAGAAATATGAGCCATATCAACTTGGGAGGCAAACCGCGGTCTCAAGGGTTGTGATCGCTCGGATCTAAATGCAGTTGGTTGTCGAATGAACTGATTTGTAGGCGGTTTCCCCAAGATTGATGGTTTTTCAAAGTTAGTGTCCACACTAGTTCATTTAGTTTTCCTTAATTCATTTCTCAAAGCAGCTATAGCAAAAACCTTTTCCTGTACTTGAGCCTTTAAAGTCTCATTCTCTTTGAGCAATTCATCTTGGGATGCCAACTTAGATTCAAGCAACTGAATTTGTTTCAAAAGATTATCCTTTTCAGCTTTAGAATCTAGAACTGTTTGATCCAATTTTCGTTCAAGAACAACGTTTGACTTTTCAAGTTTTTCAAAATATGTTTCAAATTTCTCCGTTTTCTTCGAAAATTCAATTTTGGCATCCTCAAGCTCTTTTGATTGCTGAGCTAAAATCATTTCAAGCTCTTCAATCCTAGAAGCAGAATTGGCTCTTCGTCATGCATGCTTGAATCATGTTGGCGTGATGCAATGACGCTGCTATCTGTGTTAACCGAGGTGGTCTCCTTTAAATCATCCGTAAGACCATTTGTTTTCTCTGGCATCTGCATCGGATTTTCTTGTATTCCACTAACATGCTCTAGTTGAAGTTGTGAACTTTCATAAATCAAAAGTGTAATAGATTTCATGAAATTTAGCAATCTATCACTGAAGTCTTTAACCTCGATTTGTGTGTCTTCAAAGAATGACTGGCAGATCGTTGAAGCTTCAACCTTAGCAGGATCAAATTGAAAGAAACTCAAAAAATGTTTCTCTAAAACTTGAAGTGACTGTGAGGATTCAATTTGATTAATGTCTTCTTTGTTGATCTTCTCTAGTAGTTGGTTAAATTTGATGAGCATTTGGTGGACGAAAATGGTACGATCTTGACCGAAGAGTGTCACAAATTCGTTTCCTGCTTTAAGTAGAGAAATGTTCGACATATGGGACCGAAGTGGTAGAAATAAAGTCATTCTACTTTCTCTAGCTTTATCTTTCATTTGATGCGATTCTCCCTCTTGAAAAGTCGAATTCAAAGACTTCATTGAATTACGATGACAAATAATTGTGGATGTGGTTGTTTTCGGAATTTAACAACTCGTGAAGAAACTTAGAAATGAAATTTACGGGATATGACAAAAACCAGTGAGACCCGATGAAACAGATTGAAGCCCAATTATACCCAACCCCAATTTTTTGGGTATAAATTTAAATATATCAATTGACAAAAAATACAAAAATAACTTTAAACTATATAAATATAAAAAGGTAACTTAAAAAAAAATTAAAAAAAATAACTTAACTAAAAATAGAAAATAAAAAAAAGAAAAATCTGATATTTAAACTAATATAGAAAAAAAAATCCAATTTAAAAACAAAATATACCTACCCACTTCTTAATTTATAAAAGAGTTGAAAATGAATAAAAGTAAAAAGTTGAAAAACACGTGGATTGTTGAAAGACGAATAAAGACGCGTGGGTTGGGTGTATAAAACGTGGCCTCTTATAATCCATTGATATCCATCGTAACCTCCGCCTAATTTATTATTTGTGTTGACTTCCACATTAACCCTCTGTCACTTTTCTCTCTCAAACATAAAGCTCAGAACCAAAAATCTCAATACCTCTCTCTCTTTCACTTCACATACAATCTCACAGCCACCAAATCGTCTTCTCAAACATACACCAACCAAATAATTATCAATCTTTCTCAAATCACTCAAAACACAGCCAAAAAAAAAATCTTGCAATAGTTTTCTGGGTTTGTGTTTACTCTTTCTTTGTTTTGTAACAAACCCACTGTTTTCTCGTATCCTCCGCCTCCCAAAAATCCTAATCGATCTATGAGCGAATGAGTATGAAGTTGCTTCAAGATCTTAATCAAAAGGTCTCAGGTAGGTATATTTTCTTGTTGCATGTGTGTTTGGATCGATGATGGTTTTGGATGTAAACTGAGATCGAGTCTTGTGTGGGTTTTGTCGAGGGTGTGAGTCTGTTGAGTCGAAGTCGTGAGTCTGGGTTAGATTGAGGGTTTTGTTGGTTGGAATCTGTGAGGGGTGAGTTTGTTGTGTGAGACGAGAATGTTGTGAGGGTCGAGTGTAGGGTTGGAGTCGAGGGTGATTGAGTGTTTGTTGGTCTTTTGGTCTGATGTGAGTCGAAAATGGTTTATGTGTTCGAGAGTTGGATAGGTCGAGTCGAGTGTGAGTGTTGTAACAGTTGAGAGGTGAGGGTCAGGGTTGAGTCTAGATAAGATAAGAGACAGAGTTTGGATTCGAGTCTTTTTTTGAAGTTTTATAAAAAATGATCGAGTCCTTTTGTTTTGTGTCAATATTCAAACCATCGCA